>JAWWTY010000106.1:16864135-16989062 GCA_035222235.1 Margarornis squamiger
CCCCCCCCCCCCCCCCCCCCCCCCCCCCCCCCCCCCCCCCCCCCCCCCCCCCCCCCCCCCCCCCCCCCACAAGAAAATAAAAAAAAAAAAGCCCACCATGGTAATTTCCAAAACATTTTAAAATTTTCTAAAACAAAATGTCACAAACAGAGACTAATTCCTACTTATGCCACTTCTGTCTAAACATCTATTTTGCCAATATCAAAAGTTTCTCATTAAGGTAAAAATATTTCACTTTAACAGGGGTTTTTAACTTTGATTTTTTTTAATTTGATTTATTTCATTGTTACTAATAATTATACTTTTTTGTTTCACGATGTTGAAAGGAAAATGAAATTTTTCAATGTTCCCGTATCAGTTGCTAGGGTTTTTTTTTTTGTAATTTGCACTCTGGAGCATATTTTGAAATGACTGCCCTTCTCTTTAAGTCAGTCTGAAAACAAACTTGGAATTCTTAGAAGTTTCATTATGTATTTATGCAGAGAAGCATTATCTGCAAGGGAAAAGTTCCCAAGACAACAGATTTGAAAGAAAATAAAATTGACAAGAAAAAGAAAGAGGAAAAAATTGAAGTCGCTTCAATATTCAAGTTAGATGAGATAGCAAGACCTAATCTGACCCACGAGGGACATTTATATTAGCTGAAATTCCTGCCCAAAAACTTTAAATGAGGAAGAGGAACCTAACCATCCTAGTTACATTTAGCACACGTGATAATGGAAAGAGTTAAAATTTCTCATGAGGGTGGTACAGTCTGAAGACATGGATACAACATCACTTATAACACTTGATTTTTCCTTTTCTCCTAATAGGTGTATTTTTCTATAAGAAAGAGCTATGAACTCTAGCGATAGAGACACATTAATTTTCATCTTCTTTTCATTAGTGCAACAGAACTGTAGGTGCTGACGAAGGAACCACGGGTCTGAACAAACTCGTGTCACCTGGATAAGAAACATGCTAAGATAGGGAAGCACCACTAGCTTTGTTCCCTGCCATGGATGAGGCAGATCCCACGCTGGGGACATCCATGGGCATGGGTCAGAAAATATGGTATAGAACATCTATGCTATAGAGGCTTGTCTTGCTCTCATATTCTCCCATCCCTGCACTTGGACAGCAGGATTTCACTGATCAGCCTGACATGTGTGGCCTGAGGATTGCAGGGCATCCTCCTAACTGAGCATAAGGAGGGTACAGATGAAACCTGATCTACCTGTGTTTTATTTGTTTGGTTCTGTTTTCTTTTAAATAAAGAAATATGTGGTACTCCTACACCTCATTTGTGCAGCACACAGTTCCCACTGCATCCTTACTGTCCTTTCCAGGCTTTTCTGACACATTTCTCCCTGGCATATCTGAATTACTACTCCTTACAACACAAACATAAAAACTAAAAACAAACAAAAAGTCCAGAACAGTAAAAACAGTAAAAACCCCCCATATAATCCCATGGTTTTCAATTTTCTTAAGGTTTTGGCAAATACTCCTGTTGCCTCAAGTGGCAGAGAACTTCAGACAAGGTTTGTGAGAAGGATCTTCCTTAAGCCACTTGCCCTGAAACGCTGGATTTCATTCACACCCCGTTTCTGAAGGAAAGCCATGAATAATGCAAAAGCAGGACAACGCAGCTGGTTGTGCTTTCCCACCCTACCAAAATGGCCTCGATAGCAGCATGTCCAAAACAGCCCTTAAAATATTTGTCCATACATAGTGCCACAACACCTACTCTGACTTGCACATCCCCTTTTGGAGCATATCTAAGGTGAGGTTGCTTACACACTCCAAGTTCAGTTAGTGAACGCCAGGGATGTAGGTACTGTGTATGCAAAGTGAGCTCATAAATTCCAATTTTTGCAGGTGCTAAGCATGCAAAAATGCCACACAAATTCTTCTAGAAATACAAATGTCAGGAGTCGAAGTGACACTGTAAAACAGCTAATTACAAAAAAACCCACAACCTTGACTGATTCAAAGAAAGAACAGAAATAGATATGACATAACTTATGGACTTGATAAGGAAAAATACTGCCAGGACACCAGAAATAGGTGACAAACTCAAAAAGTATCCACTCTAGCTCAGCACAGGAACTGGTATACATAGAGAGCTTTCCACAGTCTGTTTCAAAGGTTAGAAAATGTCCATATCAAATTACAGGGCACTACACACTTTCTGTGTCAGCTCTTACTTAATTAAAGTAATATTGAAATAAAATGTTCCTGTCATATTCCCCTGTGGCCAAAGAGAAGTATACGAGTGTCTATTCTGAGTCTCTGAAATGAGATACACATTTTCCTTTAAAGGGACACTTTCTGGATACATATCAAGATAATTTAAATAAAACTAAATTTAATTCAATAAAAATCTTATCATTCTCATGTGGAATAAAACAAAGAAGGGTTTAAAAGATCCCCAGGGTAATCTTCTGGTACCCACACTTATAGCCAAACATGCAATCTCTGCTAATAACTCTTATTTACATATATATTAAACAGGTATACCATTAGGAGATAAGTACATATCGATAGAGCCATGAAGTTTAGTGGTTTCTTTGAACACATATTTCTAAAGTAAGTACCTTACTTACAGTTTAATAGAAATTCTGCTTAATTCAGAGATTATGAACTAGATATATATTTCTAGGAGTTCCTGGGAAGTTAAATCTTTGAAAAAAACCCTAGAAAGTTGTTAGAAACAGTATGGAAGGGTATGGAAGAAAAGGAAATTCAGCATTTCAAGGGATAGACAAAAATCGGTGTATCAAAGCAGAAATATACTCAGTCACTCATTATGTGTAAAGAATAAACATGAAATTTCCAAATATACCTTTTCTACCTCCCAAGAAAAAAATGGAAAAATCTTTCTCTGGCTTCAGCCAAGTCCCCACCATTTGATATAAAGCAAGAAAAATCATTGAACTGAATGTCAGAAACCTATGCTTTTCCCTGAAAGTGCAAATTAACACTGAAAGGAGAAGCAAAATTAGAATTTTAGGATTAAATATGGTCTAAGCTAAGATTTGAGTGCGGCAAGTCTGATTACATTTGCTGAAAGAGACAAGCTGAAGTCTTCTTGATCCAAGAAAATACTTCTACAGGAAAATGGCTAAAGAGTATTTTTCAAAAAAACTTGGAACTTAAGAACTGCCGACTTCGAAAGTTGCTGCATTCTACAGGGCTTACTAAGTATTTTTAGTAATGCAGCCTTAAACAGAGACATTTGGAATTCAGAAACACTTCTCTCTCAACCAAAGTACTTGCTGGAGCCACCAAATGCTCTCTAAAAAGGTTTATAATGTATAGTCTGATGTGTGGGCAAAGGTCATGAGTCACTCTTTGAGAAACCAGCAGCACCTGGAGCCTGGCCACTCTCCTGGGACAGTGACATCCTCCAGGGCTCCTGCATCTGCCACCCACCCGAGCTGCCTGCACCCCAGCACTGCTGTGTGATCATACACCACTCCTGGGATAATCCAAGCTGGTCAGCACGTGCTGAGCAGTGGTACTGGAATCACAGATCCATTAAAGTTGGAAATGACCTTTAAGATCACCAAGCCCAACTGTCAGCCCAGCACCACTACCATGTTCACCATTAAATCATGTCCTCAAGTGCTATATCCACATGTTTTTTAAACACTTCCAGGGATGGTGACTCCGCCACTTCCATGTGCAGACTGTTCCAATGCTTTATAACCATTTCTGCGAAAAAAAAATTAAAATAATCATAATATCCAATCTAAACCATCCCTTGATGCAACTTGAGGCCATTTCCTCTCATCCTGTCACTTGTTACCTGGGAGAAGAGTCCAACACCCACCTGGCTACAACCTTCTTTCAGGTACTTACAGAGAGCAATAAGGTATCCCTTGAGCCCCCTTTTCTCCAGGCTAAACACCCTCAACTCCCTCAGGTGCTTCTCACCAGACTCATGCTCCAGACCCTTCACCTGCTTCATTACCCTTCTTTGGACTTGCTCCAGCAACTCAATGCCTTTCTTGTAGTGAGAGGCACAAAAATGAACCCCCATGGCCCTCTGTTGTCCCCCATGGCCACGTCTCAATGCCAGTGGTTCCCAGAGACTCATTTTTGATGAAAGTAAATTGCTACTTTCAGCCTTAAGGAATGGTGGCCAACTTGCCACGTCGAAGAGCTTGGCGTTGCTGGCCCTGCCTTCTCCTTCATGTTAATTCAGAACGCGGTCCCCGGACCGCCCAAATCGTCTGCAGAATTGCTAGGCAACCTTCTGTGCACGCTTTGCCAGCGTGTATATTTGTGCTCTTACTTTTTAATTTTATTTTCTGGGACACAGGGCTCTTCCCTTCAGCCCATGCTTCTCCCTGCACCACTTCAAATGAGATTAAGTTTAGGCAAAGAGGGGAGTCCGTGCTTGTGGCAGGACCATCGTGCATTAAGTGAGTTTATTTTGGTAGCGCTGTGTTCTGTCTCTAGTCACTGTCTTTTTACACATAATCAAAACATGAAGATTTATTATAGGGAGCACTAAAAATATGGCTTGAAAAGAACAAAAATAAAACCACAAACTTGCTTTACAGCTGTGGCCTTCGGAATGCAACTGGATTCAGTCTGCAATGGGGAGTGGCAGTGCTGTCAGGTTTCAAATATGACTTATCTGCTCAGTCTCTCAGAAGAAAGCTCTCTGGCTCCCTACATAGCCTGTAGAAAGAGAAGACACTCACAGGATGTTTCACAGCAGTGTGACACACAGGTCACCACATCTACAAGTCAGTCCCTAGCAGTAGGTCAGCAGTCATCATCTCTCTTGCCAGATTTTTCATTATAAAACTTGAGGTTCCATGTGTATTTCTTGAAAATCCAGCATCTAGAATCAAGAAACTGCAGCAGAAAGAAAACCCAAAAACCCCTAAGGCTCCATTTTTGTTTCATTTTAAATATATTATAGCCCTGATGTTTGGGGAAAAAGAACCTGCACATTGAAAAAGGATAGCCCCCAGCCAGAACACACATGAAAGGACAAACAGGAAAAAAGTTATTGAATTATTCTTGTAAACTAACAAATTACTGCCTTCAAAGCCCATTTGGCGATATTTTGAACAACTGAAACTGGACAGCATGACTGAGGCCCGTCATCACTACAGCTGGTATCACAGTCAATAAATCCCTCTTAAATAAATTTTCTATATTAGGGGTTCTTACTTTCTTTGGTGGATAGCTAGAGATTTGATATTCAAAGGGCTGAAGAAGATTTTGCAAAAACAACTCAGTCAAAGACAACTAGCTGTCTGTCAATCACACAACCTACACACAAGGATCCTGGAAAAGCATTTCTCCATACAGAGTGTGATGAGCACTCCAAGCTGACAGCGAGGGCATCCTCTGCATTCAAGACCCAGAGACAACATGCAACCCAGAGATGCATCCCTCATTGTTTGCCCTATTCCTGGCATACCTGAGCCACTTGCTGATCCAAATAAGTCAGCTGGGTGCCACCCTAGCCCAATCTGGAAATTACAGTGAGCTGGTGTTAAAGAAGAGAGAAGCACACATGATCTTTAGTGGCCAGCAATTGAACTGTATGTCTATATTACACAGTGGAAATCACTGCAACTCTCTTGCCACCTCACAGTTAATCAGCATAAGCCGCACATCTAATTAATTTATCCTCAACTTCTAGCAACAGGAAGATCTGAATGAAGCTTGCTGTGACTTTCAGCACGTAGTCAGTGATATGTGCTGGGCTGCTGGAGTTCTCCAGCTTGAATGGTTTTCCTAGATGAGCCTCTCCTTATTAGTTTGACAGCTTTAAACAGCAGTGATGAAAAATCAAAAAGAGAAAGGAGCTGACACTCCTAAACACATTCCAGGTACAATCATCTGACCATTTAGAAGGAGGCAGATTTTCTCACTGACTGCAATTTAGAGATTTGTGGATCTTGAATAAAAGAGAACAGGCTATTCTGGAACTTTTAATTCTATGAATGACAACAGAAATGTTCCAGAATTTAATTCATTGTCTCTATATATTGTAGCAATCCTTTCACCTAATGCATGCTCATAAAGCAAGTACAGCAGAAGATGATGTGGATAAAGCAGGAATACAACAGTCTTGGTCAGCATTGCATAATATATCAGGTTTTATCTTCTATTTCTTTGTCTTGTGCTCTGCAACTGTGCCAAACCATTACACTCTAAAAAAATTTCCATTAAGATAGAAGTTGGAACCAAAGGGAAGCAAAGCAAGGTTGAGAGGTATTTGGAGCTTTTATTCACAGATGTGATAGCCTTATGTTGCAATGCATTTGTTCCCTTTGATAGAACATATGTGCTCAAAGAGACAGTTTTCAGATACATACAGCATACATTTCCATTTTTTAATAACTATTTCGTAACTTTTAGAAAATGTTGGTCTGGCTTTTTATGGATTCTTCCCAAAGAAGATAGTAAAACATTCATCAATTTGGCAGGCGGAATTCCGAGTGTCCACACGTTCTGCTCTACATATGTAATGCCAACATCATCTTTGCTATCTCTAAACTCTGGAGGGAGACGTAAGCTCCACAAAACACTGGAGAAAATCCTGACTGGTTTGGATTTAAGCTTCAGTCTTAACTTGCTCCTTTGTTTCGTCACAGTGTGCACAAATATGTGCAACTCATTATAAAAGCTGGCCTTTCGCACCTCGACAGCACGACTGACTTCTTTCAGGAGTTATTTGAACTTACACCAAAGTTATTTGGAAAGTGTTTACTCCTCCAGGCTCAGATGGGTGTAGTCTTAAATCGGGAAGGGAAGCAGTGCCTCTTTCCTGTGGGCACATGTGCATGGAGAGGTGGCTGAAGGCTCCACAGCTTCCTCACTGACCTTTTCACAGGATGGCTGGGCTGTTCAGCCTAAGAGTAAGCAAAACCAGCATTTATTGCAATTTCTTTCTCCCCCTCACCAAACACACTTCAGTGGCCCCAGTGCAGTCCCACACTTTTGAAAGCCTACAGCTGATATAGACCATATAACAAAATCACAAGGATCTCTCTCTTTGTGGAAAGGACCCAAACCAACTTGATTGGGTAAGAAATCCTTCTTTTAAAATATGGAGGCCTGGGGTTTGTACACAGTGATAACATATTAATGCCTACTTTTTATGTAAGGAGCTAACATCCATGCAAGACCCAATATATCTCCATGTAACCCTTTTTCACAGAGAATGAAAGGGGGTGTAAGCAAGGTCCTGGGCATCCAGCCTAAAAGATGCACAGTAAATATGTCACCAGTTTTATGCTCCACTTGAGACTGCTGAGTTGCCCTAACTATAGGACAAACAATGGGAACTGCCTTTTCATAATTTTTTTTTCTTTGTTCATAATAAAAAAGAGAGCTTTGCCTAAAGAATGAGCTAATACCTCTAATGAATTTCCATTGAATCTCATTGTTACTGAGGTGAAGAATTTGTTAACATTAACTTAAGGCAAGTCTGAAGACAGTCTAGTCTACCACACCTGCTCAAAGCAGAATCAGCTATAGCAGATTGCTAAGGACCATGTATAATCAGGTTTTGAAAAGTTTCAAGGGTGAAGATGCTACCACTTCAGGGGGAAAATAATAAAGCACTTTTCCTAACACTTAAACAAAACTTTCTGTCTTTCAATTTGTGCCTATTACCTCTTATCCCATCATGAGGCACCACTGTAAAGATCCTGACTCAGCTTACTTTACTTCCCCCATGAGGTGTTGAGGTAGATAACATCCTCCCTGCGCCTTCTCTAGGATGAACAGTCTCATCTCTCTCAACCTCTCCTCATATGAGAGATGCTCCAGTCCCCTCAACCACCTTTGTGACCCTTCTTTGGTCTTGCTCCAGTATACCCATGTATTTCTCATACAGGGGAGGCCAAAACTAGTGCACTATTATGACGATACTGAGTTGATGTCCTATCGTTCCTAAAGACAAGCTTTCAAGCTTTATGGGATACACATCCATGAAATATTGTTTAAAGAGAATAAAAAGAACAGAAGACATATTTGAAGAAGCAGAAAATCCCTGGCACTTGCTAAAGTATCTCCTTGTTCTTCCAATCCACTCCTGAAATACATGATTATTTTTGGCTGGTTTTATTGACATAAATCACTCTTGGCTCTTTAATTTTTTTTTTTTTTTTTTTTTTTTTTAAATAATAAGGCTCTACTACCTTCCTTTTACCCTCCAAGTGGGTTGCCCTGGAGGTTGTTGCTATAGAAGATTGTGGGTTTTTTTAATTTAAATGTACATTTCCGCCAGCATATATTGGTGCAGTGGTTTTTCCCTCAGCTGCTACAGAACCATAGTTCAGGCGTTATAAAACCAAATTCAAAGGCAATAATGAATCTTGGCTTTATTACTGAATAAATCTTTGCTATTTTGGCAGTACTGTTTTGAATTCATGTTTCTCTTTAATGCTTAAGTTTCTTGAGTATTTTTAATTTTCTTTTCTTTCATGGTTATTTGAACTACAAGCATTTCTGGTGAAACTGAAGAGGTGAGCTTGTGCAGTTGACATGCTGGAGCTTTCTCTGCTGCTGTGGTTTAACCCAGCAGGCAGCGAAACACCACACAGCCTCTCACTTGCTTCTCCTCAGTGGGATGGGGGAGAGAATCAGATAAAAGGTAAGACTTTTAGGCTGAGATAAAGACAGTTTAATATGATATAAAAAGAAAGGAAATTAATAGTAAATAACAACATTAAAATAAATAAAATAACAATGATAAAAGTATACACAAAACAAGTGATGCCCAACGCAATCGCTCACCACCCTCTGGTGGATGCCCAGCCACTTCCTGAGCAGCAGCCACCTACCCCCAGCCAATTCCTTCCAGGTTTTTTTGTTCAGGATGGAATCATGTGGTATGGAATAGTCTTTGGGCCAGTTTGGGTCAGATGTCCTTGCTGTGTACCCTCCCACCTTCTTGTGCACCCCACCCTCCTCACTGGCCAGGCACTATGAAGAGCTGGAAAGGCCCTGATTTAGTGTAAGGTCTGCTCAGCAACAACTAAAACATCAGGGTATTATCAAAAACAATAGAAGGAAAAAAATAACTATCACAGACAAAACCAAGACATCAAGGAAAAACCAGAAAGTCTCCACTGTAACCTCAAAAAATTCTGTGCTTAAGTACCTTGCTTGATGAAATCTTGACTTCATTCTTAATTAAAAAAAAAAAAAACCCTAAAAAAAAAAAAAAAATCAATGGAGCTTTTCTGCCACAAAGGAAATAAAGACAGAACCAGAGAAAAAAAGTGTGTTTTGCTTCCTACCCTCCATATTTCTTTTAAATCTAGTTTGAACAGTTTTGCAACAGATTTGTGAATAATTTTCCAGTACAACAGTGAAACATTCCATTTCTAGAGTTTGAGGTTCATGCAAGGAAAAAAGAATTTCACACAAACTGTGTTTGAAGTATTCTGCTATCAGGAGAGTATTATTTCAGTATCTTTGACTGTATTGCAGATCTAGGTTCCTCACAAGACTAATTCTACTTTTCTCCTCCCATCAATACTTCAACAAAGTAGCTAGAGGGTGGAATCCACAATATTAATGAGATCATTAAAATAAGTAAAACAAAATGCATTGCCTTTTCCCTCCTAACAAGACCAGTGTTCTCTGAAACAGAAACCAAATACCTTGTTAGTCATAAGATTCTTAGAAACAGCAAATACGGAATTCAGAGTTTGTGTCTTTGGTAATCTCTCTGCCTTGCTGAGCCCACAGTACACATTTCAAACTGATCAAATATCAGGTCATATAGCCAGAAACAAAACTGAATTGACCGAAATTATTCTGTCCTCGTAATTGGTACTTAGAAGTCACTGAGAATAATCATTGCGGGAGACTTTACTGGAAAAATCTGAGAGTTAATGGGATCTGTTGCTAAACAAATATGAATTTCAAAGAGGTATTGAGGAAAGAAATGTAACTGCATCCTTGATTATGGTGCAGGACCTATTGTACATATGCATTTGGTGTTTATTCTTTGGAAAGATGTTGAAAAATTGGAGAGAATTCAGAGCCATGTGAATTAATAAAAAAATGGAAAATATGCCTGGAAGTGAGAGACTCCTGGTGCTCAATCTATTAGCTTAATGAAGAAAAGGTTAAAGGATAATTTATTAGTCTATAAGTGTCTATTATCAAAGGGAATGAAAATTGATAATTGATGACTCTTCAATCTAGCTGACAAAAGCTTAACAAGATTCAATGGCTTGAAGTTCAAATTAGACAAATTAAGGTCCAGAATATGGAACACTTCTTTTTTTTTACTTTTCCCCCCCCCCTCTTTACAAGGAAGACAACTGATTAAAGGTTGCAACTGATGCTCCATCACCTGAAATTTATAAATCAAAGTCATGTCAACAAAGTCATAAAAGGTGCCTTAAAGTAAGTTGCAACTGTTGGACTTCAAGAAAGCTTTTGGGGAAATGGTTTGAGTGATGTTACACAGGCCATTAGCTCGCAAAGGTCCCTTCTATTTGTAAAATTCTAGTAACTGTTCTACCTCATCACAGTAACGTAGACCATACTTTTTTCTTCTCTGAATATATAATGCTGTATCAGAGTGCAATAAATGTTTCAATACCTCTTTCACCATCAGCCAAAAGAACAGTGGAGAAAAAAAGACAAGGAACTATATTCCCAAAAATGTTAACACACTAGTGAAAGATTGTGATACAAATCACCAGAATTGTTAAATATTTTTATTGAATCGTTACAAAGCAGAATAAATTAGAAAACAAAGTTTAGGCTCTTCTTAGAATAAGTAGCTGGTATAACCCCTTTGATGCTGGATTACAGTTTCTGCTTTGGCTTAAGAGTTAAATAGTCATTACATTTCCCTACAGCCTACCTTTGCAAGGAAAACACATTCTCTGTGCACTGCAGTCTTTGACAATAGGATTAAGTATTACCGGCAGACAATACCACTTAAAACGTTAGCTGCATCAACCTCTATGATGACTGAAAGAGCTATTAGTCTGCAATGCCTCTTATAACAGGAGGCCAAAAAAAAAAGCCTTTATGCTCCTTGATAGGGAAAAAAAAAAAAAAAAAGAAGGCAATATAGCTCATCTAGATAGAAAATGTACATGAAAAATGGTTACAACAAGATTATTTACATTCTTTAGTCATTAGGGATAAAGTGGATGCTTACTGACCCATCTTTCTAAACAACAAATTGAAAATCCTCCGTGATAAAACCACTCTGCATTGTGATTTCCAGTTCTGTCAGATACTCCAGAAAAATGGTGCTCACTTAGCATATCTATCTACTCAGTAACTGATTTGTGGTCTTTGCAATTTAGATACTCAGCCTCTCTTTCAACTCCACACGTCTATTACATTTGCTACAAATCGTATTAAGTGAGCATGTGCTCAGGGAGAGCGGAACTGCAGCCCGGAGAGATGGGTAGTCCAGGGAAATTGTGTTTCCCCACCCAAATGGTTCAAAAGAAGGCTGGCCTAGCTGAATATGGACCTCCTCAGACTGGGGTTTGCTGCTGTAAGAGGCTCTGGAGTCAAGCTGCCTCTTTTACTCGACACTTTGGGGTTTCAGGATCGGTGGAGAGGTTACTCCATGGACTCAGGTTGTGAATTGTACAGTATATACAAGTCTTAGGCTCAGATGCCTTAGGCTCACAGAGTGCTATTCTGCCACAGCACTTCAGTAAAAAGAATATAAAATGCCTCTATTTTGATACAGAAGGATAAGAACAGGAAATACTTGGGCACCTGCACAGAGACAACCTATGAACTTGACTGAATGCTAGACTGAGCCTGTCTTACACTGTTTGCCCTGAATGCCACAGAAAACACATCCTCTGTGATGTGCCATATTCTGCTAGGGTCTCTGCCTGAAAAATTCCTGCCCTTTGTTTTCCCTTTACCAACACAAACATGATGCTTGCTTCTGAGAGTAAACAGCCTAGAAAGGCAAAGCCTTAAATTAAATCTGTACGTTGAGGAAGTACAGTTCTTCTGACCAATGCTTATGTTATTATGCTATCCTACCCAGCAACAACCTAATTGTAGATAATGTGAAGCAGATCAACTTCTGTAATCTTCTCTAAGGGGAAAAAAAAAAAAGAAAGAAGAAGAAGAAAGAAAGCAAGAAAGGAAGAGGTTACTATACTCTGAATTTATCCTGAAGAATTTAGCAATCTGTAACATAGAGGAGCAAAATCAGTTTATATGCTGCCAACATTTATGCAGAATCAGAGGTCACTTAGGGTATGTAATGGTTAAAGCACATCAGCTGACCAACCTATGGGAATGAACACTGTGAAAAATATCAATGTGAAGGAGGGGGAAGAAGAGGGTCATTAGTGCAAGATGCTTAAAACATCAAGATGCAATGAGCAGGACAGAGCTGCTGATGAGAACACTCAGGGGATGCAGTATGAAGGTCTCTGGACTGAGCGAAGTGTCGTGGTCAGGGAAGGATAATAAAAAGACTGGAACATACACCATCTGGTATAACAGAAGGGAGGATGGGAAACATCAACAGGGAGTTATATTTGCTAGGGAAAGCCAGACGGTGAAAGCATTGATTAAGATTATTTTGTCGATTAGGTGGTACTCTTTGATTTATGTGCTGGGGAAAGAGGAGCATTTACTATGCAAAGGCTGTGCTGCCTAGGCAGCTGAAGTGGGATAGAACCCAGGGTGAGGGCTTTAGACATTCCCCAGTGGAGCTGAAAGGGAGGGTCACACAGAAGCAGGGCTCACTTGTGGATTCAGGAGGGTGCACATTCCAGTGTGAGGAAAAGGAAGCATAAGTGTTTTTGACAGTGGTGTGATTCACCTCTTCCCCAAGTAGGGAAGTGGCATCTGGAGGGAGTTGAAGGCACTGGGGAAAAGAGCTGCAACAAGAGACAATAAATTGGAAAATAACTCTTTGAGCAAAATATGTATATATTTATCTGTCCATATGTATATTCATATGCACTCAGAGGCAAATCAACAAGCGGTGTAAAAATGTTCATCTACATTGAAACTAAGTTACAAAATTTTGTTTGCTCAGAGAGCTGGGCTGTTCCTGGGACAGAAAGGGTTAGAAATGGAAGCATGGATATAGATCAATGACTCAGGTTAAAGTCACTCCCAGCTTCAGAAGTCCTCAATGACAAAGCACAGCAGGGGCAGTGCAGAGGGCATGCAATAATATAGCTTATTGGATAAATTTAGTACCCACCTCACTGAAAGGTGGCACCCTGTGTGGTTAGGAAGCCAAGAAATAAGCCAAGGATTTAAGGGAGAGGGCTTGCACAGCACGGCATTATTGGTATCAGTCAATCAGTGGGTAAGATGGGAACAATGTGACATCAGCAGCAACGTAGAGCCAGTGAATCAGCAGAGGGAACAGGGCAGCAGGTGAGCAGCACCAGAGAAAAACAGTCAGGTTGCCTGGAATAAGTCCCTGAAAATGTTTTTGTAACACTGACTCAAGAGGGATAAGCAGTACAGCAGGTTTTGCAAAATCCCAGTGGCACAGCACTGCTCATTTCCCTCACACTGAAACTGCAGAAAAAATCCCAAGAAACAAAAACATGGAACGTCTGAATGCCAGCAAACCCTGGAGAAAAAGCAAACAAGCATTTACTTGTTTAAGTAAAAAGGAGGAAAAAAAAGCCACAACACTTTTCATGCTGAGCTCAGAGGGTTTTCTCCCCCCTCAGGATGTAGGAAGTGTTTTATACTACACCAAAAACACCATTTAAGGAAAATCCTGTTTTCCTGCAGGTGAAGTGTCACAAAGTGAAAAATGGCAAATTCCCACAGATTTATCCATGAATAAACACACACACACATTCCTTCACAGCTCGCAAATCTCATCAGCAAATGTTGACCAGCCCCCAGTTACTCTAGATAAGCTGCATACAGGTTAAGTCAGACACAGGTAGGTTAAACAGAGTGCAAGAGGGAGGCAGATCCACTAATGCAGCAGCATGGACAGGTATAAATTTGCTTCCTGTTCTCTTTGAACTATCTGAATGGGAACAGCCCTAAATATTACAAGTATTACATTTCACTATTCAATAAAGTTGTGCTGAATAGAATTATCACCTTGAAATTACAGGGTAAAACTCCCTATACAAAAACAGATTAAAGACAAATTAGACTGTGGGCCAGGTCACTATGATTGTTAATTAGTGATAATGGAAATACAATTAGCATAATGAGTTCCAATTACTGTATATGGAGAAATATGAGCATACTGCTTTCATAAATCTTGGTTCCAGGAAAAATAAAATGCATCTGGTTTAACAAAGCATGCCCTTCTTCTTTGCAAAAAGCTTCCTGGTAAATATCTTTTTATGAAGCTAAACCTTTCTTTTGATGGGTTGTGATTTGGGGAAAAAAATAGAAAAAGAAAAAAGAAAGCAACAGAATGGATTTACTCTGTCTGATAGCTGAACAGTTTTGTATTAGCTTGGCTTCTGTTTTAAGCTTCCTAGAAAATCTTACCATCTGTTTCTTCAATCCTGGGTTAAACAACAAAAGACAAAAATCACAGACCATTACATCAAATGCACTTATTGTCTTTGAAATATCTAGGGTTTTCCCCCCTTCTCTTTTACTCCTTCTGATAAGCTGTGAAATTGGAAAGCCAATTATATTCTGATATTTACACAATTAGGAATGGCTTTTCAAAACCTTGTTGAAAAAATCAGTTGATGAAAGACAACAGCTTTACAAAAAGCAACAGCAGCACGTCCAATGGTTGCTTCATGAAGAATCTTTTTATTTATTTCCATAGCAGTTTGACACCTTTGCAAGAGTAGGCAAAACCAGGCTGGATTTAGTTTATCACTCATTGGTAAGTTAGAAAAGCAGGGATTAAAATTATGAATTTACAGATGCTGTGGACTGAAGTGTTAATGGAAATAAAGGCTTAGTAAAGCCCTACAGACATGCAAGCTTGACTCCATGCCTCTATTTAAACAAGGTGGTGTTAACTATACTGTTAGATAGCCAATTATGAAGCTACTCACTGTTTCCATGTGTTAAAGTGGATTCTGGGGTAATACTGGCAAGGATTCAAGAACAGGAAAAATTCCAGCTGCATACAAGGAATAGATGTTAGCAATATTAGGTCCTTGCCTTTGAAAAGATCCTTCAGCCTTCTTATTAGAGGGGAAACAGGCAAAAAAAAGCTGTATAAGACCCAAAAGTCGTGGACAGATAAAGCTGAGGGGGCATGAGCTGCCCAGATTGTCTCTCTGAACCTCTAAGATATTGGGGAGTGTTCATCAAGGAAAACTATAAAAACATAATTATTGGAATGGAGAATGGGAGGAGAAAGAGAGCTGCCTAACAACAGGTCTGCTTTACACCTGCTAAGCTGCAGACAGAGCAGACTGCTTACATTTTCAATATGTCAACGACATGATAATTACTTGTAGGTGTAGAGGAACTCCCTTCTCTCACAACTGCCATGATACTTTGCAGTCACATAGGAGAACCAACTCAAAACAACTCATCCATACTGACAGTCATCCCAGTATCATCAACTTCAGTGTAGTCTCTGCCCCTCAAAAGTTAATGAAACATGTATTTTGGCACAACACGCAAGGCAGAAGAGAGAGTAGGTAAGAACTTGCCCTGGACACTTACTGAGGTTGCCTCAGCTCTGCAGAGCATGAAGACTTGTCCTAGTGATGGGAGCACTGTCTGAGGAGAACCCATTTGCTTCACAGGCTGAGTATGCTCTGTACAGATAGCCCCAAGTAACATTCAGCTTTTCTGAATTTAGCCCTCTAAAAATAAACCCCAAACACTTCAGAATGCTGTGCAGTCTGGCCCTGAGCTTCCCAAGGATACTGATGGCTCGTATGAATGTTGTCATCATAGCATTTCAGGGTGCTGTTTTAAAGTCCTAGAGAAGTACAGGGAGAAAGTGAGTTAAAAGAACAGGCTGACAGCTCAGGGAAGTGGCCTGTGGAAGAAATAATGAGTGAACACATCACTAAAGATTGTATCTTGACACATAGGGACAAGAAGGCTGAATTCAATGTGTACAGGCAATCATGAATCTCACATTACCTCACTTTGCAACCTTAGCAAAGGCCTTTAAGGGTTGTTGTGTGCTTGGTTATTTTCATCTGTGAAATGAAGATATCTCAAACAAGATCATTCCGATAGGCACAGTATCTAAGCACAATAAAAGGCATTCTCAGTGATAACAAAGCTTCCAAGATAAGTGGATGAGTCAGACCAAGGGAGAAAGAGAGAGTGAGACAGAGGCACCAAGACAAAAAAACCCACCTTTTCTTTGAGCATACACAGGTGTCGGCACATTACCTGACCACAAGCCTTGCTCACTGACGTGCAACACCACTAAGTCAATAAAAGTGCCTTCTTGAGTGTATATAAACACGGTCTTGCTGATAAGAGAAGACACTATTCTGCACCTTTTCCTCATAATGATAACCCTTTGGTGGAAGAGAAAGGTGTAGAGGGACAACTGACCCTGTGCCAGCTGGAGCTGTCAGGCGGACACCAGCAGAGCCCACTCACGCCGGTGTAAACCCAACGCATCTCCATGTTATTTTGAATTTACAGCATCATCCCTCAGAGCGCAGGCAAGTGTTTCCACAAATGAATGATCTCAATCAGAAAACCAGTCCTGTGGCAAGGGATACATATGGCCATCACTCCCAAGAACAGCTGTCAAGCACTAGCCCTGCCCACTTCCCACTGTGTAACGTCCGTGGTTGCTCAGTCAAGCGAATGACCTTATAAGCCCACACAGGTCCATTCTGGACTGAAAATTATTAGCAAAAACTTGTTTTCCTTAAGACTTCGCAGTCTAACAGGGAGAAATTATACACTTGGATGGCAAGTGAGTCTAAACGACTTTTGTTACAGTTCTTTTGAGTATAAAATCTCTCTACATGGAAATGAAAAAGCTCATTGGAAAGATGAGTGCTAGACCCCCACTCTCTCTATCCAAAGCATGCTGTTCAATTTAGCATGTGCTTCACTGAATAAATAACACTCCCAGCCATGACGCTCTCCCTCCAATATGCTTAAGTATTGATAGATTGCATCGCTCTGTGCTAAGTCTGTCTGGAACTTGTGACATTTGCCCAGTGAATTGGTAAATGAACTTGGAATATTTGACCCATGCAGCTGAGATTACGCCTTATTTAGACTGAATGGACAAGAGCCTTTGCTGTACCCAAAAAACCTGACAGATACATCTAACCTTTTCAGCCAGCTCTTCTGGGTATTTAGCTACGAGGAAAGTGACACTCCATGATGATTACTGAATCTCAAATTGCTCCTGCATATACATGTATAACTATGTACTCTGTGGGAATCTGTGATAGAGGCAAGTTGGCAACTGAAGGACCTTTTCCCAGACTGCTTTCTGATTTATGTAGACCTGTCACGAGTGACTGATACAAGTGAAATAAATCTGTTTAGGACTTAAAAGACATGAAACTTGACAGACATTCAAAGTAAGTCAGATTCAGCTTTTTCATGTTTTATCTTTTCCTGTGCTATGTTTCTAAAATGAGATTATCTAGCATGGTCAGGGGGCAGTGTGAGGGACAAGTGGGCTCAAGATTTGGACACAACCTCTTAGGAGGAGTCTCCTACCCCTCACTTCCAATTCTCTTCTCCAGCAAAACATTTTTCACTATGCTTCGATCTTGGCTGACATTTCAAACTTAGTAGCATTCTCCAAGACAATCTCCAGGCTGTAAAATTACATTACTCAGAGCAAGAAATACCTCTTAGCAACTATCCTGCTTTGGGCTTTTGAGATACATTTCTGTATCTCAACAGGGCAATTCTGATGTTGTTTGCCAAGCTTAAATGGAAGCCAAGACACTGATGACTTGGCCCATCTTAGCTAGTACCTGAATGTAGAGTGTTTTCTGGAAAAATATTAAAAATATACTCACAAAACTTTTGTGGGACCTTCTACGTTGATCAGGAATACCCAGTAAGTATCAGGGAGACAGCTGCAGAAAATTTCTGGACCAAGTCTTCAGGACTTTCACAGTTTTCTAGCAACATTATTTTTTTTTCCCCCACAGTTATATACACACATCATCATCCCAAACCTAACCTGACCCAAGCAAAAACTCAGAAACCACACATTATGTGACTTGGAGTGGGAATAGACAGCTTTTGCTTTCTTCCATTGAGAAGTTTGTTGCACCTATTATTTTTTTTCCTGGTAAAAATTATAGTTAAGGGCTCTGAATTAGTAATCCCTCTTGCATGATGAACTATTCTGCAAGGAAATTAACATCTCCTTGCTTTTTGAAGTGGCATGTACCAGGCAAACACTGAATCTTCCCAGCTTATATTATCCACAAGGGCTGGTGGAGGTGAAGAGGCAGCCAGAAGAGCAGTGTGACACCTCCAGTGGTACAATACAGCTAGTGAGTATCAACGTTTCTATCACATCATTAACTTGGGTATAGAGATCATCAGCAATATCTTCCATTTGTAATAATCCATCTGGGCCATAAATGACCCATAATGTGGTTGAATTAGCACCACATTCAGAAACCAACTTCCTGGCTTTAGTATGTTATATTTCAACATTAATACTGTCCTCTGACTTCATGGAGTTTCTGTATTCCACAGATCTTGTTGGTACAAGGCATGATTAAAGTGCTGCAGATATTAGTTAGCATTCCCAATATTAAAACATCATAGTTGAAGCCCAAGTGGACTTACACATCCTGTAGCTAGACAGGAGATGATGTCAAAGGAAAAGTTATTCTCCTATTTTACTAGTTTAATTTACTTTTTTCTTGCTCTCCATTAATCAGAAATCCACTGAGAGGAAGAATATCTCCAAAAATAAAATAGGGAGTATGATTAATTCATCTTCTTATTCTTTTAAATATGATTTCATGAAAACCTCAAAAACTCATCACAGAGGTTTGTTCAGCCTTTTTTTTTTGAGACTGATGTAAGGTTATACTGATGCAGCATCAGTGTGCATATCTCTGTGTACACTTGATACATCCTGCTATGAAGTTGTCTTACAAATTGTCTGCCAACAAAAAGAATAGAAGATAAGATAATATTGAGAATTAATGGTCATGAATGTAGCCCCACAAAACTGGTCACAGGTATTACAATGAGGCTGGCATGACCAAATTTGCAAGTGCAAAGTAATCTCATATGAAGTCTTAACTACAAAACCAAGCTTCCCCTTCTCTTATTTCTCTGCCCTTTTCTCAAGATTTGTTCTCCCTGTTCTTTCCTCAGATGGGGAAAGAAACTGGAAGAAAAACCAGGTGCAGCAGCAAGAGTAACAACCTATCTACTTTCTACCCAGATGAAGCTCCCCTTGAGGTGAGGCCGTCCCTGCTTTTCATAGGGAAACGTAATTCTCTCCTCCAGACATCAAAATCTTACCCCGTAACTCCTTGGTTTGGCTGCAGCTTTATTTTTTATTTTTTTTCAATAATAGAGCATATTTTTTATATCACATACATTGTTTACGTCTGTATAACAGCCTCTTTATGTTTTGTTTTTCTGATGCTGTGGATGTACATCAAACATCATAATGAAAGAAGCCATCCATGAGGTGCACTGCACCATAGATAGATTATGTAAATATTTTTAACTATCTACCAAGCAAATAACCTATTTAAGAGAAATATAATTATCTTTAAATCCTATGTATTGTAAATGTTTGCTTTTAATCCTTTATGTAACCTTATTAAAAATTTCAAGATGGTTACATTCTCCCACTGAATCTGACAAACATCTGGTTTACAATAGTCACGTGATGAAATTCCATCCAGAATCACATTTGCTCTTCAGTATGTTTTCTCCCACTATCATTCATAACACAGAACCTCTGTGTTTTGTCTGGGATATAAGACAGTACAACGATATGTTTTTATTAGGAATAATGCACAGTCGTCTCCCTTATAGAATTTAAATCTGCTATCTATGTGTAGGTATAGTCAAATATATTGATAGTCTCCCTTGTGGGTTCTGCTGACACTTGGGTTTAATTGTGGTGAACTTTGAATTCCTATCTTAAGGTCAGTTATTAACTATTGATGGATTCCCCTTTTCTCCATTTAATGCTAAAGTATTCATACTAACCAAGATAGATGGGAACGCTGAAGAAATTTTTCAACACCATGGCTGAGCAAGATACCCTTCTGCTCTTCCTCTGTGGCAAACTGAGAGCCCTTTTCTAAAGGTGGTGATCACTCATGTTCAGCTTAAAAAGGAAAACACAACACAACGCTGTGCTGCTGACCCCTCGCCACTTTTTGTTCTCCCGGTACTATCTTCCCAGAAATAAAAAGTCCTATATGCTGCTGTTAGGAGCAAAGAAAATAAAATTTCCTCAGGCACAACCTTGGATACCAACCTTGAAACCAAATGGGGTCAGAATGCAAAGGAGCAACCACGACACCGCTCACCACCCAGCCGGGCTGACAAACAACTCTGCTCCTTTGGGCTTCCCAGAAGGAAAAAGAGTGCCCCTCAGAGATTTATAAACACATACATAATAAATGGGAGGCTGAAGTTTAAACTGTTATGAAGCATTCTCTACTCCGCTTCCGAAGTCCTCTGTGATTTAAAGAGCTGACATTTACTGTGTGCAGGCCTATTATTCAGAGTGACTGTTTGTGTATAGACAATATTTTAAACTGGCTTGCTATAGATGAAAAATTCTTATTAAGTCAGAAAAACAGTTTAAGTAGGTAACACTCTCCCAGTTTAGACTGCTATAAGTCTGGCTGACCTACTGCAGGGAAGGCACAGGGGCAGGTGAGCCTGTCAACACTGTCTGCCACATTAGTGTGTGCAGACAGGGGAACCAGCCCCATGGGTGGCACCAGCCGAGGCTGAGGTCACCCCTCTGTCTCCCGCCAAGCAAACAACACAGAGAGCTTCAATGCCGTTGTTACACGTTTAGACCTTCCTCCATCACATAAGCTTTGACAAGGGCTGGGGCTATGTAATGTCCACCTGCCCTGGAGCCAGTGGCACAAGTCACTCTGATGTCCTCTGTGGTCCTTAGAAGTGTTCAGACAACCAACACTTGGCAACAGACAGACAACAAAAGTCCTGAGACACCAGCCTGGCCCCACCCTTTTCTTTCACCCTGTTGGAAGGTTCATCACCCTTAGTTTTCTCCAGCCTGTTGCCTTGTGCCACAGTCAGGTGGCAATAGAGCAGGACACGTTTCTGAAGCATCCTCCCTGCACTGAGCCTCCTGCTGCAAGGACCAGAAATCTCCCAGGAGCCACTAGACATTCCTCTAGCAAAACAAAATGACTTAGCAGAACTAAAGCATGCACACAGGATTTTGATTTTACATTGTAATAATTCAAAATACTCCTAGCAGACTTAATACCTTGTCTTTGTCTAACATGCCAGTGGATCTCAACGTACCTTTCAAAGCACATTCATGAAGTTGCTTGTTACTTCAATCAGGTCACCACTTGCACCACCCCAGTTTGAAAGTACAATCTTTTTGTATAGACATTTTGCAGGTATTTTTAGAACAGAGAAATTCACACATGAATGGGGAACAAAACCAGTGATATCTGTCCATACCACTACTGACAAGACTGGCTGCATCTCTCCAGTGTGTAGATTACTCTGCATGTCTTTGTATATGATAATAATGCCCAATTCAGAGAGTATTTCTTATGTAATACACAGATTTTTCAGTGTTGAATACATTGATCTGGGAGAAAATCATCCTTCTTGAAGTTTGTGCACTAAAATATACACTTTAATCTTGTTGCTTTCCATGAGTGTGTAGGTTTAGATAGAGGGTTTTAAACAGGGGACTTGGAACCCAAACTTTATGTTCAGACCTCTGTGACAAGATTTTTAGAGGCAGCAAGTACTGCCATTATCCACTGACATTAGCTGGAAGAAAGAGCTACCACTCATCTGAAAAATCAGTGCATGAGGGTACAAAATGGACACAGTGGACACAGAAGGAGAAAAATTACTGAACTATTCTTTGGCAGCAAGTGTGATAAAAGTATGCAGTGAGCACAGAGACATTTGTGTGTTTCCTTGCTTGATCATCAACCCTTGCAGATTTTGGCTCACGGTATCCACCATTCTCTTGGATAACTTCCTGGCAAGGATCAAATATTTTCATAGATGAAGGACCTTTCTCAACAGGCAGCATCCATGCAACCATCTTAGTTTTGAAGGCAAAAGTGCATAGTAACATGCAAGTGAGCAGGGTTGTGCCCAAGAGCCTTACTGTCACAGAATAGCCCCTGACATGTTTAATTTCCTAATACAAAGGTATACATAGATATTTATTTTGCTGAAGAGGTTGGTATGCCTTGGACACAACAGGAAGACCTATGGGAAAAGCAACATTTATAATAAATGTGTTTATGGTGACCAGTTTAATCCTCTTTTCTTGAATTTCTTGTACTGCAGAACAAAAGTCCAAGAGAAAACCCCAAGCTACCATTTTATAAAGCAAACACAGACAAAATTCTTAACAATTCAAGAAGGGAAAAAAATGACATCCAAACTGTGACTCCTAATATATTTATCTGTGAAAGGGTTGAAATGGCTAATCAGCAGCAGCTGATCAAGAAGCCATTTAATCTTAGCTAATGCCTTAGCAAAGACAAAAAGATTTATCCTTTTATACAAGTATTTCAAATTAGAAATGGAAAAATATTTGCTTTCTCCCCTTAATAAATTATACACTTTGATATGCACCATTTTTAAATACTGTCTGTGAAATATTAGTACTTCAAAACAGATTTAGTAGATTTTAGCAGTTTCTACTGAATAGATAATTTATGAGAACTTTTGACTTCTTTAGCTTTATTAAAAGCGTAGAATATAATACTATTTGTGCATCAAGAAACAGTGGATTACCCAAGTGTTGGCAGTCATTCCTATAATACACATACCTCTTAATCATTTGTTTCAGGCATTTTTCCTATTTGCAAAGTCCCCATCTGACTTTATTATTTTTTTTTTAACCTAGTTAAGCCAGTTTTATTTAAAGCCTCATATTGCACATGTAATTTGGACTTTCTTACTGATCTCTTTGAAGGCTTTTTTTTTTTTTTTTGAAAAGAACAAAGAATACACATAAAGCATGGTCCTTCAAGCAAAGATCCTCTGTAAACTACAGATTAAAAAGACCCCAAACTAATATTCTCTTAGCTTTTTTTCTAGGATCGAGGGGGTGTTTAAAAGTCCAGTGAAACCAGTGGATATAGAGTTTGTCAATCCATGGAAATCAGGATCAGGCCTCGGCTTTTTTTGCAGCAGTGAAGTGAATAGCAAAGCTCCTAATGACTTCATCAGGACTTGGATTTAGTCCTGGCAGGAAACACAGCCATAAAATCATAAATTCAGTAGATGAAATTCCAAGTGAGTATATTTGGTCGAAGGAGGTGAGGACGGGAAATGTGCAGAGAGAAAAAAGTCCAAACCCAACTGTCTACAGCTGCTAAAAAATGAGCTGGTGTCATGTTGGTAACCCTTTAAAATAATGGTCTAATCATTATTAATTACTTCGATATTTAATGTAATAACATTAATCATGATGAACTCATTTGGTATTAATGTGAATGTCAGACGTACCTCTCCCCATACATGCACATCATTTTGGGATCAGCTCTCTGCTATGTAATTCTTTTTGTATCCTTCAGAAAGTGCTGAGGATAGTTGTTTTGTGACTTTTTCACAGCTGAGCACAAGCACTACTTATAAATCACCACTCCTTGTGTTTCCACAGGTGTTTGAGAGCACCTCTAAGTGCATGATCATCTGGGGTGAGCAATTCCAGCACCTGGGGGTGGGAGGCAGATTGTGGAAGAGAAGTCATTGGCATAGGTTGCATGAAATCTCAGGCTGGTTTTGCTCTTCGCTGTCATTTGCTAAATGCTACAAGTGGTGAGGACTGTTTGGAGCTGGACCCTCTGTAGATGTGAGCTGACACTGTAGCAATGAAGCTGACTGACAGTAAATGAGAATGTGGAGGACTGGACCACTAACAGGTTTTTGTGGTCAAGAGAGACCACCGCCACTGTGGCTTGGTGGTTTGTAATCATGAGATAAAGTCTGAAGGCATCATCCAGATGCTTCCAGAGAAGGTGGTTTCTGGGCTGGCTGCTGGCACTGCCCAAGATCTTCAAAACCCATTAGATTTCTAATAACTTTTCCAGCCGACATAGAGAAAGATAATGATTTCAAATAACAGGGTATGGAAGAGATGGCTATCCTACGGAAGATAACCGTAGCAAAACAGGTTGCATCCGAAATCCCCATAATCCAGAAAATGTCATCAAACCTTCATTATTTCTCATTAACATGTATTTTCCATTGTATTGAAATTTCTAGTGTTTTATGCCAGCATAACTCACACAAACATCTCATTACAGCTTTCTCAACCACTCATAATAAATATGTCTATTTACTGTCTTTCGCTCGTTTCTGAATAGCTTGGCATGCTGTTAGTTAAAATTCATTTTTTTAAAGTACAATATCCATTTAGCTTCTATCCTCTGAACTTTATTCATTCATTATTAACACTGAAAGCCAAAGTGCATGAGAGAAGTTCAGTCCTATCGGCATTTGGGATGAAAGTGATGTCTCGGTGTATTAGCAGTACACAGCACTATCATACATTAAATGCTGCCCAGTCCTTCAACAAAGCAGCCGTATCCCGGTGCCTAATAGGATCACTTACTTCAAATGTGACACCACCTTCTTTGAAATATTTGTTTAGATTTCATAAACATATGAAGGTTCTCAAACTCAAACAAAACCTCCAGCCTCCAGCCCAGGCTCTGCTTCTAAAGAGCTTTCCGTTCAATAAATCAGAGCCTGAGTCCAGGACTTTTTTGTTCCCTCTGGCTTGGCTTTTTTTATTTTTGGGATAAAAATAAACGTCATCTGGTTTTGACTGCAGATAATGAATCATATTAAGAATTTTAAAAGCACTATTCTCTTTTTTGAGACCTAATTTCAGACCTATTAACACTTTAATATGAAACAGAAGCCCATCATTTCATTAGGAAAAGAATACGGCCCCTCTTGTACCATATGTTTCTTCCTTTATAAAAAAATCCTTCTGAAATCCTAGATTGGGCAGCATCAGAGCAGAATGTAGATCTGGCACAAAGACAGTGTATAGGTGAGCAGACCTTGCATCAGAGAGATTCACTATTTCGAGCAAAATTACAGGTTTCTGGCAAACCCTCCTTCTAATTCCTTGCAATAATAAATGATCCAACTTAAAAAATGAACAATTGCAACACAAAAAACAATCCTGGTGGGGGCGACCCAAAACATGTGAAACACTAGCATGTCACCTCCACAAACTTGCCTATAATTACACCAAGGACAAGCAGCTGCATCTTACAAGTGCATTTTGGCACGTTAGATATTTATTAAAAAAGGGGAAAGAAAATTATAGCTGTCCCTTTTCAATATTTACATTTAAAAAATGAAAATGTCTTTAAAACACACAGAACATGAATGCAAGAGCTGGTGTGATAGCAGAGAACCTTATTGCACATAATTAACAGACACATAATGTCTGGTTACTAGTAATTTCCTTCTAGCTGAGTAAGGAAATAATTTAATCATGTTGATCAAATGAATCCCATGAGCCCAGTGCAACATTATGCTTTTTTTTCCCCCTCTCTAAATCTGCATTAACTGATAAGAGTCTACTTGGTGAAATCACGGAACCCAACCTTGTTTAGGTATCCGTAATAATACCTAAAATATGGGCATGATCTTAGTAATTGGGTTAATCAAGCATTTCAGTAAAACCTTTCCTAATTCCTGGTGCTGACCTCAAAGGAAAAACAGCAGGAGGAAGGAAGGAAGAAAGAAACAACTTAAAGCATTCCTTACTTGGAATAGAACCAAAATATTTTTAAAAACTGTTTATTCTCCCTTGTTCTGTTGCAACAAGGAAGGTGTTTCTCTAAAGACATGCAAAAACCCCCAACAAATAATCCACTTAAATATTTGAGTGTTAAGCAGCTAAGTGTAAATTACTATTATTCTCTTCCCCTCACTCCCAAAATATCTCCAGGTGCAACTCAGAAATAGTCAGATAGAATTTTCTTCCCCCCCCCCCCATCATTTTATTTGATAATACATCATTTGCCTTGTCATTCCAGGGTTTCACAGTAAAATCTTTTGTGGGATTCGGCTATTGTTCTCTTTGAACTACTTAGAAAAAGCACTGAACTACCTTCTGTGCTATCTCAGGTAGTTTCCTGTAATGAGGTGATATAATTTAACACTTACCATAATACATTTTATCCATCTATTGTTTGCTAAATAATTCCTGCAATAACACTTTTATTCTTTCCATAATTCTTTAGGGTAATGCTGGAGGAATAATATTTTTACTGCAGTGATTGATGTCGGATTCTCCAGCATGAATAGACCCCACGAACACAGGTTATTGATAAGCATAAGAAAAAGCCGTATGAAAAGAATATCAGGGATCAAAGGGTTAATACCATTTTATGAGGTTGTAAAAATCTACCTCAAGAATCTTGTGTTAGCAATATTCTTTGTGTAAGATGTATGTTATTAAAACAAGTAGCAGCATCTGAATTAAAGTGACAGCATGATGGATGACTAGTGAAGTGGAATCAGAGTCGTTTGCAGCATTTTGGGCTAGATGTGGGAATTCTGCCTCAGAGGTAGGACGCTTGGCAGACGCATTGATTCCAGGCTGACGCATGTTCATAAATATGCCCCTAGAGAGGTGTGGCCTAGCAGAATTTACAAAATTATGGTCATGAATTATTTAACATTTATTTATGGATGCTATATTTAAACAGCATTTGCAAAGGCGGATGGACCATAGCATACATAGTGAGCTTTAGATAATGCAAATGCTGCACAAGACCGAGACAGTGCGCATCCTTCACGGGGAGGCTAAGTCTAGCAGAACTAGGTAAGTGATATGTCAGTACTGCGGCTTTGTACACCACAGTCTGCTGCACCCCAGAGAGACTGACAATTCCAGGAAATACCTGACAAGTTGGCAGTTACGACCTCTGCAAAAGAGATCTCTTCAGAGAGAAATACCACTGAGCTGGTGGAGACTTCTCCTTTAAGAAACAGGCTCCAAACTGGCTTCTGCAAGCACCTTGCCTGCAAGCCTGCTCACAGATCAGGCAGAGAACAAGCTGTCGTGGCCCCACTGATCTTGGTATCAGGCTGCTTGATATTATCCTCAACACTGGAGGTGTAAACTTAAGCATTTGTAAGCTTAAAATGCAAAAAGTTAGGCTGCACAGGAAAATCCCAGCCTCTTCCCTCGTGCAGGTATATATCTCATAAACATTTATTATATGATCAAGTTCTGTCTCTCAATTAATGCAGCAGCTTTGGTTTGTTTTTGTTTTTTCTCTGCTCAACACACTTGGAAAGCACAAGATGAATCCGTGCTGCACACAGTGGAACAAAGCTACAGCAAAAACTGAAGATGAAATGCCATGAAATAAAACAGAATCTCAAGGTAAAGCAGTATGCCTCACCCTGAAAGGGAATACCCTTGAAGGAAGGGAAAACTTTCATTTAGCACTGCAACTTTACAGTTTACCCTCTATTTACACTCTATTATATTCTTCCATTGTGTAATTTCTTGGAGTTCAAAATACATGATTTTATATTTAATTTTCACTGTATATGAACATTTTCATGTAGAAACATGTTTTGTTTTATTTTGTTTTCTTTCTTTCTAATCTTAGGTGGTTTTTAATGCCAGATTCTTGCAGAAAGCAAGGAGAGGTACCCATGGTATCCCTGAAACAGCTGGGGATGTACCAGGCTACAAACAATCCCCCTAAGAGGTGTGGTAATGGGATTATTACTTTGGAAAACTTCACTGGCATTTTCCTGAAACAAATACCCTAGGAATACAGTTTTTCACTATTTAATTTCAAACTTAAGGTCTTATGATGGTCACCTTCTCAATGGAGTACTCTGAAGAGAGATCATCTCTATCCAGACATTCAGTAGCACTTCTTGGAGCCTGCAGTTCCTCAGCCTCCTGAGTCCATAAAAGTCCATACTGTCAGGATATGCTCCCCATAATCTAACAATCTTATTTGCTGCAGTTTAGTCCCACTAATTTTTCTTCTGGGTCAAGGGGTCATAGAGGAAAAATTATTCCCTTTCTCTGTGCAGTCTCCCTTTACAGATTTGATCTGTATGATCTGCATTAAATCATGCCCCCTCGGCTTTTTTTTATGCGATACAACCCTAATGTGCCACATTTGCCAACCTCCAAGAAGTCCCATTGCTCCCTTTGCTCCCTCTCCCACTTGGGCTCATTTTTCTCCTTATCACACCCAAAAGCAAGCACAACACCACAGAAAAAGTCTGACCAGTGTTTCATAAAGATGACCGCCCTTCATCATCTCGATATGTACACCATCTTCCCTGCCCTGGATGTGGTTGCTTTTCCCCCAAAAGCAGGTTTGTGTTCACCTACCAATCTGCTAAAGACCCCTCTGATTCCTTCTCCTAAAACAAGTATTTCTTGGGTTGTGTTTGTCAGAGTATTCATTTCCACCAACACTGAACTTGGCTTTTGGTCTCACTGAGTGCACTTTTCTGCTTCAGGCTGTTTCCCTTTTACCCAGACAATTTTGAATTCTTGTCCTGTCCAACAATTTGCCTGAAGATCCTCCCAGCTTGGTGTCACCTGCAAATTTAATAAGTTTAATATCTATTTTATTATCCAAATCATTACTGAAAATGTGGAAAGGGTCTTAGAGAGAATTTATTCAGTACATCCTCCCAGGTTCACCGTGAGCCACTGGAAGATAGCCTGAGTGGTTATTTTTCTAGCTCACTTTGCACCCGCATGAAAGAGGTCTCCCTAAACTAGATTATTTATAGGAGTAGTTCACAATAATGTTGTTTTAAATCTGTCTCTTCAAATTCAGGATGAAGGTCGAACAAAAATTCGATTGGCTGAGCTGATGAGCATCCAACCCATCTTTTCTCAGAAGAAATGAGAGTAAGAGAAAATAAAAAGAAAACCTGCATCACATGCAGCACAATTATACCTTCTAGCCTTTGTTTCACATCCAGTCTAGATGGATGGGAAACATGTGCTTCAGATTTACGGTTCTAAGTTAAGGCAGAGAAACACTGCCCTTTGGAACTAAAAAACTCCAGGTTTCTTTGTGGAAAGAGATTCCTTTCATTCTCATCATCACTCGCGTTGCCTTTTGCTCATGCCCAACAGAAGCAAAGAAAAGAAGCACAGCTCACGACCACCATTCAGGTGTCCTTCTCAAACACCGAGTGGCCTCCAAAGCCACAGCTGAAACACCATCATGTGCTGCCTCCATGGATGTGGGTCTCAAATGAACATCAAAAAGACCACCATGGGAAGGCTGCAACACATCCTCTGACTGCCTATAAGCAGTTGTTTTCCAGTGGGAGGATCTGACCTCACCTGTTTTGACTCCAAACAGGGAAAATGATTTGATGAATTGTCCATCCAAAAACTTTGTAAACTTAATATGAATACAGAGAAATTTCTCTCCTTAAAGGAACATATCAGACAGCACTGTTTTCTCTTCTGCATAAGAAATACATGTTTCTACTGAGGATTACACCATAATTTTCTCTAATTACCTGTGAGAACAACTTTCCCACCAGAGACCTTGGAAACTACAATTTTTGTTACTCTGTCCATTAAGGGTTTATTTTAATACTGTATAACTTTACAGATGCCAAAGGTGGTGTTAAAACAAACAAAATACCCCCAAACCATGGAGCAAACACTATTCTGCACTTAACTTTCATGTGTCAACACGAAGGACTCATCAGCCATAATCTTGCTACTTGTGCTAAAGGTGCACTATCAAATGGCACTGCTGGAAGCAAGCATGAACTTAAAATTTGGGTTTGGGCTTTAGGTTTTCATATTTGGGTTAAAGTGTATTAATTTATGACTTAAATAATTTAAACAAGACAAACTTCTGGCTCTCTTCTCAACATCAATGTCTTTAATTAAGTACAATATTCTCTGTTGATTCTGTTCTAGCAGACAGCTCCAAATCTCCTTTCCTGACGTTTAGGGCTGTCTCAATGTGGCCAACCCAAGCTTGGAACACTCTCCAGAAGTTATTAAAAGCAATCTATTTTGATTTTCCAGCATATTTTTCCTCTGCTGCATCCCCTTTTCATCTGGAAGCAACTCCTGTCTCTTTTCTAATTGATGAGGTGAACTGCTATGAGTGAGCTTATGATTTCTGCTCTTTGCTTGAGTGGCAGAGAAGTAAATGGAAAAATTGTCTCAAAAGTTTAAATGAAAGAATTGGCTTTTGCAATAGAGGAATTACTAGCGCTCAGTGGATTTCTCTTAAATGCTGCATGCCAAAGAAATAAACTATGAATGATTAGGGTAGTAGGATTTTTGTTATCAGATAAATCATCACTTTCTCAGGTTCTCTGACTTTCCTTCCTTTGCAGACTTTGGTTTTGGGTTGTTTTTTTGGTTGTTTTTTTTTTTTTTCCTTTCCATTTATACTTTACTGACAACAAGAAATGTCTCCAAGCTGGAAAACCCTGACCTGACTTGAAAGCAGCATTTCAAATAGTTCTCCTTCTCTCTTTAAAACCTTAGACTTTGGGCATGGGTTAGAGCACTTCCTTCAGTTTTCAAGTACTTAACCCAATAAATACGGGCCCTTTCATAGATAGAAACACTTCTCAAGGAATTCTGAGAAATTATCTTACTTTTTAAACACTGCATGCTTTAGGAGTAAATATTAAAACATGAAATTCTGATTTTTAATGTTTTTTACAAGTTGCTAGTGTGTTCCTGTTCAGTCAATGTTTGTACTTTTAAAAGAAGGTCAGTAATTTACAGCAAAACAAAATCAGCAGAATGAGAGCAGGAATCTTCTCAGCTTAGTTACTAGAAAGAAATAAAAAAATAAAAAATAAAAAATAAAAAATAAAAAAAAAAGGAAACCCTTTTACATTTGTTTAACTTAAACTGTGAAGTACTAGGATCTCAAGAATATGGAAGTATTAATAATTAATATAATCCCTGACATCTCAACCCAAAAGGTATTGAAGTGCTTTGTAAACTATCAGACATCTGTGTTTCCTATGAATCTCTCTTGCTCCTTTGCAGTCAGCAGAGTTAAATCATTTTACGTGTCCCTCGTGCAGCTTTGCCCCTACGTAACTTTTGCACTTTCCTGATCTAAGTCTGGGCTTTTGAAAGTAAAGACACGAAGCCAATTTGCTTCCTTTATTGGAAGCCTGGGGAAAATGTAAAGTGTCTTGCAAAAAACTGGGCTGCACCTTTAGGACACCCTGATTCTGTGCTCTGATTCACCACTGACAAGAACTTCTGCTGAGGGCACTGAAGGCTGCAGGCACACACGTGCACCAAAACATTCTCAGTCCTTTTTCATATGAAATTTGTAATAAAATGTTTGGGGCCAGCTTCATTTGTATCACAGAAGAGCTCAATAAACACAAAAGAAATTGGGTCACACAGAAACTGGGTTACAAAGATAACTGCATTTGAGGCTCTGAAGCCTCTGGGGGAAAACAAGAAGATGAGGGAAAGCCATCCTAGCCTGTAATTCCACTTTTCCCACACACCCCCTGCCCCACCCAGAAAGACTGGGCTCCTACATGTTGCATCAAGGGCTTTTGGGGGCTACAGCATGCATTAGAGCTACAAAATAAAGCTCATTATAAGTGACACAGGAGCACTACAGGTAATAGAAACATCCTGGTTAAATGGCAGGGGTTTTGAACCAGGTGTTATGAAAGAAATCCCAGCCCCAGTGCAGTAGTAGGAAAACACCTTTCAACATCATAAAAACCATGAACTCACCCAATATGTGCTATTTTTTCATTTTTCCGTCTTTCTGCCTGCTTCATTTATCACTTTATTTATTCTATTGGATTTATTGTCCTCTGACCCTTTGCTTTACTTGGAGTCACAGTTTCTCCCAAACAGAATCCAAACTCAATAATGGTCAAGACTGAGGTGAACTTTTGAACTCACAAGGGTCGAACAGGTTCAAAATTAAACAGGAACAAGAAAACAGTTCAGTTCAAGTTATTATCTTCCTACATTCACCACTTCAGATTTTATTCTCTAGGCAATTACACGTGCAGATTTAACCATGTGCAAAAACATTTACCAGGATGGGATTGGAGCCATAATCTGTAAACATATATGTAATTGTCATTGACATCAAGTTTGCACTGAAAGGCCTTTCAACAAGTTTGATGGAAAAAAAAAAGAACAACCAACCCACCAAACTTCACTATTTGGACCTTTGGCAACAAAACCCAGGCTGCTACTGTAGAGCCACAAAATACTTCCTGTAGTAAAACAAGTACAGCTCCAGCTGAGAGAGAGGTGAATCTGACACTATGGCATGTTTTTGGATTTCATCACCGTTCATGAACATTTTGGATATCATTAAAAGAAAATTATGCTTCTAGTCTTCTTACTACAGAGAAAAGAAGGCAAGCAGAGTGCCAACATTTGCTGAAAGCATTCAGTTCTGAAGCTGGACTCCTGGCCACCTCCTCTTCCAGGGGTTTGGTCTGAGATAGGAGAGCTCACTGGTGCTGGAGCAGGGAAAAGACCAGCATAGGGACTCAGAAAGGCACTGCTGAGGGGTGAAAAGGGGAATTCATAATGTGAGTTTTATTCTGCCTCCTATGTCCTCACCATCCCAGCACTGCGATGTATTTGGGGACAGAAAGCTGTGCCGTATTTCCAACTGAAATATTCTGTTCTAAATCAGGCACGTATTGAGGAAAACTGTCTGCTTTAGTTTTCCTTTTAGCAAGCTGGAGAAGAAGATCAGTTGTGGAGACAGAACAAGAGGATTCTTGGGGAAAAGAGCAGAAGTTCCATGTTTGCAAAGTCTTTGTCCGCTTCGAGGACAGAGATGTTGGTCAAACAGTCTGCTGTTGGGGACGAGTCTGAACTTCTGATGCACAGCTTCTGCTGAGGATTTTAGGTGCCCCATTGGTTAGTAATGCTGATTCAAGTCCGGTTAAAATTAATATCACTCCCTCTGCCTGTGAGTTTCCTAACTTGCACTACACATGGAAGCTGAGCTTTACTGATTGCCTGTGAAAGGCAGCACTTTCCCTCTTTGGATGAAATGGAGTCTTCACCCTCAAAAGCCTGACAACATTTTACATTAGGGATATCAGAAATACCCTTCTATTATCCACCAACACCTCAGACCTTTGTCAGTCTTGATTTACCATTTCTCTCATGCCTCTGACATTTACAGTGATGAATCCAGCCCCACTTCTCTGGAATCCTCATAATGAACATCAACTTTTAAGCTCACCTTTTTGGCTGACAGTGACAATAATATTACTCCAAATTTTTCTCTCTCACTTCATCAGTTAAAATGTACAGTGTGCATGTGCTACTTTTGCTTAGAAACATAAAAGAGAGTTTCAGTCATCCTCCCAGATTAGACACACAGGCATCATCAGTAAGGCTGGTAGGATGAGTTCAGCAAAGGCAAAAAAGCAGAATGGCTGTTACAGGCAAACAGAGGCACTGAAACTGTACATCTGAAGCCTCCCGTGTCCTTTCCCGAAGTGCAAACTTTGCTGTCACCTATAAATCAAGCAGTTTATGAGGCTGCAATATTTACACTCTAATTAAAAAATCATAAAGCCAGACCCCTTCAGTTTGTAAAAAGAAGAACTCAGGATCTGCTATTGAAACGTGGTGTTAATCAGTAACTCCTAATGATCTGCTCCACAGCCTTAGAGGTTACATGCTTATTCAGCTACACATAACAAACAAGATAATGAGAGAAAGTGGGAGAAGTGAAGTGAATATGTTACAGCAAACGCAGGGCTTTGCTACCACCAGGACCTGTTCCTGACCCTTCCAATCCTCATGTCACATTTTATTTTCTCATTTCCAAAAGGCAACAGATTTATAAAGTAAAGCTTTGATAACACATTACACACAGAGTGATCCCGAGATGTTTTCCGTGTGTGTAACCCCTGAAGAAGCCAAATATAGCCCCAGAGAAACACCTGCTTTTACCTTTATATGGTCAGAACTCCAGTCCCCTCCACATTAATGAAAAATGAGCCTTAAGAGTCAGTGTTTCCATGTGAGTTTCTCTGAATTCATTGGGGAAACAGCTGATTTCTGAATCTGCCATTTTCTGCTTATGTAGTCAGAAAAGAGCTCTCTGGCAAAGGCTGGAGAAATCCAAGCACTGTGCAATGTTGAAAATAAAAACTACAAAACGATGTCAGCTGTAATTAGCACCCCTAATTCTACACTTAAAATAGCATTTGTCATTCAAAGCTCCTCATGATAACAATCAGACAGGGCTGGGCACTGCCCCTTCACGCTAAGCCAGTGCCTCTCCCTGATATGTACAAAGCTGCATGTTGAGTCTCACAAAGCTTTGCTCTTTTCCCAAACTGAACCACCAGGAGATACCAGCTGGGACAGGCAGCCTGAGAACACACGTTCTTTCAGGGCACTTTCACAACATGGCCAGTCCACACCAAGGCTACACCCAAACTACACATCTTGCATCCACGGTTTTGTAGCTCTCAATAGTTATGGGTGAAAAAGACAGAAGGCAGAGATTTCACTCCCTGGTACAGGCTGGGAAAGAAAGCAACATCTGCAATCTATCGGTCACACCAAGATTTTAATTCTTTTCTTTCATTTTTTTTTCCTTTTCTTTTTTTTTTTTTTCCCTTTAAGTTGTCCATGGGTATAAAAATGCAGGTGAAAAATTACAGACTTTATTTTTCCAATCTCTCCTTCTTATTCTTCTCTTCTAGTCTTTCGACCGTCTACAAAGAATCAAGGAATAGTTGTTCTAGGTGAATATGAGTTGGCTTATTTCTGTCACCAGTTATATGATGCTATCCAGAATGTATCATTAAAAAGACTTCAACTAAATTACAGTTTTGACTCAGGTATTCCCAGCTCATATATTTTTGTCAGTATTTCAGACCGATAAGAATTAATGAGAGTCACAAGTACATATTTATGTGGCCACAGACACTTAAAAACAGTAATGATTTATCTTGGTTAATAGTGCAAATTAACAAAAAAAATGCAAAAAAAGGGAACCATTTAAGATTTATTTATATTTTTTTCCTTTTCAAGCAGCTTCTGTGAGGGAATATGGTGCTGTAACAAGAAAAGAATAGCATATAGGAGGCAGGCCTAATTCGCACAGATTGATCTTTAAAACTGGAAAACAAAACTATTTTACCAAGAACCTCAGAGATACAGTGGATCACAGCAATGCCTACAAAAAAATGGGATGTAAAAGGAGAAGAGAAGGGTCAAGGTAACCACAGTGATATCAGGTGTGGGTTTATTTTATGGGTCCTTCATGTGCCCAACAACTTTCTACCCTGGCTACTAGAAATGTGCACTGCTCCCCTGTCCCCATACGGGAGCAAGGATTCTTTGGGGTGAGTTAGGCAGCTCAGTCCCCCCCCACTATCTCTGCCAGGGTTGCAGCCATCCTGGCAAAATCCCCTCCAAATAATATCAAAGGCAAGCTTGATTTGTTTTGGCAAGCACAGAAATATCACTTGAGAAGCCTGCAAAAGCGCCATTAGCAAATCTATCCCTCTTTCAATTAATGTTCCCTCCTAAGAAGCTTCCCACCTACAAAAGAAAAAATAAGAGAGGGGTGGGAGGGTAGCACAAGATAAACAGCTGCAGTACATGGAGATAAATTCACTTTTGGAGGTAACAATATACCAACACACAGATGACACTTCCTAGACATGCATCATTATGCCTTGCAGATTTTTTCCACTCGTGCACTTCCCAATCACTATCCTTTCTGGATTTTACAAAGTAAGCATGAAAGCTATTGTTCCAAGCCATTTCCAAAGAAAGCAGTTGAATGACATACCATAAAACATATGGGTCTCATTAACTTAAAATATTGCCTGTTTTAAACAGCCTCTTAGCAAATAACCATACTTAAAAATTTAATTCCATTTCGCGACTCATGCTTTTACCGATTGGGCTACAGTTTATCTTAATGATTATATTACCATCACTTGTACTTTGTTTTGATGGCCAGGCTGCTGGTGCCAAATCCCTGCGACCTCCTGAAGGAGACTTCCACCTCCAGATTCAGTGTGGCTCAGAAGAACATCACTGGAAATAACTTACAAAGTTGTAAGTTATCTTTTTTTTCTTTTTTTTTTTCTTCTTTTTTTTGTCTCTTCCCTTAAATAGGCCCATTTTCATTCAGGGCCAAACACAGCTCCTTGGCAACAAAATGTAATCAAAGCAACTTGCTTCAAAGTTTAGGCATTTTCTGTCATGGCACTGTCTAATGGGCTTCAAATGCTGCTTTAAAAAAAAAAAAAAGAAAACCACGCACACAAACCCCTACACATAACACAAGTCTGTGTAAGTTTCTGCTGGAGTTTCTCAAAGCCCAGGCAGTCCTTTCTTGCTTTTAATGAAATTCCTTTCTATTTCTTCAGGTATGACTCCCCTTGGACATGGAGGGCATATTTTCTCCTTGAGTTAGGACAGCTTATGACAAATAATGATGAGGAATCAATAGACAGGAGGGAAATATTGGGTGAGAGGCTGAATGAATCTCAGAGATAAATTATTGACCACGGGCATGGCCCTCTCTCCTTTCTCTTATATGTTCGTATTCCATCTCACTAACAACCTGAAAGAAAATCAAATATTTTGTTTGGGGGCTTCACTAATATCAGCAACTTTTACTATCTTAATGGCATTTTTATTGATCTCAGCTTTAATGGGAGCTGTATATATTTGATGTTGGTCATTTAAAGTAGATGTGAGTAATAGACTTTCCCAGTGAGGATCATAAAGCAGCCCCTTGTCTGGCAAGCACAGGAAGCAAATAGAAGACAGCATTTAATCTACTGTTCTGCTGCAGTTATCGGGGCTGAGAGGGGGAAAAAAAAAAATAAAATGTAAAGATTGGCTGTGTCCCCCCCTCCTCAGCCTCCCTGCATGCCGACTCTCGGGCACAGTGGTCATCAGCAAACTAACAACAAAAGGCCATTGGCGCAATGACCTTGGCTGTGGCATCACGCACTGGAGGAAAGAAATGAAGCCATTAGAGTGAGGCGGGAGAACAGGTTATAAATCAAGCCATTTCCAATAAGCTGCTGTAATGGTCATCCATCATTGCCAACCACGGCGCACAGCAGACCATGGAGACATTGGAGCTGCTAAAGCTGAGACATAAACAATAATAATCCGGGCTTGATGTTTCAGCCCTTCAGGAAATTTAGGAACATTTGCTTTTCTTTTGTTTGTCAGAGGTGATATTTAAAGCGTAAGATGTAATAAATAGAGGACAGTTGACACATCAGTACAGTTTACAAGCACTGCATTCTGGGTGTGATTAAAGACGGGGAGGGGGGTGGGAGAAGTTGAATGCCAAAAATATCCAGAGCTTCTGTGATATGCAGTTCTCTTCCCAGCATGATAAATTTAACCTTTTGGGTGCATTACACATTATTTCTTTCCTTTACTTTGAAAGCAAAGGTGAATTTCTTCAGACAGTTTCAATACATTCACATTGCCAAGCAGGTTTTTGGGGGTGGAGGGAGAGCGATTAAAATCTGTAATTAGGTAACATGTGGGTAAGTGGAATTAGATATGCATGGACTGTACATTTTAATAACGTTTTATTGATCATTTCTAGTGGCAGAACATTACAGCAGCTGAACTATTTATGGTGAACATTTCAGGGATAAAAAAAATTATATCTGTTTGCAAACAATTTTTTTTAAAAAAACAAACATGCTTCTAAATTTACACCAGGACAAATAATACAGCATAAAACTTATATATATGATGCTAAATCTTTCACTACAACAGAAGACACAGTTTTTGAGCCTCAGCGCATGCAATAAACATCAAGTTTATTCTACTAGGAATTTTCACAATTTACTCTTATGCTACAGAATAAGGCAACTTTGCATTATATACTTTGCACATCCCTTTACTTGTTTGCCATGAAAATGGCTGCAGTTTCATGAGACTGAAATGTATTTATCAGCAATAACTTATGTCCCACCTCAGGATCAGGAAACAGTCTGTGCTGATGGTTGATGGAATTGGAAGGAAGAAGCAGAACTACAGAGCTATGCAGAGGTCAACAATAACCACAGCAGCCCTTTCATAGCAGTCTATTCCCTTCCAAAACATAGGGAGACCCTCTTGTGGGAACAGGGACAACATCTGGCATGTTTAATTACTCTGGGAATCCTGCAATTTAGTGAATGTTATAGGCCCATAATAGTGACCAGTGATCCATGTGCACTTGCAGTTTCCACACAGGCATAGGCTTGAATTTGTGGTTCACAACACTCATGGAGCTTTCTAGTTCCCTGATCACTTCAGTGAGGACAGATACCCACCAGAGATTCTCCAACAAGCAGCTAATATGACCTTGCAAGGAGGCCTCTGATATGAAATAGCATTATAGGAGATAGGAATACATTCCTTTCTAAGAGACAGGAGACAGAATTCCAGCCAGGGGTTCCCATTGAATCACTGAAGGTGCTGCTTCACATTTTCTGCAAAAAAGCCACTGGACTTGGCAGGGAAACACTGGGTTCATCCCAGTCACCAACACTGGTTGAGAGGTTTTCAACTCATCATCAATGGAACAAGACACACACCTCCAGAGAGAAACACACCCTGCCTTATGCACTGGGGTGCATACTGTGGCAATATGGCAAAAGACAGAGTGCAGGCAGTGTGATGCTTCTGTCCCAAAATCAAATTTCAGCAAAAGATCAAGCTCTTCAGCGTGGGCAAACACCACCTAAAATATTCCCTGGAGACTGAGAAATTTCTCCTGACCCACTGGAAAACCAGCCCAGTTAGCACCACACTGCCTGTCTCACCCAGTCCATGCCCAGGTAGGGTGGGAAATGCACTTTCCTCTGCCCTCTTCTTCCCTCAGTGCACCGTACAAGGCAGGCCAGAATTTTATCCTTCCACTGTAAACTATAATACCTGGTTTAAAATTATATTACAAGACATTAATACAAACGGAAGGTTTGGGAGGGTTTTATAACCCACAAGAGATGACACTCATAGGTTATGATGTCATTCAAACCACTTGATAATATACTGTACTAGCTTGCAATATTCCAAAAGCAGCTATTAAACTAAATATAGATGAGGAACATGTTGCTACAACAACACAGAATATCACGAACAGCAGTATGCAGAAATATATGGCTGTAAATTTCATTTTTATTTATTTGTTTAGTCACCCTTTTTTTCATGTGGGGTAAAAACAACTGCTTTGGTCCTCTGAAGGTCCTTGCACTGTGGATTGAATTTAAAATCCCCTCACCAGGAAAAAAAAAAATAAAATAAAATGCCAGTCAAACACTGAGGTAATCCTAGAAAAAAAAAAATAAAATATTTGATGTATGTAAACTACAACATTTCTAGACAGAAATAAACCAGTCATGGCCATTTAAGGTAATTCAGTTGCATTACCTTTCTTTTTGTATGAAACTTAAAAGCAATAAAAAGAGAAAATGTAAATACTAGTTCCTACACTTTTGTAAGTCACTATTACCAAAACAGAGTGCTTTAATTATATTTCAAGACTAGAGTATGGGCTGGCTGACAAGATTTACTGGAGGTCAGTGTGAGTAATAACCATTTTCCTTCCCAATGAAAAATAATACCATCAATGGGAGTTGTTAAGAACTATTAAAATTGCTGAATTTAAATGCTTCTGTAGGATACTTAATCAGAGATGTTTGGTCAGTCTGGTTTGAGGTAAAGATATAAAACACCTACCAGAGTCATGATGATGATTTTAATTATTTTAGGTTATTATTTATTTTTAAAAATTGCCCCTTTTTTCAGCCCTGTATTAGAAAGGAGTAATTAGTCAAATACATCCTTCTCCTATAGGGTGTGATGTTCCAGGTGAAACAGTCCAAAAAAGCTGTGTCTCTGTGATTTCCTAGAAAGAGTTTGCAGAAAAGTGGAACAAAAACACTTCAAGCAATGTATCACAAGGAAGGATTCCTACCAAATGGAAGATTACTCCAGTGCAGTCAGACCTCTGGTTTACTGGGTCAGCAAAATGGGGCTTCCTTTGGAGCTAGATATAAACCCATGGTCTGAGTCAGGAGGATGAATCCCACTTTCAGCAGTGGGCTTTCCAGCAGGCACAAAACCTCATCTTTCAAATCCTCAGCCATGAGTCACACAGGGGATTTCAAGGGCAGTCTTGAACAAGACTATAGCCCAAGAAAGACAAGAACATGGAGTATTTAGCTGTCCCCTAAATCACCAGTTTGGTTTCTCGGATTTAGTGTGGAAAGCAGCAAAATCTGCCTTTTCAGTTGAACGTGGCAGCCTGACATGAACTGGCCAAAGCAGGGCACTGCAATGTCTTTTTTAACAGTTCAGCTGAATTTTTTCTCTCATAATTAAACTTTTGAACACGTTTTAATACAAATGTAATAGATTTCTTTTTTCTCATGAGCTGCTGTTTAAAGCCTTGTTTATAATAAATATTTATAAGTGTTTGTAAATAAAATATGAATTGCTTCAAATGACATTTTAATGTGGTGCTGCATGTCCAAGGGATATTGGGCTACATGATGTGATCTCAGTTTGGGATTCATGAAGTCAGAGGCAGCAAATGTGAGCAGTGAGACCACTATGAATAGTCCCTATGTCAGGAACCTTCAATATGAGTTGAGCAAAAGCAGTAGTCAGAGGCTACACCAAGAGAAAATATTCCTCTCTCAGTAAAGCTATGGAAATGAGTAATGACAGTGATCTAGATGGAGAATTGTACTTAGAGATTCGTGGGTTTATGGGTTTGCAGTTGGTACAATTACAAGTTGGGGTTCTGGTGGCAATGAGAGTAGAAAGAAAACATTTAAACCAAGGGGTCAGCTAACACCCTTTGTTTGCTCTTCTGGATGGTGCATCAACATCTTTTGGGAGAAATAGAACAGTTCAAGAAGAAGAGTCTGAATACAAGAGGCCCACCACCTTAATACTGACCTCCCATCAAAAGTAACTTATATTTTGTCATGCCAAGGAGGAATAGGCATGTCCCAACCTCAAAGCAGCAGCACTGTTTGAGTAGGGACTGAGTGAAACACTTGATGCATTCTTTGAGAGGAAAAGGAAACTCCAAACATTACTACTATTTTGCTTAAATGTGTATATGATCAACAGTGTTCTTCAAAAGCACTCACTGTTTGGCTAAATCAACTTTCCATGTCACAAGAGCAGACAGTTGGTTTTTCAAATGTAGTTATTAATTGAACCCCTGTAAAATACACCTCTTCATCTAGGTAAAAGCTTCATGTGCAGACAAGCACATCATATCTCAATACCTCTAGTTTTCATCAACAAAATATTCTAGAGGCCCTCACCTTACTATTTCACCTCTGGGTTGCTCAAAAGAATTAACCCTCTGTACGCTCTCTGCCAAAAAGAAACCAAAACCACATTTTCATGTCTTTTGTTCCATCTTAGTTCAGCACAGACTGTATGCTGGGCCTGAAAGAATTATGGTCGCACAATACCCGTGACAGCTGGAGGAAAGCACCGTGTTTGGATACAAATGACGTGTGGTAAGGTCCACAACACACCTTCAAAGGGTGCCAGTGCCAATTACCTCTGAGCCTCTCCAACAGCTTCTGACAGGACACTGAGAGAGTACCATATTTAATCTACTTAAAGCTAGAATGGGCAAAGCACTAGAGAATATACTGTACAGGGGGAAGGATCTGTGTCAGCAAGGGCAGCGACGAGATGATCTAACACAGAAGAACTTTTCTGTCTCCAATTTTTATGATTATCTGATAGAGAATATGTACAAATAACAGGTCTGAGGAACAATAGTGAACATTTCTTCGGATTTGTGATGAAGCTCGTTGCATAGGAGGGGTACCGATAAACTGAAATGAAGACAAAGCAATTAAAAGAAATAATTTTACTGCTCCTATTTGAGAGTTCGGGGGTGGTAATTCTGGAAGAGGTTTTCCTCTTGAATAATGCCTTTACATATGACATTCTTGGTGGAGTAAAATAGGAAAGAACCACCCAGAGATCCCAATATTTGGGGTCATTATTTGGGGTCACACTTTCCAAGCAGGCAGCAAAAACACAATCTATCATCATGACCCGTTTGCCTTTAATAAACACCTGAAACCGTAGACAAGCCTTCTCGACCGCTTGTTGGAGGGAAAGGGCCAGCCCAGGGGGCAGTTTAGGGGATGCTGGTGAAGGATGTGAGTCACCATGTTGAAGGCAGTGCAATGATTCATGTCTTTCTAAGCTGCTCATAGATCTAAATAGCTTGTTGAACCAGTGGCCACGTGGGGAGGCATGGGATTTGTCAAAGTAAATGCCAAAGTTCACGAGAAGGTTTTGAGAATTTGACCTTTCAGTCTACTATGCTTTGCAGTGTAAGCCAACCATTGACTTCAGTGGTCCTCACACCCAACCTGAATGTGGCCTGACGGCAGCTGAAGTTTTTGCTCAGCATTTCTTGAAGTCTGCTGTGTTGCTGGAAGGTGTGGTGATGTATACAAGCTAGTAATTAGCTTTTGGGATAACTAGGCCAGTTAAATGCCACTTACTGAGTAATAATATTTTGCACCACATATTGCTGCCTCACATAGTTATTACCAGTGACAAGAAACCACATCATTACATGTGGTCATCTGCAAACCTCAAGGAAGATCTCTGGGAGGAGGAAGTTGCTGCTTAAAGAAGTATCAATGAGCACATGTGAATAATTTCATTCATTTTATGTACATCAATGCCTGCTTTCTGTGGTCAGGAATTCTCTTATTTCTTTATGGTATGCAAAAAAGAGCTTGGTTAGTGGCTTGCATTTGTTGAAGAGATGTGATTAGCATACAAATAGTTGATGTTTAGAGGCATTCCCAGGTGATTGAAAAACCCACCATCTTTTCCTCAGTGTCACCATGAATGTAAGTCAAGCACAAACAACCAACCCCTATAAGCAAAACATGATAGAGTGGAAATACATTGTGAAACTAAGACAAAAATTTAAAGGCCTATTAAGGAACCTTTCCCAATTACTTTGTGAAGTAAGAAAGTACTGGGATTGCCAGAATCACTGGAGAAAATGTTTTCAAATCAAAACAATAATTGACACAAAGACAAAGGAAACTTAAATTGTGTGTCCTTCCCAATTCTTCATTTTCTTTGACATGTATGAAATTTATCTTAAAGGTGATTCAACATATACAGAAAACATTTTTTAAGGATTTTTTTAAAATTCCCTAGTTCTAATCCTTTACTATCTGATTTTATACAATGTTATTTTAATGTCATGATAACTTTGTCAAGTTTTAGAGAATACAGTTCAAGAACCAATCTGTTAAAAATTTCTAACAGAATTTTCCTTTTCTATGTCCACTTGATATAAATTGTCTTTGTGATACTTCCCCTGAAACCCTGACTAGCTAAAGCAAACTCGCTCTGACAGAAGGATTTTTGAAGCTGTTATTTTAATCTTAAGGTTTACATACCTGTCAGAGGCACAGCACGTTCGTAGTCTTTACTATTGTTCACAGATTCTTTTTTCCAAAGTCTAAGCATAGGTCTCAAGGGTTCTTGCTCCTCAAGGCAAATTACCTCTGAGTGTTTAGGTTCACCTCCAGCTCCGTATTTTTTACTTTTCATATGCCTACTTCTTTGTGGTTTTCTGTCCCTCTTTTCCTTATTTTCAACTCCTGACCAGGACCCTTAAAGGAAAGAAGAAAGACACTCAGATACCGTTGTGATGAGTGACCTTATAAAAACACAGATAAAGAGACAAGGGGGATTGTTATGTTTCCTTCACACTGTTTGACTGTGCTACAGTTGGATGAAAACATTTGTTCTACAAATAAAAGAAAACCTTTCAAACATTACTTTGGCCTCAGTCTTGTTCCCAGTCATGCAGCTGAGGATAGGACCTGTGTCCTCATGGACCCTTCACCTAGTCCAGAACTGAGGGCAAACTAGTTAATGGAGAGGTGTCAATACAGTTGATTGATTGATTCTTCCATACGATAGGTGATGTGGTGCAAAGATTAGGAGCTTTGGTTTAGGCAAATTATTTGGAGGTTTCAAAACTGTAACTCTACTCTTTACTCTCTCCAGACCTTGCACATAACCATTTCTTATTGCCATTACAGTACATTTCAACGTATTTTTAGTGCTTTAGTTGGAAATGTTTTGTGACAGTAAGAGTTTTCAGAAAACAGTGGAAAAACAGCAAGAATTTGTTTAAAAGACAAAACCCTACATTTAAGCTTAATGTTATGCTTAAACTGTTTAAATGTTTAACAGTTTAAACTATGTTAAGCAAAGATATTTAAGTGGAACACCAGTTGCAATGACACAAGTATCTTCTTATTGGAGAACCTAATATAGCACAAGGACCTCAGAGATTATTTAACAACCTATGTGTCATTTCTCTCAATTCTGCCAAGATGCCTTTAGAAATCTTACATGTACGAATAACTTCTGTACATGCAAAAGAAGATGATTTTTAGCAGGTAATCCTCCTCTTTCTAATTTCAGAGGCCCCTTGCAAATCAGCAGATCTGTACAAATCATTGCTCTTCTGATGCCAAAACCAGGATACTGCAGCTCCTGGGCTTTGGAAAACAATTCATTGGCACTGGCTACTTGGAGCCCTGGAGAGAAAGGCAATGGAGCAACCATGACAAGGCATCAAGTGGCACAATTTGTGACAGCTTAGAGAAGGCAAAAAGGAGGAAGAAGAAAAAAGGCTAAAAAAGAACAAGACAGAGAAGAAGCAGAAGCTGAAGGAAAAGGCCAAGCCTATGCTCTTGGAGAAAAATTCAGACAGTCCGATGCAGAGGGAATACAGCAGGGCTATTCTGAAATGTTTGGAGGTAAGGGATGAGCCAAGTAACAGCCTTGTGAAACACAACTAGAAATTCAGCCAGAGACAGCATTGATTTTTTTTTTTCTCCTCCCTCTATCCCCCAGCACAGAAGATATATGTGTTTAGATCAACTCATGCCCTTATTGAGTCTCAAGCAGAGAAGGGTCTGACTCAAGCACTTTCTGTGCAGCCCACAGGATTCCTGCGTGCACTCTGGGCAGATTACTGGGATAAATTAAGACCCAGCCTCTGCCCTTAACCTATAAGACAATTCACCCCCATTGTACTAGGTGGTTTAAAAAAAAAAAAAATTTAAAAAATGATCCAACAGACTAGCAACAAATCTTCCTAACTGCTAGGCTAACACTGCGTGTGATGTTTGTATGACAGATCATGATGGGAGGTGACAGACTTTCAGGCCTTGGCTGGGAAGTAAGATCAGCTGGAGGTAGATGATTTCTGTCAATAGGTGAGCTTCACGCAGCCAAAAGAGTGATGACCTGAAGCTACAAAGGGATTTTTATTTTCTTCTGTTATATCTCTGTGTGTACATGTCCAAGCATTTTTTTTTTAATCCGCTGAGTATCAGTGGTGTTTAAAAGTGTGATTTACAAATGCCACAGATTTGCTGGAGGAGATGGAAAAAACGATTATCTGGAACTTGGACAGTGGAAAAGACAACTGCCCAAGATACAATGTTCTTCCTGACCTAGCCCTGTCCTCATCTTTCATCTCATACACACTACATCGACCCCTGCCTCTGCTCCACACACGGTGCCAGTCTCCACAGCCCATTTGTCAAACCTTCCAGCGAGCACCACCTGTGTCATACCAGCCCCTGGGCACTGGACGAGTTCCCTGCAAAAATCCACAAGGTCAGTGGCTAGATTATCCTGCTTTACACCCCTCCTTGAGATCAACCCATTATGTGACCCTTGGGCAGTGTGGGACACTGGCAAAGCAGCTGGTGTGCTGGGGTGGCTGCTGAGGACACTGGTTGAGCTCTGCTGTCATCCCTCAGGGCTTCCCCACTTCCTCAGTGTTTACCAACGCTCACTTTTGGGCATCTGCATCGCTTTGTGGACAGCCCAGACTGGGTGTTTCTCAGTTTTGGGGATGTTTCCCAATTACAGGTTTCCTCTTGCCATAACAGGGTGATTCCTGATTTACACACAGGTGCAGTAGAATAAAAGAGAATCAGGGCTGTTACACCACTCCGCTGGTACCCTTGCTACCACCCTGTGATGTTTTTTTTCATCTGGAGTTGGTTTCTTCTCTTCTTTTAGGCTCTCACAACCCTGCTTGTCCCACAGAACCTTCTCAGTTCAACAAATGCCATTCCAATTCAACGAGCAGGGTGCAGAAGGAGAGACGCTTATGGATAATGTTCACGATATGCAAAAATTAGCTTTCCCCCACAAATCCAGCAGATAGCAAATGACTCATCTGGAAGACTTGGGCTCAACTGATGACACATAAAGACTAAACTATGTTAAGGTTAATGAACTTCAGGATGATGATTTATACTTAGAACATAACACTTTATGGCAGCTGAGACAACATTCACTCCTTTTCATTCCTTTCTTGAGGACAACCTGCATTAAAAGGAAAAAAACCTCTGACACAAAGAGCTGTTGACAAGCATACCAAATGGAACATAAATACTACCTACTATCCATAGCTACACCCAGGAGACCCTCGCAGAGTGTTTGAATATCCCCTGCTCTTTATTCACTGTAATAAGTGAAACGTGCTCTGTTATACCAAAAGTGCCACTGAACTTGTGCGAAGACAGCCTTTGTGTACCTGCTGCTGAAGTCAGAATGCCAGTCTTCCACATGTTAAACATGCATCTTTGAGCTCTTCAGAAATACTGCTAAAACTGGAAAAAACAAAGGGAGGGTTTAAAATTCTCTCTATAGATGCAACATGTTCCAAGAGCTAATTAATTGCTACTGCTACTTACTGAAGGAAAGAGCCAAGAGCCATGTGCTATTCGTGTCTCTGATAAACATCTGATCTTGCTGTTGTTGATGAGAAAATGCTTAGGAAAGGGCATCAGAGCACTTTTCAGCATGGCTGACAATATGGCTCCCTGTTTGTTTGCTCTTTTACCTGCTACCTGCTGAAACCCAGAGCGTACCTTCTGTATGGAGCCACACAAGCCCTGCCTGCCTCTACAGCAAACACCCTTTCTTAGAAATGATATTTTGACTGTTTCTTCTCACACCCTTTTGTGTGTGTTTGAGAAGAGCAATAAAACAAAGATGTTTTCTGTGGGGAGTATTTCTGCAATTACTGGATCAAAGACTGCCCAGAAATACTGCAAGCCACACAGATTTTAAGTGTACAAGAATTAAACATCCCAAAATCTCAGGCCAACACACTTTCCTGTCACACATACCACAGGTGCAGCCCTCAAACACCAGCTCCAGTTTGCTGCCACTCTCTTCCAACATTACAGCAACCTTCTTTTTCTTGGTTATTTTTCAAGAACTGCAGCACTAATTCCTCCTGGTTGCATAGCCAATGACTGTACTGGAACTAGTCCATGGAATGAAGGAATCCCATCTATTTTATTTTATTTTTTTTTTTTAAGGCATCAAAATCTTAACTTCCATCTTTCAAAATATCAGCCTGGATTTCCAGAAGATGAATAGCTATCTTCAGGCAGTGTTGGTCCAGCAGAGTCTGTCTGACCTTTGGACTCACTTCCCTCACAACAGGGACAACCAAAGGCAAACACTAAGGGCCTCAGCCAATGATTCAGGATGTCCTCTAGCAGTGATCTTGCACTCTGTAAACAAATGACATTATTAACATGCCCAGTAGAGGCTTGGGTTTGGCTCGTTCTCTCTCTTATTTGAATTAATTTCCAAATAAGACCATTTATGACCTTTATCTGAAGCAGCATTATGCAAGCCAATACTTGTGCTGGCCAGTGTCTGTATTCCAGGGTAGAAGACACCAGGAGCTAAAAGAAATAAAATAGGTTTCTGCTTCACAACAAAAGGAAATCAGGAAATGCCTTTAGACAAATCATAATTTCAAGTCTGCTGCAGTGAGGGAATAGTGGAGTTTCCATGGCAGAGGAAGAGGTCCTCCATGAAGCCAGAAAAACTCTAGATTTGGCTTACCCAGAGCAAGTTTCTGCCACACCTTTTTCCGGTGACACTGAGATGCAAATGAAACAACAGCTGTAACACAGACCAGAAAGACTGGGAAGAGCTTATTCCAAACAACCACTGACTGTCACAACAGTAACAATCAGCTTGAGCAAGACTTAAATCTCTTTTGGCTTGTTTGCACTACTGTGATTTCTATTTCCTCTGTACAACAGTGAACCATAACACAGGGATACTGGGAAAGACATTCTGCACAACACATCTAACATCCTGGTTATCCCAAACTTTTAAAAAACCATTGAATTTAATGATAAAATCAAAGAAAATGCAATATTAGATAAGGGCAACAGTCCATTCAAGCTTAGTCTCATGTGGCCAGAACCAGGCTTCAAAGTGCAGCTCTGCTACCTGTAGTTATTGGCTACTTGTCCCTCTCAACCCCCAAATACCCAGCGACTGAAGACTGGATGCAGTGCATTTCTAATGACCTTGACGTTGCTCTTCCTGCTGTAGCATGGACTACTGCTATAAATTTGGTTATCTCTCTCTAAAATTTGATTTGTTCTCCATTGAACAGAAGCACAGAATTTCCCAGCTGAGTTACACATTACAGGAAAAAGTGTTCCCTTTTGGGTTTTTCAGCCTGCCATATTTCAGTTTGCTTGACTCTCCACTTCTTGTTTTGTGCTGCCTTCGCATCCCTCCTTGCTTGCTCCATTCCGACGAAAAAACATTTCATCCTTTTCCATTGGCCATTAATTATTCTCCCTACTCTAACCAGAAACTACTGTAAGTCTCCAGTATCCTTGCAGAGCTGTAGTGCTCTCTGTTACCAATAGCAATACAATCTGTGGGTCTGCGAAGCTCTGATTTATGTATTTCTGTGTCACTTATTTGTTCCCTGCCGAACAGACTCAGTCATACTCAGCATTACACAGTTTCTTTTCTCATTGCAATATTTAGATGCTTAACCAGATTCTAGTTGAAAAGGCATGATTTTCACTTTCTGCAAGGCTTCAGTGACAGGTATTACTCAGACACCCCGCTGACCATCCATCTTGATACAAAAATACTGCAATATTTCGAAAACATTCATGGATATTTGAGCTTCCAAATGCTGTTGACCATGTCCATAAGTGTTTTATTGGAACAGACACAGGATCTGGCAGGATCAAGCCCTGAATGGACAGAAACGAAATAAAAGTCCACAGAAGGAATAATGGAATAATTATAAGACTTCAAATGAATTGGTTTTCTCTAAGGACCATTTTAATCTTAAATATGAGAAAATGACGTGATAAAAACCTGACACCTAGTAAGAAAACAACCTAGAGAAAAGTCAATTTTTCCTCACTTGATACTGGCATTATTTGATTCTTTGCCAATAGAGAGTTTTGCACCACAGAAGAACCAAGAAACACCTAAAAAAAAATTACCAGCAGTACACTGAGGCAGTAAAAGGAAATACTTAAATTACAGCCCATGTGGGATATTTTCTGTGCAAATGCATCACGGAGAAAAACAATCTAACAGGACTCAACAATAGACACTTACACACAATGAGTAGTAGGCAGAATAAAATAAATCCTTTGAGGTAGTATATAGAACATGGGAGCTATGGTTGAAAGTTGAGCAGATCTGTCCCTGTGACCAAAGACGGGGGGAACAGAGCTCTGAAAGCCTCTGTTTGTGGTGTTTGGTCCATGTTATGCTCTGGGTTTTCCTCAGAGCACCTGCAGAAGTTGTTGGTCCAGCATGCTGGTGCTCAGAGTTTCCTGAAGGCAGGCCAGAGGAGTTCTGTGTGAACCCTGAGTCAGTGAATCAGCTTTTGTAATGTTATTTTAACCAAAAGAAGACGCAAGAGTGAGGTATGTGCTTGTGGGAGGGAAGGGGGAGTTGGGGGGAGGAGAGAGAAAGGAAAAAAATAACCTTTTTAACTAGAAGCTCTGTCTGTACCTTTTCACTTACTGACTTAAATACACAGATGACTATAGCTGAGGGATATTAAACATGAATCCTGCACAGTACATTTTTAGGAGATATAAAAATCCAACATACTGTAAAATTTATAGCTTCCTCTCCCTCCCCCAAAAAAAGAAAAAAAAAATCTATTGGTAGAGCATATAAATTTTGCTGAGGCTCTAAAATGTGTCATAAAACCTCCCTGCCAGAGATACAGTTGGCATTACAGTAGGTATTTCTATAACGAAGATTTGTAATAATTTGGGTTTTGTACATTGGGTGGCAATACTGCAGTGCTTTAGGCAATATGACTGTAATGTCCAACACAACAGAATGCCTGTTGGGTCTCATTTCATATATATAAATTATATATAATCTGAACAAACACGAATGGTGGGACCCATATATAAACAGACTTAATATTTCAACACCTACATTTCTTTATGAACCTGGGTGGTTAGAAAGGTGGTTGCAAATGATTATTTCTTTACCAAGTTCACATGGAGTAGTTTGTTCAGTTTAATAATAGTCTATCTTGTTCAGGCTGAACAAACTGGTCCCTGTGGGGGAAAAAAAAGCAGCGGGGGGGAGTAATAAATCAATAGCCCAGATGTAATCTTAGGTGTCTAGAATGCAGAGAGGGATTTTGGAGCATAATGGCACTGGTTGTCTATTGTCATTCAGACACGAGCTGCATCAGAAAAGGGCTTGTGGGAACCTGATAAGAGTTGGTCAAAAGTGGGCCATAAATCAAATGCAGGCAGTATTCTGCAGATTTCACACACACACTCACTAGGAGGGAAAAAAAAAATAAAAAAAATTAAAAAAGATAGAAAAGAGAAGGTGATAGATCTGCAATTTACTGCTTATCACATCTGCTAGAAGTTTCATAATACAAAAGCCTGACCTTCAGTGAATAAACACCCTGGTTGACTACCTGTTTCTGCCAGAAAATACAGCACTTGAGTCTTCAAGAGCTCAGAAATGCAGCTATGAAAATGATGTGACATCTTCAGGTTTAGAAAGCTTCTTTTAGTTGCTTGCAGTTGAGTAGCTGTCACTTTAGTTACCAGTAGCCACTTTAACTTCAGATGCACAGTGTTTATTGAAAGGAAGGAGATACTTATTCAAAGACACTAATAGCCTATGGGGAAAAAACAGTTCATAGCACAAGGATTATGGAAAGAGCAACGTACATGGCTCTTTTACTTACATTTTACTTCCCACTTCTGCCTAAAGACAAAATAAGAAATAGCAGTAAGAATACATTGATTAGAGAGGTCTGCCCATGCTGCAATACAGGTACCTCTTCTGGGACTGCAGCCACATCATTAACCACAGGTGACTGGAGCTACTCATTTCTTAAACCCTTTGTAAGGGTGTTTTGTCAATTTTAAGGTTGATTCTGACTCACATTCAAAGCTCTGGCAATAGCTATTTCTTTAAATGTTGCATATTCATTATTTAAAGACCAAACAGTTTAAACTTTTTTTTCCAATTTTTGCATAGATTGACAGATTAAGTCAATTTTTATCTGATATTTAATCTGTTTTCAGTTATACCTTAGTGAGAACTTACTGCAGATAATACCTATGGCTCAAGTTAAGCTCCCATATTTTGAACAAATTGGGAGGGACTGAATTGCTGCATTACAGGAAAGATTCTAATAATACAAGTTGGCAAGTTATCCCTTAGCAACTCCACAAGCCTCACAAATATTAGCCCACAGAAGACAAATCCACTCTCCACCTGAGTATCACACAATGGGAAGAAGAGTACAAGATTAAAACTAAGCCCCAAAATGAACAGAAGCTTTTACCAAGGTGCTCACACCTCCCATTGCCTACACTGGTCTGTCAGATTCCCAGCCCATTGGAGTAAAGGCTGTCATGGCACTGTCATGGCATGAGACAAGGATTAACCACTGCTTGAGAAAATGAACTGAACACTTAAAAGATGGTGCAAAGTAGTTTGAGATGTATAATATCTGGATTTTTTTTATGTCAGCTTTACTGTTCCCCGGAAGAAATCTGGCCTTGTAGGTTCAGAGTCCAACCAGACAGTGCACAGGAAAACACAGAAAGAGGAGAAAAACGAGGTCATCTAGTAGATCACTCAAGTGGGGACCCTTTACAAGTTAAACTACTCATATTATATAACCAGTACAGCGTGTGCGTAAATGGTCCCAGCACAGCAATTCTCCCCTCAGCAGAAGGGACTTCACTGCCCCCAGATACCCTACAGAAGGAAGCTTTACTTTTGCCTTGCTCAGCTGCAGTGACTTTGGTATATTATCATGTCCAACAGCAGCTGTTAGCAAGAAAAGAAGAAGGGTACCAGCCTATTTAGAAGCCATTCTTCACGACCTGGAGGGAGAAAAAAAATATGAAAACATCTTGAATTTGGATCCTAGTACAAGTTCCCTGCATGCTTGCTGGTCTACTTGCCACTGCTGTGCAGCCCTCGCTGTCGGAGAGGACACCGGTTATCAATCACGTCAGAGCACTTTAACAAGGCAAGCAAGCTACAAACACCTCGCAGAATTTATGTCACTGGGGAAGAGTCATTAATTTGGATTTCCAGCTTCCTGCTCAGGCAAAATTAAAAAACAAAATATTGAATATAGAGTAGTTTGATTTAACGCACACAAATAGGTAATTGAGTGTATATCTGCTGACCTTCCCTAAGAGGAAGGGCATAAATATTCCAGCTTGGTTTTACAAACCAAACAAACTCTTATAATAAGAAAAAAGCAATTTAATTATTTTATATATGTATTTGCTCACCTTGGTTTGCGGGGAGATTGATTCCTTTGTTAAAAATTATGTTTGGAAGGGGAAAGGACTTTAATTTGTATAAAGTGCATTCCGGGAATTAACATTCTCCCTGCTTGAAGGAGAAAAACTATGCCATTAGATTTCATTGATACTAAAAGAAAAAGGTTTTAATTCTGGTTTGGGTTTTTCTTGAGGTGGGGGAGAGAGACGGTGTTAATCAAGGTTTCTTGGGGAGTTGGATTTTGCAGTGCTTTACCATGCATGTGTGCACCCTTTTTTGTCTTTGTGTTCTCTGGATGCACATGAATAGGGCTACAGCTTTACTCTGATAGCCCAGAGGCAGCAATAGCAAGGCTTTGCAAGTATCGCTCTAACACTCCTAATTGCACATTAAAATTAGCAAATAAAGTCATTCTGTTCCATGCATAGGCTGTAAATTCCTACCCTTCCCAAATACAAAGTATCTACTTCCAAACCTCTTAACCTCAATGTTAGAAACACAGACCTTGCCTGGCAGGTTCCTCTCCTGTCTTCTGATGTTCTCACCCCTCCCTCCTATCAAGGTGTAGTACCTCAGCTGAACGATCGACCTCAGGCCTGTTGCTTTGTCCTTCTGAACCAGCTTTAGCAAGACTTGGTCCAGCTTTCTTCTTCTTCTTCACCCCCTGCCTTCAGAAATTCACCCAGAAAAAACAAAGGACCTCCTGTACAGGACTACTCAACGACTTAACCATTTTCAATCCCCAGTAGTCAGATGGACTGGCCGAAAAATTCCTTTCCCAAAACTACCAGGGTATGCTAATCTTGGAAATTCCCTGGCAACTTCAGCTGGGGTCCGTTTCTCGCTAGAACAAGACCTTGACTGCATTTTACTATTCAGCAGCTTGCACTGAATTAAAAGAAAATAAAAATCTCCAAACCATATGGAGGAAACACAGATTATTCGGTGTAGGAAGCTCACGTTATGGGTACGTGCTTATTAGGAAAAAGGCTGAATTAGAAACACTGCTTAGCAGAAACAGCTGACTCATGTTGCTACAGATTGAATCGAGTCAAAAGTACTTTGGGGCTAATGGAAATATGTCATTCTCCCAGTCCTAAGCGGAGAAATATTTATGTATTATCTATCACAAACCTGTGGCCAGCATAAAACCTCAGCTGAAAGTTAATTTCCCTGAATCTCTCCGGGGCTTTGTGTTGGCCTGGGAATCCTACCTTATAGGAATTCAACAGACATCCCTATATGGAGCTGTCTGGGTTTGTGCTATGCCCCTACATCCTAGAGTCCACTGTGAGGCAAAATAAGGAGAAGGAGTGATCAAGAGGTGGAATGATTGTGAAATGCAGAGCAGCTCACAAAAGGGAGCTTAAAGAGAGCTCTTCCCAGGAGGAAGGAAAGGATAATTAGAGTTTAGTGAGAGTCACTCTCTTCCCTTTCAACGCAACTCATAAGGGATATGTGTTGATTACCAAATGAAAGAGGATAATGCATTGCTGAGAGACTGTACTGTGCAAATATTCATTTGAAAATGTTTACACTACAAATTTAGCTCATTTCCTGCATATCTATGCACAGATGGTAATTTCCTCAGATTCAAAACTGGTTGAGAAGAGGGGGAAATGCTCACAGGAGTGCTAGCAAATTCAAAGGGATCTCTACCTAGCAGCAGCCTGAACATTTTGTTTTCCTCCTTTTCCTCCAGCTTTCATTCTGTAAAATGTGAATCTCCTTTGCACACTTCAAGATTTGTAATGGCTAAGCAAAACTACAAGCAACTGCAAAATATTTTCTAGCAAAATATTCTAAAGTAAATTCCACACATTAAGAAGTTATGAAAAATTGAGCACTTTTGTCTTAGTGCTAAAAATTAAAATCTGCTTCTAATTACACACTCTTTCAATTAGTTACAAATTCCAACCAAAGCCATCCAGCAGTCTCAGTTACACCTAGTATTTTTCCCCTATCTCATCTTAAGCTCTAAGTCAGTTCTGAGATGTGCATGGGAAGTATAAACTGTTGGATCCTTTTCCTGGCAAAGTCAGACACATACTGTAAACAGATTATTCTTACCCAATTACTAATTTAGGACTAATTTGTTTATGTTTTAATTCTTCCGTAATTTGTTCTTCCTGTAGAACAAATTAGATCCGATCATGTAGTTAACAGCTATAGCCTAAAACGCACCCAAAAATGACAGAGAGGTCACACTTACTCCACCAACCCCAAACACTATTCCGCCTTCTCCATCCAAGTTACTAGATTAAGAAAAATAAAAGAAATTATTCTAACATTTAGTGTAAACAATAGAGCTATTTTATGTCTGGAGAACTGCTTCCTGAAAGTGCAGGTGCAGAACATACTTTCAAGCTCTTCTTCATGACAATAAGACTTTTGCAGAGGGTATTGAAGGTTATGGTAACACAGAAGAGACATGGCTCCAAAGGATAAAAATTTAGAGTGAACATCAGGGGACTTGTCATCAACATTGACAATAAAGCCTAGTTCTGGTATGTTTTAACTTCTATCATTCCAATTTCTTTTGTGCCCATTACTAAAAGTCTAGAGAACTGCAGAGAGCAAAGTAAGAACGAGTATCAGTGTGGCAGACAAGGTATAGTCACAGTCAGAAAAGGACCTTGTCTCGGCATAACAAACTAGAGTTTCCACTCTGCGCTCCTTAAGTATCCCATGCTCATTTCAGGTCCTCAAGTGAAAGCACATGGAAGTGAAAAGTACTATTGCCAAGTTAGGACAAACAGCCTTATCAGCAGGACAGTGTGCTTTGGAGGTCCACACTGTAATGCTTTGAAAGTCTACTTGAAGACTTCAAGGAATCAAATCTGTGCAGGAAGACTTTTCTTGAGCAGCAGCCCTCATTTCCACCATGTAAAACATTTCACAGCTTGTCTCATTACAGCGTTTGTAAAAACACTGTCTGAGAGCAGTGGTGCATAAATGAATTATTTAAGTTTTGCAGCAAATCACCCTGATCTTGTGTGCAGCTTCTTAATGCACTCTAAGTGAGCCCTAGGAGGCAAATCACAGCAGACAAGGGGTGTAATGTAAACCAAGTTTTATTAGCCACAAAAAGCAACACTACAACATTTATTAAGTATCAAAGACAGTGCATTTAAATACATTTGATTTGGTAAATAATAGCCAACGTTGTGTCTACCTTCCCTAGTGCCAAAGGTTGTTGATTCAAAAAAAAAAAAGGAAATATATAAACCAAACAACATCAAAACAAAAAATGGCTGCTTATTTTCTTGTCAGTTCTGCTAATATAACGGGTCCTCTCTATTTTGCAAATAGTGATTTCCAACAAATTGCCATGTGTCACAAACAGTCTGCAACTCTCTAGCCTTAATACTTTGCCAAAAAGAAAAATGCATTAGTATGTTATCATCCACTCATTATCAGCACAAGCTCCGTGGTCCCTGCTGCCCTCAGCAGCCTGGGAAACACACACCGCCCACAGCTCCCTGCCTTGCCCTCACTAAACAGCCCCCAAACACCCTCCTAATATTTTCCTATTTTAGGCAGCTGCCTCTTGTACTGCTAACACAGAGCAGACCTTCAAAACCAAAACTATTTCTATCAGAGCTCCATTTTCAATATGGTATGAAATTTAAAAGGCAGCTTAGCTTCCATACCTCTGCCCTTTCCTTACCTCGTTAATTGAATCTCAAGAAAAACCTAAGCACTGCCTCACATGCCGTACGTTTATGACACAAATCATCTTTTATCTTTGGCCAAGGAGATAAGTCCAAGTCCAGACAGACAATAACAATAAAAAGAAATTAAATATACCAAAGTACTCAATGGGCAGACACTTGCTGATAAATATTTAATGCTCTGATAGCACAATTTGGGTATTTGTAAAATGCAGCTGGTTTTCCTTTGTGTGAGTATCTCCCTTGCTCTCTCCTGTTTTGATCCACTACAAAAAAAAAAAAAATATCTGGCAACTTCTCCATTTGCCCTGAATGCTGAAGGAAGAAGTAGTGCTTAAAACTACCCATCCAAAGCCACATAGCCTTGTAGTAATGAAATCCAAGTCCCCCGTCCTTCCAGTCACAGGAGGGAGCATAATTACTGTGTCGGGAATGTATCAGGACAGTGTGTGGGATGTGATGGTGTTAGGAAATAGAATAAAGGAGAGATTTTGTCTGAAAAGTTATATGAGCTTCCTACTACTGCTCACTCTCAAAACTACTGGATCCTTTTCTCAGAATTCCCTTGTTTACTTTTATTTTCTTCTACAACACTGAGAAAGAAGCAGAACTGAAGATCCGGTGCCTCAGGAGTAAAGGAAAAATGAGCAGAAAAGTTAGCCTTGAGTCATGTGATGACTCTCACTGAATCTTCTAGGCAGTGGGACACAGAGCCTCCTCTAGGTGTGCAGAAATGTGGTCATGGAGATGAGGCTTTTCCCTCCTGTTGGTTTAGTTGAGCATCTCTCATTCAGTAAGCTCTGACTAATATGTGCCATCCCAGCTCTTTCTGCCCTTACCAGAGTTTAGCAGCAGAAACTTCCATAAGCCTGGAATTCTGTAATTTATTCATTTGTTTGTTGGTTGGTTTGTTTGTGGGTTTTTTTTTTGTTTCATTTTCCTTCTTCCTTACTTCTCTTACTAGAAGAATCCATTACATTACTTTCCCTTTTTTAATATATAGATATACTTTTCAAAGGCCTTTCAATGAGCAGCTGCATAAACAGGATAACCAGATTGATACCTTTAAACTGAGGAAAGCAACACACCTTTTTTCTAACTGGAAACTTCCTACCATTTTTCTCCATAGGTATTTATATTTTCCGAAGCAAAAGGGAAAACTCTTTATGCTTTTTCATGCCTTTTTTTCATCTGGCTTTTTTTTTTTTTTTTAATAAAACTAAACAAACACACACACACCAACCCCTCAAAAAACAAACAAACAAAAACTCAAAATAAAACCCCAAACAAACAAGAGGAAACAAACAAAAAACAAAACAGCAACCCTCCCTCCAAAAAAACAAAACAAAACAAAACCCAAAACAACAAAACAAACCAAACCAAACAAACCTAGTCATAAAATAAAGCAACTCTTTCTGCAAAAAATGTAAATATTAACTTCTTCTGCATGATTTTGAATTGATTGTATCTGGAACAGGGGCCGCTAGACAGAGATTTAATACAATTATGGAGTGCACAGCAAAAGTAACAGATAAGTAGGCCTTTGCTGCAGCAGGACACAACAGATGTTTCAGAGGAATGAGCAAGTTTCACTTACAGTCCAGATGTGTAATATATACACAGGACAGCAATGGGAACCCAAAGGAAAAATGATGCCACTTATAGCCATCCATGAAGAGATTATTTTCTTATAGAATGGAGCAATCAAGCAGTTGTCCAACTACTTAAAACAAGAGATGTTCATCTTTCAGACATCCACATTTCAAGAGGTACTGCTGAAAATGGCCTGGGAATCCAACAGCATTACAGGCCACATTGGGCAGAACACAATTTGTTTTCCACTATAAAACAAACTATTGCTTTACATACTTCATCACCACCAGAAAAACTAAACTGAAGCAACCACACCACTGCTGATGCTTGGCACAACATATAATTACTGAAAATGCCAATTCCCCATCTGGGTTTTCTATTCATCTGCAGTTGTAGTCTTACTCCCTATATGAAGAACTACTCCTACCAAATACAAGGGGTACAATATTTAGTGCTCAAATATTAAATATTTCAAACTTCAGAAGGAAAGTTCATTACCAAAGGAAAGTATAAACAAGGAGATGATAAAACAGTCATCATAAAATATGGTAATAATCCCTTCAATGGCATATCTTGCTGTTGTAATTAACTAGTAATACATTCCTCCCATGTTTCATAGGGAGTTTTACTGCCTTAATATATAGCTGGAGCTCTTTAGCAGAATCAGCATAACTCAATCATCTCTTCCCTTTTCCATCTAGTACGATCAAGATTCATACCTACATAGATGTATTTTTAGTTCCTAGCTTAGGAATCCATCATGCTTTGATCAGTTATCAGGAGAATATCCAAATTACACCACCACGTCCAAGACTTAACTGCTGTGTCATTGATTGTGCGTGTTTCCTGATAGACAGCCTTGATAGTCAAGTTTGGTAGTTAAGTCTCTGTTATATCTTCTAAGCAACTCTTGGGCTGCACCAGAGCTGTGGTTTATTCTGCAAACCTCTCCCTTTCTCCACTTTTGCTGTTTGTAGAAAATCTGATAAGTGGTATTGATTGACAGTTTTTTTAAAGCGAGCATGAGTAATCGCGTCAGATCGAGTTCCACTTTCTAAATGTTCCTAAAAATATTCCATTTTCCTGATTATTGATCAAGGGGACGTGTTTGTTTTATAAATTTAAGTTACTCTAACACAGGCTGTTTCAGGAAGGCCCATCATCAGCAGCTTCATAGGCCGTGGTCAAGGACACCTTGAATATTCATGTTTTGGGGTTTTTTCCCTCAAAGAAAATACACGCTACTTAACACTTTAGGCAAATTTTATTTCTTTAAGTGCAAATCAGTTCCCAGTGAAATTCTTCTCAGGGAGAAAGGAAAGTCAGGTCTGGAATGCTAAACTGCTCCAAGTCATGTTCCCAGTCATTTCAGTAGTCTTGATTTTCCAGTGCTTAGTTGAAAAACATCTCAGAAGGCCAGCAAGCAGTCCCTCCAGAAAGCTTTTGAAAAATAGCTCTTTTTAAATGTTTACAACTAGACTTCCAAATCTCAAAAAAAAAGCAGAATTAAGTAGTCACAAGTGAAAATTACAGGGCAACATCCCACAAAATTGCCTAATTTTACCACAAATTGTGCTGGGTTTCAGTAAGGTCTGGGACTTTGACTCAAAATGGGCTTCATTTTATAAATACCTAAGTTTCAAAACGCACAACTATTGGGATGTTGACCTTGCAAGGGACTTGCCAGGGAGGAACTTCATCTATTTGAGCTATCCCAAATGAAATCAGTTTGACCCTGTACATATACAGTGATCCTTTTCGGTGCAGTCCTACACACATACCAAAGTCAGAATTTTAGCTGCCTGCTGTTTCTGCAAGCACAGGAAACAGCCACAGCACCTATCCAATGGAGCAGCTGACATTTCCCATTTTAAAACACTGCTTGCAAACAAATACAGCCACTTGGAAGGAAATTCTTCAAATTGGCAGTTTTGTTTGGCATTCAGATTTTGGGGGAGCCGGTGGTTTGATTTGGGGGTGTGTTGATTTTATTTGTATTCAGAAAAATACTGAGGCAGAAGCTGGGAAGTATCATGTGAACTGGCTAGATCACCACACCAAGTAAAAATTCATGAGAACTGGGACTACAGACATCTCAAAATAAATGCACAGCTCTTCACATTACTTTGCTTTTCTCATGCTTAAAAATATTCTTCCAACCACTTAACTGTTTCATGCTTTGAAATAAAAGCTTGAAATTTGTCAGCAGCTGCTCTGGCTTTGGATAAATGCTTTTTGGTACTTCATAAAAAGTTACCTAAAGTGGGTCACCTTATAAGCCTTTAGGGAAAAATAATAAAATCAGTTCACACTTAATCAGAAAATATTTCTTTGACTTTAACAGCTAAATTCTCTCCTGCCTGCATCTCCAGTGGGTCGGCTTCTGTCTGAAGCTGCAGAGACAAAGCAGGGCTTTCCTTAAAATTTCTTCTTCAGGTGCCAGGCAGGGAAGTGAGAAAGGGAAAACGTCTCCTGCAGTCTCGAGGGTCTCCTCCTCACCATTCCCATCATACCAGCTACATACACTTCAACTTCTTCGCCAGTGAACAAGAGCCCCATAAATAACAGTCACTTTCTCTACATAATCCTGATTTATTCCCAGACAGTCTATGTTGTACCCTGAATCCAGCTACTATGGAAGAAATATTATGACTCTAAGAGGGGATCACAGAGCAGACATGCTAGAAAGGCTGAATTAACTTCACCATATTGACCAAGGTACTACATTTGATATAATTTTTGGCATGTAGCTATAGAAATGCTTTCTGAAAGCATAAAATGGCCACGTAACTGTGTAATTGCACATCTTTAAGAATATTCATTAAACTTTGTTAGAGCACACAGTCCTCTCCCCCACCAAAAAAAACCCCAAAACAAAACCAAAAAAGCAAATCATTGCACTGTTTTCAACTCCCATTTCAAAAGTTCTCACTAGCTCAATCCTGCTCTTATTTCAGCATCTAAAATTTCCACCGACTTTGGGGAGAGAGGACTTATGTCAATGATGCATATTCTGAAAATCCCACTGGCAATACAATGAAGGGCTGCAGTGCTAGATGTATTACAAATGGAATATTTTACTAACACTGGCAGTGCCAATACAATCTACTTCAACTTATATTGTCATGCCATAAATATATTGTGGGATAATGAAAACTGCCTGGTACAGGAAAATGCTATTAAACAGTCTATTTTTGTCACTCACTTTGCCCAAAGTAAACAAGGGGATGCTCAGCCCAGCTTAGTGCTTCATAAATCACCGTGCTAATCTAAAAAAAAAAAAAAAAAATCAATGAAAACCTGGTGCTGCAAATATTTCTGAGTGCCCGAGTTCTCAGGTTTTTAAAAATAATTTTGATATTCATTGAAATAAACAATTTAAATTTAAATAAAATAAATTGTATATTAAATACTAGAATGTTAACATTTTATTATATTTCCTTTAGAAGTGGTAATTATTAATACAGGGATGCACTCTAAAAAGTCCAGAGGTAAACTAATAAGGCCACATATCTCCAGTTTATATCTATCAATATCTGAGAAACTGTACAGATGCAAATTTTTCTTAATAGATGCAACACAATTTATCTAGCAGTAGTTGTGTGGATGAACACAGAGCAGAAAGTGTTAAGGTATAAATGTCTGCAGGCTTATTCATGCTCTTAAAAACTTGAGACAAGTCTCTAGTTCTTCTGAAAAGAAAAAAGAAAACGAAAAACATATTTATTTAACTAACTAAATCTTGTCAATGAGTTCACCACATTTCAGAACAAACTCTCATCTAATGATTCCAAGTCCTTTTGCAGAAACAGTATTTGGAGGTATTAGCAAGTACTTTGGGAAAGAATTTCATGAATGGCCTCCATAAAAATGAAAGAGAACAACACACTTCCCCAATTATATGAATCTTACTGTTCTCAGTCTCTGTCCTTCCTTTAAGTGGTGAGAAGTTTTTTTCTCAGTTTTTTGGTTTTTTTTTAATAAAGGCAATATTTCAAAGAAAAATTGGATTAAGTGTTGGGTTCTTTTGTTTCCTACCTTTAGAACACTGCACCATGACTTACCTACATGTGCAGTCACCTGCAGGTTTAGTCTTATTGGAAAGCCAGTTTGATGTGTAAAACTCGCTGCCCCCATTCCTTCCCCTGTGTGTTTGTTCCCTGACCTTTTTGAGCCACACTGGGAATATGAGAAGGACTGACTACTCCTGAGGATTTGAGATTCTTTTAAGCCTACAAGGAGAAGATGTACTGAAAGGCTGAAGTTAGTTTTGGTTTTTTTAGTTTAGTTTGCTTTATTACACTTCTGTGAAGCCTAGATCATTCATACATTTCTTTCTATGAACGTTCCTCAAGTTCCTTGTTCAGGGTGTTGTCTGTGGGAACAGAGAGAAGGAGAGAAGATCTGAAGTGAAAATGTTCAAGAATACAGAAAATTATTGTCAAGTAGACTTGCAATAATATTCTCTGCAATTTTCATCAGGGTTTCAATGTAACTTTCTGTGTATCTAGATATTTTTCTTACTTAAGTAAAAGGGAAAAGGTATTTTCTTTTATGTCTGTTTTCCCTAGTAATGTGTTATTAGGCAATAATGATCAAACCTTTCTGTGGCTGCTCAAAGTGTTTTGATGCCACAGGCTAACTATGACTGGAATACAGGTGCAAGAAAAAAAATTATGAATCACATTTTTTTTGGTGTGGCTTCACCTGGACTGAAGACAAAGCTGTCTTTGGACCAAGAAGCAAGTGTGACCTCATGATTTCCTGGTGTTGGGAACTGCCAGCCAGCTTCCACTGTCAGCCACACCTATGACAACTCATGCAATTCAAATTAAGCGAATTGAGTTATTCCAGATTTAAGTTACTATAACTAAAAGGAGAAGAGGGACTTTCAACGACTTTTGCAGGCTTCATTGGAATGTGGGCTTGTCATGTTTACAGGAATCCGATGTTTACATAGCTAAAGAATAGGAATAATAAGGAACTAAAAGGTATATTTGGGTATACCACAGTTGCATTTATACTTCCAGTATGTGGAGACTTTTTTTTCTTTTTCTTTTTTTTTAGTCCTTACCCTTATACTACCTAAAGAAGTAAAACAATGCAAGCCTCATTATACTCATGATATTCAAGTTCTAGGCCAGCAGGAAAAGGAGAAAGTCCAAATATACCTTGAAAAAAACCATAAAATTCTCCAAGATGTGAAACCCACAATTTTCATTAGTTAGATTGCAAGATGATCAAGGCTGATAAAAATGATCTCATTCTCTCCTTAAAGAAACTTCAAATGTCTTCAAGCTTGAACTTCAGATTTTAACACTCACTGGAAAGCAGATTTCTAAAAGTATGAGGGACACAACAAGTGATTTAGAGTCACAGACTACAACTCTAACTCCTGTGACTCTTTAAAAGAAGAACAAGAACAATTTTTCCCAAGAGTGATATCTCCCAAAATTATACATCTGCTAGACAAACTCAGGCAGGAATTGGCATGCAAAAGTGACAAAGCAAAAACAAAAACACTCACACACAGTCTTTTAGAAGAATTTTCCCTGTAGAACAAATTCAACACTGGGAGAAGTTTCAGCCTGTGTCTTAATCAATAGAATTTTCAACCTTCCTTTGCCTTGTTTGCCATTTGGGAGTGCAAAATCTATCCTTACAATAAAATCAGGCTATGAGAGAGGTCATGCTTACATTAGGCTTGCTAAGAATGTTGGCTTGTTGAGAAGATCCACACAATATACTGCTCAAGTTGTTTGGCTGGACCTAAGCAAGTTTCTGCCCTGTATTGAGTACTGGAGCCATATTAAATACAATGAGCTTCCCTGTAACTCAGTGGAACTCATTATGATCAGGTATCACCGAAGCCAAGGCCTTGCCTGGAATCAGAGGAATGTGGGATTTTTAGGGTTACAAAGACCATCTACAGTTCCTTTGGACAGGATTAAAAACCCACACACACATTTTAAAGAACATAAATCTCCAGGTTTTAAGGCATATTTTATGTGAAAAGTTGGGAAGAAACTCTCCTTCTATGCAGATTATTCCACAGTGGTGCTGGGGAGAAGCATCACCTCTAACAACAAAAAAGTTACCATCTTAGTTTGAAGTTGAACCTAGACAAATTCAAAACAAAACAAGGCATTAGTTGTAAATGAGCAGGATAAATAAAAAACTTCTGAAAGGTGTAGCAGGTCTTTGAAAATTCCACTCCCATTGCTACTAGCTGCTGTTCTTACAACTGAAACCTCAGCTCAATGCAAGTTTTTGGGCATGTCAAATAAATTATTGACTGAGGCTCATTCCCTGTGAGTACAATCTTCAAGCTAACAGTTCTCCATATCCTTGAAGTGGTCAAAATTCTCAATTGGTATCACTACTTCTTGCTCCATCTTACACAACATCACCCCAGAAGGATATAAGTATGATCAGAGGATGGGGCAAAAGGGAGAGGAGAAAGAGGGTAAGAAAGGGGGGTACATATCCAGTTGACTTTTTATTATGCTGTGCAATGGATAGATACAAAACTCAGAGAGAGCTGTGGGAATGCTGAAAGGAAGGAGAAAGACTCCATGGGGTCTCTTGGGTAAATCCATGCCTGAGTTTCCCCACAGCAACTGTAGGGAGAACATGGCCTAATTCTTTCCACAGTCAATATGTGAGCAGGTGTGCTAAAGCGAGAGATTTCTGCTGCACGACACCAGTGGCACAATCATAAAGGGGAAAAAAAAAAAAAAAAAAGAAAGCAGAGAGGAAAAATCAATAATAGCTGGACATTCATTTAAACAAATGCATCATCCCATAAACAGTGCAGCAGCTTTCAAATGTAAACAAGAAAAGGTGAACTTTGTTCACATTATGTCTCCAGCTGTTTTGTGTTTCAAGACTGTGCACCACAGCTGGGCTGATGAGCTCTGAATCCTGGGAAAAGGGGAAATATTTAACCTAACTTAAACAGAAAGAAGCAAGCCTCAGTGGTGAGAGATAACAGGTGGGAGTTGTGCTCTGCTGCTGTGCCTGGAGGGTAAAATCTGGCATGCAGAGGTAGCTTCAGAACAAAAGTCGTCACAGCTGCTGTTTGCTGTTCTCCTGAAGTCCTTCCGTATTTATTCAGCATCACTGACAGCACCCTAGCAACATTAGTTTAAGTCACCGTCAATTGTTATAAAATTAGCTCCTGGTCCCGAAGCCAGGGCAAGATGTGGGTGATATTATCTTCACGTCTGTGCTTCTCAATGTCTGTGCAGAGAATACGTGGGTGAAATGTGAATGCAAGCCTCCCTACCCTACTAAAATATTGGTATAATGGCAATGAAACATGTTTTTTCCAGTCCCCAAACCTAAAAACCATTCCCAGAATGAAAAAAAATTAAATTCTCAAGAGCAATCCTCATCCATATTTGCAGGACAATAGTGTTAACAATGACTCATCTTCATTTATCTTAGCCAAGGGGAAAGTCTGATGTATCCCCCCTGATTCCTGGTTCTCTTGCTGTTTTCTTCCTCTCTAACCAGCTTTAATGTTAGGCTTTTAAGACTGCAGTGGTCCTCTGGGTCTTGAGCCTCTTTCTTAAGCACTAAAGGCAACTCCAGCATCAGCAGACTTACAGTGGATGTTAAAATTGGGTGTTTGGTCCCTCCTTCATACAGATACAGCAGACCCCACCTCCTGTATCATTAGCACACTACACATAATATGCCAAGCCTTTAGCCACAAAGATTGCAAGGTGTTTGCTGTTATGGATTTGCAGCTACCAAATGGAATATGACAACTACTTGAAAAGGAAAAATATATTTAAACCAGCACAGCTTCAAACTGGCATGGACATGTGCCCTTCCTTTTCTAATTTTCAACATTGCTAAAAAACCCTAATAAATTTCAGACACAGTCTCTTGCCTGGGAAGGAAAACGCAGTGGTCCAAATCCAGCCTCCTTCCAGGCCACTGGCAAAAATCCAAGAGGTATTTAAAAAAATTTAAAAAATTAAAAAATAAAATTAAAAAGGGTGGGCAGCAATGTGTGGGCTCTTTTTAGACACAATGTTCAGCAGGATTTAGCTCTCTTCCTGGGGCCCTCTTAAGACCACCAAGATGGATGCAGATGCCAGTTATTTAACAACAAAGAGAGATGAACAGGTAAAAACAAATAGTAAGATGACAGCTTGAGTGGCATATTAGAATTGCCTGGTATGTCTTTCCCATTGCATACCAGATTCAAAGACTCACATCAATGCACCTCCAAATCACATTATTAGGAGAGGCCTTTCAAAAGCACATCTGCTTCTGTAACCTGGCACTATGAGAGACTGCATAAAGGAATAAAGCTACAGTCTGGACTAGAACTTAGCACAAAATCCCTTTTGTGATGACCCCTACAGGGGCCACAACTGACAGCCAACTACACAGGTACTGTCCAGCAGAAGGGACCAGATTTTTAAGAATAAAAGCACTAAGAGAGCAAGACACAAAAACACTTTCAAAAACTTGTCTCAGTGCCTTTTGATGAACCCCTTCAGTCATTGAAGAGGGAGGTAAATATACAGCCCAAGCGACTCCCAAATGTTCCCAAGCATAAAGAGTGGGAATCTGACTGCTTCTTTTTCTGTGCATGTAGGAGAGCAGCCAGGATCTTGCACACAGCCATTACTCCTCCAGTCATATGGGAAAAGAGCAGTGCCTGCTGAATGTGGGCACTCCTTAATCTCCTTCATAAAGGTCTTCCCCTCAGAAATGTTGCTCAAGCTGCTGCTGAAAACCCCAGCTGGGATATGAGCTTTACTGGACAAGATATTCATTGTTCAATTTATGACTTGACTGTACTTACAGAAATGTATTTCACTTCAGCATCAGATGAGCTGGATGAAGGGAAGCAAGGGAGGAGTTCATCAGAGGGTTTCTTTCTTTATTTGATTTGTTGCCTGAATCACTGAAATGAAGATGTTTGTCTAGCTCAGTGATGGGTAAACATCTTTACTTTTCCCTGCATGTAATTTTCTCACTGGTAGGATTTACAAATTCTAACAGTTGCATTTCTGAAGGAGATACAGAAGCACACACAGACACAGAAAAAAGAAAAAGGGAGAAAAGTTTTTTATCTGCCAAAAGGAGCCAAAAGCAGAGTTGCACTCATGTAAGTCTGCAGTAACCCCAACATCATCAATTGGGGCATGCTAGTGAAAACAAACACAGAAATTCAATTTCATTCAGAGAAATAAATAAAACAAATAAAAAGAATCTATAGCCTGAAATTCTGGGAGCAGAAGAAAACCTATGGTTACGTTCACCGTAACAGATCTCAGTGATGGAGGAGAGACATATTGCAAGCACCAGCTCATAATGTAGTTTGATCAGTATGTGTTTTATTTCACTGCTGAGTACCAGGACTGTCACAAAACCAGGAGAGGGAGGCTGTTCCTGGATGATGGACATCTCTAATGAGGCTTGGTCACTCTGTGTGAAATAGTCAACCTTGTCAACCTACAACATGCAGCCAGTGCACAGTCTCATGTGTTATCATTCAGCTTATAATGCAGCTACACTTACATACGTGTGCCTGAGAGCATATTTTAAAAGCAGAGCAGGATTTACTACGGAGATGTAAAGAACTTACTATAAAGGAGTTACTTTTAAGACTTTCTAAAGTGTGTCCAAAGTGTCCAGACCCCTATATAATGTGAAATCAAAGAGCAAAAACCTGCCAGAAAGGATATTAGGACTCTCTTGATTGCGAAGGCTCATAAAATAAATGTGTTGGTTGTTATGGATTAAAGTGTGTACCAAAAAGATGAAGGAACACATAGCATCTGGAGTCTATATTGTAGTCTCTAAAATTCCTAATAGATCTGTGTCAAAAAAAAAAAAAAGATATACTGAGATTAATGGGCTAAAATGAAAACATATCCCTTCAAGATGAACAGAAAAACGTTTAGCCAGAAGTAACACAATCCTCAGGATTTATGCACTTCCAAAACTCACAAGGCTGTCATTCCTCTATGCATTTCATCAGTTCCTGACCTTAAGATTTTTCTAACGATGAACAATACTTTGACTTCCACTCCATTGTAAATTCTGGATTATGGGAAATTAACAAAAATCAATGTGCTGTTTGCTTTCCTTGGCACTCGTGACCTCTGCAAGAACTGGCTGTGTCATTGTTTAAATGCAAAATCTCTATGCTTTCCCTAGATAATTTCAGAAGAGACCGGTATTAGTAGGTCAGTAGGTGAATCTCTCCAAATTGATCTAAAACCTCCTTAAAGGTTTCATGATACCTTTTAAAAGCACCAAAGTATTAGCAGAAATTAGCTGCTGTGAGGAAACTTGCAAGTGTCTTCCCATATTCCTACTGCTTTTGAAGGAGAATAAGATATTTGTGTCTCATGATTAACAACATCACCAAAAACAGTTTCATAGTTGTTCATCCCCAGTTAATAAATTTTCTGTGCATTCAGTTACTTGTCACTACTGGGGGTCTGATTGTCTTTTGCACTTCAGCCTGTTCATACAACTGTGATAGGATAACAGGATCTGTAAGGGAAGGATAAGAACATCTGTACATACCTTGGGCCACATCTGTGCAAAAGGGCCTTTTTTAATATAAGCCAGAATCAGGGTCTCCCTATTCCTTTCGCATGGATCTTACCATATAAACACAGAGCAGTGATGGTGGCTCTCCAAATATTTAAGTTGCTAGTCAAAAATTTCTGTCAAAGAAGATTGCCAGATTTGGGCACTGTTCTTCCAAATTTCTGCAGAGGGGCTAGGAAATGTTCACTTCCTTCTCCCTGCTGCTCACTAGAAATAGGAGGGTCTTATCCCATGCTTGGTGCTACCCAGCAGCAAAACAAATAAAGCCCTCCCAAGCCAGATGTAAACCTACCCTGGCCAGAAAAACACCTACCAAAGATTAGGACGGAAACCTCCCAAAAGGATACCGGGGGGGAAACACCTTCTCTGTAACACACGGAGGCACCGGGGAACAGATGACCAAAATTTAAGCATCTCCTGAGGAAGGAGAGGGGCATCAGATGAGGGAAAACAGGCGGGTGCAGAGAACTGTGGTAGATACACAGCTCCTTCTATTAACATCTTCAGGCTTGAGCTAACCAGGGAGTTCATTAGAAGAGGAACCACACCTGCCTCCTGGTGAATTCTAAATGCAGCTCCACTTTTTATAGATTGCTGCTTCTTTTCAAGCAACTTTTGCTTGTTACAGCTAAGAGGTTTTTACTTTGGCTCCTCGCAGCAAATTTTTTAAGTACTAGGAAGGATCAAGTTCTGGATAAGAGTTGTCGTACAGCAAATTTTGTTTTTATTTTTGACAACTATATATTGTATTTAATTACCAGATTGCAATTTTCTTTTCATTAGGTTTCTCATCAAAATTCATTAGCAATCATGAAGTATGACAGTATTTCTGTCCTTCCACCTACTATAAAGGCAATATCTGCCAGAAACTGTACATAATGACTGTAGTGCTGTTTAAACCATTTACAAAATTAGTTCTTCCTACTTTCAAAATAGCTTAAAGGCAACTATGAGTGCAATTAATTGGTCCCCTATGATACTGGTGCACACAGATTGATAAACTCCACAAGGATAATTTCAGCAGGAATGAGTGAATGGTTCAGAATTTCAAGTACTTAACATCTCTTTATGTTTTCTCACAAAGAACTCTTACTTTCGAAAATTGTATTGCTTCTCTTTCACTCAGACACTGTTTCTTTCCCTGTTCTCTCTTCCTGTGACACAACTTCTCTAAAATAACTGCTCGGTGACAAAGATGGGTTTACTCACTGTACAAAATGCTAGAAACTTGGTCCTATTTCTTTTCAAGTCCGTCCCAAACATGCCAATATGACACAGAAGACACAGACACGGTACATCTGGAGGATGTGTTGCAAAGTCAATCCTGTACCTGTGTAGATTGTCCATTCAACCCCATCTTGCAACTTCACTACAGTTATTTTCAAAGTGAGGGGAGAAAGTTGGACTGATAATTTGGCATCATAAATATCTCTTCTGCTGCATTGGCACAGTAGAGTGCACTACTGAGGTGGGTCTGGAATTTCTTTAGCTAGAAGAGCAACTAAATTTAGAGCAAGAGACTGCCCTCCATGTACACGTTGTGGGGCAGCTTCAAGTACACAAGTACTATTAAAATTCTTTCCGTATTGGATGTGTCTTCCAGGATGTCTTTGTGTCTTTTGCTTAGTTCATCCCCTTCTCACCAGGCACCTTGTTCCTAGGGAATGGCCTATGTTGGAGGGTGTATCATTCATTAGACTTTGAGACCCCAGATTCTCAAGGGATAAGAAGCTTGATAAAAATATTCAAACCCCTCTTTTGTTAGTAAAAGATACAGCCAACTCTCTCATTGTTAAAACAAAACAAAAATAAATACACTTAAAAAGCAGCCCAGCAACCAAAAAGTCAGGGGCACTTCAAAATAAACATTTTGGAAAGCCCCAACAAATTCTACAATTTTTCCTTTTTGAGAACAGCTCAGCATGTGTGCAGATCCTGAAGATCAGAGGATGGACTTATGCATCTAACCAACTCACCTACACTACTCTTAACTCAGTAACTGCTCCCTTGAAATTTTGGAAATAAGGTGACATATCATATCGAGCTTTAACGATGATAATGAAAACAAGACTGCCATTTTGTATTTGGACTGATCAAGAAGGGGCCTGCATTATACATACAGCTGCTTATACCCGCTATAAAGGATAATTTTGCTGTATTAACTCCATAAATTTGATAGAGCCAGCAAGGCTTCCACTGCATAATAGCTTAATTTTTCATTCTAATAATAACTGGCTGCCAGTTGAAATGAATGGGAGCAAAAACAAACATTTCTGTTCCATGACATGATCCATGACAGATGTACAGTTTAGGAGGCCCTAGGGCAGGGTATTCCAAGCCTCTCCTCCCTTCACCCAACGGCGGTAAAAGCATTAACACCAAGAAAAAAGGCTGAACTGTAAAGGAACTCCAAGGAAAATGACCCAGCTATCCTCTACTTAATCCACAATTGGCAACATGCCTGATTTAAGACTATGCTAAGCATCCAGGATTTTCCAAAGTGCTTGCAGACGGTGTGTACAGTATAACATACGCCTGTAAACTACAGAGTATGAAACATCCCTCTCTCAATCACACACTTTTTGCTTTGGAGCTTTTTGCTTTGAATTCCACTTACTCTATTTATGTTGAGAAAACCCCCTTCCCTTGGAATATACAGAGAAGATTAATAACTTGATTATTACTGTTTATTGTTGGTTTCAATTTCATGTAATACAACATGAAAACATGTACCCCCTTTTAAAGAAATAAAAAAGCCCACATGCTTGAAGCTTGACAAATTTCAGTGAAAATGGGGATGCATAGTTTAGTGCCAACAAGTTACTCAGGCTTTATGTGAGTATTGATTTATCTGCTAAATGAAAATGAATAGCCACCATATCTACTGCATTGTTTTGCTGCCTCTGCAAGATGGAGCACCTTCTTAAAGAAACCCTAAGTAGTTTTAAAAGGTGAGTTGACAATGCTATCTTTGCTAGCTTTGACTGAAAAATTCACTTTGAGGGCCAGATATTTGAATTATTTTTGAACAAATGCCTTCAGGGGCAGGACTGGGATTTGTGAACAGTTAGGACAGAATTTTAGAGGGAGGTTTTGGTTTGTTGAAGTGAAAACATGAATAAACTTTCTGAGAAAAGTGTTAAAACAAGAATTCATGCATAAGCCAGGAAAGTATCATGTTGCTGTGTGTGTTAGAATGAGCTTTATGAGGGTTGTGGATTCCCATCACTTAATGTTCAGCATTTGCACCCTGTCAGTGGATCATTCCACTGTATTTTGTTGGACTGGAAAATTCTCTAATGACTTCAAGGAAAGTGGTGATTATAAGTCAATAATTGTAGTAGTGCCTGAGAGACTACCTAATTTGATAAACATGAAAAAACCATACCATGGAAACTCGGGGAGCAAAACAAGAGATGGAAAGAGAACTAGAAATCACCCCAAGAAAGGTGATCAGGATCAAAACCTACATCTGATGAATGAAAACAGAGTGTTAAACAGCAGCATGACCTTCTTAAACTGTTGTTTGCCAAAAAAGTTGTTGCAACACAGGCCAGAGAGAGCAATCCATGGATGACTAAAGGTAATATCATCTAGGAGCATCTAGTTCTACCAAGGGATGTGAAGTCTCCACATGCCAGCCCTCTGTACCAGGTTTCCTGCTTGTGTCCAAACCCAAGCAGAATCAGAAAAGCTAACTACTGCCTGAACATCAGACACCTCTTCCTTAGTGGGCAAGGACAAGCTCAACACAGACAGGTCTTCAACCTACAAACCTCCTTCTCTTACCTAAACCCTTGGATTCTGCTTTGTCACAAGCACTGTGAGGAACAACTTCTTTCCTAACCAGGAATACTGATGGATACTGAACAGACTTAAAGGTTGGTGGACGCTGTTAGGATATGATCAACCTGTGAAAGCATAGAAGTTAATGGAAATTCACAAAGTAAGGAACATAAAGATGGTCAGAAATCTGAGATTGCTGGTAGTCTGGAAAACTAGGAGATGCTTCAGTCCTTTCTGGAAATTAATTATATAATTGGAAGTAAAGGGGTTATTATCAGCACGGGGTGTGGAAAAAGCATGGAGATAGTTAATGTGATAAAGGATTGGGCCTCTAATTTCCATGATGAGAATGCAAAATGTCTTCTAGATGGGAATATTTTACATGAAGAAGGCCTTCTCTTTCTGTGGTTACAAACACTCAGCCGTCAAGTGGTTTACCACTTAAAGTAAGGTCACTTTAGATCAGACCTTAAAGGAGCTGAGTAAGGTAACAGAATCAAAACATGGCTTTGCAAGGAAAAAGCATCTTTAACATCTTCCCAGCCGGCCATTGTTAAATGTGTGGTTGGAAGAAACTTAGCCCAGCCTACAGCCATGAAGTTAAAAGGTCCACAATGACTGTTAAGTCAATTTTAGTAGCCAGGGAGTTCATCCCAAAGTATGGGACTCTGTGGGAAGGGATAGTATCTTTCTAGTGAAGGCTGACATTAGGCATTTATGCCATCTATAAGTCACAACAAGACCTGCTATGAAAACATGGAGATAAATGCTATGATTTGTATTGTTGAAGTTGGGTTTTGACTTAGTGGATCTTACTAAAATCCACAGTGAAATTTCCCAAATATGGACAAAAGGACAGAATAGAGAAAAAGGAGGAACTCTTATCTTTATGTTTCTATTGGACTTTTGAGCACAATATCTCAGCTCATTTTTTTTTTTTATTTTACTGTGACTAGAACCAGAGAGTGCTGCTGACCATGTCGAATTTGGATTAAAACAGAACCCCCAAAACAAAATACTGCTGAAAGGGTGATTTAGTGTTCAAAGGAAAGGAATGAGTTTCAACATCTCTCTCTCAACACTTTCCTTTGATTCCTCTAAAATGGGCAAACGTGTTTGTTTCTGCATGAAGAGTCAAGTAAAAACTACTGGCCTTTTCAGAAAGTCAGGGTTTTTTGTTGTTGGTTTGCTGTGTTTGTTTTGTTTTGCTTTGTTTTGTTTTAATCCCCCTCTACCTGCATTCTTTATGTGAAGGCTTTAGTTTTTCCAGTATTCAAAAAAAAACCCAACTATGACAGTAATACCACACATTCCCACTGGATATGTTATGCAGGACCAGAGCAACTTATTAATGGGGAAATTTCACTAACATCAGAATGGTCACTAAGTCACTGTCTTGCAAAACAGAAGTATTCCCTTATTTTAATTTTATGCATGTGTGCATGAATGCTGAAGTAATATTCACATGCTGGCAGGCACTTCCATATGCCAGCTTTTTTCTTTCTGCATATACCAGTCTCAGGTAGGAAATGCCGTGCAGCCAAATTGCATATTGCCTACATTTGCATACATGTATACACGTGTGTGTATTTTTCCCCAAGCCAGTCAGTCCTCCATGTTTGGCATCTGTATCTGCGGGAAGAAAACCAAAATGCACTGTCGTGCAAATATCTTTGAAAACAATAGTCATAATCAATTTAGCATTATCACAGGGCTTTTTCCAGATCCCACCAGCCCTGGTGATCCTTTATCTCACTACCACACTAATACTAAAAAAGCTGACTCCTTGATCATGTTGGTAACTCCTTCAGTGCTTTATCATCTTACTCCTACCCGTGCAGTGGCAGTAAATGGGGGGTGTTCTCTGGGTTCCTATTAGGAACCTCATTACTCCTCCTTTCTCTCTTTCTTGAATTAAAAATGTTTAAATTAGTTCAATATGTCTTGAACCTCCTCAGCACGTTGCTGTCCGTCTGACTCACTTCCAAATTGAAGTGCATATATAAAAAAAAATTGAATCAGTTCAATGATTTTAAATCACTCTTCAATGTGCAAAGTAATTTAAAATTACTGGAGTGCTTCCAATTTTTATTAGTCCTTGAATTTGGAAATGATCGAGGTTCTTCTGGGCATGTGGAGTACACTGTGACTTAAAATTATTACATCCATACTTACTTATTTTTGAAAAACCCTCAGTTTTTACTAAACTGAAGAAACCACTGAGGAGTACCATGGACCAATTTTAAAAAGCAAAACAGGGTGTGCATCATTCCAGCAGGCATCAATCTAGAAAAACTCTCGCAGTTTTAAAGGAAACCAAGACAAACCATAAAATGCTTGAACTGTTCTATATGCAGCATGGACTTCCATTTTAATTGCTACAGCACTTTTGCATTTAATTACTTTCAATGTATCTAATTGCTCTAAATTTAGCAGTTTTCCCAAAATCAATATGAGGACAGAATCAAAAAGGGCTGACTTTCTCCTTAAATCTTTTGAATGCCTAGCGACGTGATTAATCTTTATGCACAAGACCAGTCTTACTGAAGTTAATGTGCCTCCTCACCTGTTTGAGTGGGCTCAGTAAATGAATGCTACTCCCTTACTCACATGAGTAGATTTACTGGAGTCCTAGAGAAGATAAAAGGACTCCTTACAGACATAAGTATTAACAGTGCCAGATACTTGGAAAAAACTAACCACACTACTGCTTCTCAACAGTCCATTCTAATATACCTGTTTGATGACCTCAGTCTCTGTTTCTTGGAGATATAACAATTGAAGTAACCCTTTGAACTGAAAGTCTTCCAATAAATAAATAAAAAAAATAATAATAAAAAAAATTAAAAAAAAACCTACACAAGGAGTCTTTATGACCCCTATATACCAAGTAGATTTATCTGACTGCCTTGAAAGCACTCTCTTAAGACTGGGTATTTTTATCCATCTGGGAAAACCTTCTGGATTCCTCATCTTCACAGAAGCTAAATCCCCTGATTGTGAAATAGGACCTCCATTTCCTTTTCCATAATGTTCACAAACAAAAAAAAAACCCAAGCCTTCATACATTCCTCATAAATATCATGGAGCATAAAATGGAACCCAAGTTAATGGGGAAGAGGATTGGATCTGTGGGGAAGGGGAGTGCAGTTCCAAATAGGCCTGTTTGCTACAAAACTTATGTGCAGAGAGACGGAGAGGCTCAAGATCAATTACCTGAGAGCAGGTGCTGAGCAGATGGGAAAATGATGCATCTGGAATGCACTTTCACCATGCACATCTCACCTGACTCTCCATGTCTCCGTGGCAGCTGCTGCACTGTACATAAACCCCAACAACCACTGCATTTGGTGTCTTGGTCTCCTGTGTTGCCCCATTGCCCCGCTGCCACTATGGAGGCACGAGAAGCTGCCCCTCAGTCCCTCCATTTCGCTTGCTGTAACTATACACTTTGAAAAAAAACCGATTCCGTGTGAGGAGCAGGACTTCAGCCTTGCTAAGGCATTTCTTGGCTGTGAGTGCATGTTGAAACACGCTTCCCAGTGGCTCCAGGCATCCGACTTTGGGAGGGAAAAGAAGGCCACACCATGACCTTATTTCTCATTGGGCTCCTGGGATCCCTCTCTCCCAACAAAACATCTGCCTAAGAGCTGGCCAGAAGGTAGCTCAGAAGCTGCTTTTAAGAGTAAACAACTCACTGTCAAAGCTCTTAGCATCAGTACTCTGTGAAGGAAACAGAGGATTTACTGTGTCATATGAATTTAATATTTGATACATCCATCCACATATACCTGACTATATCCTGCCCTTGTAATGGGGATGGACTCAATGATCTAATAGATCTTTTCCATTTCTAGCTACTATTATCCTATTATTAAAAGTAATGAGCCTCTAATCTAACAACTGAAATAATCAATAAGAAACTGAGTTTGTTTTTCAAAATTACTTTAATTTTAAAAATACAGTATGTCCATTCCCGGCTTCCTGCTTTTGACTGTGATAATAAAACTTTCAGAATGGCTAATGTAGTTTAGCTAAACAAATTAGCCAACTGCCCCATTTAGGGGGAAGAGAAACTTTCCATTAGCCATTCAGATGTTCTTTGCCTGGTCAGCTAGCAATTTTTGCAAACCAGACATCAGAAGATATCCGATTTTAAACTCACTGTAATGCTGGGATACAATGCTCTGCTATAAACCCGCAAATAGGGTAAAAGTGACAGAAAATTTGCTTTCAAAATGTGATAGAAAATAAGCTTATCAGTGTCTCTTGGTTCAGGCACTGGAATGATTTTCAAAGTACCAAAGTTCAAATGTTAGTTCTACCTTATACTTTCTGTTTCATTTTAGACAAATCACTTTAGCCGTCTCCCAGGAAGCAAGGCTGAAAAACCTCCCTTCATGCTATTCACTTTATTGCACTAAGGTAGATTGTAAGCTCTTTCAAGTAGCTCTTGCCAAAATTGCTACATGTCTTTACAGTGCCAAGCCCAGCAGTTTCATGACATTAGTAGGGATTGCTAGGGATATTACAGTATTAAAAGAAATAGAATTTGATATAGTAGTATGATATACTGCTGATTCATAATAATATAATTAAAATAATTACCAAGTGCCACAGAAAATACGCCAGTCTGGACAATCATTTTAGATTAGACGCCTCGACTCTATATGAGCAAGAAGTTTGGTGTGAGAAGAATAGATCAAAGGATTACTGCAGTTGGTGCTGAAGACTCTGCATGTGTAGAATATGCACCTTTGGGGGGTTGCTTAAATGAGATTTTATCTGATTCCATGGACAAAATATTCCTACCACATATGTATTTTGTGACTGAAGAACAGTTGTTATTTTGGACCCTTCCTTCCCTATAGGAGGCTGGTATGTGGTGGTGAGTACCCGAAGCTCAGCTGCTGGTTCATTTTCCTTCAGAAGGAATGTAGTTTATTCTTACATGAAAATCACCATGAGCTGAATCAATGTGACATAAGCAAAGAAAATTAGATTATTTGCTTCTGCTCTAGACCAAAACTCCAATTCAAAGACAGCGTCAGATGGGAAAGTACAGGGAAATCAATCTGATCCTTTGATAGCTCTTTGTGTCCTTGTTATCAAGCTACCAGGAATTCTCCCAGCTTCAAAGACTGGGAACAGGTTGCTTGGCATGCCACTTTGAGTCACAGTCACTGAAAAGTCCTCTGAAGGCAAAAAGGAAGACATAATTAGTAAGACCTTCTACAGCAAGACGCTCTAGAAGTTTCAATCACTGCCTCTGGATTTATTGGTTTCCCCACCCCTGAATTATCAATAGTAATGAAGTGCCTTCTCAAAGCAACGGATGATGGCCACAGTAGCAGTATTGACTTTCCCAAAGCTTTCAGTCTGGCTGATTTTACTACATTGCACTATGATTTCATCATGGTAGTGCAGTGTAATAACTTCAGACAATTGCAAATTATTGCTCCCTTTTTCTTTAATGGTCTTCCCAGTAATATCCCACTGTTCTCATTAAAGTCTTCTGAACATGCATCTTTATTTTGACGTTGCAAGACCTGAGAACTCCTCTGCCTATGATATTTGTTGATGCCAAGATTCGTATTTCCTCTCCACCAAATGTAACTACAACACAATGACTGCAAGAAGAACGTATCCGAGCTTGACATATAACCAATTCAAACTAAAGTAATACTGCTGGGAAGACCCATTAAGAAACCAGCCAAAGCAGCAGTCTCTCTGGCATGGCAGACACTCAGCATCCTGGAAAGTCTTGAAGCCTCCACTAACCTCAGCCAGCTAGGTAACAGAAGACAGAAAACATGTACAAAATACATTAATCTTGCTAGATTTTTTTTAACTTTTATTACGGTTTTGAGGAAATTATTAATTCATGACCCCTGTTACACACAGTGAAACTGAAACCCTTTTCTTTATACATATAAAACTTTCCAGTTTCATATGACATTTCAACAAAGTATAATAGTTTCCAGGACTTTACATTCTTACCTACCTAGGCTATTCTGGAAATTAGGTCTATACTAATTCCTAAACAACTGTGAACAAATGCATTGCTGGAAAAAAATTAGGGAAAGGGAGACAACTTCACACTGCTCTTCTCATAACATTCTTTGGGTAGTTTAAGATCATATAAGCTCTTGTACAATCAATTAACATTTAACACTGCTAAAATATAAATACAGTGCTTCAATATACATAGTCAGAGGCAATTTAACTGCTTGTCCCTGCTCCTTTCATAAATGTAAGACTCATAACATTACTGGATAAAGACCTAAAATGAACTAGAGACCACTGAAACAATGCAGACAGATGCAATGATTTGCTTCTTCACTCCCTGGTTTGCAAACCCAAAGAGAAATGTAAAAATGTTGACAGCTGCAGAACTTCCAGGAATACTCTTAATTAAGACATAGGGTACTGAGAAGGGTTAACAATGTTTGAAAGTAAAAGCTCTCATTCTAATAACAAGACCTCTCTCTGTGCACTGCTGGGTCAGCACGGTAATTAAGAAAATTGCCTTTAGTGCGGTTGTTTGGTAATGCTATTATCATCTTTTTTCATCTTTTAACAAGAGTAAACTACTTGAAGATGTCCCCATTTACTCTTCTTGCTTCTAGTAACCCATGAACCCATCAAGTCCATACTATGCTAGCATTTAATGGCCTAAATGAGTTACTTTATCATCTGGTTCACCCTGAAGTCTTTTACATATTTTTCTTGACCTTTAACCTTCTGACTATTATTTTGACAGCTATCATTAATGCTGTGTCCTGGGCAACCACACATTGACTAAGATGGATGGCAAAATGACTAAGGAGTTGAAAGTAACACACACCTACTTTCATCTTCCTCTCGATTAAATCAAAACCAGACAAAGCCAAATCATACGATGCGTCCCATGGAAGCAGTAGAGAATATGAGCCATAGTTTTAGTAAGTAAAGATGAACAGAGAGAGTAAGAGAGGCAGAAAGGTGGCCTTATTGTAAAACAAACAAGCTATATAAATTGGACACCCAGAACTCAATAAATCTTCGAAGTTATGACTATTCAGCTATGAACTTAGATGAATCAATAGGTGGGTAGAGTGAAAATACTTTATGCTAGTCGGTTAAAGCATAGATTTGGCAGTAAATTTCACTCAAAAAAACCCTCAATCCACAACACAAAACCCCCCCATGTTTATGTGGAAAGGACAGAGTTAATTAGAAAGAAAGTTTGATACAATTTACTACTTTTTTAATAAGCTACCCCACTTCAAAGGCGAGCATGGCCCCTTCTGATCGCTTGCATGGAACACCACGGACTGTGGTCCTGCACAATTGTGAGGTCACTACAAATCATGCACCTTGAACAATTAAACTATTCCCCTCGGAAAAGCTGGATGATTTCATTTAAGAAAATGGAATCTAGATAAAAGGGGCAAAAGGAACTTCAAATAGTTCCATGTCCTTAAAATGAGATTAAAAAATGGAAGGAGATGTTAGTGTCAGATAAGATCGTATGCAAAGAGTCATTCTAACTGCATTTCAGACAGTTGGTGTAATCAGGCAGTAGGTTAATGGAAAGGAAGCCACTATATTGCCAAGGAGCAGGAAAAAAGAGTGATTTAAGAGTCCGCTAAAGTATTATCCAGAGACTAGCTTCAAAAAAACCAAGCTAAACTATCAGAAAAGAGCAAGGAACAACATGAGAAGGAAAGGCAACCAGAACAATGTCACAAAGAAAATTCTCAGCCTCTTTGTCTTGTTAAATGAATGACCCTCCCTGATGGAAAACTGAAATACTACAGCTCACTGATGGACCTGACACTTGACCCCTCTTTCTAATTAGGGATGGAATCTGGAAACTACAGCACTTATTTGCTTTAAGCAGCATTCTTTAGGGCCATAACAATTTTTTGTGATTGCTTTATGAGCAGAATTTTTACTATGCAGGGACCAGATGAAAATAAGGCTAACAAAATGTCTACAGGCAGCTCTTGGGTAGAGGAAAGCTAAACTTCAGATGACCTTGGTCTTACACTGTTTTGCACATGCCTGGTGTTTTCAAAACAGATGTTCTCCAAAAGCATGTTCCCTGGGAAGAGTTTCAGGTCTGATCCTCAAAAGTTGTGCATGCCCCATAAGGCTCTAAACAGGCCTGGGAAAGGGGAATGGGTAGATCAGCCCTTGAGACTGGAGGACAGACTCCTGATCTCGAACTGATTCTATGATCAGGACTACCAAACTGCCATATCTGGGTCTCTCTACTCTCAATAAAACTATCCTTTTATAGAATTAGAAAATGGCCCACTACACATAATTCATCTATGTTTTATGTCTGGTATTTTTAGTTGCAAATATTTCCAATTAAAACAATGCTTCTGGGGGTGTGAGTGCAATTCAAGACACCAAATCAGCTTTCACATTACAATAAAGCAATAATAATAAAACATTTCCAGAACAAATACTAACTCAGCGTCACACTGGCAAAAGCCTTTTAGAAGACCATAATGATGCATTAATTAGTCCTGAATGATGATATTACTAATATGCAATGGCTTGCTAACTGAGAAACTCACATTAACAGAGCACATGTGCTCTGTGCTTGCTTCACACATCACACAGCACGGTCAAGCTCGCAGTCATTTGCACTATTTCTCTCTCTCTCATCTCAGGTAAGCCAGCAGGTCAAAAGATAATCAAAACAAGAAGCCTCACACTGCACATATTTACTCATGCAAGCAAACATAAACTTTCTTAACTGTAACTGCGTGTGCAATGCAATAAAACAGCTTCTGAGCTTGGTAACTTCCAGGAGTAGCTTTAAAGAATAATTGATTTCAGGGAGATGATTGTAAATTGAGACCATTCTCCAGCTCTAGAATCCCACCTAGATCTTAACGACTTCCCTTTAAAACAAGTTCTGCCCTACCAAATTCGGGTGAGATCACAGCAAGTCTACCTCAGTACTTGAAAGCACAGCCCATGCACTGCACCATCCAGGTGTCAAACAGGTGTTCACAGGGCCGTTTTATTGCAGGCTCCAATGATCAGAAAAATCTACAGGGGAAATGGGGACATGTTGCCCCAGGAATTACATATAGTCTTTTTCATGACAGGAATGTGATGTATGGACTAGATTCAAAGAAAGAAAGAAAAAAATTACTTTATATTTAACAATAGCCCTGCATTCAAAAATAAATCAGTCGAGCTATAAAGACTAGTTGATTTTTTACTGGTGACAAAACACCCTTCTCTTACAGCACAAAAGACGTGGTGGTGTGTTTCTGTATATTGCTGTGGATTGAAATAGGCAATTTCTAATTACTTTACAATATATCCAAGTTACATTGCACCATAACAAAAAAATAATAATTGGTTGTTCACTTGTTACCCCCTCAGTTTTGGTTTGGTTTGGTTTGGGTTTTTTAAACATTTCTTTCATTTGTTTATGTCTGTCTAATAATAGTGCAGGTTTATATAAAAAAAATGAGAACTTTAAGTCCATCAGTTATAGTCACCCATTTCTACTAGAAACTGATCATTCTGCTAATACTATTCATGATATTGAATAACTGTAAAAGCTTTATTACAGCTTGCATATCGTCTCAAGAATGAAGACCTAATGCAGTCATGTTTCAGGAGAAGTTGCTGTGTGCATTAATCAATGTGCTGCTGTATCCTTATCTATGATTCTTCATTAAAATCATTGTCTTATCTGATAAGCGTCTGTTGTTTGCTAAAAGATAATGGTTTTTACAGCTACCATATCTTTATGTGCCTTTGCTATCCAAATTAAGTGCTACTTCTACTTCGTGGTATAGGATTTTCTTTACATTTTTGCATTGTCTAGGTAAAAATGAAGCACCAAGCCCATCCTTCAGCACCCCAACTCCCAGTTTACTACAGGTGGTAAACCAGGCATATTCCTTTTGAATTCCTAGTGCCCAAGTGGCAGTGTAGTAGTATGGCAAGACTAGTATTGCCAGCAACTGGTGGTGGGCAGTATGTTTAATAAAAAGGCAAAACCTGCAGGAATGGGTTCATTCATACTGTTAAATAAAATATGCCCAGGGAGTATAAACCCACCGCAACTATGAGCTGATGCTTCCCAGGCTAATAAAATAAAAAGGTCACATGCTATGACTTGGTGGGTCTCAGTCTTTTCCACTTTAATTTTTGGGGGGCATTTTTGCCCCAGGTGATGAGCATCCCGAGTGCTGATCACATTGCTGTGATTTACACACAAACTTTATTCCACCTTTTTCTTTCTTGTCTCCTTCTCCTTTGGGTGGAGCCTTCCAGGGCCAATATCAGAAAGGCTCACTGCTTTCCCCAGGCCCCCACCAAGTGCTCTACAGACAGCTGACATTTTGACCACAGATCAGAGTTGAAGAATTTCAGAAATAAACACCTATGGAAAACTGCATGTTTATAAGTAATTTCTTGGACATGTTTCAGCTGCACAACACAAACACGAGAAGAAGCATTCCTCAAAACAATCTTTTTGCTTTTCCACCATTAAAAAAAAAAAAAAAGTATTTTAAATATCATTGCTTGTAATCACTCAGATTTCATTGGTGCTAAAAGAAATGGATTTTTCAGTAGCTATATAAGAGTATTTAATTTAATGTGTACTCAAACATATATCTAAGCAGGTATGTGAATTATCTTACCTTATGTTGTAAGGGTGTTTCCCTGGTAATTTGCTTACTGAGAAGTGAGAACTGCTGAGAGGTTCAGCTCAATGTTAATTCAGTCAAAACTGTGGCTGGTTCCCCCCTCACCTGAGCACTGTACACCTACAGCCTGTCTGTGGGGCTGCACCGACACTCACTGACCTCAACCAAAGCACCAAATTCGTTGTTTTACTGGTTTCTGCACATACAGCAAACCTGCCAGATTTTGGCCAGCTGGAAGTGCCAAATGGCCTGGTTTGTACTGAATTTGCCCTATTGTGCATAATGATGAAGTGGTCGTGGGTTTTTTAATTGTTAACAGTGGGACATTGCAACTAATAAGAGTAATGCGATCAATATGGATATTTTTGCAGTATCATTACACATAATATTCAGTTATTGGGGTTTGGGAACTCAGGAAAGGATTCAGTTAAAATTTATAAATGATTGTTTGTGTTCAAAGCAGAAAGATGCTGAAGTGTGATATATTTTCTTTTTAAATCAAGAATAACAGTAATATCTATTGCAGAAACACCTGCCCTTCCTGATCAAATAATACTCAAACAAAAAGCTGGCTATAATCAACCACTGACAAATAGCAGCTCTCTTAATTTATTAATCTAATTAATGCACTCCCTGTATTTATTAAACTAATTGCATTGGTTCCTCAAGGGGAATTACATTCCCTCCATTTCTCCTTAGCCTGTATCCTAGGCAGAATCTTTAATATTTTATTGCCATAATTGAAAAAATATTTTTTGGTATATTCTTACTCTATAACAAACTGTCATCATAAACAAGGTGTTGTGATTTCTAAGTCATAAAAACACAGCAGGTGAATAGAAAGGGGATGTGACAACTCAGACAATAAAGTTTGCACTGCTGCCCCAAAAGCCCAGAGTATTGGCAGCTCCTGCCAGACTTTATAAGAAAATTTCCTACTGGATCAGCACATCATGAAATGCTTTATAGGAAGAGAAAGTAGAAAGCCTAATGTAGGCAAGACTTTAAGAAAACATTTTGGAAATAAAGGAGGCCTCAAACACAAATGTAATTCAGTAAATAAAATATCAATGTCAATGACACAATAACAGGCCAAATTGAGCACACTCAGTTTGCTCTAACCAGCAAGAAATGCACAGCAGTGGAGAGAGAGTGGAAGAGAGAAAGGAAAATGCATAACATTTTTTGGTATGGGATTTCTAAAATGATTTGATTCAACCGTCTGTTAAAAAGCAGCTAAACAGACCACTTACAGTCATCAGAGTGTTATGGATCTGATTTTATCTGTACTTCCACTGTAAATGTGAAGTGATTCACAGTAAATCAGAGAACATAACATAAGATTTCTGGTGAATGTTCAGCTTTGTGTCAATCTGCTACACCTAAATAAATTCCACATTCAAAGGACCTATGATTTCAGTAATTCTTTGTTTTAAAGGGGCAGGGTTTTAACACTTTCATGCACAAATTCAGAAGTAATGTCACAGCAAGAAATGATGATGGATGGAGGAAAAATACGTGAGGAGGTGACTGCTAAGCTAAACTAAAATGCAAACAGTTGCAATGAGATGAAACTAAACAGGGAAAACAGAGGGTGAAGAAGAGTCCTAACAGAGAAATATATTAGAACAGGAGATTTGTAAGCAAGACAGATGATGATATTCTCTTTGACTGCTTGATTTGCAACTGGACAAACACTGTGAAAGCTACCAGAAGGGACAGAGAGGAGGACCTATTTTGCTATTATAGAGTTTATCTTTCTGAATTCAGGTGAATCACATAATGAAAAGATATATCCAGTCTATTGGTTACCTGTTATATTGATTCTGTTTTCAGAAGAATATACTGCTCAGAAGGTAATAATGTACTGAATATTGCAATATTTTAAAATATATTTCTCTGTACGAGCTTGTTCACCAAATACAAAATAAGGGACAAAAAAAATAAATCTGAAAGCACCCTAAAAGTTGATAATTTACTGTCATTCTTTGGATAGCAGCCTCCTGCCAGGCCTATAGGGAGATTTCTGACTGATGCCAACACTTTCTCTATGTCAGGTGCACAACTTTTGAAAATAAAGTACCAACACTTGCACATTGTCATTTGTTAATTATAATAATTTTTCTCAAAGGACTGAAGGTTGCAAATAATGCTGCCAACACAAACATCTAAAATATAGGAAGTTTTTAGCAATTACATGCACGATGGATAATTTTGAATATCTGCACTTACACCAAGAAGTTGAGCGCATAGTTATTGTGTATCTGATTTATCAGACCTTCACCACAGCAGACTCTGTTCAGTGTAGAAATCACTGCAGTAAGAGGTCACCCTTCCATCCCCCAGCACCAGATCTTCCTCCCAGCTCACTCAGAGTCTATTCTTCTCCAAGGACTGAAGCAGCGCCCCAGTTTATGGCTGCACACCCACAATTCCATCACACAATGCACAAGTGTGGCCTGGCTTGGCCAATGCTGATCAGCAGTGGTAGCACCTCCTTCCAGACAACCCACCTAACCTCTCATTTACCCTGGTGCAAATGTGTGGAGAATCAGGGAGGTGTTTTTCCCCTCTCTCCTGCAATGGCAAGAATTTAGCAGACTCTGTGGAGTTCTTCCATGCCTCATAAGCTTTTTACTCCCAGTGTTAACCATACAAATAAGCTGGAATATCATCCGTGGAAGAAATATGAGATAAACTAGGAGGAACATTAATCTTGAACTGTGCTGGAGGCATCCCTTTCAATTACTCTTCTTTCTCATCTCCTTACTTGTTATCTAGAGCTTCTTTGTTAACAACACCTCTTCCAGTTGGAAATCCTTCTCTGGTCACAAAAAATGTCTCCTTCTGAAAAAGGAAAGAGAGCTGCTGCTGCTCTAAGTGTTTTTGTACAGGGCCATTGAGCACTGCTTTCCTCTTCTTGACTAATACTCATATGAGACACATAGGAAATACCCAGGCAAACACTGCTATGGTCAACAAAGAAGAAGGAAAAAACCCTATCACTCTGCTGATGGATGCTTCCTCCACAAGATGCCAGCTGGAACTTCCATGTTTGGAACTGCACTTGCCTCCTTTAGTTTTGGTAGTACTTTGACAATCCTGAATTTTGCTTTAACGTTGGTTATTTTTGCCTGTTTTTCTCTGTCTGTCACTAGGGAACTGTTGGTATTTCACTTTTTGCATCAGCTGTTTCTTGGTGATCCAAAGTGGTATCACCAGGCTTCACATGTACTGCTCTTTTCTTTCATCATGCTTTATCAGCAGCTTCTTCTTCACCTGTTTGTCACCACAGACCCCAGCCTCTTCCTGTCAGGAGACTCAGATTATTGCTTCCATCCCTCCCCAGAGCAAAGAATAAGAGATCCATCCCCTCACCTTTCCTCTCATTCTTCCTTTTCCATCCCACTGCTCTCAGAGTCTCTCCTGTCAAGCCAGCAGGCCTTCTGGACAAGGAAAAAACTTTGAGACCTCTTCTAGATGCTGAATTGCTGAAGTGAATGTGAGTCAAAGAAAGGGTCTACATTCACTCCTAAGGATGAAACCAGCTTTTTTCACAGCAACAAGGGATTAACAGTAAAGTGGTTTAGACAGGACTTTCTATCCTGGAGTACATGGAATTAACACAAACAACGTGGCTGATCAGTATTTTACACACTAGATGCATTATCCTCCCTTACACTTTTCTTTATGGAGCCTTTGAGTTAAAAGGATACAAAATTTTACTGTCAGAAATCTTGAGGTAAAATGGGCAAGCCATTATGAAAGAGGACTTCACGAGATTGTCTAACATCATTCTTCAGCTCCTCCTGAATGAGAACATTCAGCTGTGAAAAAATAATAGTGCAAATCATTCCACATGCAAAACCAGTACATTCAGATTTCCTGGCATTTCATGTGCGTTACAATTGCTCAGATGCTTCTGTAATGGAGATGAGAAGACATTGAAGAGGCAGGCACATAAAGAGGTAACTTCCTGAAAAGTGATCGAGTGAAAAGCACCTATATCAGTGAGTAATTCTGTTTCCACAGTGTGAGTATAGTGTATGTGAGGAAAACAAACTGTTCTCTTCACTCATGGATAGTTAGGTGAATCTCTTGAAGACTGCACAAAACTTCATTTAAATTTAAGAGCAGAAAACCACCACTACTTTTGGAGTGACCACAGCAGGTTCATCTGACTCCAGCTGGAGTTTTAAGAACCTTTGAAGAGTTAGACAGTCTTGGGTTAGCGAAAAATGTTTGTCTCTCTACATTTAAAAATGTTGACAAAGGTTTCTTGTCTTTTCTACAAATACATAGTTTCTGTTTATTTCAGCCGAAATCAGTATATCATAAATTACTTTATGTATCTCACAGACAAGTAAACTGATCACTACGAAGTGGGTAACTGCCTTGTTAAAGTCAGACATGAGTTAGCTTGCCTGAAAATAGATATCTCTTGCTTCAATCACTAGACTAGCCTTTTCTCATTTTTTGCCCTCTCCATGTCCTCTTTCTTAAAATTCCATGTTTAAAATGTCAACTGGAAAGGGAGCTGAAAGATGAAGGACTCCAAAGGAAAGTAATTTGTTTTAAAAAACAATCCTGAAAAGGCTGGCCAAACGTTCTCATGCTTTATTTAGATATCAGAATGGGCATCCATTTTCAATCTCCTAAACCTAGATAAAGAACAAAAAAATAACTGAGAAAGTAAAAAATAAGTGGTTGGCAACAAAACTGCTGAGCTGACAGCCTGGTAAGTCATCTTAATCAAGTGTTATCATGGCAACAAAGTAGACCTCTGATTTTTGACTCATGTCACAAATTGCATTCTGACAGTTCTGTTGAGAACTCCTTTTTCCACTGACAAGCTCTTGTTTTCACATCTGGAAGAAAGGGGTGACCAGAAGTTCAAAATTCAATGGTCTAAAAATGCATGACTGAAAACGCTTAAAGGGCAGCAGTGAAGAATGCTCAGAAATTAAAAGCCAGGTTCCTCCAGCCTTGATGATTCCCCAGTTCTCACTCCCTTTGCTTAAACTTGCCCGTGCATACTTCTTTCAGCTGTTACACCCTCTTGCCTTGAATTTAGGTCTTGGGCACAAGTGGACAACAATATTAAGGCGTTACAAAGATGGGGGGGGAAAAAATCCTCCCAAGATCCTGTGATTTTACCTATCTCAATGGTCCATGTGCATTCAGTTGATGTGTTACCATTAGGCAAAAAAATATGTCCTACTTCTGTTACATTTCCTAACACACTTCCATTCAGAAAATATTGAAGATTGCAGAGGGAAGAAATGTAGTTTCCACAAAGTAATCATGATTCTTCCCACCCAACTCTTTATTTACTCATGATAGGTGATACTGTAGAGACATCCTGCAGTGATTACATTCATAAGAAAAGGGTAGAATTTAAACAGAAGAAATCTGGACTTCTGCTCGCTGCAAAGTAAGAGCTAGGAGCCTAAAGACGTAGTTGGGCTGCAACACAGCTACTCTACTCCATGTATTACCCTAAATATCTGTACTTTCCTTGATTACTGTTTCAGCACTTGTGTATTGGTATGGAATATATCATCTGTCTGTAAACAAAGTATGAATTACAGCAAACAACATGGGATACCCAGTACAGAGTAGTATGGTAGCTAAACCATTCTTTTGATTAAAGCCTGTTCTTGAAATGGGAAACTGTTGAGATACCACTGTCCTTGATGAACACCCAGATTTCAGTGACACAGAAGAGTCATAAATGCACAGTAATGTCTGGCACAACATAACAAAAAGAAAGAACTCACATTATTCTTCCCACAGCCTGTGCACATGCACTCACAGATCCTCTGTGCTCTACCATGAATAAGCTTCCTCCTGTGCAATATGTCTGTTCCCAAGGAGGAAATCTTCACTACTCATCAGCTGCACACATTAAACAAGGCGAGGTGTATTTTGCAGGCTATACAATATATATGCTTTTTTCCCTCTTTATATATAAAGCATTCTACGTAGCACTGGTGAGCCGTGCAAAGGGATGTTCTAGGTTGCCTTAAACTTGTGCTCTCACTTTCCATGTAACATTTAAAACAAACAAAAAGATACTGCTACTTGAATAAGGTCACAGAGGTCTTCAGATGGTCTATTTCCTCAGCGTGCCTCTGGCTCCACATTGCTTTGCAAATCAGATGCTAGATATATTTTGATTAGTTTGTACTTTAATGGATCAAGTCCAAAGAGCCCACCCTTCACATCATAGTCATTAATTTTTTCTGGAGTCTGATGGGAAAAGCAGGTAGAGGGTTTGTGTGTGTGTGTGTGTGTGTGTGTGTGTGTGTGTGTGTGTGTGCACACCAGCGTATGCGTGTGTGCTGATTGAAAAGTGATGGATTATTTTCATGTGGTAAGAAACACAATGTTTTCTTTAGCACAGCAGGATATTCTGTTTGCAAGGTCTAACAGTGAAATATTATGCATATCTGCAGCTGGCCCACTGCCAAAAGCCAAACAGCAGAAATCAGAAGAGATTTTGAATCTGAATCTTAAAAAAACAGTGCAGCCCTACAAAGCAACTAATGAGACATTCAAAACAGAAAAGCATTTGTACTAATGCATGATTTCTGTCATATATGTCAGCATTTAACAAAACAGTAAATAATTATTCACCTAAACGTTACCTTGAAATTCGATTTAAAATATAAATATATTTTCAATGTCTTCTACCTCTCTGCTGAGACGGGTTTATTTGTCATGACCTAAAGCAAATGAAGTGATATATTTCCCAAGCTCAAAGAAGCAATCACTTAAGAAGCAGGTACCATTAAAAGAACCCCAAAACAAATAGCATAACCTCAAAGCACCAGATGTATGAGAACTGTAGCACACCAAACCAGAGTTTAGTAGCCCAGAAAGCTGAACATCAAAATGTTTTAATGTGTTTCATTCAATTCTTGGGAAAGAGGATGGGGCTGTGAGCAGCATTCAGCCAAAGGGAGCTGCCCTGGGGTACAGTCAGCCCCCTCTGGATCTAACGGGAGTTGTACCATTCACTTCACTGATAGACAAGCCAAGTATTCCCCTTTAAAAACCAGACTCTGAGGCCTTTTTTGTCTGTTAAGGTCCAATTAAATAGGATGAGAGAGAAATACCAGAGTACAGTCAACACTCTTATCCTTACATATATAATTCTTATGAAAAGGCAAAAAAAGTTCATGTGAGGATGGTACACTGGGATCCCACAGTACACACAATTATAGCTGGCTGGGGTCTTACAGCTTGCACCATGAACTTGCAAAAATCCATGTAATTCCAGGGGACCTAACTTTCAGCAAAAAAGCCCAGCAGTTCCAGGCTCTTCAGGACAGTCTTGCTCAGTTGTAAGATAGAAGACTTATCTGATCCTTCAGTTTGTCATAGGGTGGAGGATTGATTATCATAATTTTGATGGCCACTGTAAGCAACACCAATGTAAGCCTTCTTATGTTAGTGTGCACTCCTTCCTTGATTAATTTATTGCACTTGACTAATTACTAGATAACACAGGATTGAGTGTATAAAGGAACATACATATCTGTGTTTGTGTGAGACCAAGTGATGATGTTATTTACCATTAACATGCTCTTCTGGAAACTCTCACTCAAGCTCACATGGCGCATCTTTATTTCCACTGCATCCCTTTTATCATCAGATCTTCACACTGGGGTCCAGAAAATGCTTCCAGTACTGGTGAGTTTATTAAAAACAGGCTAGTGGTTTTATCAACATAGTTAATACTCTAAGAGCAAAAGATGTAGTGTCAGGACACAATCAATGCCTGACCTATTAATATGGAGACGGTGGGATTTTGGAAAGGGAAAATGTGGGAATTCAGGACACATATTTAGTAAACTTCCAGAGTAAATAATGTCTATTTTTATAATTTGATTTTTTTACAAAGCAAAACTACTAGAAATTTGGAAACCATGCTGGTAAGACACAGATATTTTTGAATATTTTGAATATAAAGCTTTTTGCTTGCCCTGTTACATTTCTTTTAACACATTACCTCAGGACCCTTATTTTGAAGTCATCAGAAACTGGTTTGAAGTAACAACCACTCTTGCCCAAAATAAAGGTTCCACCATTTTCATCTGGCAGGATATATTGCTATTAGGAATTTTCTGCCCAAGTTTCCACTAAGGATTTTCATTGTTATATTTTGATACACAGAAGTTGATTGGCACATCTTTTTAAAATCTTCCTTGTTTTTTTCCAAACATAACTAGCATATAAAAAGAATCATAATACGTATTATGGGAAAGCAGAACAGTGATATAAAAGACTTCCATACTAAGAACAGACGGAAAATGGTAGTTATTATTAATTTAGAAAAAACAAAAGAGCTACCCAGCATTTCAGTAATGTGGCAAGTTGTGTGCTATTGAGGGAAAGAGGATTTTATAATTGGATTTTAGAGTAATTTAGGAGACGAGATAAGCTGTAATGGTTGCATATTAGAGGTTAAAACTACAGCAGAAACTCATAACGTAAGGGTTCATTGCACTGAGGAAAACAGAACAAAGGAAACAACACAGGAGCAGCCTGGCATAGGTAAGTATGGGCTACAGGAAACTGGGGGGGTTTTATATCAATGTTCACTTAAATGGGCATCAAACAGAATTCCTTCCCCTTCAAAAGTGGCTTCTTAAAAAAAAAATATAATATATATATTTTATACTACATACGTATATAAAAGGGTAGGGACATTACCTCCTAAACTGTGCAGACAATAATGTCTTGATTTTAGGAGAGGAACAACAATAAGCATTCTCATCTTCCTCAGTAATTATGGCAAAAGAATATGTCATTTTGCCACCCAGCATGGACATAACATGAAGCTTTTGCCCGAGGAACCAATGACATTTCAGGGCACAGCATCTCTGGAGAGTGGGGGTACCTTCCCCTACTACTTCTCCCCTGGGCAAATGGAGACATGGCAGGAGACAAGAGTCCTCTCCCTGGGGGCCTCCCGCTCCTGGCAGACCTTGCAGCTCCTGCCAGCTCTGCTGCTGCTCCCTCCACCTTCTCTGAAGGCTGAAACTCTTCTCCCCCTCCTCCATCTATCGAGGCAAAACTTGAAGCGACCCACTCTCCAGAGCCTCTGCAGCTCTGGCCGTCGCTGGAGCACACAAGCCATGCAGGCAGCACTTCACCAGGGGAGAGGAGGGAGACAAGGAGCAGAGGCCAGAAACAAAGGCTGGGCCATCAAAGCCACGCAGAGCAGAGCCCGAGACAAGCATCTGAGCGATCCCTAATAATCCTTTTCTGGGACTACTGTCTGCCTCCACGCCGTCTGTGAGAAGCCTGGTTGACACAGTGCCTACCAAGGCAGACTCTTGATCTAAGCCGGCATGCCTGGGTGCAGTGCAAGGGAAGGGCAGTCGTTTTTTTTAAATATAAGCAGCTACATCCCTGCAATCTGCAGTCTGTCAGCTCAGCAGCCAAGTTCCATTATTTTGTTGGGGGTGGGAGTGAGAGGGAGAAATATTCTCCAGCGTTTTTCCAGGCTGATAGCAAAATACACGCTTTCAGTTTCCATCCGTGGACAGATTCAGCTGCGGAATGGAGCAGTGTGACCAAGTTCTCAGTTGTGACAAGTGAGCATAGGCTCAAGATCAGTTGCTTTACATTAAATGAAGACGCAGCCTTTGCATTTTTCAAAACCAGGTGTCTAATTTTTTTTGCGCGACTTTGCCAACATCGAGATATTTTATGTTTGCCAGCTGCCAGTCTCTGTTTGGAAAGCATAGCTTCCTCACTTAGCGATGCAACTCCATAGGCATAGCAAATTATGTACACGTTTGGCAAGCAGCTTTGGAAAAAAAAAAGAAAGGGAAAAAAAAAGATATGTATTCTATGCCAAGAAATGCGAATACTTCCAAAAATACAGTAGTTTATCAGGAGAAAACAGTTTCCCCTCCTGTTTGCCTTCTAAGGATTTAGCTGGGGAATGTTCACCTGAGCAATCTAAAATCTCAACATTCCAAAGGGAAGGGGAGGGGGAAAGAAAGCGAGCACATTATTCTGCACGGCGAATTCCCGTGCCGTGGCTTCTCCCAGCAAACAGAGCCCCATCGCTCTCCAGCAGGGTAAATAACCCAAGCCTTCAGGAAGCAAAATCTGTTTAGAGAGTGCGTGCTCGCTATCACTGTCCTTAGAATGAAGGATATTCCAAAGTTGGAGGCCTTCTTCGTTACCAGTGCTTGGCTACCCCCTGCTGGGCTCCCACGGCTCAGACCCTTCTGTGCCATCAGGCAGCGACAGCAAAGCGCCCCAAACACAGCAAGTTCATAACTGGGATAAGCTTCCTAAACTAAACTAGGCTCTGAGCCTTTACTCCTGCTCAGTATTGAAAAATGACACAGCCCAATCAGCTGAGATTAAAGGGATGGCTGGTTGTCATGACACAGGTCCCCGTTTTTTTTTATATTATGTGTGGATTTCTCACAGATTTTCCTCAAATTCTAATTCAGCACAAATCTGAGGAAACAGTGATACACTGAGATGCCAACAGCTACACTCAAGAAGCAAATGACCCCCTGACAAATGACCATCCAGAAAACCAAATTTTCCTACTAAGTATAAAACTCTGAGGCAGCAAATTTCCTTCCTAATTCTATATAAATTGGAGGAGCACATCTTAAACACTTTGTTCAGCCTGCTTTAAAAGCATTCCTCAAATACAATCCACAACAGAAATTCCCAGTATGAAACCCTTATTTATGTATTCTGTGGATAAACTAAAACAGGAAAATGTGCTGCAAGATGTGTTCAAACAACTAATAGTTCCTGTGAAGCAAAAATATATTAAAAAAAGAAAAGTGAAAAGAAAAAGATTAGTTGTTTTAAGCTATAACACAGCTGCATGCAACTAAAGCCAGAAACATGGGAAATTAAATTGGATTTTGGGGTGGGGGGTGTAGTGTGCAATGGGGTTAAGTTTACTTGTAATTCAAATCCTTTTCTCAAATCGCAAAATGTTGTTACCGACACTTTTTTTTTTTTCATTCTGTTTATTTTTGTGGACAAGGCAGAAAAGAAATTGCTATTTGAACTGCATAAACAGAGGCTCCGTATGCTGGCTTAGGGCTCTTACTTAGCCAGTTACTGCTCCTATGTAGCACAAGGGTAAAAAAATAAGTCAAATATCCCTTCAAACACTTATTAGTGTGAAATAAATAGCAAAACTCTATTTAACAACCGATTAATAAAGGCTGAATTAGTCTCTAACCTCTCTGATTCCTAAATGCTGGTACCCCTTATTCCTTTATCTAAGTAAAGAATGTGTAGCAAACAAATAATTCCCTTGTGTCACCACAGGAAAAGGAGAGAAGTTTTCATGAAATAGAGTTGTAAAGGCATCGTATTACTGGACTAGAGTCACATCTCTCCTCTCAAGTTTTGTCCTTTATGCTGGCTGTCCTCTGCCAGAAGAGAAATGGCAGCAGCAGACTTTGGGGAGGGAGGGGGAAGACAGGATACTGTGCCTGTCTGTTAGTCAGCAGGAGCCGTCAGCTAAAGGGGATGGGTTATAATCTGTGGTTCTCAAAACCTAGACAACTAATCTATTTTTTTTTTTTCTCCTATATTTAGATTCTGATTCGCTCTCAGGACGCATAACCTTTTCAAAGTTTCACTCCTGAAAGGACTGAAATGCAAAAAAATAGCATTTCAGAGCTACAGGCCAACAAGGAATAGAGGGATCCAATCCTTCAGCTGCCACTATTGACAGAAGGCCTTTGCTTTACTCCAAATGGCTTTGTCTCTGCTGTGGATCTGCTCACAATTTATTTGAAAGCAGGAGGCACTTATTTAAAAACAGAGCCAGAATCTATCACTAATCTGACAAGTTTTCCACACAGCCCCAGCCCAGGCTTTCTGTCTGTTGTTTAGCACTGCCCATACACTGGCGAGAAACGAACGGGGCCTGGGAATCTTTCAGGAAGGTATCTGGTGGGAAAGTGAATGGAAGGATATGACTGTTTCCCTCAGGCTGAGCATGAGGGAAGGGAGGGACGAGCATCCCCACTCCATGCTGTCCTGCAGTCTTGGCTTCCAAGTCAGCAGACCTGAAGGGAACTTCCTGAGTGCCCAGGGATGCCACCCACAGCTCACCTCTGGGCTTTTTCTGAGAATTCCTCCATCTCATCCCAACAGAAAGCCAGGAGTAGACTGGGATGCACATCCAGAGCTCAAAGCTAAGCAACACTCACCATTCCCACCGTTTATCTTATGTATTCCTTAGGACTGATTCCAGCCTTAGGTTTCACTGCATGCCCTGGTCTTCTTCATAACAGCTCTCCTTCACCTCTGCATTCCTTTTCCAACCCTCCCAAATGCCACCTTTCCTGCACTAACCTTCTTCCCTGGTGGCTCTTCCCAGCTTTCTGTCGTGACTTTTAACAGCCCAGTCCTGCGTTTCCAAGACTCCACACATGGCTATCATTTTCCTGTGGGCTCCAATTGCACAGTTCTTTCCTGGAGCTACACAAACTCTAACTGACGTCATCTCTAACCTTAGTTACCCTTCTGCTAGTCTGCTAGTAGCATTTCTCCTCAGCTTCTGTCCTAGCTCTCTTGCAGACATCTTTTTCTGGAAGGTGCTAAAATCTTCTTCGATCTGTCAGGCATTGCCTATCCACCCCACTCACATCCATGGCTACCTAGATTCTCCGAGGAAATCTCAGCACTGCTTTGTACAGTATGCCTGTATGAAAACCTGCGAGATGCCTTTTCCTGCAGCCCTCCTTGTGATAAGAGAAGAATGCAATGCATTGGCAATATGGGAGAAACAGGAGAGTTCCAGGTATTCCTCCTGCATCAGCTATAGATAGGAGCAGAGGAAGAATATGAGAGATGTGTGGAATATATGGGATATGAGGGAAGAGAGAGAGGAGCTGACACAAAAACTGTCCACTTTGGATAAATCAGTAGCCTCAATTATTTTAGATCCAAAAGATTTCAGTTCAAATGCTGCGAATGATTCAGGTTGCTGTAATCAACAAATTAAGAACTGCAGAGAAGATCTGTAAGCATAAGAAATATGCTCGGGGGACCTATTCCTCTGCTCCCACTAACGTGTCCCACTGTGAGTCGTGATAGGTAGCACCACAGTTCCCAGGAAAACCAATGACTTGTGGTGACATGATTCATTTCTGGCCCTAACATCTGGCTGGAATTTTACGCATACGAAGCCTGTGATTTGTACAAACAATTACTTTAGAGAAACAAAAATCTTTGCAATTCACCATGTCATAACCAAACCATCTGTCCAGCAGGCCACTACGGGATCATGCGGATGGAACAGAAGGCAGAAGGTGGCCCATTTCATCCAGTATGTTTAGTTCAAAATATCTGCTTTGGTCTTGCATCAACAGTAACAGGAATCTATTCATATTACCTTGTAAATTCACTAGAGACCAAAGTTTTTCTCCTGGCAAATGATTTATGTCCATACCTTAACTGTCAAAATTGTAAGCCAAACAACCTAGCTGCTGAAGCTCTGTCTACCCTACAAAACAAAGAAAATCAAGACAGCTGAACACAAGAATTAGTATTTTATGTGTAAACCTGCATGCTGCATGCACAAGTGTTACTAATAACATTCCTTCATTTTTCAAAAAACTGGAAACGCTGGAGATATGAAATTGCTGAGTTTCTTTCAGCCCCAGAGAAAGCAAATCCAAGAATACGTATGTTCAATTCAAATCGAAAGCATTTAGATCCTATCACAAGTTCAGTTCCTTATATGAATGTGAGTAACTCAGTGTACATATGGCACTCTTGCCAGAACAAATTAATGTTGAAAGCTGAGACATGAGAGACACCTTCCTTAGCCAAGTTGTGACTACCCTTGCCTAGAGCACACAGTATGTGGCATTTAAAAGGGTCTGCCCCACGGAATGAGCTTTGCTGGGTTGTGTCATGTTCCTGGGGAAAACAAAAAGATGAATGGGCAGCAACACAAACAGAACCCTTGCAGGGAAGAAGGCATTTTAGATAATACGCACTATGACATTCTGGTACCCCTCACTTGGCAAAACACAGGCTTAAAACATACTATGTTAAGATAAGAGTTTGTCCTCAGACAGTTTTAGCATAAAGCAAATAAACACAGAAAACAGGGTGACCTTAATTAAAAGGTCATTTACATTGTACCCCCTGCCCTCAAAGCAGGATGAGCTGCACCGTGTTGTTTCTGACAGATCTTTGTAGAGGCTGCCCTTCAAAAACTTCAGTATAGATCCAGCAATTTGCAGAGACAATTTGTTACACCATGTAGCTCTGCCTGCACTCTGCGGAGTACCTCATGTTGGCTATGGAAAGATTCCTAAAGGAACAGGAAGAGCAGGAAAGGTCAAATAAAGACTGTGTCCTAGTTGGGCAAAATGAAAGAGTATTCGTTATTTAATAATTATGTTATGAAAGCAAGCAAAGCCCCTGGGGTGAGCTCTGCACTGCGTTGCACAAAGCTCTGCCCAGTGACAGCATTCCAGGTAATCAGCACACCCAAGTGAAGAGATGTTTATCCAAGGTGATACAAAAGCAGCCTCTATCGTCGCCCCACAGACTCTTCAACACTCACAGAGAAGTGCATGAACACTATATATAATATATATACAGTCTATATAGCAATAACCTACATCTGCGGTTCAGTGACCAGCCGGCCGCGCTCCTGCTCAGGGAGCTGAGGTTGCTGCACACCACGGTCAGACCAGACCACAGCCTGTGCTGCCTGGCTTTTTAGCCTGGACAGCAGTAAAACTCAGGGCAATCTCCACAAACATGACAGATCTCACTAAAAAACGAAATCTAGAGGAGACTTCTGGTTTCAACTTCATACAGATTTGCAAATTTAAGACATCTTCTAATAGGCCATGCAGTTTTACCTTTTTGTCACAAACCAACAGATTTAGCAAGTGTAAAATCTCAAGGATATTTATTTTAGAGATGCTGATAATTGTGAGCCAGAAAGAGGTGCTTTATTTTTACTGCCATAGTGACACCGTGCTTACCAGAGGAACAACTTAAGTCACACGTAAAAATCAGGAATTCCTCTTTTTTCCCTGTTTCCTCCTAGCACAGTGGCTGGCACACGAGCAAACCCGCCAAGAGCAATGTGTTGTCCAGTGCAATTTTCATCTTCCAAAATGACTTAGTCCGACTTTTCATGCCACTCACAATTAATTTCATGATGTGCACAAAGGTTTCCATCAGCAGCACCCCTCTCTCAGCCACCGCAGCTCATACTAAAAAAGGCTTTGGCTCACCCAAGTACGGAGGCCTGGCTGTGGAGCACAAGCAACCATGTGGTGAGATGGTATTTCCAAAGGGCTGTCCTTCAGGAAGCAGAGAGATGTTGTGTTTGCAATAACACCAGCAAGCAGAGCAGGCAAGATTACTAGCTGGATAGCATGCCTTTTATACCCCTGTGCACAGCCTGAAAAAAATATTTTCTTTTGCTTCTTTTCCCCTCCTTCTTTAAACTTACACCCCGGCAATCCCTAATGAAAGCTTTGCTATTGACACAGTAACAGAGGAGTACACTTTAGCTTGCTCTTTTTCCATGAAGCAGATGTCTTTTCTTGTGAGAATTGGCATATTTTTACCCTTAGAATGATCTCTGCTTTTATATGCCTAATTAAATTTTAGCGGTCCCTTGCTTAAATAAAGATTTATTAGCTGTTAAAATTGTAGCATAATTCTTCTGCCACCTACACTCTATCCTTTAACATATTTACAAGCAGACTGGCTTATCCACTATATAAAAAAAAAAGGGTGGATGATTTAATGTTGTTATGTTATTGGTGTCAATTACTAAACTTCACAAAAGAGCTTTCTGAAGATACTGCCCCTTAACCCTGGAACTGTCAAAACCCTCAAGGAAAGAGAAGCTGTGAGTCTTAGAGATCAAGTACTCAAAAAAGTTCAGCTAACAGAAGCAATCAGCAGATTTCAGCTTCATCTTCAGACTCTTCCATAGCCGTGATATGAACTCACAATCAGAGAAGGAATCCAGGGAATTATTTTAAGGACCTGAAATTTGCATCGTCAGAAGCACCTACTTATACGCTGCTTCTTAGTGAATGAGAAAGGCAAAGCCTGTATTAACATCTTTGCACACATAAATTTATATATACTGACAGGAAGACAACAGTAACACAGTAAAGTTGCCAAACTATTGGAAAAAAAAAAATTCTTTATAGTTCTGGGGTTTGGGGGTTGGCTTTTTTTAAAAGCTCAATTATTTATTTACCAGGATTAGAAGATTAGTGGTTTGTTGTTTTTCATTAGTTTTACTTTATTAGAGTTCTGCTTGCTAAAATATTTACATCACAGGGAATATCCTTTCCACCGAGCTGTAAACCCTCACCTCTCTACCCTGTACACTGACATCTTTGCACCTTGTAAACACCACTACTACAAGCAATTGTGTTCCACATGTTTGTCAGATTGCATCAGGAGCACTGAATTTCACCTTCCTGCTACAGTTTTAATGTCAGTCAGAGTAAACTAAAGCTTTTAGTAATTTCAAATATATTTTAAGTGCAAGAGATGACTCACTCATTTAATTTCACCCTTCTGGGCCAGGTTCTCTTTCAAAAGTCACAAAAAGCAGGTCACTCAAAAATATGCAATATATTAATGTCATACAGTTGGCCTCACAAATAAATCAGCATACAAAATCCCCTCTTACTGAAATTTGTCACAGTAAACATCAGAAGCTGTAAAGTGAAACTAATAGGGAACTGCCTTGTTGTGTAATTTGCATGCATGTGTGCACAAACACATATGTGCACACCCCCTCACCCTCATCTTTAGCTTTGTACTTCTCCATAGATTTGCTGCACGTTCAAAGAGCAACTTCTTACAGCCAAGATGCCATCAAAATCTTGAACAGACATGAGTGGAAAAGCCTGGAAAACTTCAGTTTTATATTAACAGGGTTTTAATATCAGTACACATTGTTCCTTTACCTTGCACTTTTAACTTTTGGCTGCTGACCATACCTCTGTTTTTCATGCATGTATGTTAAGGTCTATATAATATATTAAATGCATATATAGGATGCTACACTATACACAAGTCAAGACATGTGAAGCCCTCTGCAGTCAACACCAATGCTGGGAGGGCAGGACAGGAGCAGCTGTGGTCAAGGCTGGGCTGGAGGGACATACCCTTTGCATCCAGCCTGCTCTGAAGACAGCCTCTGAAGTGCCTGGATGCAGGAAGCCCTGACTGATTAAGACAGCCCAAAGCCACATTCAAGACCGGGATTTATCTTTGGGAGCCAAGCTGGACACATCTACCTGGATCTGAATTGACGTGACACCATTTCTGGACTCTCTCTGGCACTAACTCCAAGAGAAGGACTCCAGGGGCAGGGAAATTTAGTCAACACCATTACAGACAGTCCTTAACAAGTTGCTGTTTGTCTTGTTTGGAGAATGCAAAAGCCTCAGTCAAGGATGTGTGTTGTCACTTTGAAGATATTTAGGTATTAAAGTGCTAAGACTTTCAGAGAACCTTACTCAGAAAACATCAAATAAAGGAACTCTTGGAAACCAGTCAAATGAGGAGGGATAAGAAGTCTCTAATTCTGTCTCAGTTTTCTTTCTCTCTTTTTGAGGTTCAGTTAACAGTCTCTATTCAAGATGTATATGAATGTAGCACTTAGAAACCTGTCTTCTTATGTCATTGTCTAAAAACCCACAGTGGAATGTTTATACAAAAGAGTATTGTGAAATAATTGTTTCTGCAAAGAATTATTCTTCTATATGATCATGGCTGTCAGGCAGGACAATATTCATGTATTTCCAAGCATAGGCAAAAATGTAATGCTGTCTCCCTAACAACAGTTTCATCTTTTAATATCTCTGTATGTATATTTCATCACCTAGGAGTTGATGTTTTAGATGCTAAGATCACCGGAAAAGCAAGAGTATTGAAGCAAACCAGCCAATATTTATATAATTTGTCCCTGCAAAACATCACCCTAATGAAAGACCTCTGCTGCTCAATGACCAGACTGGAGTCATCCAGTTTCTAAGAAATCCCATAGGAATTATTTCTGAAGTCCTTTTAATTGGTTTCTTTTTTTTTACTATTATTTTTGTCTTGTTTTGTTTTTGTTTGTTTGGGGAGTTTTGTTTTTGATTTATCTTTGTTTGGTTTTTGGGTTTTTTTAAATCCCAAGCAGCCTCTTCAGTAAGGGGAAGGTCACAATTTCTAATTGCAGCGCCCAGATTTTCATTGTTTTCATGCCTCTAGCATCCCACTGATACAATACCTACAGCATTCATGACTGCTGCACACCTTGTCACATGTACATGTCAGCTGGAAGTGTCCTCTCATCTCAGACTGCACATACTCCACTTCAGCTTGGTAGATGCACCACTGCTACTTGCAGTGGTCATGGAAGCTACAGAGCATCACAGGGAAAAACTAAACAAACAAAGGCCACCCCCACCCAACACCCTCCATACAACCCTACCAAAAAAAACAAATCCAACAACTCTCATCCTTGAAAAGTTGAATCAAGTGTAAAGTGAAGGAGCCACATCTGCAGCTGGTCTGGCTGGGTATCTCCAAGAAGCATGAGGTCCCTCCTCCAGCTGATCTGAGCAGAGAGTAACCTTCAAGTGGAACAGCATCACAACATGTTGACATCAAACAGAGCACCTTAGCAGATAAAAGGAGAGCTGGCTATTCACGAAACTCACACAGCACTGGGGGGAATGACACAGGGAAGGACTGACAGGAGGTAGAAGGGAAGAAAAGAAAGAACAGAAAGCAACAGAGGGGACTGGAAGACACAAATCAGGGTGATCCTTAACCATTACACTTAGTGCTGTTCCAGATTCATGGAACTATAGTACTAACAGAGAAAGATGAGGGTACACACACATAGTCCACACTTCAACTCAGTGGGGAAAACCAAAATATTTTTTCCCAACATTGTCCCAACAGTCATTCTAAGGAATTAAAGGGCTCCTGAACAGCTTTGCCAATTGACCATAACTAAAAATGGACTTCTGCTTCTGCTGAAGTAAGTGAGATCACAAAGGACTCATTTAAAGGCCTCAAAAAGATGGACTGCAGGATATAACCCCTTTCCACCCACCCATAAAAGCCCACTGCATATACCCCCTCTGCCTGCTTTATGAATCTAACAACAGAAATGATGATTTTGTTATTCTGGTTCTCTCTAGAGGAATTAAATCCCCAATTTTTAACAACATCCCATTTAGAAAACTCGTTCATTTGTGGTGCAGTGTCTTATGCAACACACCACAGAATGAGTCTAAAGCCAATCCTCCCAGTGTAGTAAATGTCTCATGCAGCATCCCGGGGACTCTCCCATTAGCTTGTAAAATTACATTAAATGACTTTTTGAAGAAGTGAAGAAGAAGAAGAAGGAGCTGCTGCTGAGACATTTAGTCTATCAAAACACAAATAATTAATGGTTGAAAATACGTTTTGTTTAATAATTGCTGTTCTTCATTAGCGTGAACCAAGGACACAGACTATCTGAGACAATAACATCTGCACCCCATATTTCATTATCACCAAACTTCACATTTCACACAAAAGCATAGCTAGCAAAGCCTTACAGCTTTAATTAGTTTCTGCCATAGCTGTGAAGGTCAGCCAATTATTGTGTGTGAAATTTCAATATGAAGCGGCTGAATTGAAGACAGCATTGCAACATTGTGAAACTCTGCAGTGCTGTAAATCTAGCATGATGGAACCTTTTATTTTTTAAAAAAAAAAAAAGCCACCCACAAAAATAACATAAATTAATCATCAGGTATGCAGAACTTCAAGGCTTATTGGCTAATTTAACATGTGTTAAAGGGGGGAAAAAAGAAGGTAATTTCTGATAGTATATTATGCTTTGTGAGGTTTTTCTTATCAGTGTCACCAACCATGACAAAACACTTAGTTGGGTCCTCATTTCTATGAGGAAAAAACAGGTTTTTTTGTGGGATTTAGAGTCCTTCTGTCAAAAGAAACAATAGCACTGAGGAGATGAACTTCAGCCATCTAGAATGAGTGTCATGAGATGTACATCATGCCCTGAAAAACCAGACCTTTCAAAAGTTGATTCAGTTAGGCTCCAACCTCATGGCTGGCTTTTGAAAATCTTGAGGCAAAAGCCTTATGTGTACATATGTGTTTGAGCATAAAAACGTGTATATATATATATATATATATAAAAGAATTTGGATTCAAATTATATCCAAATAATCAACGCCCCAGCTGGCACCGAGGAAGCAGTAAAGGATGCAAAATGATGCACATACCTCCTACCTAAGACCCAGCCTCTTTGCACATCCTGTTCTTTCTAAACAGAAATAATTTATGCAGCGTGCTGTGCACTGGGATCACAGATGTGCAGAAGGTATAACCTGAACCTTGAATTCACTCAAGGCCAGTCTTACCCTCAAGTTTGGCCAGTGGTTGGTCATTAAACAGAAATATCTTTTGCCTGTTTCTGGGGGGTTTTGTAATGGATGAAAACTCTGAGTAAATTTTATCATGTTATGTAGCAAACAGCAAGACCTTCAAAAATACACTTCAAGCTCATCCTTTTATTTGGGTACCACAAGATGACACATTGAAGTCAAATAATAATGATACAGCGGTTCTATACCTCTAGCTCCAGTGAGCTAACAAGACCTGTCCTTGATTATAAATTTACAGGTGAGATTCACTGGGTTTCAGTGGGAGAAACAAAAGAGGGAATGAACCTAGAGACTGGTTTTATTTTGTGTACTGCTCCTATGTTCAAGCCCTATTTTTCCAAATGAAATGATCCTGACAGAAAATATATGCAAACTCATTTTTAATCTAGCCTGGGACAGTGCATACAGCTCTAGGAAGCAGCATGGTTTCATTCATGTGGAAATACCTGCATGTTCATATGTATATATGCACATCACCACCAATTCCCCCTTCCTGTGCCCCATTTTTAACCTGCCATTGGGAGGACCAGGTAAGTGCTTATGCAGAGCCCCTGCAGACAAAGCAGAACCAGCAAGGCTGTTTCAGTGCTCAGATTCTCTCTTGGCTTCCTTCTTTGCTGGCACAAAAAACATTTGCAGCTATAATGTGACTCACAGCAGCTTTTGCCAAAGATTTTTTGTACTTCCTTTTTTTAAAAAATAAAATGCATAGCAAGCATTAGAAGCTCAGGAACAATTGTGGACTGCAGCATCAATGACTATATTTCTGGAGCTACCAAAATCCCCAGATTCTGGTTACTAGCCAGCCGTGTCCTGGGCTGCACCAAAAGCAACATGGGCAGCAGGTCAAGGGAGGTGATTCTGTCCCTCTGTTCTGTTCTCACGAGACCCCACCTGCAGTGCTGCATCCAGATCTAGGGCCTCTGCAAAATAAAAAGGATGTGGAGCTGCTGAACGGAGTCCAGAGGGAAGTCATGATGTTGATTAGAGGGATGGAGCACCTCTGTTATGAAGACAGGATGAGAGAGCTGGGGTTGTTCAATCTGGAGAAGGCTCCAAAGAGAACTCACTGTGGGCTTCCAGTACCTAAACGGGCTCCAAGAGAGCCTTGCCCCTGGAGAGGGATTATTGACAAGGCCATGTAGTGACAGGACAAGGTGAGATGGTTTTAAACTGAAGGAGTAGATTTAGATTTGATATTCAGAAGAAATTCTTTACTGTGAGGGTAGTGAGAACTGACACAGTTTGCACAGAGAGGTTGTGGCTGCCCCATCCCTGGAAATGTTCAAGGCCAGGTTGGATGGGGCTTTGAGAAACATGGTTTAGTGGAAAGTGTCCCTGCTCATGGTAGGGGGATCAGAACTAGATGATCTTGGTCCTTTCCAACCCAAACCATTCTATGATTCTGTGATCATAGATTATTTAGAATTAAAACCATCACCATGCTAAAGATACATTTTTCCTACCTCTTGAATAATCCCTTAACTAAACCCCACTGAAAGAGACATTGTGAAATAGTTGAAAATTTGTTTCCTGCTGCACTTTTTTTCAAGACCACCAAATAAATCCATGTATGGAGAAAAAAAAAAAAAAAAAAGAAAAAAGGAAAAAAATTAATTCTGTTTAGTTTGCATTGACAGAACAAGACTGATGTCTTTCAAGCAACAAAGGCTGAGTTGGCTAAAACAGGTATCAAGAGTAAATTAAAAACTAAATTAAACAGAATGGGGATCCAGGGCAACTCTACATGAGTCAAAAAAGAAGTGAGAGCAGACTTACAGTTAAGAGCCAGATCTTCAGTGTGGTACCCTGAAATACTCTGCTCCAATTTGAGAATTTCAGCAGTGCTTCACAAACGTGACTGGAAGTTTTAACCCCATTTCAGCTGTGGCTTGGAGCAATCTGACACAAGGCACAGCATCTTAAGCAGACAAACCCTCCAGGGCCCTGTACAGGTACACCAGTGTCTCTATGTCAGCACCGCTAAATAAAAGCTAAATAAAAGGTATCTTCATGTTCCTTGGTTTCCCTTTCTATCTAATTAGGAGACTATTAACTTCTTTCTGTGTAGATAACTTGCAGCCCATACCAGGAAGGTATTTTCTTTTACTATTCATAGACAGAGTGGCTAGCAGCATGAAATTTAAGTTTGAATTTCTAGGTAGTGCTTTTGTACTTAAAAAACACAAAAGGAGTTGGTTGTGCTTGAAGTAAAATGATTTGTATGTCCCAGACGTGTAGAATCCACAATAACAAGAAACATTCAATGAAAGCTAAAAAGAGAAAGAAATGGAGAGGGGAAGTGAAATAATTAACAATTGCATCAAAAATGCTAAAGAAAATGTGCATATGTATTTATTTTTGTATGTGTATAACCTATGTTAGCTTATACCATGCATAAGATATATCCTTTCTCCCAAAAGAAAAAAGTGAAAGGAAATAATTGAAATATATTGTTACTGATGAGTAACTCAATACAGAATAGAACAGGACCACCTGAGTAAAAATCAGCTCCAGAATAGAAGGGAAAAATAAAAAAAATCCAGCCAGACACACATTCACACATTGGAAAAACAAATTATTATTAGTGAAACAGACTGAAACCTGTCTTAGGCAGTCCACCCAAGGGAGCAGCAAAGATCAGTAGCCTGACTGAGGGCTCTTTTACTAAAGGTCAGACAAAACTCCAGGAGAAACCTAAGGGATCTCTTAAAGTGGTTTACTAAGACAGGGGGTGCCTAATGGAGGTGGAGAGTTGTGCAGGTTTCATTGTGTTTATTAAACACACACTGAAATATTAAACACGATAGCAGCGGCTAAACTAAATCAAACATACTGAGTGGGATACAAATCATTGTTAGACAATGCAAACAAACACTCCACGTGCACAAAGCCACACAAAGCCCTCACTGCAACCCCAGCAATGAGATCCATCCCCAGGGATGTGCCACCGGCACCGGGAGCCCACAGCCCCCAGCCGTGGAGCCCTCCTTGGTTAAGGACACCGGAGACAGGCAGGCTCTTTGTCAGCCTGTCACAGGAGCCAAGGGAAGTCGTTCCTGCTAAGAGAGTCTCCCGTGCTCACTCACTCCACTCTGGCCCTGCTCCAGCAGCAGCACTTCCCTGCAACAGGGTCTCCACTCAGCCCAGACCACCAGGGACAAGATCTCTTCCAGTCAGGCTTGCCAACGGCAGATGCTCCCAACCAAAGAGTCTCTCTCTGGAGGAAACGCTCTCTCAAAGCCAGCCATGATGCAAGAACAGTGGTTCCTAACATAAACGGTCTCCTTTCAAGAAGAAACACAGGGAATGTCCTCACAGCCAGTCTCTTTCCAATGGGAGCAGCTCACACGTTAATCCAATGAATAATTCCAGGCTGGAAGATAAAATATTTAAAGCAAAAAAAAGGCAAAAGACCTTCAGAGTTCACAGTTTTCAAGCCAGCCTTCAAAGCTCACAAGCTCACTACCATTTGCCAAGAAGGATCAACATGAAGAGTGTGCTTATAGGAAACATGAACAATTGCACCACCAAATCAACAGGGACTTCAAAATTTAGCAAGTATAGGAGCCAGTGGAGCTGCTGCAATGCCAAGTGCAGTAACTGAAAGCAGAACTCCACCATGGTGCCATGATCTAATGTATGATTCAACTGATAGTCATTATATCACACAAGGAAAAAACACAGGAATTGTCATCCTGGATCAGTCTCCTCTAGCAGGGAGCCAACAGAAAACCCTACAGTGGTTAAGCAAAGGAAATCCTCCAGCGAGCAGATAGGGGCTAGCCACTATCCTTGAGAAGTTTCCTCCTTACCCTATTATTCAGAGCACAGTTTATGTTCCAAAGCCTGAAGGTCTGTTTGCCCTCAGGGTTGTTTTTATCTCCATCTAATGTGAATGTGCAAGCCTTCATTTTACACAGAGATGTCTAAACCTGACCTAGAAATGAAGCCTATGAGGATTCATACAACCAATTTCCACCAGGTGACATACCCATTGCCTACAAAGTATTTCTCTTAACCCATTTCCACTGTCTCTCCTTTACTTCTAATAAATAACTTTTGATTCCCGTTTTTGCAGAACAGTAAACAGGAATGCCTAACTCATCTTTTTTTATACCATTCTACAAAAGCAAGCAGAGCCTCACTGTTTCTGTGAAAGGGGATAGAGGCAATTCAAAGTTCCTCACGGTTGCTGCAGGCGAAGGGCATGTACACAGGCAATTGCTGTTGGATCAGCTGATGTTCAATAACTTGTCAACACTCACACCACTGAGCTTCTCACTTTCAGAAAAGCCCATTACAAAACTTGAAGTAAAGCTTCTTGCTGGTGAAAGATTTTTCTGAAATACAAATAACTTTGCAAGTGGATCTTTCCTAACCATGTTAAACCTGCAGAAACTATGCCAGCTAGAGCTAACATTGTGACCATCTACATTTTTTATAACATGGTCTTTAATGTTAGTTCGACCAATTTCTCAGGTACCAAAACAATGTTTACTATCAGGAAAATCCCTGAATCTCTGCTGAGGCCTATTTAAATTATAGATAAACCTGTGCTACTCTTTGTCTTCTGGTATAATAGATCACTTTAGCAAAGACTGCACTTTCTCCCCAGTGGTTCAGCCTCTATTTTAAGATTCTTCACAACTGTTACGTGTATATTTTCAGATGATTTATCATCTGGTTGTAACATTTCTTTTATTGGCATGTCAATCAATGAATGGCTCATCTTTACTAGCTGAAAAAGTAGTATTTGCTCAAGATATTTGAAGATAGAAGCAGCAAAATCATTTGCCTTCTCTGCAATATCCTTAACATAATTGTCTGGCAGGTTTTCTACTTCACAGATACACTTCAATTCATTTCTCTTTGTGTTCCTCTGATGAGATATCTCAACATTTCTTTCCTGCAGTACAGTCTGGTTTTTATAGGACCAGTTCCATTTATTGAAGGGTGTTTTTTTGCTGCAAGTCACTTCTTCAGCTTTAATTTTTAAGTAGGCATGCAAGATTTCAAACAGCATGCTTTCAAACAGCTCAAGTTTGACTAAGTTTTCCAAACTTTTCCTTCCCAAGCTGTCACTTAGAGCAGCTTTATCAAATGTTGAAAGTATCACTGTGCCTTGCTGGCCTCTTCTACTACCCTTCACCTCCTGCTCACCCCCATAAGCTTAGAGCTGGGGGCAAAGCTACAGGCACAGTCTGGGCAGAAAAGGCTTATGTGTATGGCTAGAGCTCCTCACCTTACATCATTCCTATTGAACAAAAAAAAAAAAAAAAAGAAGAAGAAGAAAAGGAAATTCTGTTTCTGATCCTTGTTTTTGTGAAGATACAATCAGAAATATGATCCAAGAGCGCTGACTGAATGCTGTCTGCTCATGCCTGGAAATGTCTGGCAGAATGAGTTGTCACATGATTTTTACTCATTTTTACAGAAAGTCTTTCTCCTTTGATCTAGTAACAATAGACACTGGGGTGCATCAAGTGTGTTTCAAGTTCATTCCAGGCCCTCAATCATAATGCAACAAGGATTTTGATTTTTAATTCTTTTTTAACAACTTACTACTTCTTCTGCGGCATATTGTTGGCACCCTGTCTATCTCATCTGGATCTTTTTGGATGGCTGGACTGGGAACATGGGAAGGCATTTTTTCCTACCCTGCTACCAGTCTCTAGCAGTGCCACTGTGTTTCATCTGGGCCACACTCCTAAAGCTAAACACCAGCCTAAAATCCCTGGGCAAATATGCTGTGCACGCTTCAGCATTTTGCTGAACATCCCCGCTCCGTAAAGCAGAGCACCAACATGTCAGTGGCAGTTTTACAGAAGTCCACAAGGAAAGCTGTGTCTGAGAAGAGAATAGCCCTAATGGAATGACCTTTACTGGGACTTGACACCTGCTACCTTGTAAGCTTCTTACACACACAGCTTAATCCACCTGGAGGCTTTTTTGCTTGATGGAAGGTGATAAAAAAGCTGTTAGACTGTAAGCTCTGTCTTAGATTCAAAGCATGTAGGCTCCTTGATATTCTGAAGCTTAGGGCACACAGAGGGGAAAAATATTTCTTAGTTCAGGTGCAATTCTCAAGTTGCTTATTAGGGATGAACCCTAGTCTAAGAATCACTTTATTGGTACAAAAGTAAAGAAAAGGCTTCCTGATAGGAAGAAGGGTCCCAGTTCCACAGTACTACAGACAAGATAATGTAATAGTGATCATAAAGCTTTCCTCGGCAGACAAAGAGAAAAAAGAAGCCCAACTCTAGAAATTTACAATGCACAGAGGATCAAGCAGATTGTATTCTGGATACCTTAAAGGTGAATGCTCTAAAACATGCATCAATCTATAGCGATGAAAACCTGGTCCCCTCTGATTATAAATAATTCCCTCTTTCTTTGAGACAACAAAGGTCTAAATCAAAAAGTTCCATCAGTGTGATTTTTAGCATGGTGGAAAAGAGGAAAAAGCACTAAAAGACAGACCTCACAGCAGCACTGCCTTGGCACAAATGTCAGGAGAAGCAAGTACAAAAATGCTGAAACAGCCTTAGAAATTAGAACAGAAGAGGAGTTAGCATTATTTGGCAGTTAGCTTTTAGAGCTTAAAGGGTAAAAGAAAACAGAAAACAAACAAAACTACAAAACCCAACAAACAATTCCCCCAATGAAACGACCTTCTAAACAGCTGATCTCCCTGAACAGAAATGACCTATCACTAGCTGCTCAAACTGCAGAGGAAGCACAAGTGAGAACAGCACACCAAAAATGCAGTGGTGCCTGGGAGCTGAACTCATGTTCTTCAGGTCACTACTCCTTGCTCTCTTCTCTCACTGTGCCAAGCAGCATCTCCCTCAGGGAAATGAATCCCTGGAGCTCACCTTCCCTCCTGCCTGGGCTGAGGGGCATCAAAACCACCAGCTCTGGCCTTGTAGGACCTGGAAAAGAAAATTGTGCAAACCCTTTATTCCACACCATGAGAGGAAGCTCGAATAAGCTCTCTCCATTTGAAAGCCTTTCCTAGCAGAAGTTCCCATTTCATATTCCCCTGGGCATTATTCCTAGGATTTTTTTTAATTTTTTTTCTCTGCAGGCTAATGTTGACAATCTCCCATTACCCTGGAGTCTTCAAACCCTTTCTCCCCTGCAGCTGGCCCAGGTGACTAACTTACTGTTTTAAAGGCTTGGAAGCAAGAAGTGAAGTGTGAAAAAATTTATGTGGACATCACTGTAAGAAATACTGTGAAACAGAAGGAAGCTTTTGATTTTTTTCTTCAGTTTATTTATTTTAAGGTGGCTGACACCTGCACTGATGGCTTTAGTCACTTAGATCTAAGGTCACTTGCAAGCACTGGTGAGATCAGGGTTTGTGTTTGGTACACCCCACCCATGTCATGTATGCTAGGCTCTAAATGTAGCAGTATCTAACCTTTATCTGCTGACTCTTATGATATAGGCCATTTATATGAAGTGAGTGGAACATTGATCCTCCTGTTCAAGTTTCCTGAGATTATTCAGTATTAGTATTGCTGAGATTAGTCACACCATGGCTGCTGTTCCTGTAGATTGTTTGATACAGTATATTTCCCACTATACACAAAGCAGCACTGTAGGAAAACCCAATTCAATCAATTTGAGCAGCCCTTCTTGTGCTACATTGATATATTATGTATTGGACAGATAAAGTTGTGATTCTATCTAATATATTCTTTGGCTGGTTTGACTGATGTCCTGAATGAATGGAGGTACCTAATGCCATCCCATCCTGCTGCCGAAAGATAATGGCATCATTATTTGAAAACGACCAAAAAGGGGAGCGGGGGAAGGGAAGGGTTTAACCACTGCTTCCCACATCTGTAGCAAACATGGACAGTGCAGTGGGGGAAGGAAAAAAATCAGGCAGAGGCAACTTTTGATGGCAAGTTAAGAAAAGTGGAAAGTGAGAACAAGGAAGAGCTCTAAACCCTGATGCGATGCCAGCAGCTGCAGAAATCGGAGTGTCCCAGCCTCATTTTCAAGAAGTGCCCTGCAAACTGCAAAACACTTTTAGATAAGCAAACTACCTGGGCCCCAGGCGGTTGTATTCTGCCCCCAGTTTATATACTTATTGGTTGGGGTGGCAGAAGCATCTAACCCCTGAGAGGGCTACCACATCCCTGCAGCTGTATGCACCAGCACTTGCAGCTTTCCTTGTGCTACTCTCTAGTGACAGGGCTCCACAACTCCAGCCCTGCCAGGTTTTAAAATTAATAAGGAAAAGAATAACAGGGATTTTTTAAAAAAAAAGCTTGTGCCAGTTGATCTGCTGATCCAAAGCCTTAAGCAGGTAGTTAATGTTGCCAGGTTTTAGGCTGATTTTCTAACAGCAGGGGTGCATGGAATGTTTAAAGGCACATCAGCTTTTACCTGAAACACTTTGGAGCCACGAAGGGAGCCAAGAAACTCTCTCCTATGCTGTATTATAAAAAAAGAAATGCAACAAGTAACTCATAAGAATTATTATAAGAAAGGTGGGGCAGACATGTCAGGTAACGAAGTGTAGCATCACCAGACAACAATTAATGTAAGATGCAATATATATTGTGTCATAAATGGAAAAGTCTGAGACATGGAAGACAATGTCCTAAGACCAGAGAATAATGGTGTCATCAGGTGACATGTGTTGTTAAGTTTTGTGTGTAAAGCCCCTTGATTCCTTCAGTCCCTCAGTAGCCTTGTGTTTGTTGTTATGCCAGCATTAGATTTGCTGATGACATACCTCAGTCTGGAAGCAGCACCTTTTATAGCACCTCAGCTATCTGCATTGTACAGTTTTACCCAATTTATTATTTTCAATATATATCTGGACAGCTTTGCTAATAATCTGCTGTAGTCACTTGGGGACTGGTTGGGTTTACCTCTGATGTTCTAAAGCACTAGTTTAAAAACCACTAATTGGTTAGTTTCCTATACTACAGCACTCATATTCAGTGAAAGCAAATGCATGAGGAATGTATGTGCATAGAAGGAACTGATACATTGTGTTTGCACAAATTTTTACTCATTTGCATAGCAGTAGAATCCCAAAGACTTCAGATTAACCAGATCCTGCTGCAATTGGGACTGCAGACAGGCAGCAAAGGTGGCTAAGTTCTTTCCCAGCTTATTTAGTTACTTTTTAATGACCCTCCCCAAGGCCTTTCACATAGATATTTTTCTCAGTTTTAAACACAAAGTTTTTTAATTGACATTTTTCTGACAATTTAATTAGAATTACTTTCCCCTTGTGATTACATTTATTTTTACACTTTGTCTCTGTGCTAATTTTGATCTGTTTAATTAGTTTAACTATGTCCCACACTGCTCACCTTCAGAAGTACATCAACTGTTACATCAACTCAGCTGTTTTTTCTTATATAAATTATCTGAATGTAGAAAACTTTAAGTAAAACCGCTTGGTTTTATTTCTTAATCACACCATGATGCTCTTTATCAAGTTCTATGAATAAGCACCATAGTCACAATGAATTTAATGGGATTTTGACTTTTTTAGTTTTGTTTCTCCTGCCCCCAACCTGTATAATGACCAAACCTTTAGCAAGATAGTGACTAAAAGCCAGGCTGTGCACTGAGAGCCATCAGCAGCTGTTGCCTGTAAGGATCTCCAGATGACCTCCAGAGCTGCTTTCTGAACTATTCTACATGTCTGGTAACCTGATGAAAAATCTCACTTGAGCTTTGTTGAATCAGAGCATTCTTCTCTCAGCCACCTTTGTTTTGCCAACAGGGACACCAAGTGAGGGAGTTTTAAGCCTGGAGATCCATCTCACTGAGCTTCAGACATTAAACTGACATGGCTAAATTAAGAACCTAGTTCTACATGTCATTCCCAGTACGAAAAGACAGAATGACACCGTGACTCATGTGCACCCCACACCTATCCATAGGGAGCCAGGGATAATTATCATATAAATCAGCTCAGTTCTTAAAGCAGGCAGGATGGTCTTGGAATCCAGTAGCTCACCATGGAGAGCCTGTAAGGAAGAATTACTAGCATTTTCTCAATTTCTGCCACTACAATCTTCTTACTTCTTTAGACATACTGAAACCATTCTTTTCCATGTTCATCATCAACATTAATGCCTCTAGAATTAGAGTGACAGTGATGTTTGAAGTGGTTACTGTAGCATCACATACTGAGTTAGTACATTTCCAGATTATTTGATGTCCATAAACTCACAGGAATATTTTAAACAGCACAGGTTTTGGGGGTTTTTTATATCCTTGTGGAAAACTGCAATCTGCTAGACTAATATTGTATATCTGATGCTGACTATTTCTCAGGTGTCAAGTCCTTTAATAGATGAACTTGCAGTTTAAATTTCAGGGGAGAATAACAAAATAATATGAAATTTGGTCTTACCCACACAAACCGAGGAAAATATCGTCGCCACCATTTCCTTTTAAGCTGATTCTCAAAATGAATCTGAAAAAAAATCAGTAAATCATTTTCCTTCTTTGCAATAAATGAAGGTGTCTGGATTGTGGCTTCTACCCCCTTTCTGGAAAATATAACAGGAGGTTGTAAACTGAATATTGTACTCAGGCAGTAACACAGGTTATAAGAATTTTTACCTTGAGCAATACCAGGCAAATTTTTCTGAACTGATTTGTATCAATCACTCAATGCGTTGCCATAAAACAGCATCAACAGACCCTGCACCTTCCCACTACTGCCTTTGTTTAAGGAGGAAGAGGAGCATGTGCTAACAAACTGATGCCTGGTTTCAACGGGACTGACCACTGCTGCCTTACTGGGAGATCCCTTCCCGCAACAGGCATGAACTCAAACTCAGTTCCCAGAAGGCTTTTAACAGCCAACTCTGGACAATTTTCTAAGCAATTTGTGTGAAACCAAAACTCCAGACTAAGATGAATTTAACTTGCAAGAATTTCTTTCTACGCTAGGCACCTTCATTTTTTAAAGAGCTTTTAAAGCCCAAAGACAGTCCCTGTGAAAACTAAAAGGAAACCACAGGGCTCTGAACATCCACAGCCACACTACAACACACTTTTTATGGCAAATTCAGATATTTTCCACTTATTCTCTGTGAGGAACAAGTCACTGTTGACCTCTGTAATAGGACAGACATCCAGAATAACTTCCCAGACATGGTAGAGGAGCTCTTTAGCTAAATTTCATAAATGTACTAATAACTGTGTTATGCCTGCTACAGATTTTTCCATCCATGTGTTTGATTTGCTTCCCCCACTGTGTGGAAGAAAGCTAATGACTGGAAAGCATTTTAAAAAGCATAAATAGGATGATTAAGATAATGCTAAGATGAGCAGCCTGACATCGGTCTTATGAAAAGTCATGCAAAGGCTGATATTGGATGAGATATGAATAAAAATAAGAAAGATTATAATTAATGCTAATTAATACTAATTACTTCATTAGTTTATGATGGGGAAAAAAGACAGGTTTTATCAAGCAAACAATCAGTAATAAAATTACTTTGTGGTTAAAGGCAATAACATTAACTGACATACTTCTATAAGGTGTCTGAGTTACCCAAAAGAAGGTTAGAAATTTGATTGTTATATCACCTGATGAAGACTTTTCCCCTTCTGAATATGAAAGAAAGACATCTATGCATTAATCTCTAAATCAGCAGGAAATATGTGCAACATGGTGAAATAGTTGGCAATCACAAAGACAAAACTAATAACTAACAAAGGAAACACTTTAAGCAAAGCAAAAAATGGTGTACTCTTCCCAATTTGAAATCTTCTAGAAAGAAGCCTTCGTGTAAGCATCTGGTACGCTTACATAATAAACATTAGCAGCTTAATGCAAAATTAAAAGATAAGGCGCTCTGGTTTGTGTTACAAAAGCGATAATCATAATGGCCTTTTCAGGCCTTAAAATGGATCTATTAGCATGGCTCCAATGTGGAGCACATGGATCCCCAGCATGATCTCAAGCGCTCTGCCTTTGATGAAGCTCTCTCGGACACCCTCAGAATTGTTAATCCCAATGTAGTGGGGTCTGTCTCTTGCTATTTCTGCTTGTAATGCCAGTTTTGTTCCTTCTGCGGCAAAACTTCTGGAGTGTTACTCTTTAGCAGAGTTTTAGCTTTCCTAGAGGCTTTCATGGTTCATCACCTCACTGTGCCCCTGTGCCATTAGGCCAGTTTCCACGAGGATCAACCAATGGTCCATATTACCAACCTGGTTTAAGTTATTTATTTTAACTCTTTCCTAATTATCCTAACTCTTTCAAATTCTTGTAACATCTGCAATTTGCTGAAGTCAGGCTGTAGCATTATACCTTAAAGCATACAAATTATTTTGTGCCATAACACCTTGAAACTGCATCTACCTGCAGTGTCTCCATGCAGAGCCCATGTTTGGGGTTAAGTGTCCACCCCTCCATTGGTTCTCTGATAGCCAGAACAGATCCCCATCACAATACAGGTGCACAATTTAAGTTCTAATCTGATACAACTTGAACTCCCTGCCTGTCAGGGGAAATGTCACTTCTAAAGTATAATCACCACCCCAGGTTGGGCCAGCCTCTGGAAATACCTCTCTCTGCCACGGTACCACCACCAAACCTAAAGCAAATAGGATCCTACTCAGATGAGGAATTATGGTCTGAAAGTTAGGCAGAATGAATGTATGTTATCTTTGTAGATCCAAGAGAACTGATAGCAAATTAGATCAGCATTTTCCTCCTTTTCCAAATCACCTTTTTCTTTATGCAGTTTCCTGTTTATGAAATTTCTGTACCAACCTTAATGGGTATTTTGACCCAATGTACCTTGTGATAAATGCCATAATCATCCATTTGGAGGCTGTCCCATGTTCTCAAGACCAGAGATTTTTGGATCACAGCCTTTTACTTCATTTTCATTTGGCTTCTGTTCCTAAGCACTTTGCTTATTATCAGGCCCTTTTGTTGTGTGTACTCCAGTTTCATCCTACTAATTGGCTACAGTGTAGGTCTGTGATCCCTATCAAATTAACTCCTACTGTAATTGAGCCTGCTAGAGTCGTATTGCCTGCATAACCTCCTCTTTAAGTCATGTTCTCATTGCTGTACACTTAATGTCAAACTTTCAGTACTTTACACTTTCATCAGTGACTATGCATCTGAAGCCATCATAAAAACATCTCTTACATGAAAATTGAACTGAATGCCTTTTTGCAACCACAAAACAGCTGACACAATGGTCGATATCTAATGGCAAAATTAAAAATCAGTCCATTCAGCCAAGTTAGGTGACTTTGTTGATTTTAGTTGGGTCAAGGCATTCTTCTTGTGTGGTGTAGTAGTGAGTGGGCACAGTACAATACAAAGCCAAAGAGTCTGTAGTACTCAAGATTTTCCATTGTGGCATCTAAGCATTGGGTAGTTAAGATTTTCCTTCTGGACAGGTTAGCAACTTTGGGGATGGCTGGGAAATCCATCTCAAGTACCCAAGATATTTAATTTACTTTAGTCAACAAGGATCCCTATAGTCAGTGAAACCTCCATCCTAAGCCAGGCACCTGGCCATGCTCTTGAAACCCATTTCATTTGGTTTAAAAAACCCAAAACATTGTTGAAGATTTCCATACAGATGTTGTTCCCCAGAGCAAAGCCATGACGTACAGGTACCAGAATTCAGGGTGTGGAAGGAAAAAAAAAAACAAGACAGAGAGAGAGAATGAACTATCAGCAGTACTTTAGAAAGAGGCTTGGTGAAAAATAATTAGAACAGGAAATACAGTCAGCTCAGTAGATGCTACTTTAAGCACTCCTTTTGGTATTTTTATTTGCACTGGTTAATACCTTCCTATATCTTAAAATAACTAGGCCAGCTTGTCTGAGGGAACACAGAACAGGGTGTTAATTTCTTCTCTGCCTCACAATTCACCAGTGTCAGCACTTCCTAAACTGGAATTATGCATCCTGTCCTAATTGATGATGGCACATAACAAGTTCTATACATGGTTACTTTTTGATGTTAAATTAAGCAGAACAGTCAGATTTTGATGAAACTTGTTAGACTAATAGTCACCCACTCACTTTGTGGCCTTCAGTGCCACTTTTCCCACCCTGTCCTCGTTAACATCCTGTCTTCAGCAGCTGCAAGTATGAAATACCCAAAACTTTCCAGTACTCTTTAGTTGATACAACTTTTGGCGTAACTAAATAACATATAGACTTTATTACATATAAATGGTAATAGAAAAATATCTTCCTTGTAAATGACGAAGCCTAGCAAGCACAAGATGCATTTTAAGAATTTCTTCTGTGGAAAATTACCTCAGAAAGCACCAAAAGGGTCACTTTCAACCTGGGGTGAAACTTCTAAAAGATTCCATAGTATCTTTCCGACAAGTCATTGGCTGCCACCGAGAACATGAATTGCAGTAACGTATAAAAAGACAGAAATTCTAGAGCAACTGTTTGCCATCAGATTGGAATGACAATAATGAAGACAGATAGGGGATAAATCTATAGTTGCAGCTTAGAGAAATCCGCAATAAACTTGTGTAAATTTATTCCTACAGGCAGGTATTTCTGACTGTGAGGTTCCTGTTTTTTGTGTAGTCTCATTGAATCTTCTGTCTGGAGTGCAGATCCACCCAGTCAAACTGAGAAGGAAAAAAATAAAAGTAATTTAACAGAGGCATTTGTATTAGTCAGGTACAGGAGTGGTGTAGTCATGTTTCTCTTATTAACTGAAAGAAAAATTATTATAAGGCAGATTTTCTTAGCTTCATAAGTATTGCTTTATTTAGAGTTGCCTTATGAAGAGCCTGTCTTTAATGAAAAGACTTTCTTTCCAAATAGTCAGTGATTCACATGCTGTTAAAACAACTCTCATTTCCATGAGCAATACTGAAGACTAGAACAACCATTCTATTAGAAAACACATGAACCCTTCCTTTTTTTCTATTTTTCTTCACTCATACACCATGTAGCTCCACATTAAAAATATTCAGAATAAACATCAGTTTGGAAGCACAGTTACAAAATACTAATAGCAAACTTATCACCGGTTTGTCATATCAGTTCAACTACACTGAAGATCCTTCTCTTCCAGTCCAGTCTGAAACTGGAACCAAGAGAGCCCAGGGGGCTATTTCATTTTCAAGAGTCACACAGGTCTCTAAGATGCACCTATACTTTTGGACAGAGACATTCCTTCACCCTGATATGCACATGCAGCATCACCCATACAATATTCCAGATGCTTCCCAATACTATTCTATTATTTAATGCCTCGTGTGCAAAAAGCTGCAATAACTGGCAGGAACAAGAAAGGACTTTATATGTTAATGACTTCAGGAAAAAAATAAATCCCAAAGCAAAAAACAAAACAAATAGAAAAAAAAAGCCCTAAAAAAATAACGTCTTGCCTCCCCTTTGCACTGGAAAGAAACACCAAATGTCAAATAATATCAAATATCAAACTAACACAATCACTTAAGACCAAATAGGGACTTGTAAAATATTCTTATCTATTACTTTGCATGGTCGAATTGCTTTTGTACACTACGTACCCAGTTTACCTCTGCACTGTTTGTTTAAATGCAGCTCATCCATAACACTAAAATAACACAGATCACTAACCACAAACAGAGAAGCAAATTTTTCCTTTCCAAACAGTGTATCCTCCACAGGATAAAAGTTAACATTTTACATTGAGCAGAGGGAAAAATTTACACAAATTTAAAGCGTACCAACATCCTCTCTATAAAACAAAATAAGGGCAGAACTCCTTATTCACATTCATCTGAGGTGTGCAAACTTCTCCCATACAATTCCAGACACTTGAATGAGGTGTCTGTGGAGGAGCCTGTCTGTCCTACACTCCCTCTCCACTTGCAACAGAGACAGAAATAAATTTCCTAAAATGTGATAAATTCCTGTCCTCCCCCACCACCCCTAAACAAAACCTTTTCTTCCCCACAACCCCTCAGTGAGAACGAGAGGTACACATGCAATTTCTCTCAGAGCTCTTGATTTATTATCTACATGGAGACAAATTACTGTTGTTTTATAAGAACACAGGACTGGAAGCAATGCCCTGGGCTATCACATCAAGACTCTGCTCTTCTCAACTCCCTGTGTTTACCTCCCCTTAAGTATTTGTAGAGAGCAGCCACAGTCCTTCTCAGCCCTCATTTTGCTAGTCCAGACAAGCTGGGGTCCTTTGTTCTGTCCTTGTAAGCCAGCTCTGCATTTTCCTGATCACCCTAGTAGCCTTTTCTTGGCATTTACTCCAAATTGAATTAATTCTCGATTACAACGACCCAAAATGCACACATTGCTGCAGATATGGCCTCGTTCTGTCCTTATACAGGAGCAATAATTCTTCCAGGCCCACTGGAAATACTTGGTCTTGCACTTCTTTGCATCCTGGTTGCATTTTTCATAGTGGTGTCACATGGATGATTCACAAATCTCCTAAGTTAGACAAACAGACATCAATCTGTCCTCTTCATTTGTGTTTCCACAGCAGAGCTTCCAGCTAGTCATGCCTGCCCCTGAGCTACAACAGTCTAATGAGTTAAGTGAAACCGGCAACAAATATTTTTGTCCTGGCTTCGCTAGCTGAGATATTAAACACATATTAAGGTTGTTGTTTTAGCCCTCTCGTCTCAGGGGTACTTCCAAGCCAGCCCCATTCAGAAGCACATAACTCTCAGCAGCACAAGGCCATAAGGCTCACCTGGCTCTTCCCCCAGAGAGGAGCAAGAGACTGACAGAAGTTTGTGCTGTCTCTTCTTTTTTTCTTTTATTTCTGAAATATTTTATTCAGCTTGCCAAAATGACTGAAACCAAGAAATCCAAACAGTTTAATGATACAAAATGGTTCAAATTAGTGTCTGTCTTGTTTTTCTCTGTAGTTTAAGGGATCAATATTAATGAAGAGAGAAGCTATAAACATCACTAATGAGGATGAAGTGGAATATCCCCAACCAAAGCTGCAAGAGCTTGAGCTTGCACCAAATGAAGATGACATCCACTATTAAAGGCTGCATTTTAATCCAGCCACAATAATAACAGTGAAGTTAGTGCTATTGGTAAATTTTAATAGATGATGTCTTACAAAAGCAGCCTACTTGAAATTCAGCCCAAAGACTAAATTAAAGTCAAAACCCTAGTCAGTTAACTGGGCTATAACATGTGAAGAATTGATTTTCTTATTTTCAGCTGTCAGACCTGCTACAAAGAATGAGTTTTAATTCTGGGGATGTTATTAAACTCCTTGCTTAACTGGCAGAAAAATGGAACCGCCAGCCAGGCGACAGTGGTGCTGCTGTCGGAGTGAATGACACCTGTCAGAGTATGATGAATGACCCTCTCTGCCCCACAATCCCCCGCTCTGTCACTCAGGTGAGGGCCATTAATCTTCATCGAGGGCCTGTCAGGCCAGGCAGCCGCGACGACAAAACGTCTTCTCGCATTTGCCGCCACCGCACACGTAACAATGCGATATTCTTATTGTCACAGCGACGCCGAATTAGCATAATTTATTATGACTTTCCTCCCCCCGAGCCCCCTCCCCACCCAAAACCCAAGTAGGGGAGAGATGCGATTAGACAGATGGAGGGTAGGCCCAGCCTGCCAGCCCTGGAGCCCCCCGCAGTGCTTGATGAGGAGTGGAGCATCTCTACAAACCAATCAAAAAGCTGGCAGTTCAATTACAGAGTAATAAAGGGACATTCATCATTCAATTAGGCACCTGTCATGGTTTCACAAAAGGGAAAACTTCTAACCTGAGACTCCAGGGAGAAGATGCTACAACCAGGAGGCAGAAAAATAAATGAAAAAAGGACAAAGTCAATTACTGGCCAAACCAGACAAAAGGAAATATGTTAAAATAAGGGAGAAGTTATCCCTGGGCAAAAATCAGAAAAGTTACATGACCTTACAAAGATTATAAAGGGCCAGCATTAAAAGAGCTAACCATGCTACTCTGCAACGCTCACACTACCAGATTTCCCCGCTTGCCAGCTTCAATGAGGGCCGAGAAAGCTGAATGTCATCACGAAGAAAGCTTTAGGGAAATAGGATTGTCATTTAGAAGCCCCGATATTGCTACTGCGAGAGCATACAACACACGCCGTCTTTAGAAACAACACACCTATTCATCTCAGCTTGTTGCTGTGCCTTGTTTCAAATGCTATAAACACCTGGGGTTATTCTTCCTATCACGTTAGAAACGTTTGCAATTCCATTAACCACCAACAAAAGTAGGTGAACCCTCTTCAAAAGCAAGCAAACAGAAAAAGCCAAAGCCAAAACCAACCAAAGAAAAGGAAAATCACTAACATGGCAAATAAATGCTAAGCCTTTGGCAAGTAAAACAACAGAGAAACTAAGCAGGCTTGCTTCATTCAAAGTTATTTTGTTCAATTTATGTGCTTCATAGTTTGCAGAACCCAGATCTTGAAAGTTATCGAAAATTAGAACACTGCAGAGATGAGATTGTTTGTCAGGCAGAGACTGGAACTAATGTGGATTTATCCTGTTCTGCAGCTGCAAATAACAGGTAAAAAAAATAATAATATTAGATTGCTGAACAGCTGCTTGTGCAATAAACTCTGTTAAGTTGATTACCTGCCTGCTAAGAAGGTTTATAGTAAATTGAGATTCCAACATTAAATTACCAGAGCAGCAAAGGTTGGATTTGGTTGGAAAGATGTAAGACTAATCCAAAAATGTTCTTTAGAGGTGATGAATGAAACCCTGTATAACCAGCTGGAATGGGCAGAAAAGTCTAGAGTGCCCTGATGATTTGAATCCAGCACTCATTTTCAGAAGGGGTGTCTGAATCCTGGTGCCTGCTTACACAGAGAGCACAGGGCCATGAGGAAACCTCCATTTATCACTGTATGAGCATAACTCTGCATGTCTCCTCATCCCCCCACTCCGTCACAGTAAGACCAGGAACACACCACACTAACACAGCTATAAGGTTTCCAAGAGACAAGCTAGTTCCTGTGTGGGGTTGCAGTTTGACATGTGGATGTGTCACCTCACTCAGGTGTGGGTCAGGCAGGAGCTCCGAGTGCTCACATCACAACAGAGCACAGGATTTACACCTCCAGATCATGGTAATGGTTTTCAAAATCCTACCTAACTGAGTTCATCTAGCATAACATTTAGGGAATTCGTTGGGAATATTTTGACAGTCAGTGAGGAAAAAATATTGTCAGATATATTTGCTTGGCTTTAGCATATGACTAACTCCAAACACCATCAATTATTTAAAGCAGTGGTCAGAGCTGGTCTTTCTAGGGAAGGGGAAAAAATCACCACTCTGCAATATTTTCTTTACAAAATCTACAGCAGCCAGCAGAATAACTTAAGGGCTTGGTTTGTGTGCTGGATACTTCCTCCCATGCCTTTTGCATTTGCATCCCAGGATGAAGTTCTGATACAACATAACAAAGAGGCTAACAATGCCTACATACCTCGCTCACAGGGGTGCTGCAGAGATCAGTCTGTTAAGATTTTAAACTGGCCTGGAGACGAAATATGCTACATAGAATAAGTAGTGGCTGCAGCATTGCGAGCTGTCTTCATTACACTACTTTGAAAGAGTCATCATTTGACTATTGCATCAGCTTTCCCATAACACCAGGCAGGAGACTTTTTTGTTTCCCCCTTCTGGTATAAATACATTTTAAATACAAGCTTGCAAAATCCAGAAGGTGGGGGGTGAGGGGGAAAGTGCCAGAATTGCTGAACCACAGAATTTATAACTCCTTCCCTATCCTTTGCCCTAGAAAATATAGTTTATCAATACAGTGGTTGCCTTTGAGATTAGTCGCGGTGTCAAGATTTTCAACAGAACAGAGGCAAGGAATGGTGCGTGTGACTCAAAGGTGTTTGATGGTATCAGGCCTTGAGGTTTTGTGCAGTTCCACTGCTGCTGTGCAATGGTTCAAAAAATTGAAAGCCAAGTGTCCAGGGAAAAGGTTACAAAATTAGTAATTTGTTGTTCCTGCTTTGATGTCAAACAGAAAACAAACAGAAATAAAACTCCTTTCAGGAAGTCTAAAAATAACTAAATAAACCAGAGTTAAAAATACCACAATTGGTTTCAGATGCAGAACCGCAATTATCAGGCTCCAAAACATCCAATTTTCCTTCTCTCCTGCACAAGCATACATTACAAACAACCTGGGAATGCAGAGACCAAAGGCAGGGATTCTCAGAAGTCCTGCATGAGGCACAGTTTGGGGGTGGGGGAGAAAGGAAAACTATGGCTATGTATTCCTAGTAGAACATTACTATTTGAAATTCTATTTTGCCATATAGACTTCTATATAGATACTGTTACAATAACTTGCTAAACATTACAAATTAAGAAATATATAGATGATGCTGAGTTTCTGATATGGCAGCCATTAACAAATCAGGTTCTCCAGGGCTGTCATATCAGTGATCCAATTTATTAAGTCTTAATAAACACAGCACTTTTATCCAAATGTCTCAAAGAGCAGAATTTACCTAACTTCTTCCTGTGGATACTGCACAGTTGCCTCAAGAAACACAATTTCCCAGGGAGGAAGTGCTACCAGGGGTACATGTCAGCAAATCCACAAAAGGAAAATGAGGATAGAGGGAATAAAAATAAATAAATAAATAAATAAAAGGTAATCACGTTGAGACAAAAAGGGAAGACAGTAAAGTAGCAGGACGATAGTAGGATGGATGAATAATTGATGAGCTGGTGGTTTACAAGAGAGTTTCATTAATATTATCCTGCAGGTTCATTAACCACTGTCCCAGACTCATCTTCGAGGGTTCCTCCTGAGTTTTGATTAGGTGCTGTAAGTCTTTTGCTTAGACATCAGAACTTCAGGCCTTTGGTGGTGACAACCATTTCCTCAGATTCAGTCCCTTCAGCCAAGCACCTTTCGGAGCTGTTTGCTATTCCCCTCCCACTAATCACAGGTCCCTAACCATGACAGCAAGTCTTAGTAAATAATATATCAAGATAAATGATAATTGTTCTGTTTTAAGTGTCTCCTAATGAGCATCATAAATTAAAAATTAATATTGCAAAGACTGTATGAATAGCATCAATGCCATAAACAGAGCAGCAGGGATCAAGAATGCAAATGAAAGAGAAACACTCCCTTATCTGCCCCCCTATATGAAAAAATTCTGGAGCCAGCAGACTGTTAGGCATTATAAAGCTAATAAATGGCTTTAATGAAGTTCTGTAAGAGGCAATTTCTTCTTAATCTTCCCTTCACCTTCCAATATTTGGCTTTTCTGGATTGTGAGATTTCTTTTGTCTTCCC
>JAWWTY010000106.1:16989162-17023996 GCA_035222235.1 Margarornis squamiger
TTTCTTTTTTTTTTTTTTCCCCCCCCCCCCCCCCCCCCCCCTTAAACCATCTCTCAAGAACTGTTTGCTTCTTGTTAGCTAGGACAGTAATCTCAAATTAAAGCATACTGCTACAGCAAAAACCTAGAGAATGGGCTGGTTAACAGATTGCTGGCCCTGATGATCATGCAGAAAGGCTAAAGCGATTTGGCAGTAGCCATTCTGTTGTGTGACGTTGCTATTATCGTTGTGCCTTCTATTCAGAGAGTGCATTCAAATGGTGTCTTTTTCTGGGTGACTGGATAAGGTACACTCAGCTATGCCCTTGTACCTCCAAGTTTCTGCTAGAAAGAAAGGAAGCAGCTGGAATCCTTACCCTTCCTTCTTCCAAAGCCTTAGTTTATTCAATTTAGTTGTAGCAGAAGTATTTGCACAAACAATGTTTGCCTCCTTTTCTAGTGGCTGACTAATCTGTAGCTGATTCCCACCACCTTCAGTTTCGTAAATACTGAAACTGATCCTTTTGAAGCAAATGTCTTTGGATACAAAATGTATTTGTATCATCCTCACTCTAACTGTTCCTAGACAGTAGATAAGGTCACACTTAGAGAAACAAACAACATATGAAGTTACTAAGGTATGAATGACACCAGGTATGAGTTCACGAAGGAATGACACACTGAGCAGGATTAGAACACTTTGACAACTGACTTTTTTCTTTGAGATACCTACCAAGTCTTCTAGTCCTTCTCCATAATCTGCAACCAACCAAGGGTCCACAGAAAATTAGACTAAGTCATCCAGGACAGATTGGATCACCAAAAATGGCATTTCACTACTCATTCTGTAATTTCAACCCTCTCTTCTTTTTACTTTATTGCCTTTTTGTCCCATCATCTGGCAGCTCTGAGGTAAGGAAAAGCAACAACCAGTGCACTTTCCTGCTCCCTAAATTATACCAGACATGGGAATAGTGAATTTAAAGAAAGGGAGCATAAGTTATACATTATGAAGAAATGCAATTACTGAGGAGAGGCTACTCGTCCGTCTCCATCATTTTTAAGCCTAAAGCAATGGAAGTGCTAGTCACTGCTCTGTAATTAAGGCTGAAGTCTGCATTTCAAAGAAGTTCAACTTCTCTCCATGATGCACCCACTACAGAGCATCTACTCTGTAAAGCACAGAATGAATTGTAAGAATTTATAAATATTTCACTTCAAGCTCATTTCTTACGACAAAATTAAGACACCCTGTGCCTTTTTATCATCTCAGCTGAAATTTGTACTAGAATAACTCAGATTTGAAATACTGCAGCCAAATCTCAGCGTAACAAATATTTTTTTCTAGAGCAAATGGTTCTCTTACCTTTCTCTTGGATACTGCCAGACAAGACTGAGGATCTTCTGAAACAAGACTTCAGTGTTATCAGAGATAACTCAACTACTTCTCAACTGGTAATAGTTTTTTCTAAGAAAGTAGAATATGACATTTATGCTTCCCTAGTGTTAGGACCTTCCTTGGTGGAAGATTTCACTTCTTCCATTACTACACCTCAACAGTTCAGAATTGCTTGCCTGGGTTTGTTGCCCTGGAAGTTTAGGCAGAAGCAAAGGCAAAGCTGTCAAAACCAGAGTGTTGTTAAAAGTTGGAAACCAATGTATCTTTGAAATCCAATTTCATCTCCTTTGGGACAACAAACAGTAAAATCCATTAACCATTATTGCGTGGTTATCTCAGGGCATCGCTGCGTGGCAGAATTAGTGTTATTCCAAATTTCAGGATGCCTGGATTTGATTTAGATGTGGTTTTAATTTGAAGGCATTTGGATTGATAATTTTGCTCTTTACTTAATTAAAATATTATTGTACTATCAGTAACTTTTAGATTACTAAAACAGTCTGTTCACAGTGAACTCTGTTTTAATAAGCTGGTGATAATCACTGCAGCTACACTTAATGGATCTATGCCAAATCTATACCAGCTGAGGATCTGGACATGTCTATTTGCTCTCTTGACTTTTTTTTTAAGTTCATGCAAACTGTGAGCATTATACCCAAATGCAATTCTTCTTTTCTGCCAACAATGGGTTTTGCACTGGTGCCCTCAAGTTTGATCTGTGCTGAAGACACCTGCTCTCAAGGCAGTGAACTGGGACCACCAACCCATTTCATAAAGGGGCACCGAGCAGCTGTCACATGGTAGCAGCTCCCAGGCAGTACTGACCTGTAACAAATCTGAACTACTGACCTAGAGGTGAAAGGCTCTATATCCAATTACCAATCCCCTGAGTGAGACACTACTAAGTTTTGTCCTGAAAACATAGATAAATATACACAAAAGAAAAAACAAGAATGAAGTAATACAAAAGTTACAACTGTGTTATTATTTTGCTGTGCACCAAGTCTTGGAAACCAAATATATAATTGCCACCAGTGGATTTTCTGGATCCTGCACCCATATAAAAAGCCTGTTGAGAGGAGCAGACTGAAGCAATATTCCTCCTTCTTTCCTCTTACATCCCTAATAGAAAACAAGAATATTTACACAAGATTTCTATAAGGAAAGAAAAGAGAGTGGTCGATTTCATGTTCTTCCCCATGAATTCATCTATATAAATAACATTTTCTCTGCAAATGGCTAACTTACAAACATAAAAATACCCTTATGCTGTGAAGTAAGTTGTTTCCTCTGCCTGCAAGTTCAAAAAATAAAAGGCCATTTCATGATTGAGAGCCTGATAAAATGAGCTATAATGCCACTCAGTTAAAGCTCAGGGAAGAACACACTTTGCTTTGGTTCCATGTCACTCACATTATTCTTGACAGTGTCAGTAAGAAGCAGAGCACAATCTTCCTTTATTTTTAGCTGCAAGAGAATTCTTCTTTTCTTCTCTTCCAAATCTATTATAATAAGATATCTACCTTAAGCAGCAACAATAGAAAAAGCTGCCTTAATGATTTCATCTTGGTAATTTACTGCAATTACTACCTAATTATATCAACGCCTCTTTATAATTGTGATAGTACAAGCTTTAACTAAGGCACCTTTTAATAAAGGTAAGGAAAAGAGTTATTTGAAATGAGTCACTGAAAGTTCATTTCCTCTTTTAGGCTTCAAATCATGCCACATGTAGCCCTCTGGGTCTAGGTAGATGTGGACTGCAAGCTCCAGGCTGAGTGGCAGCTTGCCATCCATCTGCCCATCTTGCCAGCATCTTCCTCTGTCCCACCCAAGAGAAAAGGGGCTTGGTAGAAAACATGCTGACAGCAGAGCAAATGAACAAAAAGGCTGTGCAAGTCCTAATTTCAGGCAGCAACTTTAGACATTTCTTTTTTTTTTTTTTAAACCCCAAATAAAACAGTCTTTTGCTACCATTTCCAACGATTTCTACCACAACTTGCTGCCCCTGCTTGTAACAAAGAACGCATGACAGTGGAGTCACTTTGCCGAATGGAATCCTTTTTGTGCACTTGGCAGAGGTTTTGCAGAGCTGTCTCATTACACCCCATTGATGCTCTCACAAGCATGGAAAGCCTTGAAGGCAGCAGAGCCAGGACACAGAGGAAGGAGAGCCCCAGGGTTTAGCACAGGGTTGGGACCTCAGTTCCAATCCTGAGTGTGCCCTTGCCTTGCTGCAAGTCTCCTCCCAGCTTCCCCTTTACTGAGAAAGCATAAGGGCATGAGTATACTTTGTATGCTGTGTTTTAGATTCTATGTCTATAAAAGCTGAGCAATGGTATTACTCAAAGCAAGAAGCACTCTGTGTGCACTGGAGAACTGCCCTGTCCCTTGTGAGTGAGACCACTTACATAACAGAAGTGAAAGGGACAGAGAAACTCTCTCTTGTGACTTTTGTGCACCCTAATGTACTTTGCATTCATTTCCAGGGTAGCAGTAAGCAGCACACAGGCAGAGGAATGGAGCAATAAAGCCCTGAAGTCTCAAGGGAAGGATTTCTTCTTTTTTCTTACCGACCCTTGTGGATTAACCTGGAGTCTAACTCAGCCTTTCAGGCTCCAAGCTGGGATCAGCATTTGCCCCTCAGAGGGAGCTGACCATGACTTGGCGAGTTAGCTTTTCAAGAAGAACCGTGTAATCTCCCTCCTGCACTTGCACAGCTGTCAGGAGGGGGCTCGCAGTGAAACCCAACACAATGGTTCACCAAACAGCCCAACACTCCCTGAACTACCTTATCAAAACTAAGCCTGAAATCATGGTCATGTGTTTACTCCCCCCAGGTGAAAGCACAACAGAGAACATTCAATAACAGATGCACTATGGACTCTTGCTAAGAAATTATGTTTCTCCATAAACAATTTTTTTTGTTGGGAATCTATCACATTCAGGGCCATTTGCACTTCATAATGCTGTGTGTATCACTGATGTACATTTCTGTTTAAGGATGTGTAGCAGACCCTCCTTTAACACTTATATACTAACACTTATATACCTTCACCTGGAAAATATTTGCTAAGTTGACTTGTACATTAAAATTTTTTAAGTCAGACAGTGAAAGAGACCCAAAATGAGATTCTCCTCTTTTGCCATTTTTAAGGTTTTGATAATAGCTATTAGTCTCTTTGGCATCTCATCCCCCTGCCTCCCCACCCCCCCAAGAAGGGTGGCAAACTTTCTTTAAAGAAATTTATCTTCCTTAGTATCAATTGTCAAGATTCAAACATCCTACCCATTCTCTCCAGTCTATAAAGACAGCGGTTTGGATTTATCCCAGCTAAAGAAAGATGGGATGTCATGTAAGCAACTTACTGACTACACAATGAGAAGAGATAGTAGAAAACTAGTCTTGACAAGACTCCTAACTTCTAAGCACCTAAAGCTTCCTATGCAGTAATCGGATCTGTTTCTACACAGTATTAACTCCATGCCAGCAGCCACAAAGTGAGTCACAGAAAGCCCAATACAGTATTCACCAAAAAAAATCAATGTGAGTTGGATCAGTCCCTTAAAAGCAACAGGGTTTAATTTATTTTTAAGGAAATGCATTGGTGAGAATCACCAGGGTCAGAGGTGGGGGTGGTGGGGAGTGGGATAGGAGGGAAGGGAGTGTATTTCAGCCTGCCTACTCTATAAATCAAACATATTTTCCCCCAAATAAATATATAAATGAATGACCATTTTAGAACTGATGTGAATCAGTCCAGAAGGAATAATTTTTAAGAAAGTTGTTAGTGAATGGAAACAGGTGGCTATAATTTGAGTTAAACTGCAACCTTAACTGTAGTGTTTGCTATCATGAACACTATAACAACAGATGTACAGTTGCACCTTGGGATGAATTCATTATGGCCTGAAAAACATAATCATGCCATTCAGACCATATTTTGTCCATATGCTCATGTGGTTTACACCCCTGGTTTATTGGCATTGTACTTGGTTATATATCAGGAGACTCCCAGGATCATAATTTGCACTTACTGTTACCGTGCAGGAGAATCCCTTCGTAGCACGGATTTCCCGTTAAGGCTCAGACTCCCTTTCAGAGCAGGGAAGGCAGGCCTGGGTCACAGCCTTTGTGAACACTGCTGAAACTTAACGTCACTTGGGAAGCTTTTAGGACAAGAGGCATTGCATACTTCAAAGAAACAGAAAAAAAATAACCTGAAGAGTGCAGGGGCTACTGTTCAGGACATTTTGCAGTTATAAAAATGTAGATTATACTGCTATCTTATCCTGTAATTTATGGGATGAATATTGTAATTCATTGAATGTCACGACTTATCTTTTATTCATATAGTTACTATTCCATTACCAGAGAGGGAGGTTTGTCAAAGGTTAATTATTTTAAATAGCTCAGGCAAATTTATTTTGATTTGTACAATTTTTTTTGAATAATCAAAGGACTATATATTCATCCTTCCTTATGAGGATTCCTTTTTTGAAAAAAAATTAATACTCTTTGACGATACAGTTAGATTAAACAAATGCTTTTTTAAGGACCAAATCCAGATTCTTTCAACCATAAATGTAAAGAAGCTAAAAGGATTGGCAATGCTTTTTTCCTCCCCCTTCAGTTTTACTGTAAAAAAATTCCCTAGCAGTCTTAGACTGCTGAATTATCCTTCCCTCCAGCAATCTATTTACAAGTAAAGAGCATCTTGCCACAATCTCAAGACCTCTGTCCCTGGGGAAAGGACTATTCATTTTAATTGCTTCCAAAGCACCTATCACAACAGACTCTTGATTTGTGCTTCAGCCACGATAAAAAATAAGTAGTACCATAGTACTGAAGTACTTATCACTCAGAAGTTGCCTACTGCTCTGTACCTCTTGGTCCTAGAGATGCTCAGTTGTTATCAATTCAGGCAGCCATTCAGTTTCAAGAATCTAAGGTTTTGGAACAGGTTTTGGAAGTGATCAGCAGATCCACACAAACATGAAGTACTCTGAACACAAAGAGCCGAATCCCAACATTGTGCTGCCTTTCTGCTGACCCACAACAGGAGCCCTGGCAGTAGCTGGAAAAATACATCCAGTAGGAGGCTGTGACATGGACTAACAACATCAGGATGACAGTCCCCTAGCAAAATTTTTTAAACACAAAATTCACCTTTTCTCCTTTTGAGAAAAAAATCACTTTGTTTATTCCTGTGTCTGTTTTCCTGTAAGCAAAGTGGGGATATTGATACTTAACCTGTAGGAGTGCTGGAAGTTTAAATCCATGCACAGTCAAATGCTGTGAAAGCCTTAAACAGAAAATGCAAAGCAGGTGTTCAGGACGGTACTAAATAAATAATTACTATTCTTATAGTGAACTTCTCATGAGCCTGCTGGAGGTGTAATAGCAGGGAGGATGATCCTCGAGGTTTGAAGGATCTTCATCTGGACCCTTTTCTCCCCTCTGTGTTGGTATCTAAGAGTAGTAAATGCTGCTGTTGAGGCAGAAATGCTTCTTGGGAGGGTGCAGTGCCATAACATGGGAGGCACAGCTGCTACGTCAGCACAGCTGTGCTTGGGAAGCCCATACGGCACAGCAGGCCAGGAGCAAAGTGTGAGGTGCAGTGTGGATCAGACTCTTCTGGAGAGGGCTTCACTTCCAGAAACTCTGATAATCAGGAGATTACAGCAAGAAGTCAGTACCCCTAAGGGCAGATTCAGACCCTGTGCTGCAGGAGGGGGCTGGATGAGGTGCCAACAGAGCACTATGACACCCCTGCCAGTCTCCACCTAGTCCAGGGTGCAACACCAGCCAATTCATTCTCCTTCCATGCCAGGCTGTAGGCAACAGGACACCGAGAGGGGTAATTTGGGGCAACAAGGAAGGAAACAGATGCTGCCACCCACCTTGCCTTTAACACAGCTGCACCATGCTCCTGGAGATCTTTAGCTCCCCCATCTGTGGGGCTCCCTGTGGGGGAAGCACACAAGTTTGCTGGCCTTGGCCACACAGCACCATCAGGACTTCAAAGCCAGCTTTCCCTGGCTCCTTCCCAACTTGCCACCGCCTCCCCAGCGACAGGCAAGGTTGCATTCAAATTCTGCCTGTCCTCAGACAATACTGTGTCTTATGGGCCCTCTGCCAGCATCTGCTGTGGCTTTAACCAGAGAAGGCAAGAGCCCAAAAATCTACCTCGAGTTACCTTGAAGCCTGGTAGCTGAAAAATAAAGCAATATCCTATTGTTCTACACTCCCCCAACCCTTCATGTTTTCCTAAAGCTCCTGGACAATATTGGGGGTGGGGGGAGAAAAAAACCCAAAAACTCCAGGGAAACAGCTGATTAGATTCTGGCAAGGCGGACCAAACATCTGCTTCAAACAAAAGACATCTGCATATTTCACATTTATTTTTCATAATTTACAGAAGCAACCTGCCAAAATTTAGCAAGGGAGAATAAACTAGCACATAATTAGCTAAAGTTTGCTTGCTTTAGAAGTTATTAGCATGAAGCCCAGTAGCTCACCTGGGAGGACATCAAGGAATGTAGATAACTACAGTTTGATTTTGTAAATTCAATTTTCGATCTGGTGTGCCAGGCCAAAAAGCAATGTTGCCATGCCAATTAACACAAGCCAGCAAATGTCCTGATGTCCCCGTGTCATAGAGTGTACAGCTGTCTCAAAGGCATTGGTAACACTGCTTATTAAATAAGGATCGATTAGACAGACATTTTCTTGCTCCCGTTTACGTGGTACAGAAGGCTGCAGGTTGAAGAGCAGAACAACACTTGTTTATTTTGTAAAATCAGGAAATACACTATGTGGCGTGTGTTTATAGGGCAAAACAAGTGCTGGGGAAGTGGGCATGTGAAGTTTTGAAGGCAGCCAAAGCATCTTCATTAAAAAAGCAGAAAAAAAGATCCAGGAATGTGTACGCCCTCAGTGAGCTACACTTCCTCAATTGAAGTTTGTCATCTACTGGCTCATCAGTACATTTGATAGCTAATACGTTTCCAATTTTAATAGTTAAGAGGAATAGTATGGAATCCTGAGGTTTTGAAATTCAGCTTTGAAATCAATAGGTGTTTCACTAAGTGTACTTACGAAGTCAGTATTTGGCCTGTAAGGGCAATAAACAGAAACAGGCAGAACTTCAGGGTGGGAAATCCTGCCTTTGCTACAAATGGGAGTAGAAAAACTCCTGTTAACTCTGACACAGGCAGGGTTATATCCCGGAGTTGAAACAGGAGTTGATGAAATAGGAAAGGGCTTTCTTGCAAACCCTAAATTAAACCCAGGTTCATAAAAGCATCTGCAAATCTTCTGGATGAACCAAGGTGGAGGTTTGCCCTTCTCTCTCCAAGGCAGGATTTATTGTTTCAGACAGAAACCATGGGAAACTCACTCACTTGGACTGAACTCTGCTCCATATTTCAGATTTATTTGAACCTGAATCTCAGAGCAAAACTCAGGGAGTGAAAACTTAACTGCCAAAGAAATTCTGTCAACCCCAAAGGAACAAAAATTGCCAAATGCAGCACAGCTCTAAAAAGAAAAAAAAAACCCAAAACATTTCAAGCCCCTTAATCTGGGCTTTATGACTTGCATCTTTCCCTAGTAAGATGAATCCAAGACTCACTCTCAACACCATGAACTTTGTGGGGGGAATATATGCAAAAGTGAAATAAGACCAGTGAGATCTGGGAGGGTTTAGTTCTAAGGTTTTGCATCTGAATGCTGAAGGATTTGGGCAAGAGCAGTCACAGGAAGACTGGAGTGGGAACCTCTTTGTGCCAGATTGAAACATTCTCACCTGAACACAGATCAGCGCTCTGAATCGTGTTCATCACTGTCTTAAAACACTTTCTTTTTCTCCATGCAAATTTACTGCAAGTGAGTCATGGAATCAAACCCACCTAATTTCAGTATATGTGACATTCTCAGACATAATAATCTCTGTAATATTAAGTCGTTCAGATGCAGCATTTGAACTGGTACTAAAGCTGTCTGTTGCAGAATAGCCACCTTCTATGCTGAGCTTCCCTGTCCTTTGCTACCAACACATTTCAGTATCATCATCTCCTTTACAAGTGAGGAAAACCAAGGCATATAGTAAAATCATGAACTTCCCAGACACAAAATTACCTCTTGGCAGAGGCAAGCACAGGACAGAGATCGCACTGCAGTGCCAATAGTAATTACAACATTACTTTGCCTTTTAAAAAAATGAGTTTAAAAAAAAAAAAAAATCAAGAATGGTACAGTGGAAGTGAATAAAAGCCCATGTAGACCCATGTTTAGCACAGAATGCTCCTAGTTAGAGATATATAAAGTAAATCTTCACTCATTTCTAACAGGGACTTAATTTTTGTTTGAGGAGATTCCTAATCTTGTTTGTCCGAGTGAAATTGAGACCAGTGCTGTTCTGGATTTATTAAAATAGGATTAATACAAACCTGAACCTCTTCTTCCTGAACTACTCCTTTTAATTGACCATTTTGAAGTAAAAATGTAATTCCAAACAATTGGAAGCAGCTCACTAAGGGTATTAAATTGATATTCAAATTCTTGGGACTTTTCATTTTGCAGTGAGATCACCAGAATATTGATCTGTCAGGCAGTCTCTAAACAAGCTTGCATTTACATACTTCAAATCACCCAAAAGTTTTACATTAAACATTTTATCCAGATATAGCCATTCTGAATAAGCCCCATGTAACTTGAAACTGTAAGGATCTCTTCTTCAAACTTCATTTGCCTACTTACTGTATATCAAATGCTCTTCAGCCACTTCATTTACCCTCCTTTAAACACTTTCAGTTTGGTCAACACAGCTGACCAACTTCCACTGACTTGCTTGAAACAGTCCCAAGATGAGGTCCTGTTGCTTGTTCAGACTTCTTTGCCTGCCTTGCTGCCAGCTCCTTACAGGCACTGCATCTCTGTCAGGACCATGATCTGCAGCAACACTGAAAGGCAGAAATAACATTTTTTTTTCCCACTGCTCTGGACACAGTACAAGAGGAGCAGCCACAGTAGAGGACAGTGGTAAGCAGACAACACTGAGCAGTAGTAAACATGCATCCTCATGGAATGGATCTGTTGCAATGCCAATTGTGCCTGCAGGACCTTGCAAATAGTGAAGCTGCATGTGTGGGTCCTTTTTTTAACATGACATTTGATCTGACTCACACGTGATTTCATTCTCCTACTTTGTCATTATTCAACTTATTCATTCCTTCTAATTACACATGCACTAATCTATCATATATATTTTGTTATAAAGATTTAATTAAACATATATTAATGCAGTTTAATGATCTTGCCAGTGACCAAAATTCTCCTGTGGCTTAAACAGAAAAGGAGGCATTGAACATAAATTTGTACAGTAAATAAACAAAACACAGACAGCCTTGTAAGGCAGGAAGAAAAACAAGGCCTACATGGCCAATCTATTTCAAGAATGTTACAAATGGGAAGCATTTACTATTTTAAAATCATTAATCATATACTCTCTCCATTTATTTACTTATCTATGTTCTTCATGTAAATCTTTCTTGAAAATGTATAAACTCTTTAGAATTATAAACAAAAAGTGAAGTCACATCTGGCATTTCACCTGTTTACACTATAATTACTCAACTTTGCTGAAAGCTGAAGAATTAGAAGTCTTTCATTTCTATCTGCACCTTTTAGCTGGGAGGAATCTACTTGATATTTTGGTATAAAACTATATGAGTTACCACTGGATGAGGGAAGCTGCAAACCTGCCTATATGCATGCTCTGACCTCATGGATATTTGCTAGCAATTTCCTCATATTTACAGGACCAAACACAACTGGCAGTACACAAGAGCAGTCACTCTGTACAGCTGGGCATCAAAATACAGCATTCTCAATGTGTGTCCAGAGAAGGGCTGAAGGGGCTGGAGCACAAGGAGCTGGGGGGTGTTTTGTCTGGAGCAAAGGAGGTTCAGGGGAGACCTTATTGTGGTCTACAACATCTGACAGAAGGTTGTAGTGAGATGGGTGTTGGTCTCTTGTACCAAGTAACGAGCAGTAGAACAAGAAGAAATGGCCTCAAGCTGTGCCAGGGGAGGTTTAGAGTTGTAGAATGGTTTGGGTTGGAAGGGACCTTAAAGCTCATTTAGTTCCAATCTCCCTGCCATGGGTAGGGACACCTCCCACTAGACCAGACTGCTCAAGGGCTTACTCAACCTTGCCTTGAACCCTTCCAGGGATGGGGGATCCACAACTTCTCTGGGCAACCAGTGCCTCACTACACTCTGGGTAAAGAATTTCTTTCTAATATCTAATCTAAATCTCTTCATTTTTAGTTTAAAATGCTATTAGGAAAAATTTGTTCATTGGAAGGGTGGTCCAGCACTGGAATAGACTTCCCAGAGAAGTGGTTGAGTCACCATCCCTGTTGCATTTAAAAGACTTGTAGATGTGGCACTTAGAGACATGTTTTAGTGGTGGACTTGGCAGTGCTGTGTTAACAGTTGGACTCAGTCTTAATAGGTTTTTCCAACCTAAACAATTTTATGACTCTGTAAGGACTGTGAAACAGTTACCAATGATACACCCTGCTGGCATATTACAGATCTTTCAGTGATGCCACATCTCTGTCCTATAAGTTCTTTTTTTACTCACCATTTGAAAGCAGAGAAGCCATTAATAAAAGCAAAATTGATTCCTGCTGTGAGGGAAAACACTTTTTTATGAGCAATTAATGTTCTCTGCACTTACGTAGACTTACAAAGAAAGCCTCACACAAGTCCAACTTTGTTTATTTTGTTCCCGCCCTGGAATACTGATCAAAGCAAAGGCCAGTTTTCAACTCATGCAAGAAGAAAATGAAGTAGTGCATGGCTCAACATGCTCAGAGTGCCCTTTCTGGTTCTCATTGGTGCAACAAAGCCAGGTGAGTATCGGTGGTCATCCTACAGGCCTTCCCACTACAGGCAGCACCAAAAGGGCACAGACCAGTGCAGCAGGTAAGTTTGCTGATTACTGAATTGCTTCCTGGAGATTATCTACCAAAGTAGGTGTGGCTGAGCCAAACACACTGAAAAGCTTCACTTTATACATCCTTGAGGTCTTGTGTTCTGGGCAGCGTGTGAAACTCCATGGGTTATGGAGAGGACTCTGTTTTATACGCCAACAGGTACCAAGCTTAGCATAATAGCTAAGCATAAAGTGACGCTCTGAATTGGCATTGATCCTTCACCAAACCCCTTTGGTCACACAGAGCCTGGAAACACACTTACATATGTTCAAATCCTACTGTAAGGCCCACAAAGATCCCCTGCAGCATCGTATCATCGTACGCTGCAATAATTATTCTTTGTTTCTCCACTGCATCCAGAAGGCCATTGCTAGGCTAGAGACAAGTTGAACTTACCAAAAAAAGGCAAACATTCCTTTACAGAGTTAGCACTGGTCATCTTGGAGCAAGGTCCTGATCTGTCTTGCCAGCAGCAAAAATTGGAAAATTCAAGCAGCAAAGGCAGAGTTGTAGTTTTCCAACTTCCCTCTTCCAGGAAGTGCATTTAAGACCTAAAAGAGAGGGGGGAATAAAAAAAATATATTAATGATAACAAGATCCATACTGATCAGCTCTTGTGCTATCTTTTGCACTTTCTTTCTGAAAGCACTGGCCTAAATTGCCAAGATTATTAAAAAGAGCAGCCAGCTCTGGTTTGCAACATAGCAGCTGTCTCTATTGAGAGGCAATCCTCTCAACACCACTTCAGTTGAAGCTCAAAGGTCAACTCCAGTTTAAAAAGAGGATGCAGGTACTGTGTTATGTTCTTTGGGAAATGCAGTGACCAAGGCTCAAATCCCTTGAAATCCATCAGGTCCTGACCAGAGGATATGAACGTTAAATGCATCTACATCTCACTCTATAAAAACAGCACCTCCAGGAGCAAAAGGCCTTCCCATGTGCTGATCTGGTTCTGGTAAGGGTGTCATCTGTTCATAAATATTCCTTGGAGATTTGCTATGCAACCACTGATCTAAACCAAATCTGTTTGGACTACAGAATTTTCATCACAATATCACAAGCTGCTGTTGCAATACACACAGAGCTGAAACAAAGAGGATTCTTTTTTTTCTCTATTGCAAGATCTCTTCTGGTCAAACTTGAATAAAAACATCACGTATTGATACTTCTGTAAGATCACAAACTGAAATGAACACCAGCTGAAGAAGGGGACAATGGCTATGCCAGATGACAAACTGATATAGTCATCATATTCATCAACACCAACAGCAGCCGGTCACTTCCTCCCCTTTGCTGAATTAGCCATGAAGGATTGTTTTAATGATAACAAGAATGTGCTAAAAGCACATGTCTCAGTGGCAGTTCAGAATGGGAAACTCAAAAGCCCACATCTGAGGAGTGAACAATTAAAAGCAAAACCAAAACAAAAACAAAACTTGCAAGGAAGGACTAAAAAGAGGTGAAAAAATTCAAAAATATAACAGTGTTGTAGGGGAGGGGAAAAAATGTAGATTAAATACTAAAAAGCAGGAACAAGTTTGAGAATAAAAACATACTGCATTATTCAGACTTGTGGAAGAGTGTGTGAACAGAAGTGATGACAAAAGCTACAAAATTCAATATGATCACTTGAAGGGTGGGAGATTTTGCAAGCAAACACTACTTTACAGCAAAGGAGAGTCTCAAAACATTTGAAATAAACATTGAAATTTTACACATTTTGTTACAAGCTTGTTTATAGGCTTCACGTGGTCTTGTTTCTTTGTAATCCTGAGAAGTCAGACAGCTGCATTGTACACATGGCATTTTCAAGTGACAGTGGCATTTTCAAAGGAGAAATCTGTTCAACAATTTGGTAGTTGGAGCTCTGTTTCGAGACAAAAACATCCATATCAATCCCAGTTGGAGGAAAAAAGTCATACTGAAGGCTTTAAGGACAAATCCATTCAAAAAGGGAATGCCTTTTTGACTTTTGTTTTTAAAATTACCACAGGTTGGCTGATTTATCTTTATAAATTATTGTAAACAGCTGCTTATATAATACAAATTCGGGGCATACAAGGAGAAAAAAGCCGATGGTTCATTTTTTTTCCAAGCATTCAAACAAGTCAAAAATAAAAGAATAGGTGAACAACTTCTGTTAATCAAAAATCTGAAATTTTCATGTTTGAAGGTTTTAGTTTATTTTTTTACTGCTTTTGAGCAACTTTCCAGGCAAAAGTATCACATCAGCCATGCTAAAACCCTTCTTGCTCTCAGCCATCCATCACCCCAGGAAGCTTGGAGTGTCAAGGGGCAAATGGAGAGGGGCTACAGAGCAGCAAAAGAGGTCAAAGACACTCCTGCACTTGGATTTTCCCTTCTGCATTTCCTTCACAGCTGCCCCTGCTGTGAAAAGTACACCCTCTGTGGAAAGGGCCTAACGTGGCTTGGTCTTGCGAAAACTCCTCTAAAAGTCAACCCTGAAACATCCATGTGCACTTGGACTCCCTCTCCTTGCACCCACAAAAAAATTAGGAAACTCAGGGCCTGATCCAAAGCCCACTGGAAGGAAGGGCTCATCAAGTGCAGGAGACTCCAGACTAACCTGAACAAACCAAATGCTTTTCTTCAGACTGAGGGGCACACTGATGTTTTCTTGCATTTTTTTCAAGCCTCATTAAAGCCACAGGTGGGGAGAAAATTGTTACTAAAGCAGTAACAAAAATACGAACCCGGGATGGGGTTTTTTGTTTGTTTTTTTAACCTAAATATTTGTTTTGGAAGCACTAGGAATATGGAGAAAGACAAGAGAAAAAGGATTACCTCATTACTGTCATGATCTCACTTTTTATCTTTTGCAAGGTCTGGGGGCACTCAGGAGAAGACTGAAATACTTTAGTGAAGAACAAGTAGGGGGAAAAAAAAAAAAGGCAAATTACAAATTAAATATCTGTAGCTTGCGGCACTTCTTCCAAAGCTCATTTCATGTTTGGGCCTTCAGACAAGGCTGCCCTTCATTGGCAACAGAAACCCCTCTATGAGGTCCAAACAGGAGTCTGTCAGACCTGCCTTTGAGACATTTTGTTTTGCTCTGCAGCAATTCTTTCAACCTTAAGTCACCGACCTCTCCCCCTGTAAAAATAAGTTCTTGCAGCCTGTGGTGACCCCTCAGTTTTTACCCGAACTTGGTCTAGCTCCGAAATACACAGGATATTGTTGAAACGCTCTCAGAGAACTTGTGGCAGCAAGAGGTACATTTTTCCAAAACCACAGAGGGGATTTCTCAGGGAAAGCCCCACTGGCTTTCCCCCCTGGACATTTTGGGAGTCAGTCAAGGTGAACATTGCTACCTTGTTTTCTTTGTATTTCACTGAACAACTATTGCAGCCACGACTGCCCTCTCCTTCTGACCCATGCCCAGTGGGTCTTTTTGTGATCTCCAGTGAGCAAACCCCTCCCAAACTCAACTAATCGTCCTTTGTGTGTTGCACTGGAGGAGTATTTTAGAAACAACAGCCAGACACTCTGCTATGCAGCAGTGAAGGATTTCAGAAACTAAGGTCGAGAAGTTCAAAAAATATCACTGTTATTTCTCTTGCAGGTGATGGAAATAAAGTGCTTTCTGTGGCTTGGTTTAATTTCACATCAGCCACACGAATTTGTCAACATCAGGAGCCAAAAAGAATTCCCTAAGAGCACTAATCAAAAGTCCATCAAGGTTCATACAAAAGCTGTCTTCAGTAAGCTTTGGACCAGGCCAACAGATTAACAGAGAACTTGCAAAAAATAAAGACAAACTTTAGCTTTGGCCAGACCTATTAAGAAAAACTTGTGAACCTGAATATTTTGCGGCATTTATTCCTTTGACTCTTTCAGGACTATGCACTTCCCTCAGGGAAGAACATCTTCTTACAGTCCCTTATTGTCAAGTCTGAGAGCTTCTCCAAGTGCAAGCAGGAAAGGATATTCACTGAAACAAGGTGAGACTGAAACTATTACAACTTTTGCTATTCTTTGTCCTTCTCTATATAATCCTCCAGGTCCCAAACACTGTTACACCAACACAACCTTTAAATCAAGTGGGGTAGAGCAAATACATAAAAGGTGCAGATTGCCAGTTTTGATAGTTTCTAGAAGATTTATTTTAACTTATCTGGACACAAGAATCACCTTTAGAATTACTCCCTCAAAGCTTTATATTTGTGTTCTGCCATAGATATTTAAACACATTTGGACTATTACCCTGACTGCTCAAGACTGAACAGGGCAGAGAGGTTTTAAGATGATCCTATATTCTACCTTGATATTTTATTTCTTCACCAATATTAACTTGGTGCCCTAAGCCAGTTTTATTTTTTGTATTCGTTGACTAGGCAGACAGCAGAGCTGTTTACAGATGGATTTGTGAGGTCTTTTTGTGCAATACATCTCCCATCACACACACTGGAACAGTATTGCAATGCAGTATTTGGGGTAAGTGTATTGTAGTGCTCCAGGGCCAGATTTACTCTGTTAGTTTGGCACCTTGATGGTTTTGCAAAGATGGCCCAAAGTGGTTAATAATGGAAAAAAAAAATCATTCTCAGCACTGATCCTGATACAGAAAGACAGAATTTGCCAGCTCGTAACAAAAGGAACTCCTGTAGTCCAACAAGGTTTTTACATTATTTCGATCTTCAAACAGGTATTTTTCTCAGTCCAGAAATCGCTTTCCTGTATATGATTTTTAATAGCCCCTCATAGCCCTGAACAAACATGTGTATGTGAATACATCACAAAGTCACTCATGAAAAACATTAATTTAAACAGCTCTTTTCTTATACTGGATAAGGGAAGGTATAACTTCATTATCATTTTTGATCCCACTGAAACCAGTAAGGTTTTGTTATTTCAGTGGGAGAGGGAACTCTCCCCTTCAGCAGAGGTTTCTGATCACAACTTTTCCCCATTTCCCACTCCCCCCTTCCCCTAAGGAAATATTCATTTACTGGCATGCCATAAACACTCTTTTGCATTTGTAACAAAAATGTAAATTATTCAAGGCAATAGCAGAATCTTGTGTGTTCTGGCAAAATCACTGATTTTCATCAGGGAGACAATTTTGGCTCAGATCTAAAATACAGTCTATTCTCTGACACTAGGGATTTGAAACATCTTTGGGAAAATGCAAACCTGGGATACCTGCCTAGAATGGCCCAAGAAACATTTACCTTACCAATAAAAACAGAGGCCCACTTAACTATTTCCCCTAAAGGGCAGGTATTCATCTAATCACATCTGTAATCCTTTCCAACTCGGTTCCTGGAGCTAATGTTGCTCTGTCATGATCTGATGGTTTAATCCTAGTTATTAAACTGCTTATTCTAGTTGATAATAAAAAAATGTGGACACATGCCTGCCTGTCAGTGCCCCAACCTCAGAGCAAACACTGTGAAGTGGGCCCCCTGCTTTCTCTAAGCAAACAGGGAACACCATTTGGAATTCAGAGTTTCAAAGAAAAGCTGCCAGATCTAATGAAAATATTGGCAAATTTATGAGGGTGGGTTTTTTAATCCCTAGACAACAAAAAAACAAAAACACAACAACAAACCCTAGCCTTTGCAAGTCTAGTTTTCCTTACTACACACAAAGAAGTTCTTTTCCATGGTCTCAGCAGACAAAACATAACACATACATAATGCATACATAATGTCTGAGCCAGCTGTGATATACTTTCCCTCAAAATGTTTGTAACAAAAAACGATTTGTTAACAGATGCATCAAGTTCTTCATGATTTTACAGGAAAAAAAACCAACAAAAACAAGACCACAATTCCAAGTCTTCATTTCCCAATGTTTCATTAAAACCAAATATTTTTAGATCCAAACGATAAAGCTTCGCCAGCAGCCTCTGCTGACTAATAAGCCGTTTTCTGTTGAAAACACAATATTGATGTGAAAATCGCCAACTAGCTTTTTTCAAAATTATATTTATATAGCTATAAATAAAACAGACATACCAGATAGACAACACACCACATGTGAAAACAAATTGAACTCGGTATAGCAAGAGGTTTCCATTTCCATCCGCACAAACCTGAACCCTGCCCACACATTCCACAGCATGGGACGGGATGGATTTGTGGAAATCCAACTGCACAGCCCAGAAGTAATCCATAGCACGATTCCTTCCCTGCCGAGCCATATGAACGTGTGCTAATTTGGTCACACAAGAAGATAACCTCTAAAAATCACTGCCTTCAAACAAAGCCTGAAATGTTAATTGCAGAGTTCAAACTTCTGATTTCTGGCCCCATGTAGAATTTTTATTTCAGACTTCAAGGCCAAGGCCATCATTTCATTACTCACCATCCTGTTTCCAATGTGTTTCCCCTCATAGTTTGTTCATCCAATTCATTCATCACAAATAGGCATGGAAAACACTATGGCACTGCTTGGAGGCTCCACTCCAGACTCTGACAGTAGCTCAGGTCTCAATTCCCTCACCACACCAGCCTCTTCAGAAATATGGAAACTAACAAGTCAGAACACCTCAATGAAAAAAATAGTCAGGTTTCTATCCAACATACTATATTTCCTGATCAGCAGAAAAATGCTAATTTTCCACCCATTCCAGTATTAATTATTGTTAATGGAGGGAGCTGCCAGATAAGAACAGGAGCTCTATTGCTTTTGCTGCAGAGGTCTAAGTTCTACTTATCAGACAAGAAGTACATCTTAGAGCTCACTTTACCAAAGGGCTTTGGTTTTATGAACTTTAGAGAAGTACTACTGGATTTTAAATGGCAATACCTACTGTCAAGGTGATTAGAAGTTATCCATTGATAGACAAGACTCTTTTCCTTCCTCTCAGACAAACAGCACATCTGATTGTACATCCACACTGAAAGACATCTCAGAGGTCAGGAGTCTGCCCCTAGAAAAGGGTGATTACATATTTTTGGTTTCTCTCGGTAACTCAAGTGCAGTTCCACAGGAGGAATGCATCCCTGTTCCTATCTCAGGAGCACTGCTGGCCGATCCTTTTGGCCCCTAATTGGTGAGCAGAGTTAGAGGTCTCTGCAGTGCAAGGAGTGCAGCACCACCTGTGAGCGCTACTGCGGTTAAAAGGGCTGAGGAAAGTACAGCAATAACAGGATTTGACAGCTTTGCCTCTCAGTTAAACGACAGAAGAAGGTTATCAAGGATCACAGTTACAGGTGAGTGTTCCCACCCTACAGGGCAAGCCTCTTTCTGCCACCACCTCTGGTCTCCACCTTCACCCCAAGTCAGAGGGCTCAGGTTGCCTTGGCTCCGTTTGTTTTGCTGGGATAGTTTCCTGCTGTTTCAGTGCAAGCACCCAAGCTGAAGCAAGAGAAACAGCAGGAACACATGGCCAGGAAGTATCAGCAGGCTATTAGATCACCTCATCCATCTTGTGGTACCTCATCTGTAACTGCCTAAATTAGAAATACAGTCTCTTTAGTCCCATACATAATCAAGAGAGAAAGACTCGGAGTGTGATTCAAAATGCCTAGGGTTAGTCCTTTCACAGGAGGTTTCAGAATGGAAGCTTCAGCCTTCCCCAGAAGAAGCCTGCAGAGATTAACCTCTAAATTTAGGAGTGCAGATCAAGGCAGAATGATTAGTCCCTAAAGAAAACAATTCTTGAGTCAAATCATCCACTGCTACTGAGATTTACCTAAAGCAGGCAAAATGAAATCAATGCCTAAAAAAACGCATCAGGGAACCTCAGGGCAGCAATGACAAAGGCATCCATAAGCTTCACACAGGGTAGTGACATCCTGGCAGCCATCTGGCAGGAGAGGACTCGAGTCTCTCAGACCTGCTAATACCTATTTCCAGCAGCATTTACTCACAAAGGCAGCCGCTGCTCATTTGGCTCCTGGGGCTTCATGGATTGCCTCTCCTCCAATGGGGCCAGAAAGCAAGAATTTGAATTCCAAGTGCATTTTCAGGTAACACATCAGATCGCCTGCTGCTAGAATAACTCACAAAAGGGAAAGGTATGGATTAGTCTGAGATGCACCCAGACACAGATGTCAGGGCTCCGCATTTCAGGTAGATCAGTCTTTTTTCTTTTTCTTGCTGCTAACAATGAGCATGAAGAATGAGTCATTTGACCACCTCTGAAGGATATGGTACTGGATTTGAGGAATTCTATGCATTGATTCAGAAGTTGAATATTAATGGCTTTTATTTTCCCTGTGCTCGTCTCAGCAATATGTGTGCAGGTCACAGCAGAATGGCCAGGTCTGAAACACCATATTAAAGCCAAATCCAACATCCAAAAGTCCTTGACCTTGGTCCAAGTCTCAGCCGTTTGAGTCAATGGTAAGACGCCTGCTGGGGCCAGTGATCTGTGCTCATAATCCTGAGTCCCTTTTGGCAATCGCCACCCAAGCACGCTGCTCTGATCAGAAGAGGACCAAATGCTGCCACACAGTCCAAGCCACACCTTGAGACAGTGCACACTACCACAAATTATGTTTTATTTCCTCTTCTAGGGAGAAATACAAAGAGTTAGGGTGTGGTGGCAGTGGTGTACTGACAAGCTTGGTGTGAGCATCTTATGAATGGCTAAGATTTCGCTGAGTAATATTGACACCAGACAAAATGACTTACTATAAAAACCTTTAGACTACGCCATACTACTCTTTCGAAAACAGTGGCGGCTATTTGACAGATGCTCAGAGGTTCAGAATTTCTGAAGTAGGCCTAAAAAAGGCAGATTAATGAGCAGATGATGGTGATGCAGTAAAGTTGCACAATAAATGAAACTTAGCAGATGGCTCTGCAACTATAAAAATCTCCAGATTCCTAGATTAGATAGATAGAAAGGACACTTCCTTTATTTTCTTGAATTATTTCTGCCTTTTCCTTATGACTTGGGCAGTATTGCTGCTATCTTCTTTTTAAATAGTGCAACTTTCCAAATTTATTTTCCCCTTCTGCTTTAAGCATCATAGATCTCATCAGACAAACTTTCTACTCTATCACCATGAAGGAAAACATTAGGGCGCACATTCAGAGCTGCATATGCACAGCCCCATGTTTCCTAGGAAACAAGCGATTGCTCATCTCTGTGCCGAAATAAATTGATGCATCAGTTTCGGCTTCCTACAAACATTAGTATTTTGATTCAGGACAGAATCCCAAACACCCCTCCAGCACACTATCTGTTGTGATTGCCATCATTCTGCTTCTGCTGCTTGTCGGCAGTGGAGATGCCAGCGAGCCCGTGTTGGAGCTGTTAAAGGCAAACTCAGAAGAGGCAGCGGTGGTGCAGACCTGAGGACAGGCAATCAGTGCTCCCTGCCCAGGGAGTCAGCAGAGCCATATGCATCCCTGGGTGCTCCTGTGCAGCCATCTGGGGAGGAAGGAAATTAGTGCCTCCCACCGCAGCACCTTCTGTTGGCTGCGCAGACACGAACAGGAGTCAGAAAACAGGAATTTTGGCTTTGGATTATCTTTGACTGACCAGCTCCAAGTTTAAAGACAGTCATTCTGACACAAATGGATGCTCCCCTGGGTATTTCCACATTCACACAAAAGAGACTGGATTTTTCTCTTCTTCTTTCATTACCTCCAGGAGTTTCCTCCCTTTAACTTTATTTACTTTCACGATTTTATGGGATTACTTTTTTCTTAAAACCATATTCCAAAGTTGACACTGATGCGCTTCTAAGTAACATTTTACTTCAGACAATTCCAATATTGATTTAACACTGTGTTCCTGGAACCTAACTCTTAATAGCAGAGTTACTGCAACATTAAGCTAAATGCTTGTGACAATTTGACCCTCAATGCCAATACCACAGTAAATAGAACTCTGGCTGATTCCACAGAAAGAGCTATTAAGGAATATATCGGCACGTTTCAGGTGTTCTGCCATTTCAGTCTGTCAGTAGCACATACATTAGGAACTCGGCTATCAAAATCTAAATTTTCTGAAAACTCCCTGACATCTGAAAGATGGTCATGTCCCCTGACATCTATTAATTGCACTGAAAATTTCCTCATTATTCAAAATGTCGATTATATGAACTTATTCAATGTCTCCCCTGACATTTGGATAATCGAGGTTGTATTGCATATGGGCCATTCTTGAAAATCTTCGAAGACAATTGACTACCCTCATGAGTAAAGGTTTGCAAGATCAAGCCATGTAACACATGCAAAAAACATTCATCAGAAATAACTTCAAAATAATTTGTTGCATATGATCAAGTGTTAGTATCAATAAATGGACATCATGGTAATAAGGCCTGAGTGTGTAGCATAGGGCTTTGCTAATATAGCATTCCTAATACTTGATATTGATCTGCCAGCCAATCTGAAACCTCTTAAGCAACTTAACTGCTTTTTCTTTAGAGAATGGTAGTATAAGTTTCACAAAAGGCTACTTTGCAGAAATGTAATAGCCTAAAATTCTCTACTACTTTTTGTTCCCCCTAACTCTTTTGCATGCATTGCTCCAGTTCATCATTGTAAAGACTTCAAAAACTGGATAAAGGCAAGCTCATTAAAGTAAAGAAAACAAGGAGACAATAACTAATATGCACTTCCAGGACAAAAATGAAGCAAAATGTGGAAGCTCAAAAGATTAATGCAACCTTGCTGTCAAGCGAAGTAAGCTACATCACCCCTTCTGTCATGGGGTATCCAATTCTGGTAGGAAAAGAGATAGTGAAAAACATGTTTGCATGCAGTGTGAACAAAAGGAATAGAACTTCTTCTCAACTATTCATGCCAACAACATTGCTTCTTTAACAAGCATTTGTGAGTGCAGAGATAGGTGCTTAATTCTGCTGCAACCTGGAGCTAAGCCAACTTCTGTACAAATTCTACTCACAGCAACCTACTGGATGGGGATCAGCAGCACAAACTTCCTTCTTGTCATTTCTTCTAACACTTGAAGACATTTCAGAGTTGTTTTTCTCTTCATAAACTGATGGTTATGTCTTTTGCCCTCACAGCACTGAGGAAGACTATAAATATATTTTACACAAACTTAAACATTCTCTCTGTGTCTAAGGAAAGAAATAAACAGGCTTCTGATTCCTTCTTTCTTCAGGTGGGCAAAAGAATAAAGTCCTGAACCCAAAAATACCTTCTCCTCCACACTTAATAATTCCTATAGTACAAGGAGCATTACAGAGCTATAAACCCTAGAGAGCCTTCACTCTGGAACAGTCCCTCAAGTTTAGCTTCCTACCACCACTCATTCCTCACCTATACAGCACAAGTACTGCAGTCTAACTCTATGGAGAAAAAAAGGTGCTTTAACTCAACAGACCTACTAGTCTTCTAGGTTTGGATCTATCCCCTCAGACCTCACATCATATTATGGTCCAACAGGAATTTCTTGAGGTAGTTAGCAACTGGAAACAGGTCATAAATAAAGCTTGAGAGCATCTTATATTTACACCAAATATTGTATATGGATCTACAGTATAACATCAGGCACATAAATAAACACGAAGACTAACGTTCTTTGCTGAAAAACATGAAATTTCTCAGTCCCTAATATTTGTTTATATCTTTCTCTTGGATTTTTTTTCCCCCTCATGTGTGCTGCATATTAAGCTTGCTTAGAAAATTTAACAGCCCCATATGGCTAAACAGCAGCATTATATGACCTGCAAAAACCATGCTGAAGGATGCAGAGAGGAAAGCATTGTTGGGGTTAATCTTGAGAAAACAATATATTAGAAGTCCTCAAATGCTGTTATTTTCCATCTGTTCCAAACCCATAAAATTTGCAAGAGACATCTTCTCAATAATATTATTTGCTAAATGCACATTACTGGTGATGCCCATCTAGGGATAAGTCCAAACCACAGCACTCCAACATGGTAATTTATTCCAGCAGCAAAGAAAAGAGAAAAAAAAAAAATGCACTCTGTTCTCTAAGAATTATACACTTTGCTTTAGGGCATAAGCCATACATTCAGCTCCCTACCAGGAGCTGTGCAGCAGCTATACTCCAGAGAATCATCTGGGTGGTATTCCGCCCTTTGCTGTGGGTATCCAAATCCCCTGCTGCAGGGGGGTGAGGCCACGGGGAGGAAATCTAAATTCAAAGCCCAAATACCCACCTCACTGATAAGGCAGGGGATTCAGAGTTTGCAGTCCTATACTTCTCACCCCTAGGGTGCCTTCCTTTACTATAATAATGGGAGAAATCACACCAAGGAGAGACTGCTCACCCTCCATTCACTCCTCCAGCATGTCTTGGCCACAGCAGATGCACAGGCATAGGAGGACTCCTCCTCAAAAGCACTCCCCAGGCAACACAGCCTGGCCCCACTAGGGTATCTCCACACTGGAAAGAAACCACTGCAGTTTTACCAGGTGCCACCTTGCACCAACAAAGCAGCTGAGATTCTTTTCCCCCACAAGCTTTCCCCTTCAAATCATTATATGATATTCAGAGCAACCTGTGTTTCCCATATAATCAGGTGTGGCAGGTGCTGTTTTCTTTTCTAACCAGGTGTCATGAGGGAAATGAGAAATCCTATTCCTACTACACTCCTTCCTGTTAAAAAGAAGAAAAAAAAAAAGAAAAGGCATAACAAGATTGTACAGGTCAGATAAAAACATCTGATCACTGCAGTCAGTATTAGCATCTTCTCGACGTTCAAAGAGGGAGCTTTACACAACTGTACTCACTTCACTCTCCCTGTTAATCATTACCTCACTTTGCAGGCAGAAGAAGCATCAGAGATGTGCACAGCAGCCTAATCTCTCTCATGTATCCTGACAGTGGTACATTTAAATGGCACTTGTCAGCATCTGAACGAAGACAACACTTGCTTTGCACACTAGTAACAGGTGACTAATTCAGGCTACAATGCAAACTGAGTATTTGCACAGCCAGTAGTCAAGCCAGATGGAAATATGCAGCAAGGCACCAGTCGATCAGTCCAAACCCTTGCTGAGAACACAGGCACCAACATCCCTCATTAAACCCACTCCCTATCTGCAGCATCAAAATGTTCAGCCCGCGCACTTATCCAAGATCAGATGAACTAATAACTACTAGAAAGACAATTAATAAATGAGATAAGATCTTCCTTTGGGAAGAACACTAGATTGCTCCATTAAGATTATTGCAGCTGCACAACGTTAATAAAGGCATATCACTTTGCTAATGGGACCATCACTTGCAGAATATTCCTTCAGTCTCATATAAACTTTATATGAATGCAGCCAATTTAAGTTCATTTACTTGATCATGCAGTGCCAGACATTTCACTGCAAAGCCTCTTTTGCTTCCATATTTTGCAACCATACCCCTAATTGCATTTCCATTTCTGTCCACAATCTGTACTGCTCCCTGAACAGCATTGCCTGCCTAAACTGATCTATTCCTTTATATTTTGGCATTTCTTAAACCAGTCTTTTTCTGAATTAATTTCTCCAGGAGGGAAAACTGGGTTTTGTTGAATTTTCAGCCAGACTTGGTTCCCACCATCCCCCAATTCTTCCCTCCCCCCTTCCCTCCCTCAATGCAATTTAGGTCACTTGAATACAGGCATCTCCAAGTCATGGGTGCAACCAGAGTATGGCACATAAGTGACCTACAAAGAGCTCTGGTGGGGACTGAGCTGAAAATTTTAGTCTTAAGGGATTTAAAGAAACATCATCTAATAAACATCATCCTTTCTTCCCACTCCGAAGCGATCGCATTAAAAGAAGCCAAAGTGCACAGCTTGGCTGCATGCAAGTCGTTGCTTTATTAATTTATGACTGCACAATAGCAAGATGGTAAATAACATGCAAAACTAACATGCAGTCAAAGAGAATAGGACCTCCCTCCACTACAGAAAGACAATAAGGAGCTTCAAATGTCCAGAAGGAGCTTGAGTTATCACCAACATGTTTTTCAGGTGCAGAGGCTTGTAATTCACCCCAGAAACATTTGCCTCCCATAAATTTCAGGTTTGCAGGCAGATCTCAGAGGAACCTGGAGTAAAATAAGATTCATTTCATGGAAATCTGCTGACAGACGGTGGAGTTGTAGCCCAGCCTCCTGGGCACATTCCTTAGGCACCAGGGTAAATTACTGATCATTGCTCCTCACCTCTCTGCTTAGATTTGACACTTACTGTGTATTTTTTTGGAGATTAACAACTGTACAAAATCCTACCTTTAAGCCTCCTATACACAAATGTATATATACATATATAAAGATATATGTTTATATGAGCTTCTAAAACAACTGGTATGAACCCTGTACACTACCATTTCTTCAGGAAAGAGAGTTTCATCCTCCTCTTCAACACACCATTTTCTCTGGTAAGAAGGATCTTACAATAAATGAAGTTTTGAGTAGAAGTGAGACACTGGGAAATAATTCTGTATACATATTTTCACTATCCTTACATGGACAGTTTTACTTTGAAAGCAAAAGATTCTTTTACATCACTCCATAAAACACAGTGGTCAGATCTGTGTGAGACTAGGGAATTCCTGGGCACCCAGAAAGAACAGAAACATTGGAAGGACTGAAATCAAAGAGGGTACTGACTTCGGGGGGTGGGGAATAAATCAGATGCATTGCATGAAAGAGTCTTTAACATTTCTAAAATTTTACTTCAAAGAGCTCTACAGTTCTTACTGGAGCCACTTACTACCGAATTCTGATCAAAAAATGTATGACTAAGCATTAGTCATGCACAGCGAAATCATTTGAGATCTTAAAAAAAAAAAAGCCCACAAAAATTTAATTTAATAGGATACAGGATGTAGAAAGGACCCCTGAGTTGCTGAGTCTACCTCACAACTACCACACCTTGAATTGCAAAGCTCAGGGAAGACAACACTCATCTTCAACAAGTGGGCTGGTGGCACTATTTTGGACCCTTTTCTCTCAAGGCATATCCCTTGACTGCCAACAAATATTCGGGAACCATGAGGGAGCAGAGCTCCATCACACACTCACCTCCTGAAGGTGCTCTTTGCTCTCCTGCATGTACAACTTTAGCTGCCCTTGAGGCAGAGCACAAAAATCAGTCCCTGACCAGACAAGATCACAGGCACAATATTCCCTCCCCAGCTTTTGTAGCTTACCCTGAAGCCCCAATGGCTCCTGCAGCTCCACACTCCAGCAGAAGCAGCCCCACAGGTGAGCCCTGAGAGCTCTCCTGCCCAGCTGAAAGGGCTCTACTTGGATTTAGCAGGAGGATCCCTCAAACAAGGCTCCCTAGATGTTTTCTGGTCTTTGCATAGAGCACGGGATGTGTTCACTTGGAGGAGCAAAGTGCTGCTCTTCTCTCTTGTTTATGCTTTCTGCACCAGCTGCCTTCAGGCCACCAGATTAAACCTGGAAGTTTTCAAGTGCTTAATTAGGAGAACCCAATCCAGGTTTGATTTTGCTCTGCATGAATTTCTTAGGTCTAAACTATATTTAGTTGGATTCCTCTGGCTCAGCCTTAGCCACCAGCCTGAGGTGCTTCTTTTCTGAGTCTCGAAGTCGGTGGTGAGGAACAGACACCTGCAGAGTATGGCTGAACATACCCTGCTGGCACAGCTGCCCTCGGGAGGAAGGGTCTGTCTTATCACTGACACAAGAAGTTGCCAAGAGCAAGAAGATTCCTGGTTTAAGCCCCTCAGCTAAGTGCTTAATTTCAATGGGAGATAAAGCCAGCCCATTGCTATGAGATGCTTTTAAGGAAGTTTGACCTTCTCCCAAAAACTGACACACAACTAATCTCTGGCTGTGATGCCCATTACAAAGCAGAACTTTTATTCAGCAGAGAAACAAGCCCTAACCCTTCACACTCTGCCAAATGAAACCTCTGAAAATTTGTTTGTCCCCTTAAACAAGGGTGTTTTTTTCACTCAGTAGGTGTCAGACCCCCTGAGTCTCTGATATTTTTTCTCACTGTTCTCTAGGCTAAGCAGCTTGGTGAGGTAAAAGCCTGTACAACAGTATAAAGTAACTACAGCACGTAAAATAATTTAAATAATTTCTTTCTTACTTTCTGCCCTGTACATGAACAATCAGGTTTTCTTTAGCAACAATAGCTTTTGCCACAACCCCAGGGGCAGGAACCTAAACCATATGTACATAAAAAAGGTAACCTCAAGTTTCCTCTTCATAGCTCTGATGTGGAATACCACAGGCACATTTAGTCAATTGTCCTTCAAATGTCTTCTCTACATGTGGCTTTTTTCCCCTTTATGCTTGAAAAGACCTCAGAGACTCAGCTTCGGGGAATGTAGTCGAGTCAGACTCCTGTTCATTTCCCTTAGCTGAATTTATGTTGTAGGCTTCTGTTGGGAAGTGTCATATTGTTTCATAATCTTAGTTTCGTGTAAAATGGAAGTACTGACGCTAGCCCTGTCCTTTCTAGGAAACTGCATTTCTTTGGATGGCCATCACACAAAATACTTACCAGTAAATCCAGAGAGCTAGGTAAATTGCAAGGCTAATTATGACTGGGATGCTGATGATGTTTTCATCCTCCTCCTCATCACACTGTTTTCTCTGGCAAGAAGTTCTGCACTGACAGTACACGCTGGGCAGAAAGTAATAAGTCCATATCAGAGGGGTGAACCCAAAGACGTGAGAATCCCACACTACGGCGATTCATACACACAACACCAGAGGGTTTGCTCCTCAAGCTGAAAGCACAGCACTCAGAGACACTGTCTGCCTCTCTAGGAGACTTACCAAGAGAAACATACCATAAAAGCATGTTGCTGAGGTGAGTAGGTGTTAGTCCAAGCCTTGTAAGTTAAAAGCAACATCTCATAATCTCTGCTAAATGTAATGGGTAGTCGAAGTAATGAAGCTAACCCAGGCGTAATGATTAATCTTAGTGTGAGTCGTGACCCTGGCAGCTGCATTCTGAACCAGCTGCAATCTATATAATGCATTCCCAGGAAGACCAGACAACAAGGAGTTGTATTAGCACACAGTGCAGATGGTATGAATGCGTGTACCAGCAGCCTCAAACCTAGCCAAAAAGAGCAAAGGTCTTCGTTTACTAATATTCTTAAAAGGATAGCAATTTGTCTAAGATATTTATTATGCTTATCATAATCAAAGAGCTTGATTTCTAGAATTAATCCTTTTATTGCTAACAAAAAATATTACCATGAAAAAAGGTTGCTGGAGTGGATGAAGTCTCTGAGCAATGCACAGGATTAGCCATCAGCAATACAATTTTTCCTCCTCCTCCCCCTACGCCGTGTCAGGGTCATGTAAAGTCAAAACACTAAATATAGGACAACATCAGTGGAAAGCAAAGCAAGCTTAGCTGGCCACAATGGAAACATAACATAGGCCAAGGTAAACCCATCAAAACAGCTTGATTAGGCTAAAACAACAACAAGAGCCTTGTGAAATCAAGAGAGAGTATTTGTTTCTTAACCCAGCTCTGTATTTATGAGATTCATTCTGGAGATCTGAATTGCAGAAAGGGAAACCAGGGCAGACAGATCAGGACTGCTTGCAGGATCCTTTGGGGAAGATCTACAGGTTTGAAAACATTTCATGGGTGGATGAAAGGCAATGCCTCATCCAGAGCAAGGAAACAAAAGTGTTTACCTAAATGGGAGCTATCTGGACTGACAAGCCTCATGTCTCCAGGCAAGTGTGGGAGAGATGGAACCAGCTTCCTCAGCTTCAGCCTGGGAAAGATCTCCTTTTTCCTGGAGAGCTCTGCTGTCACTCAGCTGCTGACTTCTTCAATCTGTCACACACTTTGAACAGAGACGACGCTATAGGCTTTCCCTGTCTACACCAGTTTTTTCTCCCCTTCAGAGCTGTCAGTTCAAAAGGAAAAGAGTCTGGCAAATAAGCTGGACTTTTCAAAGTTTACCCTCTATTTTTATGTCATGCTCCGAATTGTCTTTAAACAGCCACTGTTTATTGAGACGAGGCACTTGTAACCATATGGGAAGTTTTGCAATGCTCAGTACCTGGAGTTTGTGCTGTAGGGATGGTGAGGTGGCTGACAGGACTAGGGATGCCAAGGTCTTAAGAACTTCAGTTGCAAAGTGGAAGAATTCGAGTCAGTATTACAGCATTTTGGTATTCAGCCTGCTTGTTGGTACAGTGCAGAGCAGCAGTCTAACACGCTAGTACATGCCTGTAAACTGAGTAGAACAGCAGATTTAATTTTAGGTCTAATGGTTGCTGACAACAAGTTCCTTTTGATCCCATCTTTTGCTTCACTTTAAAATACAGTTTGAAAGGAACTTGACATACAGTTTCAAACCAAAACCCAGCTCTGGATTTCTAATCTATTCTACCATTTCCCCCTAAGTTGCCTGTCACTGCAGCAGCTGAGTACCAGCCACCCTCACACTGAGGAGTTCGGGTCTCCTTCTGACCTGCAGTGCCGTTCAGAATCTCTATGGCAAGTGAGACCAACTGGGAATGGTGCCATAAATTTTCATTTGCTGAAGAGGCTCTTTTCTAAATTAAAGTAGTTAGAACTAAGCTGAATCATAAGAGCACAGTGAATTTTTTAAAAACTCCACTTCTGTGGATCTAAGCTATTCTCTCATTGCTTGAAAAACATACAGCTATTGATTAAGGCCTGTCCTAACACACAGTAGCTCTCCAGTAATGCTGCAGTGAGAGCAATACAGGGTACATAGATCATCCAAATAAAATGAAAGGTCTTCAACAGTCATCAAGTAGAGCGAGTGGAGATATTTGTGTAGCAGAACTTACATGAAAAAAAAAAAAAATCTTTATTCCTGCAAGGTGGTTTTGGCCCAGCTGAGGACAGTGCTTTTTCTGGGTTAGGCTGTGCAGGTAATGAGCCTGCTGCTCATGGGAGAAAAATGCCCAGTAGTCAGTAACCTTGAAAAGAGAGATAAAACAAGTTCTTTACACTAATTTTCCCCCACATTATTCTAGGCAACCTTTTGGAGTCTCTCCAAACTTAGTCCACTGTCAAACAAATACAAGCATTGCTTTATCCTCTATATGTCCCTGGGTACTTGCTAGAGGAATAGCATGAATTCCTGTATTAATCTGTCCTGGATGACAAATATTTGCTGCATCCCTCTGTGGCCCAGGAATGGATGTCCCAGAAACTCCTGGACCCAAATGTGGGGCCCAGAGCAGAAGGAGAGGGATATAGAAAAGTGAGCACAGTTTGAATCATACTAGTTTAAATCTTTCACATTCCCAGAGTTTCTGGGGAGTAAATCGGTCAGGGGCTCACCAAGTTACAGACTCTCACCTCACAGAAAACTCTTCATTGGGAAACCTGGTTCCCTCCACACAGGAGAGCCGTAACCGGCCAGGCTCCTTCCTCCCGAGACTCTTGCAGGTTTTAATGACTTGCAGAGAGCCCTGATCTGGGTTCTGGGCTCCACCACAAGAGAAACAACAAAGGTGGCTCCTAGAAAGGATGGCACAAATGAAGGCGCAGCACAAACCAGCACACACCTAAATGAGCTCAGTGTTGTTCATTTGTAGTGTGCTCACCCCCCCGCCCCCCATAACAGCAGATTATTATTCACCTACAGTAACATCTGTTCCTTTGCCACAGTCTCACCGGTGTCAGAGCTGTGCTGGAGCAACTCCTATATCCCCTTCCAGGAAAATCTCCAGTGAGGCACAGTATTATAATGCCCTGACCACTGAGAGTTGTATACACCAGATGGATACTACCAACCTGAGCACTTTAAGCACATACACCCTACAAATTAAAGCAATCAGTCAGCCTCAAAGAAGAGCAAGAAATATAAGCAGATTTTTGTTTTCTGCCAAAAATTCAGCTTCACGATAAAAGCTGCCGTGCCGCACTTTCAAAAGGCAAAGTTGTTTAATTATGTTGATTATTAATTCTTATTTTTATTTTCTGTCTTTGCTCTTATTTTATGGCATGCTAAGCTACCAACACTCATATCATCTATTTACTATTTTAAAATACCAAAGGCCTGTCTTTAAATATTGTATTGAAACGAACTCATTGTCAGACTGCAAACTGATTTTTTTCCCTGTATTTATTTTTCCCTTGAAATTATCTGCCACTCTTCCCCACCCTAAAGCTTCAGACTCTGCCACAGAAAAGCAGTGGTGTTTCCTGAGCACCTTTGTGCGCTGTATGTACAGAGACTGCTCTAACCTGTATAACTTGAATTACTCTCTTCAGCATTTCCCAGGGGTTACTCCACCTGGTAGCAGGTGTTAAGGTCCTCCAGGAATTCCTCCCCATTCCTGAGAGATGCTGAACTCTCTGCCTGCAAGCCCTCAACCATGGACATGTTCTCTTTCAGGGTGGAAGAGGGCGATCTGGAAAGGTTAAGTGAAGCAAAGGCACAATTAATGCAGTCCTTAGCCCAGGGGCTGGCCAAGAAAATGAGCTCTGTAACAGCTAGAACCCTCCACAAAGAAGAGAAATATACCTGGCTGGCTGCGTTTCAAGGTCCTGTCTGATACAATTCAAGGTGGCACAAGTAATTTTGTGGAGACCACAGCAATGCATGCCAAATCTGTCTCACCATTATTTCACTCTTCCATCAGATCAGGGTGCCAAAGGTGAGATAGCAGCAGTTTACCCAGTTTGCCCCTCAGTTTCTTCCTTCCTGGCTTTTAGCATCTCATCTGACAGCAAGCTGCCAGAACTTAAACAATCTCAGCGGCGCTCACAAACCATATCCTTTTTTGTTGTTCATTTTACAAAATTAAAAACATTAAACATTAATGTCTCTTGAGTTTCCTCTCCCCCTCAACCCCTCCCACCTCCCGAAGTAAAATATGTTTCTGTGATTCCACATCAGAAGGAAACAATACTCTGTTGTGCCCAACACTTCGTGGGTGTGGGTGTTTTCAGGAACCACTTCTGAGAAGAAATCCCAGAGGTTATTGTAATCATCCCTTTCACTCCTGGGTACTCAAGCACAGGATTGCCTGCAATCAATTTGCTCTTGCATCCAAATATTAAACTCCCTACGTATAAAAGTATCACCAGCACTTTCTATATTAATATATGTAGCAAGGTTCTAAAGAGCTTTTTATTATGCTGCAAAGAAATTACAAGGCAGAGCAAAAGCCACTAAAGCCTACTTGAGCATTACCACCAAATACCAAAGCTGGGTCGGATGCTCCAGCCAGTGTAACAGAGCAGTCTTGACTGTACTCACTGACTCTTTTCAGGGCTGTAGCCTGCCTCAATCTTAAAATAAGGAGGATTTCAAATCTAGAAAAAACACAACAGGAAATTAGAACACATTTAATGTAAAGCATGTGGACAGAGATCCTAATTGCTTTCAAGTTCAGGTTTGGCTTTGGGTGTTTTTCTCACTTTTATATATCAAATACTTGAATCGACAAAGATTCCAGCACCACGGGCTGCTCTACAACTTGCCCAGCAAGCTGCTTAATCCTTGAGCTCTATTCCCACAACATTTGCTATTCAATAGTAAATTTACTATTTAGAACTACTGTTTGGGGAAAATGAGTAATTAACATGAGGAACTTGAGAATACTTTTTCACCTGCAAATTGACTTTAAGGAACTCACACCACTCTTCTGTCCAGCCTTCTCACTCCCAGACAGAAGGTTTCTCAGGCATTCTGAGCTAGTCTGATTCCACCTACACACAGGACTTTTCACCTCTCCAGCCAGACATTCCTACTTTGCATGTTCATTTCTTATCAGTTCCAAGTACCTTTTCCCTGGATGTTCAGACACCAAATGTAAAATTCAGTTGGAGGCACATCGTAAAATAAAATTACTCTAGTACTTCAATCTCAAAAGCATACAAACTTCACTAAAACAAAGCCATCTCAATATTTGAGTGATTTTACACAAAAATACCCCAAGCCAATGAAAATGTACATTCTCTCTGCTCACTACAACTTGTGGTAACTTGTGCAGGCTGGATTTGATCCAAATATCTTGCAGGGAGATTCCTTAGCTTTGCATTAATCCTTCACATCAACTCTAATCCTCTGAGTAAACTGTTCGCATTTTGCAAGTTTTCGTCATAAATGACAAGGAATTTTAGGTTAGATATCAGACAAAACACAACAATGTAAGAAAGGAATAAATAAAGCAAAGCTATTCAGGGTCTGACAGCACTGGATAAGTAAGCAATATCACCCATAGGGCACAAATAAGAACAAGAATGAACATGGGACTATATGTTGCAGGTTTTGTAAAAGGCAATATAGGTTTGGAAGAGCCATAAAAGCAAGCCACACAGTAAGTAAATGCAGCTGTAACTGGAGTTTTATGGGAGTGATGGATTCCAAGAGTAGAAAAAGAAGCGACTCTAAACAGAAAACTGTAAAAGACACAGGATAGTTTAGTCTTGCTATAGGATATTTGAGTGGATGGAAACAGCAACTGCTTTCCAGCCCCTGCTGATGAGAGTTCAGTGAAATAGGTAGTAAAGAAAGAAAGAGAGAAAGAGAAAAAGAAAGAAAGAAAGAAAGAAAGAAAGAAAGAAAGAAAGAAAGAAAGAAAGAAAGAAAGAAAGAAA
>JAWWTY010000106.1:17024096-17160401 GCA_035222235.1 Margarornis squamiger
GAAAGAAAGAAAGAAAGAAAGAAAGAAAGAAAGAAAGAAAGAAAGAAAGAAAGAAAGAAAGAAAGAAGGAAAGAAAAAGAGAGATAAAAACCTGCAGCCTCTGAGAAAAGTAACAGCACTCAGGAATGGTCACACAAATGCCCAGCATTTCTACAGGTACAACCCAACTCCAGAGACTTTTCTCACCCTTTATATTTTCCCTTCTCAGGTTAGCTCATCGTAATTATTTCTCTTATTTTCTTTTTAGTCATTCTATCTAACTGACCCATTTATGATAAAAATCCTGCATCATAACAGACTTAGGAATATTTTTAAGACTTCAAAGGAAAACACATCTTTTATCTGATAGCCTTTCAGTACTACACCATTTTGGTATAATGACAATGTTTATCATGAAAATTGTATTGACAGTGATCATAGAAAAGTGAAGTTCTTTAAACAGGCCATTTTCCAAGGTATTGTGAGGTAATTTATGCATAGTTTTAGGCTAAATCTGAAATAGCTATCCACAAATCAGTATCACAATGATGTTTATTAACTGCTGCATCAAAAGCAAATCTTCTGATTTTGTGAACTTAAAAAGAACATGAATGAGATAAAAAACAGTAGCACAAATGAAACTCTCAATTCTGTAATAGACTTCTTCACTTCAGCTTCAATTTTGACTTTTTTAACCTAACGAAGAGCACAGAAAGGAGATCAGCACATCTCAAGTGTTTATGTTTATGCACCTGCAGCTTAGGAAAGTTATCCATACAGCAGAGATTCTCCTGTTACCCTTTTTACTTTCATCATTCACACATTTGCAAATACAGACCTTTCAAAACTCTGACAGCAATGACAGTGCTTCCAGCTGCACAGGATCTACTGGTTTTCTGAAGGCCAAGGGGACAGACAGAAAAGGTCAGCCAGGGGCTTTCCTTCAGCAGCCACACAAGTCCCTGACCTTAGGGCTGGGCTCTGTACGCTCTTAAGGTGCTGACTTAGGGCTCACAGAGTCAAACCCTTAAGCGCTGTATCAATGAAGAATAAACAGAGGCTCCAGAACAGAGAATGGAAAACTTGTAGGACCCCTACACCCAAATCACCCACTCCAGGAGGTACATGAACTCCATTGGCTGCACATCAGACAGTCTGAGAGCACGTGGCACTCACTGCTTAGTCTGCTCCGACAATTGTCTGCAGGTGACATGGGGAGGAGGGACCAGTACCCACTACTTCTCTTTCCCCTTTGGCTTTTGGGGTCACCACTGCGCTCTCTGCTCATGGTTTTTGAGATCCAGCATCCCAACTGCACTGGAAGAAGCAGAAAGCACCCATATCTTTTCTTCCTTTTCTCCTTTTTCTGATGAAGGAGCAGATGGTGCAATGGCAGAGTATTCTTCTGTGAGCTGGGAGATGCAAGTTTAATTTTTTGATGCTGAATTACTCCCCAGGCATCTCAACCTCAAGTGGGGCACACTCCAATGTGTTAAAACAGTACCTCTTGTGCAGTTCATTCATAGTGGGGCTATCAAGATCTTTCTCAAGCTGATGGAAGCTTGAGTAAAGCTGGGTAAAGTCTATGAATTCTGGAAAGCACTTAATAATTCTGACTGTATCTTGTCCCCTTACAAGCTCTTTTCATAGCATCATGCTTCTGAGACTTCTCCAGACACTGTAAGAGCTCCAGCATAGGGTTCTGTTTGAGGAGACAGATGTGGCAGCACTTTCTCTTTTCACTGGATCTGCCCCTACCCTGGTCCCTGTCTCCACTGCCCTGATGAACACAGGATTCAGTTCAAGAACAAGGACAGTATCACTTCTTCCCTTTTCCTTTCCTCTCCTACACACTCCTAACTGAAATACAAAGGGTCAAGCCTGCCAACTGTACAGAATCTGTCCAGAGTTTTACAACAGTAAAACACAAGACTAGTGTTCTACAGCAAAAGGAAAATGTTCCCTGCCATAGATCTATAACCAGCATCCATAACCATGCCACGGGATGCACACAGTGCCACAGCACGACCATCTACCAGGAGACTTCCTTTGGAGTGGTTCAAAGTTTGATGGGCAAAGGGAGTGGCTAAAGTGGATCAAATAATGGCATATTAAATAATGTCAGGCCTTTAGCATTGCTTGAACGTGGGATTTTTAAAGCGTGGGTTTATACATCTCCACTTTGTAAACTGAGCACTTTTCAAAGAGGGCTCCAGAACCCTACAGAGCTGTCTTTAGGGGGTCTTTGATCTTTCCAGAGCACCTATCTTGTGTGTCTGTAATTGCTCTAGTTTAACAAGGCTCCATAGCACTTCAAGAAAGAAAAAAAAAATCCTTTTATTAAGGCTGTAAACCTAAGTGACCGCAGTGATGGAATGTGCTGCTGTGGGTACACTGTAAATCCCCTAGAAAAAAAAAAAAAATAAAAGGAAAAAATAGAATCTCCACGATGAAATGAAATGAAATATTTATTAAACATGTTGCCAATGTCCCAGGTGGTATGAAGAAGCCTTGTGGTATGCTGAAAGGCTTGATCTTTCGAAGTATTATGAATGCTGATTTAAATGATTGGGTGAAAGCTGAGGAAGTTATGGCTGAAATTTTGGCTAAAGATGACAGCTCTGGGTTTCAAGTTGCACAAAGCAGTCTGAGGGATTAAGCCAACAAAACCCACTCAAAGATATCCAGTTTCAAAAAGGGTAATCTTCGTATCAGTGATTCACACTCAGACAATGGTGAGGATTCCTCATTACTCCGACTTTGCCATATTAATCTTACTTTACAAATACATGCAGTGATTTATATCATGTTTAATTAACTGATTGAGGGCTCCTGTGGTAAAATGGCATCACATTAAGCTCTGTCCTTATGGCAAATGCGAATCACATCTTTAGCCTTGCAAGAACAAAATATCATGGGATTCACTGATGACAGGATGTAGGAATCGAAATAAGGTCCCTCCTGTTGTTTGAGAATCCAGTAAGGGTGGTTGCCATATGCTCATCATTTCCAAGGGAAAAAAATGACAGGATAGAAGAAAGAACTGCTCTAGTTCTTCCAATATGTTCAAATCTCAGATGAAAATGATTGTACAGCAGTTCTGTACTGAGGCCAAGTTTTACATGAAAGTGCATAGCAAACTTTGAGAAAGCTTATAATGAGAGATTTTTCTAATGTGATTTTTTTTCTGTATTTAAATAAACTGCTCTGCGAAATGACTCCCTTTTTAGGAGAAAAAAAAAAACAAACAACAAAACAAAACCAACAACAAAAAAAACCAACAAAACAAAAACCAGAAAAAGAGATGAACTAAATAAAGAAAGCCTTCTTTGCCAGCAACATAAGACACCACAAAATTAACTTAGCTTTTGCTATGAAGAGTTATTCCCCTCTAGCACTCACAACCTGTTTTTGAAGATAAAAACTACAACTGTTATCGTCTGATAAAATTAGATGCTGTATATAATTTGCTACTAACATTACCAAGATTAAAAGCCTTGCTTATATTATTACAAAGTTTCTTAAATTTCAGAAAGCGTTTTATTTGTAAAAGCTGTCTTATTAAGAGACTGCATTTTTTATACTCACAATGAACCTTACATCCAGTAAATTCTCTAGCAATTGGCGAACTGTTTTACGTGAGTCACAGTTTGCTCCCAGGAATTCAGTGGATTTTTGCAATTTGTTTCTATGGCAAAGAGGATCGCGGTGGGATGGGAGAAGCGGGTTTCATATTTTGCAAAGCTTTTATGAGATTTCAGAAATGTCCCCATTCCTCCCTGGGTCCAAGACTTTTTTGAATCTTATACACCAGAATGAGAGATGAACAGACAGTTTAAAAGCTGGGTGAGTAAAGCACTCAGTGCTGCTGCTTAGCCATTTTCTCCCATTTTCCACAGAGTGCCCTAGGTCTTAGGCTGGTCCTAAAACTAGCACATCAGGTCTCAAGATCTTCTGTTAGCTAGCAGGGCTCCACTTTGCACAAACAGTTAAAAGCACAGCAAGCAAACAGCTCTAAAGCCTAGCGTTCAGGGCACTCGCTTTGTAAATCTCACGTTCAAGTCCCGAGGCCTGAACCTTGATTTTCCACATTCCAGGTGAGTGCCCCGACCGATCGCGGCGCTACCTGATACTCCAACCTTGCCATCTCCTTCTGGTCTCGACCAGAAATTCCATCCGACGGCTGACAAATCTCTTCTGATGAAAGTTTCTTTGAAATCGATACCCGCCTGCAAAAAAAAAAAAAAAAAGAAAAAGAAAAAAAAAAAGTTTCAGTTTCCTCAAACCAGCCTTTTCAATCAAAGAAAGAGAAAATTCCCAACCCCTTCTAACCATTTCACTGATGGGTAAAATTGAGCCACTTGTACGGCTGGGCAACAGGGGCAACTCGGCCGGTGCATTTGGCAGTCCAGCCAAAATCAGGGGGCACGTTCTTTGTGGGCAAAGCCATCATTCCTCCCAAATGTGCTAAAGAGATGGCTCTGCACCATCACACCCCTGTGCCCCCTCTCCGTCCTTTGTCAGGAGCCAACATGCCTCACTGCTGCTAGAAACATTAGCATGGTTTTGTGATTAGAAAGGTTATACACACCTTAGAGTCAGTCACTTCATCCTGCCCCTGCTCCGATCCCTTAAACCTGAGGAGAAACAGGGTAATTATTTGCCCTTTGCGCCGTAGGTAAACTCCAAATCTCATCATATATCTTCCCTAAATTTCATCGTGAAGCACTCCCCCCTCCTCCCTTCTCACTGCCCCCCTTGCAACATTCGATGCCTTAAAAAAGTTTTGAAATTGTTTTACCCGAATGCGAAGCACTCACAGGATATCAAAACCAGCTTGGTTTGTGCTTACGTAGGAGGAGAACTGCTATCAAAATAACTGCAAATAAAAGCGTACCATTTCATACCTTCTGTCAATAATTTTGAAACTTGCAGGGATTTCAACACCTGTGCCATTAGTCCACGATAATTTGTGATAATTTCTGAAGTTCTGAAATGCATTTTTAAATTTTAATTGCCATTTTACAGGTATTTTCAAATAAAAGAATTCAACATAATTCGTATTGATTTCTTGTCACATAAAAGCACATGTCCAAATTCTGATCCAAAGCTAGGAGCAATTCAAAACTGGTTGCACACAGAAAAGCATTTTGATCCTGAACAAACAGATTTTAAGACACAGATATATCTGTTTTAATATCCTGAGGTTGCTTTCACATTCTTTAAAAAAAAATTTCCTACCTGTAAAAATATTTTTTGTTTTCTGATTTAAAAGGCATTTTGAAAGTTTAAGAAATATGCATATGTAAGATAAAATATCCTGAGCAATGTACAATGAAGTGGTTTTGGCTAGTTTTTGCTTAAAATTTACAGTTAACAGTTTTAGAGGCTAAACTGTATTTCCCTCCAAAAATAGTTCGCATTTGAATTTTTTAATATTTAGAGTAGAGCTTTCAGCTGTGTAAAAGTACCTTGAAATATGTGAAGGTCAAAGCAAACCTTCATTTTAAATATTTCAAATTGTTATAGTTACTGCTTTGAGATAATATGACATTTACAGTAATTGCTGAAATTCCAATTACTTTCAGTAAGAGCTGCTTCTTTTGCAAGTTGTTAAAAAATATAAAGGTGCATTGGATATTGCATTGCTAGAGACAGAGCCTGCAAGTAAAGGCAATTAAATGTGAGTTTGATGATCCACAACGTACTGGACCAACATTAAAAAGACTTTTCCGTGTTTGACTGTTTACCAGTTTTGTCTTTAAATAATAGTCTTCTTTTGGCATGTAATGTATATCTGCTTGCACTAAACATAATTTATGAATATTTTAACACATGTGTACTCAGTGGGGTGTATTATCATACTGATATAAATAGAATTAATGAGCAGTCAACCTGCCACATGTCATGACATATGACAGGGCAGCCGGAGCATGGGAATAATTCTTTCTGTTTCATATTAAAGCTTCTTTTCCCAGTTGAATTTTTGTTCCCAGATGCCAACGGACCTAATTTTCTAAGGACCATTTACAAAAATAGTAAGAAATGACAAACCTGGGCTAATTTATCTTGGGTCACATTAAAGAATGATTATTTTTCTGTCATTTCAAATCCATAAATAAACAGATTAAAGAAAGTAGTGTGCTTTTTTCAGTTAAATTTGAGGGGCTTCACAATGAGGGGTTTGATATCTGCCTCAACTTCCATTCTTAATAATCAAGTATTTTATTTGTTGTTGATTTTGAATTTGTTTCAATGTCACGTTACTTGTTTCTTCTGTTAAGGGTCTAGAATATAATCACTGTATAAATACAAAGATGAAATGTACCAGTTATTTCAAGGCAGTAAGAAATATAGATGCAGGTAGGCAATATCTTTTTAGCCAAATATTCATTCCAGTTTCAAAAGCTAGGTGACAATCTGCTAACCACGACTAATATTTTTTTTATTTTTTCTTTTTTTAATAAAGATACAAAGTTGACAGAACATGCAGAATATAAGGTTAGGCCACATTCCCTCCTTTGCACTTTATTTTGGAAGATAAATATTGAAATATAATATCAATTCTGTTTACAAAAGGCTGCTCAGCCAGTTGAAGGATAAGGGTCATAATAAAATAAACAAATTAACAAGGGTCATAATAAAATGAACAAATTAAAATCAGTTAGACTGCCCAGCTAACATCTAATTAAAGATCCTTGACTTAAAAAGTTTTCCTTTCAGCAAAGAATGCAAATGTCCTTTGATGCTGCAGTGCTGGGCTGCTGAAAACAGGGGGGAAGATACCTACCCTATTTTTTTCTCCTTTTTGATTTAAAATAACTTTTTTTAAAAATATTTTATGGCTCATGAATCTTTAAAGTCGTGACTCATTCTCCGACAGGAACAAGACAGTCTGCTCAAGATGGATCTAGTTCAAGTTTGAAGACTTGAAAGAAGTAAAAAAGACTTATCTTGGACTCTTAATTATATTAAAGGACAAGGAGACACTACAAGTTTTTGTGTCCGAAGATCTTCCCGACAGGGCAGCAGCACGTCCCTTGGGAATCCAGCTCTGTCACTCTCAAAGAAAAGGGGCACCATCTAGTGCTTTTTTGGAGGAAAAGCTGCTAATACCAGCAGGGGTGTAGCGGGGGGAGGAACACACGAGGGGGAGGGAGAAGAAATGACACTCCATTTTTTTTCAAAAGACAAAGAAAACCTGTTGGCCTGTTTCATCTTCCATTTTGAGGCACTGCAGTATTTAGCTTCAGGCTGTAAGTAAAAATTGTCAGCTTTCACAAGGTGGAAGGAAGGATTCCCAATAATATATACAATTTTAAATGGATGGGGGGCTGGTATACAGACATTATTCTGCTTAATAGGTATTTCTTCTGCCTATTAATACACTTAAACATTTCCGTATCAGCCCTTTTCATTAGACATTCCCTCTTTTATTAATCTAAAAGAAACCCTTTTTAAGTCATTTTTATTTCATTGGAGACTACACTGTGCTGTTAATGTTCCTGGAAATGTTCTTACAAATAATCTTTCCAGAGTTCACCCAACATAACACAGAGATTCTATGAAAAATGATTTGTAGCACAAAATCCTTTACAGTGCAATGAGATCAAATTAACCACTGATGCTGCTAGGAAAAAGCTTGGGAAGTTTTATCTGATTGGCAAAAGAGGTTCATATCTGAGTCCAGGGAAAGAGTGCCCTTTGATAAGATTTCACAGCACTGGAGTCTCATTATCGGAATGATTTTTGAAACCACTTTGAAAACAACTTAGGGGGGAATATTCTTTTCCGCTGTAACTTGGGGAATAGATGATTTTCTAAGGAATTGTGAAATAGTGGCTCAATATTGTTTAACTTACTGGTACTATGAATTGGCAGAAACTGTATTAGCCAAAGTAATAAGTGCTCAGTTAAAAGAACCACTGTTTCAAAGGTACATCAGCCCTCCTCGAGAGCCCCAAGTTGGGAATGTTTGTTGTGAACTACGGTGGCTGCTGCCTTCGGACGCCCAGAACAATCCCAGCTTTACACAGAGTCAGGGCTCAAGACATGCTGAAAAATCAAATGTGCTGATGCCCCAAGCAGACTCCAAAAGACACACAGTTAAAATCAGTGCTTGCTTTTTAACTTCTGGACCATAATCTTGGATTCCCTGGGCACTCCAAGCTCTCAGTCGACTGTGTTGTGGTAACACGGGAATGTCAGACCCGCGTGTAAGACTAAATAAACAAGAAATATTTCTACTAGAATAGTGCTGAGCAAAGCAAATATGTGGCTTGATGAGTAATTCTCAGAGGGAACCCTATCCCAGGAAACAAAACCAAAAATATATTTATGTTGCTATAGAGATTTTCTTATGGAGTTGAACATGCCTGTTAGAGAATTCACTCACACACACACACACACAAAAAGGCAGGTGAAGAATTAAGGGACTTGAATAAGACCAGGTAAGCAAAAATCAGTAAAAAGTTCAGATTCCCAAATCCTAAACAGGGCTGGAAACAACATGCAAGTCCTGAAAATCATGCAGGAGTGCTCTGGTCTAGTGCTCTGAGCACAAGCTGGGGAACCATACCTGGGGGACACTTGCCCTGCAGCAGATTTCAGCACGTCAGTTCAGGGCCTGCCGCATGGATGTGCTGAGCATCCTTGTTTTCTCGTGAAATCAGGAGCTTGGAACTTCTGCTATTTGGATCATGGACTCAAGTTGCTTCATTTTAGGCACCCATATTTTCAAATGACACTATTTAACCTCTCTGTGCCTCAGTTTCCACATCTGTAAAACTCGATAGCTACGCTTACCTTGCATGGGTGTCAGGAAGATTATTTCAGGTCCCTAAAGAACTTTGAAAAGGAGAAGCAAACCAAACTGAATTTACGTATTATTTGTCACTTTTTTATCCCATAAAATGGAAGTCAGATGCAGCCCAGACTGTGAACTATAACAAAATGTTCACCTAAGTCTTTCCCTATGGCTCTGATGCCAAAAGAGCTGAATTCAGCATGGCTTTGCAGGAAGAAGGGAACTTTCCCACCTGCTGACCTGGCAACACCCATGGTAAGTGATAACTTAATGTCTTAAATAACCACAACCTCTACTAACTGAATATTCTATATGTTTTCATTATATTCTTTAACTGAATGATCAATGCAGTTCACTGTCTATTTCTGGTAATTAAAAAATCCCTCTTAGGCATCTTAAGAATCCCTGAGAGGGAGCTTTACTCTAGAGGGAAGAAAAAATGTTGCCAATAAAACCTCTCTGGGGTTTTCCTTGGTGCAGGATGAACCTCATTAGATTTCAGGCAGACACAATCTTGTCTTGGCAGGTTTCAGATCATCTAGAATTGATTAAATGAGCCCATTAGAAAAGTCTACACCCGTGTCTCTCTAAACTTGAAGACTAATGGGACACTTTCCCTAATATATCCCCTTTAAACAAAGCAGCCACTTGCCTCCCATGCTGGGTACCTTCACAAACTCTTAATGTGTCTCCAAGATTCTTGTCTGAAGCTTCCCTTTCCTTGCTCTAAGTGTTCCATTTTTCCCTGGTCTTCACAGTCTCACTTTCCTGAATGCTGTAGTTCAGTGAAACCCTCTGGTAATGACAGCACTGGAGTGATAATGTACTTTCCCGATTTCCCGTTAATAGGAGCACTTGATCCAGCAACGGGTGCCAGCTCAGTGGCAGAAGGATGCTTTAATATTTTTTAGAGGTAAAAGGACCAGTTCAATTTATAGCCTTGGCTACCTCAGCAGTTTCACTCTGTCTTGGCACAAAAATGGATGTTTTAGTTAAAATAAAGCCAAAAAAATAATAATAAAAAAAATCCCCCTTAGTTTGCTCAGTTTCATGCCAAACAAACAAAGTACAGTTGCTTTTTTCTCCCTGAGGAAATGTGTGAAAACTGCCTAATTCAACGAAGGAGTTAAAATAACCAAGGGGAAGGAGAAGGGGCTGAACAGCAGCATCAAAAAGGAAAGCAATTTGTTTTTCTATTTTAATAAGAGACACATAATCACAGACTGTCCAACAATACGTGTATCCTTGCTGAAGAGCTGCTGATATTCTACATTAACCTTTGATAGCGAGAAGTGTATTACCCCTACTGTTTTCCACAATAAATTATGTTATATCTGGCATCCAAAGCGCTAGGAAGTGTTCAGCCAGCTGGAAGCACCAGATTGGCCCCACATCCCTAACGTTCAGATTATAAATAAAGGGTACCTCATACTGCTAGTGTAACAAAAACAAGCAATGCGGAGGAAGGGCAACTTCCCCCCTGCCCACAGAGGCAAAGGGCGTCAGCTGGGGAATGGCAGAACAGGAATTCCAGAGGGCAGCCTTTCTGCAGGGAGATGCAGCCCCCAGCATGCCAGACCCCAGACAAGCACAGGACTTGAGGCACAGAAATGAGACTTCTCCAGTTACATCTTTACCGAGGATTTGCACATTAAAGGAAAAGAAAAAAAAAGCCAAAGGGAAGTATATCTGGCTCTGCTCTTCCCAGATGGTATAACCACACAAACACAGGCTCACACATACACATATCTTCCCACTCTTTAGGCAGTGTTGCCTGTTCTCTTCCAGCCGTGAAAATAATTAGCTCAGCCACAACCTCAGTTTGGGAGGATGTGGTCAAATGTGCCACGGTGTACCCTTCTCCCAGGCCCCCTAATCAAAGGACATTATGGCTCTAAGTATTTAACAGCATTGTGATAATGTTGAGGAAAGCACTGCCTTTAATGATCTGGAAGGTGAAGATACCAAATAGGAAGAGAACAAAAGACAGCCAGAGACTCAAACCCCAATATCTGAAAAAGGCTACAAATGGGCTTTTTGGGTCCAAGGAAACCACTTCATTAGCTTGAGTGGGAGCACAACTGAACCAGTGCTGAGAGCTGCTAAGCCAACTCCACGGCTGGAAAAATTAACCTCATCTATTTATTCTAAGGGCTAGACTCTGGTGGTCCCTGGTGAGGATGTAATGGGAAGTTGGATACAAGGAGGTGTTCTCCTCACCATTCCTTTTTGGTAGGGGCTGGCCACAGCTGCAGTCTCTGTGCTCTCCAGAGGGCAAAAATTAGCCCCAAATTGGTATATTCCATCTTCATTACTCCAGCTATTATATAAACATGGCTATATGCTTGCTTACTTAAGCTGAAAAATGGAAAAGAGGAACTAAAATTAAGGTTAATAGAGCCAGACAGAGTATTCCCCATTTACTTTGCCCTCACCATAGCTGCTTCACCCTTCTGCCTGGAGTAGATGCTTTCCCCCAAAACAGCACTGTTTTACTCTTTTACTTACTTCTACTTTCCCTTATTTTATTTATTTTTTTCCCCTGGTGCCCTCTTCTGTCCCACTGTTGCTGCTGTTGTGGCAGGTTAGCTTTGCTTATATAACACACAGCATGAGGTTTCTGAAAGAAGACACTAAGACAGGATCCCTCTCTCTCTGGTCTATAACATGGTGGGTAAGGTTCTGAAGAATTACACTAACAATAAAATTTAGGAAATTTTCAGTGTCTTGTGATGAATTTCATCACTGGAAGGAACTTGAAACTGGGCAAAGAAATGGCCAGCAAGATGTCTGTCAATGTCCACCCATCTATCTCTCTGCAGTTGGTCTGTGCCACATTCGGAAAATTGTCATTTAATCCCCCTTTAGGCAACTGAGGTGCTGCCTGAAAAGCCTCTAATCTGTTGGGTTTGCAGGCCTAAAAGGGTTGCTGAGGTGAAACATATGCCACAGAATAAATCAGATGTCCTGATTTATTTCAGGATCATGGAAGTATTTGTGCTCCTCAGGGAGGCGGAAGGGAGGCTAGGCTGAGAGCAAGAATCACAAATTTGGTACTGCCTGTACATCCCAGGTTTAGATTTCTCTTTCTCATTGTAGTGGCTGATGCTTCCCACTCAGAAAGTGGTTGGTTCAAATGCAGTTGTTGTCCCCAAAAAGATTGTTTGGAATTTTAAAAAGAAATAATGCTCCATTGCCCCAAAAATAGCACAGATGTACTGTTTTTCTCTAACATTCATTACACCAGTATGAGATTTTGGGGAGAAAAGAAAGACCCAGAGAGAAAGGTTTGAAGAAAGAGGCAGATCTGCAGCATTGTTTCCATGCTTTCTTTTCACTGTCGGAGACAACTTACTGCACAGCTTGTTTAAGGATTCTGGATAGTGTAGTCCCAGCAGACGTTTCCTGTACTAAGATGTATTCTCATTAGAGTTACCAAAAGGGAGTATTCAAAACATTGCTTATCTGCACATAATCACTATATCATGCCATGTATCCTTTATTTTAATTCCTACTCACTTGCTAATTACACACCACACTGAAGGTCTCACAACTGCTCTCCTTTCAGCAGCTTTGTTTGCAAAGTGTCTGGCAATAATCTCCCAGCAGTGTATTATCATGCCCTTTTCATCACACTATTTAATCAATAGGGTAATGACCTCATACAAGCTAGTTCCAGGACCTAGCCATGCCATGCTAAATAAATGAAACAAACAAAACTGCGGGCTACATTCCTTCTGTTTTAAAAACCTGGATGTGAACCATTCCTGCATCAAAAATTATTATAATATATAGAAACTGCAACTTCTTTACATCTCTTGCCAGGAAAAAAAAAAAATAGATTCTACAGTACCGTGGGGAAAGAGCTGGTTTCTTTAAGCAGACATAATTGCAAAACATGTGTGTTCTTGGTCAAGTGTTCACAGGAAGATTTATCCTGATAACACTGGAAACAACCCTTTCCCCCAGTACATCACATCATCACTTCGAGGACTGAATGGTGACCATCACAGCTAATGGGATGAAATCACATGCAGCACACTTCCAAAGCAGAGGCTGGAATAAACCTTCTTTTCAAAAGGATTTCTGTTGCAGTGAGCAGAAGGAAAGCAGCTTCTCTCCATTTCCTGAGCTGTAAACTTACAAAGTGTGGTTCACTTTGATTTTGCATCCCATGTCTGGATTATACTCTGTCTAATAAAGTGCATGTGAGATGTGTTGAGTAATGTGTGAACTCTGGAGCACATGTAGCATCACTCTAGTGCGGCGATTCTCTTGTCCAGAGCAATGGGGGTAATAAATTGGGTCTGTCTGCTCTTCTTAACCACCACTTCTCCTAATACTAGTAGGAATTTAATTTCAGAAATAATTTTTTTTTTTTTTTTTTACATCAGATTTTATTGCAACTGGACAACAGAGAGAGCAACACAACTGACTAGCTAGCACATGGAGTGACCGCATATCCCTTCTGTTCTTGGGGAAATGAAGGCAAAATATCCAAAACAGCACAGAAGTTTCACCCCATGAAACCTCTGACAGAATGGTTAGGACAGAAAATAAGTTGCACAGCTGGGGAGGGGTAGTTCAGGGACATCTGGAAAGAGGAAGAGTATGCACTGGAAGAAGTGCGAACCACAAAATTTTCTGTTACCACGGCAGCATCACCATGCACTGCTTTCCCATCAGCCCAAAACATTGTGAAAGAAAAGTAAAAGACTTTAGTCCTGTTTCATCCCAGTTATTAACTGAAACAAACCTATTTCTACAAACATATCTCAAGACAAATTTTTACTGGAAATTTTTCACTGCACTGATACCATTTAGGTTCTTTTGGCACCTTCCATTTAGGTGTGTTATGAAAATGACAAGGTGCCAGTCATCCAAGCTGTTGGCACCAGCTAAAATCTGTTCTGAGGCAGAGTAATTTACACTTGGATGAACACCTCCCAACAAGTAATCACATAAATACCTTCATGTTGAGATGCAACTCATTGCTGGTTAGGTAACTTCTATAACGAGCCTATGTGTGATCTGTCCCAAAGAGCTGCAAAGGCTTCAGTGCAAATATTCTGTTAAACTGCTGTAGGAGATCTTGGAGTAGGAACTAGGTAGTGTGCCTGTGAACCCCTTGCTGTGTTACAAGATATTAGTTCTGGACTATAAAACTGCATTTTGGAAAATATTCTCTCAAAACATTCCATGTGATACTAGGATGGAAAAGTAGGAACTTAAAAACCCAACATTCTCAGTCCCTTAATGAACTGAAACTCCCCAATTGGCCCATCTGGTGGTCTGGCCCCTGCAAACTATTACCTTTACTTCTGATGCAGAGGAAGAAATAGCAAAGAAATAGCAAAGAATAGCAAAAAATGAAGGAAGTGACAAGACTAAGAAAAGAGAAGAAAGAAAATTCCAGACATTTCCAAATGAGGCAAATTAACCTCCAGCAGTGGGTGGTCACCCTAGACATTAACTGCTTCCCTGATATTTATAAGGACACTCAGAATTATTATAAAACATCATTGTCGGCTAACAACAACTTGCCTTCCCAGCAAAATCTGTCCTTGCATCACCCAGGAATTAGGACATGTCACTGAATTACTTCTCTAATCCATATTTACAGAAAATAAATTATTTCTATAATTGTTGACATTGCAGTCCACCATTTGCTAGGTACAAAAAAATCCTGATGCATCTTGTGAAAGGGCCCGCTTCTACAATGGCAACACATACCTCCAACAGATGAACAGGAGAGGCTGGGAGGAAATATGAGACCCTCTGTCCTTCAGGATGCTACTCAAAATCCAGCAGAGAGATCAACCTGGACGGGATGGCAATGACTTGCCTTCACAGCTCATCACTTTGGTACCAGGTAACTTTGCATATTGGTACTTAAAATGCCACCAGTATTTTTCAATATAATGTTGACTTGAATGAACAGTCTTGCAAGAATATCTATTCTCTGTCAGGTAGAGTTTCAAATTTTTGAGGAATCTCCTTATCCAGAAAACACCGCTGTGAACCTTTTCTCCTCTTGCTTTTGTTTTGCAAGCATTCTTGTAAGATAAGGCAAAATATCCGTATTTCAGAGCATCCTCCTCATGAAATAATATTACATCAAAAAAAGACCCATTGGTTTTCATCTCTTAGCGCACAGGTAGTAGAAGGTCATAAATTTTCTCTTCAGCCCTGTAAACCTTTCTGCAGTCAGAGGGCAACAGAAAACCATGATCTGTCTGCTTACTTTCAGACATCTCTATTTCACAGAGAAAAAGGTATAAGGAAGAAGAACTAAAAAGGTGGTACCTTTCCCTCAGATATTAAAAAAAATGTTTAACAGCATGCATGTTTGGACAAAAAACCCCACAATCTAACATATTTGTGAAACTTTTTGCTTAAGTCCTAAAAAAATCCCAAATAGAGAAAGGAAACCCACTACCTCACCCTCCGTTGTGCAGATTGCAGGACTTAACCATATGGGCAGGCTGCATGGGAAGGACTTCTAAAGATCTTGCCAGGAACAGCTCTAAGTCATCCTGAGACCTCCTGCTGATGGATCAAGGATTGCAGGAGCACCTCAGAGAACAGTCCACCTGATATAGATGGGGTGGAAACAAACGAAAAAATCTAAGACATCAGAGACTCAGATTTTTCACAATTTTGGATGTGTGCCAATATTAAAGTAAAAAAAGTCAGGATTTGATAAAAAGATCTGATAGAAAAGCAAAAGAGGCATATAAGTGATAACTAGTGTGATAAAGAACTAAAAGGGATAATATAATTAAAGTTGATCCACATGGGTTTCTGGAAAACAGATCTTGTCAAGCTAACTTGATATCATTTTCTGATGTGATTACAAATGGGACTGCTAAAGGCAACCATCTTGATGGATGCCTGTAAGAAAACTGGCTTTGTATCACCCCACAGTTTGACTGAAAAGCTAAAAAGCATAAGAGATGGGATTCATCCACAGTAATTATAGCTGTCTAGAAGTTTGGCAGCTTGTCTTAACTTCTCTATGTTCCCATTATAGTCAATGAAAAGAAAAAGGCACTGTCGAAAAGTGATTTATGATTTTTCAGATAAGTCCACTACATCTTCCTGTGAAGGTCCCCATCTCTCTCCATTGAATATTAAGAACTTAGAAAACTGGCAGCCATTAGAAGCTAATTCTTGGATGGCTAAAATGAGACATGATGAATCAGAATGGCATCATAAACTACTTAGAAACTACATGGCAGATACATCTAAGCCGTCATTACATGGCTGGGGAACAAGGTACTGGTGTTGAAATTTGCTATTGCATCCTAGACAAACTTTCACTTTTGTTGGAAAAAAAAAAAATAGCAGTTTCACAATATGGGAAGTTGACTAGAAAATGGAAATGACGGAGAAGACAGTTGGGTTAGATGAGTGCAACCAGTCATCAGTACAGCTAACAGGAAGGCCATGGATCAAGGAATGAGTATAAAATGAGACAGACTTAATGAGGAAGGGCTCTACTCAGACAAAAAGAGATCCTAAAAAGGAGGCAAGGGTTTGGGAACGCAGGCCGTGACGAGTAACCAGATTCCTATGAATTCCTAGAGCAGTGAAGTAACAAAAAGCTACAATGCTTCCCAGATGTATGACCAATAATAAATAGGAGTAGGGAGGTTGTGTTATCTTATTTGGCATCAGCAAAATGACTAGTAGTTTCACTGGGTTCCTGGTGTTGTTTTAAGAAAGACTATGAAAAATTCCATGGATTACGAGGAAGCCAAGGGAACAATTACGCTATTAGGAAACGTGTCTTTCTACAAGAGACTCAAGGCACTCAATCAATTAACTTATCAAAGCGAAAGTTAAAGAATGATTTGATCACAGGCTACAAGTGATTTCCATAGGGAGCAAAAATTTGATAATAGAGGGCTCTTCAATCTAGCAGGCAAAGGCAGAACAAGACCGAAGGGCTAGAAGTTACAGCAAGACTAATTCAGTCTACAAATATGGTGCAAATTTTAAACACTCAGGGAATAACTTGAAATAACTTGCCAAGGACTGTGATTTATTTTCTGTCACCAGAAAATAAGTTTTAATCAACACTTGGCCTTGTTAGAGCTTCATCCTTCTATTTCTAAGCTTATTAATACATTCATTCTGAGAATCTCAGAATGCTTTTGTGGACAAAAAGAACAAATGTTGTAAGCTGGGAAGCGATCACAGCAGTATTCATACACAGCCAAGAGATCTCATTTCCATTTGGTCACCACGTCACAGTCCTTCTACCATGAAGATTGTCTAACTGAAACACCTTCTTCCTACTTCACACCATGCAAACCTCTTTGATTAATGAGCAGACTCAAAGTGGACTGCACTAAAATTAGCAACCAGGAAGAAATAATAATTTGCATTTATCCCTTGCAGAAGTACCGCCATACAATACTTCTGAGTCATTTTAGGTGCACCATTATTTTCCAAATGTAAAGGTAAAACAAATCACAATATGGTAAAGATCCCTCAGTAGGCAATTAAAAATTAATCAGCTAATTAGATCAAATGAAGGAGAAAATAAGGCTCAGGAAGACATCCATTCTAATTAACATAATATTAACTTACAAAAGACTTGTTCAGACAAAAAATATCAGTTTTATTTCCAATATCAAACAATCAATAAAAGGAAACAGTTGTTTCTTACCTTGTTATTCCCATGACCAAAGCCAAAAGGAAATGACAGTAATAGTGAATCAACTGCCCGTGCAACTGTATTAATTTCTTATTATTTCTAATCTTGTTAACTATTTGAATCCACAATTTAAAACAGCTTGTATTAAATTAATGGGGATTCTACCTATATCATGCCTGTTCTATGCTTGTTGTGTCTCTTAACAACCTTCTAGGTGCTTAAAAATAAAAGTAATGAGGTCCAAAGTCTCATCTAGGTTTCTCCTCAGCTAGGAGAACTCCTAACTAAAGCACAGGGTTTTACTGTGGAGACAGAGGATGTTAAAATAAGAAAACAGTGGAGGGATTCTTAAGTCTGTGTTGGGCATGATAACATATACTCTCAAGGAAGGAAATAGCATTATAGGACACCTTATTGAATAAACCTGACTGGTTAAGCGGAAAGGCTCAGGCAATCAGACAAGGAATTGGCCACAGTTGAACCTAATTAGATGGATTGCATAGATTAGAAATACCTGCTATTATAGGAGAGTTCCTAAAATATTTTTTCAAATGTCACATTACTCCAGCAATGACCAACCACCCCAACCTTCTGGCTGGAGCCACAGCACACATGCCACAGACCTTTGAGTGGTCCAAGCAACTCCAAGCTGGGAGATGACCATGACTCCCAGTGCTCTGGTGCAGACACAATGTGGATGGTTCCCTAAGCCACCCACAAGCAGTGCATTGAGCAGCCCATCACAGAGCTCCCATGTGCTATCCAGATCCATATCACCCAGTGACCTCTTTGCCAGGCAAACCCAGCTTCCCTGCCCAGCTCCTGAGGCAGGCCTGGCTTGGGAGTAATCCTCGAATTGCCCAAGAGCTGCATGGGGTGCAGTGCCACAGGCCAGGCAGGACACAACTGCATTATTTACTTTTGCAGAGGAAAAAAGAAATCTAGAAAGAGTGTGTAATGGTTTAGAAGCAGGCTTTGCAAACCAATTCCACAACGAATGTATTTCACTTTGATCACCCCTTCTAGCCCATAACAGAATTGAGGCAGTATTTTGTTTTGCAGAAATTAGTACCTTCAAGACCTGCAGTGGATTTATTATTTCTGCTAAGGCTTGCACTTCCTTTCTGATCCACTGCTGTAAAATCTAGAGGGACAGAACAGCACAGAAAATTACTGCGAAGATGTAGTGTGACATAGGAAGAGTCAGACGCATTATGTGTGAACAATACGACAAAAGGAAAAGCCATCTGAAAATAAATGAAAAAATTAATAATCAAAAGGGTGTCTAATTCTTATCTGGGCACTTGTTTGCTCAGTCTATAAATTAGGACCACCAAGCCATGGCCTATAAAGCCGGAAAGGACACTGGGCCCAGAACTCATTCCTGCTTGAGGAAGGAGCCAGAACCAACCATTCTGGGGAAAGAAATTATGACACCAGAAGACAAGTGAGGTACTGGAAACCTAATTTTTCCCTTGCTTCATTCCTGAAACTAGGGCTCCACAATTGTGGGCCAAAACTCCATATCCACTGTAAGCCTGGTCTGGTCACTGAAACAACTCCTAATGGCAGTGAGGTCACACAGGGCACCTGTGGGGCCACCAGGTAATGGCCAGAGACTTCAAATCATTGTGCAGCAATTGTGAAACTGCTGTTAGGAGAGAGTAACTCCTAATCATCCCAACATTAAAACCAGCAGCAGCAGATGCCACATAATCAGAGTCACACACACACAGATGGAACAGGGAGACTTCATTGTGATGCATCTCCGTGTAAACTGTGGCTTAAAGTTAATGGGATACAGGCCCAAAGAATTATGTATAGAATTTATAAAATGAAAGCCCCAAAAAAGGGCACTTTGGTAACAGAAATTGTTTTTTCAACTGCAAGCTATGAACACTTGACATGAAAATAGTCCATGCAGAAATTGCTGAGTACGTTAGAGAAATAGGGAGAATGACTGTATTTTGAGAATTTCATACTAGTTTGATCAGTGATTTTTCAGTAAGCTATTTAGGCTAAACATTCTCCTGGAACAGATGTATCAATCAAAAGCTAAGGCTCCTTTAAATAAATAAGCACTGCTTATTTTCTTCTCCAGAATGCTTGATCAAAAACTTGATTTTCTCTGACCATCCACTGCATTTTGTTTGGTAGCTGATAAAACACTTCACTAATTTACACTGTAGCATGTGGGAGTTTTAGCAAGTTGAGGTCTCAGATACAGCTGAGATTTTGTCACTGATGAAAAGAATCATGTATAGGATATATAGTAGATCAATATTTGTCAGGCTTTCCAAACAAGCTGGAAACTGATCCTTTCCTGTTCTTCAAAAAAATCCTCTAACTTGTTTTCCTATAAGGGATTAAAAAAAAATAAATCCAGAAACTAAGTGATCAGAACTGAAAACCTATTTCTCACTACTTGATTGCCTGGAGCTGTAATACAGCAGGATCAAGAGACTTAAGCAAAACAAAACAAAAAACCAAACCAAAACATAACAAAACAAAAAACCAAAACAAAAAACCAAAACAAACAAAAAAAAGTTGTGGGGTTTTTGTTTTTGGTTTTTTGTTGTTTGTTTTTTTTTTAAAAGGAAAATAAAAGAAAACCTTCTATGAACAGTTTTTGAACCTGTCCTTATTTATACCTTTTCTGCATGTATAAGCAATAAAGTAGCTGAGGATGCATTCAGCTGGGAAAGCACATCCTCCGTGCCACAGCAAACAACAATAGGATGGACCTGAGTGAAAAGCAGTGAAAAGCTCTGAAAGCTCCTCGGCAGCAAGGTGAGATACAGCAAATAACTGAGGGGATGGGCGATGACTGCCCCAAGACTCCTCCTGGTCACTCCTCGGTGTGAGCCAGCACAAGGCTGAGATGCCCAGGTGATTGTACCTGTCCCAGGGGGAGAAGCTGCTGAGCTCTCTCCAGGCAGCAATGCACTGATGCTGAGTGGCCCAGCCAAGGTTTAAGGCATGAGTTCTACAAACAGCAGCCTCCACAATCTTACACAACCATGATTCCTCTCCTGGATGCAGTTCCCTCCGATCACAGTCTCCAGCTGTGGAACTGAGCCTACATTCCAATAAATACCTAGAAGGCCCTCCAGGTTATCCCCAGCTTTCCACCAGGGGTCTGAACCTCCAGGGCTCCCTCCAGACCTCTGTGACTTGTAGCCTGGTCATTCCCTGACTTAATTTTCCAAACGGCTCACCCATTTTGGCTGACAATTTCCTCTAAATGCCCAGACACCAAGCCATGGAAAATTTTCTTTAAATGCCAGTTAATGAGCAATGGAAAATGTCATTCCGATGAAGTTATGCAGGTACTTAAGTGCTCTGCTGGATCAGGTCTTTTTGAGCTACATTATAGTCCCACATTTGATGAGATTTTCTGAGTATGATAAATAAAATAAGATGAACCTCTAAGGATAAGAAGGGGAAAAAAAGAAAGAGATATATGTAAAATATTTTTAAAGTTCCTATGGTTCTCGGATGGCACAGTGGAGAAAAAGAGGGAAAGAGAATGCAAAAGCATAAACTAGGCTATGCTTGTGTAAATTACTCTGACATTTAATAACTCTCTACTAAAAATTCCCAAGCAAGGCTACTTCAGATATTTCTAAGGTCATGTATCATTTACTGTCTAGGTCAATTTATGCATCAGCAAAAATTGCTGCAAACCCTTCTGGACAGCACTTTAAAAATAAAGGTATATGTAACTGTTTTGGCCATATTTTCCTCACCAGTTTCTGCTCTGTGAGCATTTCACCTTGGAAAATTAAAGTAACATTCTGTAATAAGTGAAGCCAGTATGATATTTCAAGACAAGCCAAGGACAAGCTTTATAACTGTGCTATCAAAATGCTATTAATAAAAGCAAAAATACACACACGATGCCTGTGTTCACCTATGGATGGAAAAAAATTATTGCCCATTAAGTTAACATTTCCGATATCCTCTCAGTTTTTCCTAAGGTCCCAAAGAAGGCAACAAAACACATCTCTCTTGTTGTTAACTTGTATAAACTATCTGCTATCATGTAATGCTCCATTTTAGTAAACACTCCAAGGCTTCTTAAGAGAATATATAGATCAGTAGGATTTCTGGGAGGGGAAAAGGTGGGAAATTGCTGCTAAAAAATTGTACTTTCATATTTAAATTTTATAATAGTGTCTCAGTTTATTCTTGTTTGGGTCCACAGGGCTGTGTTTATAAATGCATCTTAAATTAAGCATCTAAATTCTCTCCTCTGTTTACACAGGACAATCCATGCTGCAGTAAGAGGCAAAGCTGGCTAGAAGATAACTCCAGTTACATCCCTGCGTCCCTCTGTACATCCCCGAGTATCGCTGAGCCACCCTCTGCAGAAATACTCAGTCAGTATGTGTAGCTACACACACTCTATTTAACTACTCCTTCCCCAGCAGAAAACATATTTTAAAGCACCATATAATTGTACTAAATTTTAGAGTTTGTACTCACACCATTTTTTAAAACAAATTACCCAAGGAAAATATGGCTTGGAGAATTTGCCTTTTCACCTGGTCTCAGGTGATCAGAAAGCAAACACACGCTTTCACTGGAGACAAATTAGGAGCGTGTGTGTGTGTGTGTTTTGCTTCCTTCTTTTTCAGTAGTTAAAAAGAAATCAATTTGGAAATGAAAATGTTGTTTGGGAACAAAAAAGCCCAAGATAGCTCACTTTGAAAATATCGCAGAGCATTTTAAAACATTCTGGAAAAAATGCAGTATCTGTCAAATTAATTTCATTATTTATAATAACTTCCATCCTCTCACAAATCTTGATATTTTCATTGAAATCACTATTATTGATTTTTCATTTTTCCAAGTCCTATCAAGAAAGAAAGACGAACTATAAACATAAAGTCACTTCCCTTCTTTAGTTACATTGATGCGATACATCCAATATTTTGAAAAAAGTCGCTAATGAGACATACTCTTTCCAAGATAAAAATGCTCTCTGTGTTCAAAGGACTTTAAAAAGGAGACTTTTTTCATTCTTATTTTCAGTGCTCTTATTACACTAATGGGAAATTCTTAAGAAACTTTGCAGATCTTGCACATTTATTTTGCTTCATTTTAGATCCTTGTCTCATAAAACACTGCAACAATTTCTCGGGCAGTTTATATTACTATTAAAAACTGAACTAATGTTGTTATTCATTCAATCTCCTCTATTATTTATCCCTCCTGATTTGAAAGTAGGACTCACAACTGCAGCACTCGGAGTTTGCTGCAAGTCCCTGGAACGCAGCCCCACCACAATTAGCCATTGATCCAGCTGTTCGTACCATGGCAAGGGAATGCAAACTCCCTCCTCCTTGAGGCTACAGCTCCACAGAGAAAGCCTCCAACATCACAGGCTTCATTTCTAAATGTACTACTACATTTCTTAACTTAATAAACAGTATCAGCTCAGAGTTGAGTTATTAAGCTGCAATGAGATACACTTTTATTCATTAGGAAAGGGGAATTTATTTTTTTCCCCCCATCATGAACCAGTTCAGCTTTTCTGCTCATGTAGATTATTTTATTTTGTTTTCCAACTTTTGGTAACACAATTTTACATAGACTGATATTGATGCAACAAGATCTCTCATGCAGAATGAGATATACATTATATATGTTGGGTTTTTTTTTCCCCAAAAATGTTTTCACTACATAAGCAAAACCTCACAAATGTGTGAAAGACCTGTGGCAAATATTCACATTTTATGAATGAGGTTAGTGAACAATGAGCTTGGAGAAAGGAAAAAAAAAAATCATAGTACTCAGTGACTGTGACAGATGTCATTTAATTTTAATTATTGATGACAATATTTCAGACTATGCTTGTTAACACAGTGGACTATAAAAGCAGAACACTACTTTACAGCACCCAGCTGCCAAGAGGTCACTGGGAGGTAGTAGGAGACATCAAGATTTGAGTAGCACTTTCTAGTAAGTGTGCCCATTTCAGTGTTTCGGTTTAGCTCAAGAGGTATCTACACTACTATAAAAAGTTTCTTCTCAGTATCCATTTCAACTGGAAACAAGGAGCAAGTAACTTACATAGTGCCTGTGGCGCGGAGCCCAGGTAAACCATTTCTGTAACTGTGTGATGCATTACAGCCTTTAATTACTATATTGCAAACCAACAGTCAAAAAAGATGCACACCTTCACACTTTGGGCTGATGAGCAAATTTACTCGCATTGCTATGATTACAAGGCAGTAGGCTTGTTCAAAAGTCTACAATGGACTTTGGAGCCTAATTCTTGATCCATTTTTTCCAGTCTTGTCTCCAATTTACATTTGATAGGTAAGACGCAAACAAATCCAGTATTCAAATGTCACAACTTCCTGTGATTAACTGTGACAATTTAACCATGTATATATTAGAGTTTATCTGTTTAATATATAGTACTTGGCTTTTTTTTGCTTGTTAAAAAGTTCTCTACTGACTTTAATTACACTCATGAGAATGGAGAAGTGAAAAAGCATATTGTTTGCCTGGGGCCTTGGGTGAAAAGAAAAGGCTTTCATGGCTCAGGGAATCATTCTTTAGTGACTTCAAAACTTCTTACTCCTGCTCCTAGACTGAAATCCACTGTTCAAATCTCACAAATGAAGTGTGATCCCAAGGTACTGCAAATTGATTAAATGAAAACCAGGCAGGTGATCAATATACAAGTAGTTCACTTCTTGACCCTATATTCTTGGTAGATAAGTTTGTACATTTACGTTTAGTGGCTCAGGGAGGAAATATCCACCTTATGATGTAATATATACATATGTTTGCATTTATATTGTTTAAAATAATGATGTAATATCCTAGTCCCTCAGGAACCTCATGTTAATTTCTTACCTACCAAATCTGGCTTCTGTAAGCCTCTCTTTGCCAGCACCAATTGCATTACTGGATTGAAATGGTTTATGCCTGCCTGGGTTTCACAGAATCACAAACTCAATTAGGCTGGAAAAGATCTCTGAGATCATCAAGTCCACCCTATGACCAAAAACCACTATGTCCACTAGACGCTTGCAGTGAGTGCTGTGTCCAGTCTTTCCTTAAAGACCTGCAGGGATGGTGACTCCACCACCTCCCTGGGCAGCCCATTGCAATTTATAACACTGTGAAGAAATTCATCCTGATGTCCAATCTAGACTTTCCCTGACACAACTTAAGGTTGCCTGGAAGAAGGGGATGAACCCTCCTTGGCTACACTCTCCTTCCAGGTAGTGGTAGAGAGTGATAAGGTCACCCCTGAGCCTCCTCCTCTCCAGGCTAAACAGCCCCAGCTATCTCAACTGGTCCTCAAAATAATTGTAACATAGAGCCTCCACCAGCTTCATGGCCTTTCTCTGGACTCATTCCAGCACCTCCTTCCTGAACTGAGGGGCCCAGGACTGCAACAGCACTACAGGTGTGGCCTCACTAGAGGAAGAATCGCTTCCCTGGTCCTGCTGGCCACACTATTCCTGATCCAGGCCAGGATGCCCTTGGCCTTCGTGCCCACCTGGGCACACTCTGGCTCACATTCAGCCACTGCCGACCAACACTCCCAGGTCCTTTCCCACCGGGCCACTTTCCAGCCGCTCTCTCCCCGGCCTGCAGCGCTGTGTGGGGTTGTTGTGGCCAAAGCTTAGGACCTGGCACTTGGCTTTATCGAACTTTTATTGATCCATTAGCCTCGGCCCATCCATCCAGCCTGCCCAGACCCCTCCCTCCACCACACCGACGCTCCCACCCAGCCGGCTGTCGCCCGCGAATTCGCTAACGGCAAAATTTGGCACCTGGGGCCAAGCCGCCAGCCGGGACCCTCCGGCGGGCACACCCCGACCCTGCGGCCGCGGGGTTTTTATCCCTTCCCTCTCCGGGCCCCGGGACCGAGGGCCGCGCTGCTTGCCCCGGCCTGGGGACCCGCTGTCCCCTTACGGCGGACGAGGCGGGGGGATGAAGGGGGGGCTCAGTTCTCCTCCGCGTCCGCACACCTGGCCACGCCCCTCGCGCCGCGCCGGACCAATGGGCGCTCGAGGCGGCGCGGCGGCGGCCAATCAGCGGCGGCGGCGGGGCTGCCCGGGAAAATGGCGGCGCTGGCGGCGGCGCTGGCGGCGGTGGCGGGAGGGACGCGGCGCCGCCGCAGCGAGCGCCATGCCCGGTAGCCGGCGCAAGGGGCTCTGCCTCAGGCCCGCCGCCCTGAGGAGGCGCAGCGGCGGCGAGGAGCAGCTCACCCGGCGGCGGGCGGAGCCCCCGGCGGAGGAGGAGGAAGAGGAGGAGGAGGCGGCGGCGGAAGGCGGCGCGGGCCGAGGCCTGCCCGCGGCGGAGGCGGCGTGCGCGCCCCGCGCTGCAGGTACGGCGGGAGCGGCCCCCGCGGGCCCCGGCCCTGCCCTGCCCTGCCCGCTCCTTCCCGCCCCTGTGCCCTCGGAAGGGGCTGCTCCTGTCAAGAGCGATGCGCCCCGGGGCCTGGAGGCCTGGGGTGCACTAGGGTGTACTGGGAAGAGCATCGGCAGCAGGTCGAGGGAGGTGGTCCTGCCCCTCTGCCCAGCACTGCTACAGCCTTATGTGGAGTGCAGAGCCCTGTGCTGGGCTCCCCGGGACAAGAAAGACGTGGAGCTCCTGGGGCAGGTCCAGCGGAGGGGCATCAAGGTGGTCAAGGGTCTGGAGCATCTCTCCCGTGAGGAAGCGCTGGGGGAGTTGGGCCTTTTCAGTCTTGAGACCACTGAGAGGGCACCTCATTAAAGTCTATAAAGATTTAAAGTGTGGGTGTCAAGAGGATGGTCCAGGCTCTGTTCGGTGGTCACAAGTAATAGGACAAGAGGCAGTGGGCAGAAACTGATGCACAGGAAGTTCCACCTGAATATGAGGAAGAACTTCTTCACTGTGCAGGGACCGAGCACTGGAACGGGCTGCCCAGAGAGGGTGTGAAGCCCCCCTCACTGTAAATAATTCCAGAGCCGTCTGGACACAATCCTGTGCGATGTGCTCTGGGATGACCCTGCCTGAGCAGGGAGGTTGGACCAGATGACCTACTGTGGTCCCTTCCAACCTCACCCATTCTGTGATTCGTGTGGCAGACACTGAGAAATAACCAAGGATGTTGATCCACTTGAAAGGAGGATAAAACCTGGCTGTGCTAAGCACTACAGTGCAAAAATACCTCCTAAGATGCTTCTTGCATAGTAATCACATCTTTTAAATGATTTCACATGTGCAACATCATTTCTAAAGGGCAGGGGTGACCAGCTGAGCTTCACATGGTGTGTTCAGTTCACTTACTGATTAGAGGCAGCTGCAAGCAGGTTTTGAATAGCTATATTCCCGCTTTTAGCAGTCCTAGCTGGAAAGGCCCCGTGGAGGAAGTATAGACAAAAGTAGGTTATGACCCAGAGCAGTCTGGAGGCCCATTAAGGTTGTAGGTAAGATCAGAGTCTGCGTGAAAGACACAAGCAAGTACACAAAATATTTTCTCATAGAGGTGTACATAGTTTTTTTTGCTTAATGTAAGATGAAGTCAATATTCCCTCAGATAGGAGGATTGACAGTTCCCATCCTTCCCATGAGATGCTGAGGGTGTAGCTGTCAGGATCATGTAACTGGCCAAGCTAAGAGTCTTACTCTGCATCAAATGTCTAGTTGTGAACAATATTCCTGTTGGGAGTAAGTAATACTGATGAGTGTGAACTTCATTTCTATTCTTGAATTTTCTAAAGTATCTTATGCCTTGACCTCTTGTATGTTCTAAGTGATTTTGGCCTTTTATTTGTTGTTTTTTAATAACTATCCTCTTTTTGTTTACACAGAGTCATGTTTACATAAAACTCCAAAGAGGTCATTGAGTAGAAAATCCCGAATACCTACTTTCAGCTCTCCTGTTAATGACACTGATACACAGCAAGAAATCTTTTGGGATTCTCATTCACCAATTGCACACAGACTAGGTAATATCAAAATCCAGGCTTCAGGACACCTCTATGAGGCATGCAAGTGGGAGTGTCCTAAAAGTTATCAAAGATTTCTTGGAAAAAAAACCCTTTCTCTTATAATGATTAAGTTGTTTGATTTTATTTTTATTAAAACCCCATAAATTCCTCAATATAATGCTGACTCAAGCTCTGATTTTAACACATGTATTTGAATTATTTGAGATGTACTGCTCTTCATAAATTGAATTGGTTTGCAATTTTTGAGCAGTTTGTGTGTTTGTTTGTTTTCATAGGCAGTGAAAGAACCAAACAGTCTACCAGTGGATGCGCAGTAGAAATTTCGGAAATTGTTAATCGTATTGCTCCTCAGGTAACTGCTGCTTTCTAAAGCAGTGCTCTGCATATGCAGTAATCAAACAAAACAGTGCTTCCTTCAGCCTTAGCCTCTGTTTTAGTTACAGTAGTTTCATGGTAAGAGTTGGGTGTGTAGAAAATTAGTGACATGTTCATAAAACTGGACTGAATTAAAACTGTAAGCGTAGCATTGACTGGTTGCTCTATGAGTCACAGATGCTGTAAGAAAAGAGGCATTGAGAAAGTGGGCTTGCAGCAGCTCCATTTTAGAAAGGTTTATTGTCAGAATACAAGTTATTGCCCCTGGTTTTAGAAATAGTGTTGTGTTTATTTATCCTTAGCCACTCATCTGTTCAAAGGTAAGAGTTTCTTCACGTACTGAATTTACTTGGCAGTTGTTTTTAAGCATTTTGAATGGTCTTGATTGACTGCTGAAGTCCAAGAACAAGACTGGGATGAGAGAGATTCTCTAAAATAATATAAACATAGTAACCTTGCTTCAGTACTCTAAATATTTGCCTTTTTACTCCAAGATCTCTGCCCTTTTCCTCTTGCCATGAACATGATTTCCACAGCCTAGAAAGTGAAAATAAAAGTGTTTGCTTATTGATGCATGTTAAGTACAAGAAGAGAAGATGTAATTCCTAAAACAGATGTGTAGTATTTAGCTTGCAAAACATGCCTGCTTATTTGACAGGGCTGTTTAAAATTTATTCACTGTTTGGCGTATTTGTGAGCAATTAAGAATTAGAAAATCGTTGGTAAGGGATGCCACTGCCTTCCTTGTAAATGGTTACAGGCCTGCCATAAATGTAAATAATATCAGGGTTTGCAGCTATCTGTTGCTCATGTTCATTTTTTCTAAAACAAAAATAAATTTAAAAAAAAATTACAAGGAATAAGAAAACCTACCCCAAACTGCCCTAGTAGTAAAGTTTCTTTTTCTGCCTTACGTGCAGTAATTTCCCGTATCTTATTGCTCTGCCTCTAGACAATTTTCCACTGCACTATTGTATCTCTTAGACTTCAGAATACAAATTCAAGCCTGAACTTTGAAGTTCTAAAACATCATGCTTTAGTTTCTAAACCTCACTGACTTCAGTTTAAAGGCTCTATGTATAAATGAGTTGTAATGGAAGAAGTCAGATTTTTTTTTTCCTGGAAGCATACAGAATGTGATTTCTTTTAAGTTCTCTAATCTATTAATGCTGCTTTAAGGCAGTAAAGTCAGTGTCTCTCAGCCAGCTCCTTAGCAGTACACTGAGGTAAAGTAGATCACAGCTTGTGTGATATTGCAGTTTTTGTGTAAACCTGATGTAAATAGAGTATTAGATTGAGCACCAAAGTAAAATCCTAATTAAAGTTCCTGTTTTAAATCAATATAATTAAAGTGATGCAGTTATCAGGAGACAATATTGCAGTCATTTAACTTGTATTGTTTTAGCTCCTATCTGAGGCTTTCAACAGGCTTCATCAAGTTTACTTGATTTAGCACCTTTAACTCATGCAAGGTGTGTCTAGTCCAATCTTTACCTGCCATCAAATTTCTAAGCATTATGAATCTAACCATTCAGGATGAAAAATCAACCTGTAGTGAAGGCTCCCTTTTAGGAACATGGATTGGTGAGGATGCTATTCCCTGTACACCTGGAGTAGTAAAAGTACGCCCGAGGACAAAGTTAAGTTGTTCAAGGTAAGCTACAGTTTTTTCTTGCCCATCAGAGCTGGGCTTTCATGGAAAAAGATTTGTGGTCTTTAATATATAGTGGACCATGTAATTGTACATTAGCATATAGAATGCTTTTAACTTTGGGCTTGTTATCTCTTCTTAATGGGATATTTCTATCAAAATGATTGCATGCTGACTGCAGTTTGTGGGATTCCGTCATTCTGTAGCTGTTAAACTGGAGACTGCACAGCTCACATGATCGTGTTATTGAGCTTGGCTAAACTTTCTCAGCAGCTTTGACTTTCTTTTATGTTTTTTTGTTTTTTCTTTTTTTAAATACAGAGATCTTAAAATAAAAATTCCTGAAGAGGAACTCATGAAATTGGCTAAGGAATTTGATAAAAATCTAGTAGAGCTAGATGCTCTAGATGTTCAGGAACAGGAGAAGCTTGGTCATGACTTCATCCAGACCACCTCAGAGCCTTTAAATAACTCTAAAGATGAAGTAAACATGAAGAACCAGAAATCACTCCTTGGTATAGGTTCTGATACAGATACTACTCTGTCCCTGAAACCAGTTGGACAGAGCACTGGCATTCCTGCTGCAGGGCCCTGTCAATCCAGCAGTCAAAAATCTGTAGACCTTGAGGCTGAAAGAGCCCTTCATGCTCTTTTTGACTCTTCCACCCAGAAGTGTAGTGGGCAGTTGAGCCAAGGACTGTTAGATATTTCTTTAAATAACAGTTTTAATAAAAATAAAAGCACCTTGGAGGAGGAGCACCTTCCTGAGGAAACTGAACCTGTGCAACATGGTAATTCAGAGGCACATCAAAAAGATCCTCTGGGTGCAGTGGGAAGTGTGAACCAGATTGTACCAAAACCTGATATGACAAAAAAAAATCCTCCTCCTTTGAAGACTCAATTGGTGGCCTCCACTAAGCTTGCTGGAGAAGTTAGTGATGACTTTGATGACTGGGATACAGATTTTTTGGCAGATGACTCTTTTGTGATGCAAATAACCCAAAATCCTGAATTGATAACTACTGAAGAACCACCACGAATTCCTGCAAATCCATCTGTGCATGATTTCAGTGATGCTAGCAGAACAAAGCAAAGTAGTGACAATTCAGTAACTTCTTTGGGGAGTGTAAACAAAGCCAACAGTTTGCAGTATTCACCTTTAAAACATTCTAGTAAAAACACACAAAATGTTGTAAAATCTCTGTCTTTACAAAAGCCATATAAGACAGAAAACTCAAAGACGGCAACCACAGCCTTGCATGGCAAATGTGATGTTAAGCCAGATAAAATAAATTCTGTTTGGAAAAGTGCCCAAGGCCATGACTGGAACTGTATTCCTGTTGCAAAGCAATCTGAAGTGAAGAATGGCAGTGAAACTTGTCAGCCTAAAAGTGACTCTCTTCCTCTTTTTCCTTCAAGATCTAATCCTCATAGACAATGGACAGAAAAACCTGGGAATAACACTCATGCTATTTCCTGTCAATCATCCAGTGTTTCTATCAGTATGAAACCTAATGATCTAGCTAAAGGAGTTGAAATACCAAAGAAATGTCCTCTGTCATTTGATGAATGGAATGAACCTAAATTCTCCGATGAGATATTAGATATGTTTTGTGGATCCGATAATGTTTGGGATGCAAACTTTGAGGATGATGAATTGCTCTATCAGGTGTGTGATGATATAGAAAAGCAGACTCAGAGCCAAGATGTTAAACAAGGAAATGAAAGAACTAAAACTCTGCAAGGAGCCAGTATTAATTCCAGATCAAATGCTGATAGCAACTTCCCAGCATCTAAACAAGGACTACCTGATCGCCTCTTGGCACAAAAAACAAATGCAAAACAGGAGGCTCTCTCACTAAATGATTCCTGCAGGAATTCATCAAAGGTTATGTGTGGGCTGGATACAACAGATCATGCAGTGAACTCTAAGAACATCTCAAGTCCTCAAACTGTGATCTCAGTTCCTTCTACAGAGAGCAAATACACACTGACTAAAAACTGTCATCAAGATGCTTCTGAAGGTACTACAAAGGCTGTTTTGGGGAAATGGTACAGGTCAAATTCTGTGCCAGTAGGAGAGACTGGGTCTGCAGTAAGTTCTTTTAGTAGCAAAACATTAGACAGCCCAGGTCTCTCATATAATGCTGGAAAGATGCCAAGTAGCACTTCTGGTAACAAAACATCACTTGTGCCTTCAAAGTTTAAGTTCCGAAAGATTAACAACTCTCAGGCTGGTCTTCATGTAGGGTGTGAAAATCCAGGGAATCATTCTGTCACTGGAATTACTCTACAGAGTTTGGAAGGAAGCAAGAGTCAGGTGAATGTGACTTTGCACAGCAAGCTGGACAATAAGAAATCACCTTTCAAGAGGCACCTTTCAGAGTCTTTTGCACAGCCTACATCAGGTATTTGTCTTTATTGTGTCACTGTTAGAATGTTACTGTTTATTTCCTTGTCGGAATGTCAGAGATTTGTACTGTATTGTGACTTACAGTAGGCCTCAATATTCATCCATTCAGTTTAAGTCTTAGTAGATGTTCTGACGTGAATTTGGAGGTTATTTTCTCCAAAATAAAATTGTCCTGGTGCATATCTTGAATTCCCACCCGTTTTCATTCCACTTCTCTCAATGCTTCACACCCTCTCTCCACAGACACTCAGATTCGCTAGGATCAAGTATAGCCTGATGCAGGACTCAGCATACCCTGTCCTTAAATTGTTACTTAAAAATGCTGTTATTTTGATCCATAGTAAAGCCCCAGTTAATGGTGGGGCAGGGAAAGAGGGCACCAGATGATATGGAATGCCAGTTTCTCTCTGTTATTGTACACCTGGAATTTGGAACCTCGAATCACTTGATGCTTTTCAGACCTCAGCCTGTATTGTTGTTTGCTCTGTGGCTGAAATTGCCAGTGAAATATTCTTGTGTTCTCAGTCTAAACACTAATGTTCCCTTTCATCCAGAGGGGAGGTCAGTCACTTCTCCATCATTAAGCACCAGTCAGTAATATTCCATTCACTGGGCCTACTTACTGAGAAATGTAGAACCAGTCAAGTGCCAGTCAGTCTTGTTTTTATTTGATCTCATGGCCTGGCAAAGTTTTAATCAATATTAATTTTGATAAAACATGCCTTTAAGAGTGTTCTATATTAACACTCATTTCCAGGAAGCACTGTTACAAAAACAACAAAACAATTCCTGCAAGCTATCAGCTAGTTTTATCAAAGAACCATTATTTTGTTTGTATTTTTTTCCCCGGCAAAGAAGGAGATAAATGGAAAGTAGCAATTTTGTATGTTAAGGGGGAAGGGAGAGATAACTTGTTATGCTGTGGAATGTTCGAGAGAAGAAAGGAATGAAAAAGAATAACATAGATTTTCTTTACAGATAAACAACTGTCCTCATCTTAAATTGTGAGTGAAAGGACATTGCTGTTACAAAAAGATGGATGTTACATGATTCTTTCCAAAACTCATACTTAATTTTTCATGGACATCTTTTTTGTAAGAAAGCAAAGAGACCCTTTGTTTTATTTATCCAGTCTGATTGCTTATTAAAAATACATTAATTGGAAATGGGTGTATAAAAATGGTAAAATTATTGATATGTGCAGGGAGTGCTCCTGTTGGTTCCAGTGAGGTCAGGATTTTATAGCATGGGAATTTATAGTTCTGTAACACAACATATAAAATGCTACGCTTAGCTATCATGTTCTTGTCTCCTTTGCCAATTTTTATTGCTACTTTTGACCTTTTTTCAACCTTCCTTGTTTTATTTGTGTGACACCTGTACTGTATCTGACCCCTATGTCTATACCATCTCCATGCCCATATCTCTGCCTAACTCTCTAAATTGTAGAGCCCTTTTCACTCTGATAGCCTTAATTTTCTTAACCCATCACCATCTCCTATGTTGACTCCTGATGTCATAAGGTTCACTTGAAGGGCAGCCAAGTAAAATTTCCTTGAAGCAAATGTCTGCATCCCAGTGTTTTCATTGGGAGGTAGTAATCAGTAGCACTACAAAGGTCATGCATTTTATCCCCTTCCTGCCTTGGGGACAGGATAGATGAGCCATTTTTAACGTGGGTGCCCGGTATGTCAGAATAGTGTGCTCCTGCCATAGATCTTCAAACACTGGAAACAGATAAGTTAAAATACATATTGAACAAACCTGAAGGCTCCTAATATGTGTTTTTTATTTACAGTGTCTGTGGTGGAACAAAAAAATAGAAAGTGCTCTCAAGAAGAAATTGAAAGAAAAAAACAAGAAGCTCTTGCACGAAGAAAATTCAGAACACAAGCATTCTCTAAAGATGCTTGAATTTGGAGTTTATTTTGTCTGTGGAATAAGTTTTCATGAGGGAAATACTGTAATGCTGGAAGACACTTTATAAACTCCATTCACAGCTATTGATGGCAAGCTTTTTCTGTTTGTCAGTTTAAAAAAATCTGGACCTGAACCATGACTAATACTCTGGTGGTATTTAATCTTAATTGAAAGCTATCAGTTGTAAATGTGTGATCCCAAACTACCTTCAGCAAGAAGATTATGTTGCGTTCACCTACTGTTACATGTTGAAATTATATAGTCTGGAGATCATGAGAGCATGAAACATTGGTATACACACATAATGAAGGTGTCAAAACCAGCCTGTATGTTTTGGCTGTATTACTGCAAGTATTCTGGTCTATAGGAAGACTCTTAAGTACACACAGACTGAGAAATACTAACGTGTGCTCTCAGGTCAAAGAGTTTTGAAGTTTTGGTTTAAATAAAGTACATTCTAGGAAACATTTTCCCCAACATGGGAAAACTAGTGGAAGTGATCAGGCTTTGGAAAGCTTTTTTCTCTGTTACCTGAGGTAAGAATTGTACACAGAGAAGGAAGAATTCAATATAAAAGTTTCATAAGGTGAAAAAGCATCCTGCAAACAACATGTTACATTTTTTAAAAATTCCTTTCATGAAGAGTCGAAAATACCCTGACAAAATCAAACCACCTTCTTCTAAACATTCATCACCAAGCTAACTAAAAAAGGTAGCCTATGTCATTTTACCAGACCATGAGCAATATATAACACACCAGGTGAAATCTCAACAACTATGCATCAGTTTAGCCTTATGGGTTGTACATATTTTCAGACTAAAGGCTGTTAAAACATAAAAATGCAATGTCATGTCAGCTTAACAGGGACTGATAGAATTCTTGATGTGATAGATGTCTGTAGAGCTCAAACTGCAAAAACTGCCTCTGGGTAAGCTGCAAGATATTTTTCAACTGAGAAATGCTTATATGTAAACATGTGACACTATGAAAAGTGACTGTAATTTTTCTTTGTAAATAAATAACTTTGAAATGTACCAAAGGTTTGAAGGAGCTTTTGGTTTCTGTAGTATGTACCATTTTTGTAACTCTAAAAATGTAAGTATTGTATATTTGTAAGTCATCATTAAACCTTTTTTTTTTAACATCTTTTTACAATCTGTTCTGGAAAATACTATACTACAGAAACTGCTGAAAGGGAGTGAAATGGGAACTTCATATGGACTTTACCTGAATGTCCTCACTTGGTAATTTCCCTAACTATTCCATGCCTTAATTTTCTACCTACATTGGTGACAAAGTGCTTCCTTTGATATATTTAAATTAAAAATCCTTGGTGGAGGAACTGGTTCAACACACAACCATCTGCAGTTCAGTCCTCAAATACTTTACTGGTTTTCAAACTAGTGAATTTGCTTGCATTAACCACCATGGTTGCTGCTGGTTAGCTCATGATGAAATCAGATCCCCAGTATCAGATCCACCAAAGACTGTGCAGGTACCCAGTGTTACAGGCTGTGGCTGCAGCTCCCTGTCCTTCTATTGGGCAAAATATGGTGAGTTGGATCAGTTTTTACTGATCTGACTGAAAATTAACCCAGAAAAATGTTTTCAGCTTTTCAAAGAACTTAGTAATACCCTCAACAGTTAACATAACATAACATGAAATAAAGGCTTTGTTCTACTGTCAAGCCTTTTGCTGGCAATTTTCAGTTTAAAAGACAGAAGCTTTGCATGTCCATATGGCAAATAAATGTAAACCCCAAATAACTGCAGAAATTTTATTTATCCTGAGAATGCATATCTGAGGGATATGCTTGTCTTTGTACTGTTCTAGGAGAACCTGAACTAGCAGGTAACTTGTCAGATGCTCTATGAGCCAAGAAAATGGCAATGAGAAAAGGCTTCTACTATCAGTATTAAATACGAGAGTTATAAAACTGGCTTTTAAGGTATTGATGCACAAGAATGTCAAATGTTATTGAGAAAGATAAAAATGAGGCTTCTCTAGGACAGTGTTCAGCTTAGCAATCCTTCCCTCCCCAGGACATTTCTCTAGAAATAATTCTTTAAAGAAACAAAGGTAATTTTTCTTTTCAAGGATAATTTGGTTAATTAGTGGAGAAGATTGGAGAAGATGAGTGAACTGGAAAGGAACTGTTGTAGGTGTTGGGAAGTATTTTTTAGGAAGGTTTCCTTCTCTGATATGAAAGGACTAACTTTTAATCAGGTTTGAAATTGGGATAAATAGTAGATAAATAATTCAGGCTAAGCATATCTCAGCCTCCCAAGCTCAGCATACAAATGATGCACCCTGAATGCTGCCACGATGTGTCCTTGAGCACACTGAAAAAGTTTAAAACCAGCCTACTGCCCATTCAGGTGATGCTGATTTTCTCAGCATCTACCATAGAAAGGCTTTGGAGTTGCCCATCTACAATGCCACCAGTGGTCTCCCCTTGAGGTCAGCCTAAGAGTATACTGGCTCATCCTTTATCATGAGCATCAGTGCTGTAAAATAAGGGTTCAGTGTATGACAAGGGGAATGCTCTTTCCATGAGGGGTATGAAAAGGGCCCTTTGCAAACTTCCCAACTGGAGGAAGACACAAACTCCGTTTTAAGCAGTTACTGTCACTTCTTACATACCCAAGTACTTCCTGCTGCTTAACTATACTTAAAGAATCTCTTTGCTGATCAGTGTGAAACACATCAGTTTTGACTGGTAGAAGCACCCATTGCCCTGTCTTATTAATCTAATCATAAGAGAGGGACTTGTGTTTTATTTTACTTCACAGAAGTACCTAATTTTATAGGTATTAGACTTCAAAGGCCTGTAATTTGATTTATTAAACATTACTTTCCAAATAGAAATCACAAGTTTTTGGGAGCATGGTTTCTTACCTGATGGTGAGACAAACTGCCAAAGGTATGTTTGATCATAACCTGACTATCCCCAAATGCACTATCATACCATCTCTCAGTTAAAAATCTGAATAGAATTCCTTTCTTTTGTGGCTTGCTCCCTTCTCAGCACTGAGAAAAGTTGAGTAGCAGCCTCACCACCCCACAGATGTTACAGGTTACGCTCAGCATCCCTTGTGCTTCCTGGTAAGTTCCTGGTGACCCACTGATATGCCTCAATCATGCAGTCTTTTGTCTGACTGCTTGCAGTAGACAACAGATCTTCATTAGGAAAGTATCTACATAATTTTAATTAATTAATACACATGTACGTATAAGAAGTTTAGTATTTCAATAGCTGACATTTCACTGTGAAGCCACATCTTCCTCCAGGCAAAAAAGACCTATCCAAATAGTAACAACAATCTTAAATACACTCTAAATTAGATTATGACTGTCATGTCTCATTATAAATTAATTTATGACTGTTTGCTTAAGCACTCATCTTCTTTTCATTCAGAGCATAGCAATTTTTTACTTGAGTAGAGCAATCAGTGAGCTAAAGTCTAAATGTAAATGGAATTCCTCTAGGTCCCCATACCTAAGTACAATTTTTATTCCACAGATATTGACAGATTTCATGATGAGTGATGTTGCTCACTAAAATCCAAGTATTATCCTCAAGTAAAACCTGTGCTGGATTTTTTTTTCTTACAGGAAAGGCAGATAAGATCAGGATCCATTCATCATTATTCTCCTTATCTGGGTATAAAATTCTCTCTTGTGGAATATCCACACACACATTCACACCCTTCCTGTTCATGCTGGTGAGGGATCACGTTTGAAGCATTTGAGAAATTTAGTAATACTGGGTTTTTATTGTGTTAGTTGTATCAGATTTTCAGAGAGGCCAGCACCCAGCAGCTCTTCAAATTTTGGCCTATAAGGCACAATTAATCTTGGGGCTGCAGTTCAGGAATAGCAATGTAATCTTATACTATGTGTACCACTTATTACATCTAGACCTTTATACCCAGAGGAATAACATAGATGAATTCATTGATTTTATCTTTTTAAGCCTAAAAAGAGCTACAATTTTTCAGGAGAGAATAGCTGGAAGCAACAGATAGTGACCTAAATAGTAGAATTCCAAAGATAAAATAGGAGAAAATGAACACAAATGCTTCATTGTTTGAGAGCTGTATTGTCTGCAACACACTCCAGTGAATCCAGTGTTTGTGGAAGAGGCCAAGGCAGATATAATCTGTGGAGCTAAAAATGACAGCCTGAGTAAGTAGCCATCAGAGATGAAGCCAGGGAAGACTCTGGCAATTGTGCTGTAAATCATAACTGCAATATTTGTTCACAGCTCCAGTTTCGGCGCATACTGGTGGGTCTGTCAGAGTAGTCAGAAAAGCCCTGTCTCATAAAAGACTTAAGGATATCTAATGCACTGTTCTTATGGAACTGAATATAAATTTCAGTGCCTGTTGTCTGGGTGTAATGTCAGGATGGAGCTGGCAAACCATTAAGGGCCTGATGCTGCTCTTGCAGCAATTTCCTTAAAGCACTGGAGGTAATGGGGTGACTCAGGTGAGTAAAGAATCAAGCCCCGTGCATTTCATTATTTCAAGTAGTTCTTGTCTTTAGCACACAAATCTAGTAAAACAGCACAGCATTTATTAGAAAATATTATTGTTTTGGGGGATAAAGGTTGCATTTACACATACCTTTTAAAGGCCACACTTAACAGCTTTCACCTCAAATAATGTAGTTAACAGAGGTGAGGACTACAGGATTTATAGATCTTTTTAATGAAGGTTGTCTGCTCTTTGCAGCTTTTCCTCTAAGCTAAAACTCGATTCAATTTTAACCCTGGAAAATTTGGATCCGTGTAGACATGGGAATGAAGCTTTGTATGCACTGCCACACTCTCCATGAACAGAAGGTGTCCAAATAAAATATTATATTCTAACTGAGCATAGCAAGTTCAGTTTGGGGTATTTTTCCTTTTTTTTTTTTTTTTTTTGGCTGAGGAGAGTGGGATTTCCTACATTCCTAAAGCTGAGGCTACATTGGGCATGTTTTGCAGAATCATGGCTGTAGGGCCAAGTGTCTGAGGATATTTAAGCACCTGAGGAAGTTACTTATGGGAAGTCCCATAAGTGATTCACAGTGGTATAATAAAGAACTTCATGAATAGTTGGTTTTAAATATCCCACTGGGATACTTAGCTGCACCTTTGGGTGTTAGAGACCTTCAGGAAACTGAATATATATGGACATAATGAGAGAGAGAGAAAAATGTGTTCTCCAAGGCTTGCATAACAGTTTGGAAACAGCTGATTGAGTGTAAATACTTCCTTCAGGAATAATGACTTAAAAGAGACTTTAAAAAACAAAAACAAGAGAAAAGCTCCCATGTTCTACAGCAAAAGCCTGAAATATGCTTAGAAATATCACAAATTTGAATTCCTGTCTTCTTGGTGGCTTCTTTCTTACAGGCTAATACTCTACTTGGGTAGGTCCAGATGTTTTTGTAAGCTCTAATGCTTTAAATGAAGACAACATTAACCCCAATAACTATTTCTTTCTTGAACTTGAATAGGTGTTAGCAATGACTGAATGACCCTGAAATTTTTGCAATGACTGTGTTTTCCGTCTCAGTGAAATGTCAGCATGCCAACTTGTACTTGTGACTTCAGTGTACACCACTCATCAGAAGTGACAGTCAAACCAGCAAAGACCTCAAATTCCAACATACAATGCCTAAAGATCTCAGATTTTCTCCTTGTGTGTAATGCCAGATTGCCAACCAAGAGTAAGAAAGGAAAAGAGACCTGTGGTTGTTTATGGGCTGGGAGGGAAACCTCAAATACACATTTTCTGTACAGTTTCCCCCTGGGTCACAAAGGCTGACATAGATTCTTCACAGAAGCCTGCTATCCAAATTTTATATGGACTTTTTTGAAACTCCTCAGGGCTCTTGTGTTCTCCATCCCTTGATAACTAATTCCCCAGTGTCTGATATGGTCATTAAATGTGCTCTGTAGTTCTGACTAGCAATCTTTTCCTATTAAGGCTTCCACAACAACAGACTCCTGCTCCTTTATGGAAGGACAGACCAATCTACTTTTTCAAATGTACATTTATTTTTAGTTAGATCTGTTACTCAGATATTTTCTAATGCATAAGTCATCCACCTCTGACATTTCAGGATCCCAAGTTTGATGTGTTAAGACCATACAGTCTGTAATCTCTGGATCTGGAGAAGGGGAATATTTGGACTGTGTCTAAAGGATGTGTGTGAAGTGAGTAAAACCAGCAAGTTCATGCTATACAGAAATCTACGGATGTGAAATTTTTTAAAGGCTCCACATCACTGATGAAAAATTTGTAGAGATATATAACATATTAAAAAGAGCCTGACCAAGTGACAGTTCTTTAATAGATACCCAGAGAGATACACAGAAAACTTGCAGGACAGCATGTGCAAAGAGTTATGGAGGTGAATGGAAAGAAATTTGAAGATGGATTAAGATAATGTCAATCGGTGTAGACCAGATAAAGACAGACCCTTTTTCATTTTCTTGAAAAGTTTGAGGCACCAACAAATCTACATAAAACACCTGTTAGTTATAAAACTGTCAAACAAGCATACATTTGGGAAATGAAGGGATTCAAGCATTCATGCAAGGAGAGAGAGATTCTTGGAAGACATGTCGGATATATTTGTCATCTCAGCAATTTGCCTGTCTGTGTTCCAGGAAAAACACAAGTAGTTTTGTGAGCACTGAAAGTAATCAAGCCTGATTTCCTACAGACTAATTAAGAGAGTTTCTAAAAGGTGCAAGTTCAAATTGAAGCTCTTTTGGTTGAGTCCCATAGCATAAGAATCCAGCATGGATTCTCTAGTAAGAATGATTGCCCACCTGAGTTCTTTGGTGGACACAGGGATTTTTTGAGACTGTCTCCTCCAGCATCACATTCAGTTTCATCAGACTTTTGAAAAATATCATTATTTTTTAGATTCTCTAAAGAGCTGACCCTTTTCTCACTCAGCCTCCTCAGTGACATTTCTCCATCCTTTTCATTTGTTGTGCCCATGGTGGCTTAAGCACATATGAGAAATGATCAATTCCACCATCCAAACCTGTCTGATTTTTGTTATTCGCAGGAATTTCAATTAATTAATAATGAATTTCATGCTACTTCTGAAGATGGGAGAGGGCCTTGGACTTTCATTCCTTTCATTCTTACCCTGAGAAGTCCTGTGTGTCACCCTGTGCTTTTCTCCATGTTGTTGTCAGTCTTACTGCTGATAGAAGCCACTGCCAGGCTGCTTGGCCATAACAGCTAAAACCACCAGTCCTGCCCTGTTTTATATATGTGTACATATTTTAATTAATTTTCTATACAGGAATATTTATCAGCTAAAATCAAGAAGTAAATCTATTTTAAAATGAAGGTAGCTTCAATATTTACTGCAACTTAATGACAACTTTAGACAAGAATTTAATTACACTGAGTCAGCACACCATATATATTGTAGGGATGTACCATGGGACTTATTTTAAAGTGTAATTTAGAGTATACGTTTTAGACTGCTCCTCAATATGAACTTAAATCAAAATATTTCCACGGATGGAGCACATTCTTCAAAACTGATTACAAGAGTAGCCACAGTACTAATGGAGGCTTACTGTAATTTTATGTGTTATGGTATAAATGACTTGCAAGAACACTCTTGGGAAGTTGTTCTGTAATTTAATATCTTTAAAGCTAAAAAATGCTGGAGAAATATTTGTTCATGGTGACCTACTTTTTCCCCTTAGTGTTACCTAGAAATACATCTTTCTAGGGGACAGTTTTGTATCCCTTGCAATGCACATTCCTCGTCCAGAAGACACATTGAAATGTCACGCTGTGCTTTGCAGAATCAGCTTCTCCCAAAGAGTGGACAACTGACAAGAACTCATAAGACTGAGCTTTTCCTTCCTCCTGCTCACTGCTGGCTTTGTGCATGTTGATTTCAGGGAGGTTTGCAAAGGCCAGGAGTGGTTTCCTTGCTCACTGTTACCCTATTTTTTTGCTGGTATCACTCACGGTGTTCCTGGGAGAGGAATGTGCTCTGCAATGTCTGTATTGCTGTGAGAATGCCACACAAGCTTTGCAGCACAGCTACATCCCACCACAGGGACATGTGAATTACCTCAGTGACCACACAGAAAGTAGCTGTGCTTAACAGTCTGGCCAGACAACTAAATTTTTATTTACACTGACCTTATTTTACTGCAATGAGTAAAAACTGTTGGGCTGTGTCAGTACCTTGGGCCTTGCTTACCTTAGGCTGCTGTTCAAGGTGTTTAGCAATAATTCAATAAAATTATTAATTATTTTATTGAATTAATTATTAATTCAATAAAAGAGTGGCTGACACCACTCCCTGACTAAACAATTTCTAGAAGGAAAAGTAGGTAAGTCAGCACAACACTCTGGGGTAGATGAGGAGCTAGGTTTGCTCTGGGATGTAACTGCTTCAAAACATAGATATGAATGAAATAGGCTATGCCAAAACACAAAGGGATTTTTTTTTACTGTCTAATTATCCTGTGTGGCAACTTTTTACTAGACATTATTTATAGATCTTCATTTAGGTAAAAATAACTGTATTTCAGATTGCTGTGGCATCCTTCTAATGTAAGGCTATGCCAGCCATGTGCTCGAGGATGCTCCTACTTTATAGACAGGCAGGCTATCTCCTAACTACTCCAAAGTCATCTAAAGCAAGATTTACACCCACATAGTGCTGTAACAGCTCCACAGGAACTCTAACTAGCCATGAGTAAATAAGGTCCATAACCAAAAATGCTGAGCAGCACCTCAGCTGGTGTAAATTGTCACAGCACCTCTGTGGAGCTGGGGGCACATTACACAGCCAGAGGATTTGTTCCTCTGAACGCACAGAAAGTCAACCTCTGATACGTGAAATGTCCTTGCACAGCAGGAACATGCAAACTTTCTTCTGAGCTCAGAGAAAAACTTACGACTTCCCACTCCAGCCCCACAGGTGTGCTTCAGCTTTTATTGGTCAAGACAGGTGTTTGCAATGGTCCACTTGGCAACAGAGAGATGCCTTTTTAAGTTCCTCGCTAAGGTGTGTTCTAAATGCCTGGAAAAATTTACTTGCAGATGGATAAACCACACAGCACTGGGTAACCCACATGGATTTTCAGTGTGCTTAGATAAACACAAGTGCTGCATGATCATCCACTGCCGTGCTGGAGGGGTCGTGAGGCTTCCTTAGCCCTGACTGGCTCAGTGGCCAGGAATTTGCAGTCATTCACTTGCACTTAAACCAAATCATATCAATGTATCCAAAAGGAGAAGGCAAGATTTTGTGCCACAGAGCCACAGTGGAGGGACAGTGGTCACCTTCAGATTTTCTAGTCTGCGGAGACTCTGAGTCAGAGGTCAAAGTTGGCTCAGAACTGTAGTGTTTCCAAAGGAAAACCTTTCCTATCACACTCTGTAAGAAAAATGGACCAGCACAATACATGGATCACAAGACAATGAAGTCACGTTGTGGAGGTCATGCAGCGACTCCAAGTTTTTAATTTAATCTGATTTCCTGTACTGGTGGAATTTTGATTACCATAAATGTTATGGTATGTGGATACATGAAAGCAGGCTGGAGATAAAAATCTGTATTGTTCCGTTCATTTTTCTGTAACTCACCATTCTTACCTTCAGCTCTAGACCTTGTCCAAACTATTGTGGTCCTGACACAAAAAAAAGAGTCATTTGCAGAACACAGAATGTATTGGTCTGACCTGAAGTTCATAACATCAAGGACAGCCCTGTATGAACTGGAAAATTACTCTCTTGTCTGCAGCACACCTAGACTCTCGAGCCAAGGCCTGCACAGCCTCCAGATCATGACACCAAAGAATGAAACATTTTGCAGACCTCTGTGGCATCATACACTCTCCTAGTATCAGAGGGAATACTTCTGATATCTCACCTAATGATCCACACAGAGCAGTATTTAGTTATTTCTGTTGTAGGGAGTTCAGCTGTCTCACTCCTCCAGCACTCATTTTAGGTTGGCTGGGGGAACTTTGCAGAATAAAATAAAAACCTGTGCAAAAAAAATCACCCTTCTCTGTAAAACTGAGATAACTTCATTTTAACTCCTACATAGCCTTAGTCATAAAAAGCTCACTCAGTAAGACTTGAAGTTCCATACAGCAATGCTTTTTGAGTTGCAACAGATAATTTTGTGTACCAAGAACTCATTGAAAGTCCTAACTTTAAATGGAAATCATTCAAAGCAGTAGCCAGTGTGTTTTGATGAGAGATAATAGCAGTTGTACAACTCGCAGCTTTCAGCTTTGCTCTGGCTTCAAGGTATTCACCATTTTCTTATATTCTTTTTTGCTACATGAGAAATGCATTTATTTCATTTCTCAGTGTAGCGATTGTTCTACATCCTTAACAACAATGTCCTGTAGCACACTGAGCACCATCCATGCATTTCAAACTAGTACCAATCACTGCTCTCTACCATCTCCACAGGCTCCAGGTAACTTGGAGGACATTGACTGACTTCACTGGGGGTGTGCCTGGGCATGAGAGAAGAGATTAATTAATGGGGCTCTGGCCAGTATCACAGTTTTATTCTTCCAGTGCATTAAAGCCTCTGCTTGACTGAAATGGACAGTTCAAAGTTCAGAGATGAGTTTTAACGAAATATTTCAGGAAGCAAAAGAAAAAATTGCTCATGGATGACAACAACAAAAAAAACCTGCTGCCTCTTCTGTGTAGCAGCACAGCAGAAAGTGCAGACAGAGGAAAAAGGGGACAGAGGAAACCTGTAAAAGAGAAGAATGGGAGAAGCAGTCGGCTAAATGGAATGGAAGATAAATGGCAGCAGAACCTCAAGCAATAGATTTCACAGGGTTTTTTAATGGCTTGCATTTCTTATAGCAGGCAGTAGAAAATCAAGGGAGGTTCTGGCTGGTAGAGACAAGGCAGTATTGGCAAGCAGTATTTTAGATGGAGGGAAGGAAGTGGAGAGATCTTGCTGACATCATTCATCAAGAACAGAGATGATCATAATATTTTTAGCTTGTGTTGATGAAAAAAAAGTCATGATTGCCACTGTGATAGGGAATACAATCAATGGAAGAAGGGGCAGCAAGACGAGAGAAAAGATGGTCCAGGAAACAACGGAGGAGACAGCAAGCATAACAGAGATAATAGAGGAGATAAGGATCTGAAAATCAGGAGGAAGTGATAAATAATTAACCTCAGGAGGTCAAGCTATTATAGAAGTGACATCTGATGTACAGAAGCAGATGATTATAGAAGTCCACATGAGCAGAGGAGAATGACTGGCAGAGGCAGGCAAGTTCCTCAAGGATTCTGACATGGATATCTTTGTGAAGCGATGGGGAGACCAAATGACAGAGGGAGACACAAAATAATAAAGGAGCTGTCAGTGAGGGTGCATATCCAAAGCAAATTAAAAAATGAGAGGGAGATAATTGCAGAAGCCAAGTGTTGGAAGGGAGAGATCAGTAAAGAAAAGGACAAAGATTGCCCACAGGTGAAGCCAAGTAGAGGAGCTGGAGAAGCCTAGCTTCTCTCAGCAGAGGCTGAGAAGCTTCTGAGAAAGTGGGAAGAAACAGCAGCTTCTGAGAAAGTGGAGACAGACATGAGCAAATCAGTGAGTTGTTAAAAAGACAGACTGAATTAAAGGAATTTAGTTTTTTTTTCAAGAGCAAGAGCATAGTTGACGGTAGAGGATCTAGATAAACAGAGGCATCAAAAACACACAGGAATGAATGATGAATCAAGAGAAAAAGGAAGACAGAGAACTTGCATTGTGCCTGGAAAGACTTTATAATCAAATATAAAGAGAAGGAAGGGATCTGGGACTTGTGGAAGACAGTGCAAGAGGAAGCTGGAGGTCTTATCTTAGTCATTCTCTCCCTTAATAAGAGGACTAGATCTTGGCAGAGGAAGGACAAAGGTTAGCAGAAATCCACATTTTATTAGTCATGAGCAAACACAGAGGGTTTGAAGCTCCCAGTCCAGTATGAACATCTGTATGAGAGGCAGTTCAGTCCCTGAAAGAAGTCCTGACCCTATTAAAGTCAATGACAAAACTCCTGTTGCCTTCAACAGAGTCAAAATTTCACCTTGTGTCTATGGCCATTCTACTGAGACTTCCAACATGAATGCCAATTAGTGCCAGTTTCAAAGGTGACATTTGTGACATAAACACACACTCTACTGGGAGATGAGCTAATATTATCAAACTGAGTTTGCATAGACCAGTAAAGTTAAGTGTGACATTCCCTAACAATTGACTGAGGCAAATAAATGCACACACATAGAAAACTCTGAGATTTCGATTACTTCCAAAGCATGCTAAAAATGGCATCGTGATTGATTTAAAGAAAAATAAATAAATAAGAGCAATTAGTAGCTCAGCCTGTGTGTGGCAGGTCTAAACGAATAAATTAGGAAGTTAAAAGACATGGATAAAATAATGTTTAATTAAAAAAAAGGGAGGGGAACCACTTAAAAGAGTAAATTGTCTTATATTTTATATTGAATTAATAAAAAAAAAAAATGACCTAAGGATAGTGGATTACTGCTGAGAGGCTTTCAGATGCTAGACTTACGTGACAGCCACTATTAGCACATTCAGATTAATAGTTCAACTGTAATTGGAATATTAAACAGAACGTGGCATTCTGATTTTGTAAAATGTGCATCTGAGTATTTAAGAAAATACTGGGTTGGTCTGAGATGTATGCAGGCTGGATACCACAGTACCCTAAACAGTTACTCTTCTTTTTTAATGAGCATGTTGATGTTCCACATGTCTTTATCAAAGCCTGTGCAGTCACTGTGTGGTTTAATACACAATATCAATTCTATCTCCTGATAGCAGGGAGCACTTCCCACTTTATAAATCCTCACAACACACTGATTTTAGAAGTGACTCTGGTCAATTAGACCCGTGGCTTCCAAAACTACTATCCCATTTGTGAGTGTAAATCTGGGCTAATCCAGTGCAGACAGACTCACCCTTCTGGTTTGCTCATTTTATGTAGATCAGAATCTCCCCTAATGTGTCTTATTCCAATTCTCCACTCTGCTCTATTATTTTCATACTAACATTTTAATCCATTTGGTTTAGACCAGTGTAAAATAGCTTAAAGGATTGAGGGAAAATCACAATAACATACAAACCACAGTAATATATGCTGGGTAGCAGGTAAGCCACATTTCAGCCCTTAGGAGATTCCTGCTTCAAGGCAAATATGTATTTCCTTCTAAGCCAGGTTCTGAATAAATATATGGTACCAGGGATAAATATGCAAATAGAATAAATATATAATATCAGGAAGGCACCACTTATCAAATGTGCATGCCCAGACACAGACATGGCCTCTGAGCAGCTGACTGTACACTCAGTGGAGACCAGTGCTGGCTTGGCAGAAGCATTGCAAATCCAGCCTGAAAATGCACTGGCAAGTCTGCATGTGGAAACTTACACACTACTTGCTCACACTGTACCTTGCCCTAGGAAATGCACTAAATCTTTGCATGTTCTACGTGCCAAATTCATCAACAGCTTTGAAAGAGGGAAAGAAAGACATAGATCAGTTTTTAATAGTTCCCGTTATGTATGATAACAGAAAAATTAGAACAAATAATGCAGCATAAACTCATTGCTCTTCTGCCGCTGTGTGGAACAAGACCTGCTCAACACCTCAGTAACGCTGAGTGTGAGACTGTTAGATGAGCAATCCCCACTGAGACAAAAGGAGCAATCAGGCTTTCCCAACCTGTGTCACGCTGCCAGATTGGCTCTACTTTTGCTCAGTGTGCAGCTCTCCCCTGATTTCAACCTCAGCCTTGTGCAAAGCTCACAGGTAGAAGACAACTGCCTGGTTTGGTGCCATACCAGTGTCAAAGAGAAAGGGCACGACCTCAACATGCTACATGTGAGCTACCCTGGCGCCTTAAGTCAGGTTCTGAATGACCAGCCCAATGGTGGGAGCAGAAAGCTGGGAAAATTAGTAGTTTTTCATCCTAAAGCTGTGGGCTGGACAGGTTTTTCTTACAGACACACTAACTTGTCCATTCCAGAGGAGAGGTAAGGGTGGGGGTGTGTGCTCTGTGTGTATGTGTCGAGTGAGGAGGAGACAGGTTTAATTAATCTTAAATGCCTTTGCAATTCAAGAATTGTAGCCCTGGATCAGTTCCTGTACTAACATGATTAGCAAATATTGACTTTTGAGTACAATAATAATGTGTCATCTGAAACCCTTGATAAGTAACTTAAGTACTTCCTTAGCTTGCATCTTATTAAATTAGATGAGGTACGGTTGAGACACATTACACAAAGCCATCGAAATGAGAAATCAGACCTAAAGATTTTAGCATTGATTAAGGAAAGTCAAAAGTTGGAAAAAAGATGAAACTCTGTGGCACATATTCTGATCTCCATCCATCGCTGTGAGTACGCATTGCCTCACTCTAGGATTTATGCTGATGCTAGTGAGGTATTCAAAGTTTGCTTCAGTATTTACTAATATGGATCTGTTTTCTTTGGAGTCTTTTAGCATGGAGTGAAGTCATTTTTTTTCCACTTTTGCAATACCGTAATTGTCATAGTTATAACAGGGGTAAACATTTGCTCTTTGTGACTTTTTGACATGCAATCCATCACTTGATTATGTATGATGACCATATAATGTCAGTTTTACGGAAGGTTAACTGGCATAGGTTTTGAGCTTTTGAAGTTAATGTAAGGGAGAAAAAGAAAGGCGTCACACTTGTGTGCCTGTGAATATAGTACGTATAACGTACTCAAATCTGCTCATAAGGTTTAGTTTAAAAATATGTACAGCAGCTCAACCAAGAAGGGAGTTAAAAGATGTGATACTCCTCAGATGCAACCTGACAAATCTTACTTTATTGATTAGTTTTCAAAGGCAGTGCGCTGAGAGCACTACACTTACAATAGACTTTGGAATGAGTAGTGGGGGGGGTGGTGAAAAAAGCTCCAAATGTCATCAAAGCAAATGGTCTGTGAATGTTGCTTCAAAGCTAGTCATTAGTTGCCAGGGTATTTTGCCACAAAGCTTGTAAAGAGGTTTTCCTGGAGGGGAAGGTATGACAAAATGCACTTCTTGGCAAGATGACTTCTGCTTAAATAACAGGACACATTAATTCTTGCTTGATACATAAAATTAATTAGAGGATTAACATCCTTTATGAAATTTTGCCAGGGATTTTTTTCCTTTTTACCAGGAATAGACCCCAGGCCTTTTCTGTACTCTAATGAAATTGCAAATTGACTTGTGTTCAAATGATGCTTGACTAAAATGAATAATTAAAAATGTATTGCTAACAATGAGATGGGTCAGCTGATCTTTTCAAGGATTAATTAGTTTCAAGAACCATCTTTCTTATGTAACACAGCAAAGGCCAATGCCAGCCCACCTTTTATTCATGCAGTAGTTCCCCTTGAAGTCAATGGACCCATTCTACTCCCAATTATCCAAGGTTTTATTCCAGATTCAATCTGTTTAGGGTGGGTTTTCCTCTACAGTAATTCAGAGAGGAGCTACGCCTGAAGGAATTGAGCTCTTATTCTGCCTACAGTTCAGTGAGCCAGATTCCTCTCTTTATAAGGGTCTGACTCGATGATCCTTGCGGGTCCCTTCCAACTCAGAATATTCTGTGAAACTCTGTGATCCAAAACCAAGCTGAACTGGAGGGAGTCTCCTGTTTGCCTTCATCAGTCTTTGCCTAATGACGAACAACACAACATCAGTGTAAGAACCTTGTGACTGTGAAAGGAATTGGGGTTCAACTTTCCATCCATGGAAAACATCCATGTTGACATTCCAGGTCAACAAGTGGATAAATGAAGAAAAGCTAAGACTAAAGAGAACAGGGGAGCCCGTGTGTGATTGTGAGCAGGCTGGTCCATGAAACATGTTGGGATCTTCTACTCTCCAACATCAGTAAGGAGGTTCAGGAATTAGGAAAAATGACTGAACAGAATTTTTTTCAGAAGCTAATCAGGAATGTAGTTCTCTTATTTTTTCAGATGTTTAGATTATATATTTTTCAAAAGCACCTCTGCACAGTTATTGGGATTCCATTTTTACATGTGCCTTGAAAAATCCCACTGAATGCCTATCTGCTTCTCCACACCTCTTTGAAAATTGGCTCTAAGTTCCCGTTTTCAACAGTGACCTGCATACTGTGGCATCTAACTCTGGCTGAGCGCCACACAAAGCAATATTTGGAAGTTAAGAGCAAAAAGCTGGAAAAACTGCCCTACTAGTGCAATTCTGTTCCTTTTGGTACTTGGGTTGGTTCATTTAGGGCTGGTGTAGGTGTTTCCGCAGAGTGCTGCCCTGTGCCACATAGAAATTTTCTCAGGTACTTTGAAAACTTAACCTTTAGCTTCATGTAAGGTGAGATTTACAGAGGCATAAAGGTGCAAAGGGACATGGTGGTTAGAGTCGAGGACCCAACTGGTAACTTGCTGCTGAAAATCTCTTTCACTGATCTATCACTTTTAAAATATGAAACGTCTGAGTTACTTCCCCAGTGTGTGCAAATAAGCGTGTTTCACTTTTTAAATTCCTTAATCACCTTGTGTGTTTGTAAAAGGTCCCTTTCTGCAATGAGCATTTTGAAAAAGGAAACCTAACATTCAATTTCACTGTTTTCTCAAAACACCTTCTAATTCTCAAAACGCTTATTTCTACTTGCATGTTTCTGAGTTCCTGTCTCCGATGGATTTTTCAGATGTGTTTTATGTTGTGTTATGATGTTTCTAATTTGGGTGATGAAAGGTTAAAAGATACGCCTGTATGAAATTACTCAGTGGCTCTTGTGAACTAACATCAGAGCTTATTGAGTATGATCACTCTGTCATTTGCTTTGGCTACGGCAAAGCTTTCAGATACAGTAGGAATAAGTTGGGATCCCCAGAGCCTACTGCAGAATTTGAAGCAGGGCAAAAAGACATAGTTTCCTTGCCTGAGACCTGCTAGCCATGTGTAAAGAGACGACGCTCTGGAAAATGTTGTTTTTCTTTGGCTGCCCTTTAGTCAGATCTTCTCACTGCTGGCATTGTGCAGAGTCAGCTTAAAAGGTGTATTTAGCATTGAGGGATTTGGTAAATACTGCTTTATTGTGCTTCGTACTCCCTACAGGGCATTCTGAAGAGATGAATAATAAGTGTGAACAGGAAGAGCAAGTTTCCAGTCCTGTCAAATTAATTAGAGCAGAGTAGAATGAAGTGAGGCTTGCCGTTAGGTAGGTTCAAAGCAGGCAAAGGGAGTCACTCAGGCATATATAAAAATGTTACCCCCCCCCCCATTATTATTGTTTGCCTTTGAATCAGATATAAAATGTAGCCGTGTTTTGTTATCCATAACAAAACCTCTCTCAAATGCTGGGCGTATAAATAAAATAAGCTGGATATGCAGAGCCCCTGCTGTGGCAAAAGCAAAAGTTGCCAAGCGATGACGCTGCCCTTAGAGCTGCTGCTCGGGAAGTGTTTGCTTACAGTTTTAAGGGAATTACCAACACCCAAGCTTAATGTCACTTAATTCCGTAAAGACATTTTAGGGATTGACTCAGCTCCCAGCTGTAAAACAGTCCCTTCTGATTTGCCAGCTGCCTGCTTCATAATTTTCTGCAAGTTGCCTTTTTCCTTACAGCAGCCCAAAAAAGCCATTCTCGGTGTCATACTTGGGCTCTAGTTCCTGTCTTTTCCTAAGTCTTTTCAGACAGCCATCAATATAGGAGGTTAAAAAGGGTCTGATCCAAATCCCGCTTCAGTCAGTGGAAAAGATTCCTGCAGAATGAAGTGAGGGCTGGAGAGGATCGGTAGACCCTATTTTTTCATTCCCTTCCTAGACAGGAGTGATCTCTATTGTGCATTTCCAAGCTCTGGTATGAAATGACTCAAACTCTGAGGCTACTGCTTCTCCTGAAAACTATTCCCCAGACTAATCAGATCATCTGATAGGAAAATTATTTCCCCCTTTATCACAACCCACCCTCTTTATTTCATTCCCTTGGAAAGCCTTAATTTTTATTCTCCCTCAGTTGTGTTTTCACATTTGAAGCGATAATTAAGCATATAACATACTCCTCTTGCACTTTGCATTTGTACACTTTTAGGTGCTTTCATACTCCTTTCTAACTAAGCCCTTTCTATTTTGGAGCATTTTATTGCTCTTCTGTGGCTTCAGTGCATAAACCTTCTTTCTTTTACTTGCCTGCATGTGGTGTCTAGAAATGTGAACTTCTTTTTCACAGTATTCTACAGCAGTTATCCCCATGGACAAGAATATTTGGATGAGATTAAGTTGATCCTTGGTGTTAGTCACCCTACTCTACTTTTTGGTGATAGAGGGATAAAAAAGACAGTTGCATGGCTTAATTGACATCATCCTAAAGCAGAGGTTTAAATCAGGTGAGACCATGTCCTAAAAGGCCTATTTGTCTACTGGGAGACTTAAAAAGGAGTCTGGGAGGACTGGTGTGGCTGTGAATGTTTCCCATAGACATAATACCATCCCATGAAGTGAGTCATGCCCTTGGAAATGTGCAATTGGAAACGTTATTCAGAGTGGCTTTGAAAGGAAACAAATGCCATGTCTAACAAAATAAATCTGTTGTGAAAAACTTATTCCGCTAACTTCTTATCCAGGGAGGCTCACAAAAATTAGGCATTTTTATAACCTTGGAAGCTCCTGCTTTGATGTTTATAAAATGGAAAATTGTGGTTGTTGCTGCTGTTTGTGTTGAAAAGTGTTACAATGAAGATGCACCAGATTTGTAACACGAATTAACAAAAAATCATGCTGAAACATGAATGAAATGTTTCAGTGTTCCCTGCATCCCATTGTCAGTTTAGCCTCAGGTTTCTTTTTTCTAATTTTGGTTCATAGAGAATTTCAAACTTCTTATGCTCAGCCTGCTTCAGAACAAAATCACACATTAAATTTGGGATTTCCAGCTAAATTGACACACCAAAGTCAGCGCCTCCTCCATTTTGTGTTTCGTACAAAGCCTTCCTCAATCTTTTCTTTTGTTTCTCTCTTTTAATGGAATACAGGAATATTCACTTCCAATTTTCCTCTGCTTGTCCTCTTTTTCTGAAGCTGCAATTTAGATGTCACTGTTGGCCTCTGATAAGTACAGCTTGTTCTCCAGCTCTCCATGTACCGTACTTGACCGCGAGGGTGTGGGAAGGAACACAGAAGGTCAGGGAGAAAAATCTCATCCTTATACATTTTGGTCCAAAATTTATCTGATATGAATCAGCGCTGCTCAGCTGCCTATTGTTGTGTGCCTCTGAAGAGCTCAGATATCACCATGATGAGTGTCTGTGCCATAGAAAGCCAAGGAAAAGACACATCCCTTAATGCTCTCTCCGTTTTAGGGTGGGTACAGTGGCATGGGAGTCGAAAATGTCAGCTCACTGAAAGAAAACATGGTGAGGAGTACTTCAAAAACCGTGACATTCCTGTGAGCAGGCTGTTACCACTGATTTTCTTTCAGCTCCCTAAATTCAGTTTTTGGCAGCGGCTTTAGAGCAGCCAAGGAAATCCTGCTCTGGGATGTGCAGAGGGAAGATCATCCACAAAGGGAATAGTTTTGGTGCTGGGGACAATAAGAGTTCTGGGGCCTGAGACTTAGAAGCAGACACTCCCTTCTCTTTTTGAAAGAATTTCAAAATCCTTTGGTTTTAATTCCAAATTGGAAAAAAAAAAAAAAAAAAAAAGAGACATTTTACAATTGCAAAACCCTCCATAAAACTGAATGGTCTTTCTCCCCACAGCTCCATCTGAAACAGATGGAAATTTCTTTAGTGAAGTGACCACTTAATTAAAAATATGTGATACCAAATTAATACCATTTCAGCAGGTACTGGGAAGACAAATGAAGACTGTCTAACCTTCTCCAGGTGTCTAAGACAACTATCTATTGTTGTTTTAAGGTATCTGGCAGCTGGTAAGTAATTTAAATGATGCTTGTCGGCTCCCAAATAGAAGAAATAAATGAACACAAAAGAGCAAGATTTCAATTAAAGTTCATCATGTAAAACAGGCCTCATGCCTTCCCTGACCACAGAGATTAGCTTTTGTGTCTGGAATTGCATTTAATAAACCTCCTCCCTTGACATGGAACATCTGCTCCCTTTAGGACTATTGTTTTACACCCATAAATAAAACATAAAATTATATTTTTGTCACTCTTCAGGCCAGATCTTCAGCTGGCATAAATCAATGGCAAGCAGTCAACCTCAGCAGAGCTCTGCTGCCTTAAACCAAATGAGGATCTGGCCCTTGACGCTTTGGTGCTGAAGAAAATAATGGGTCTGGGCAGAGTGTGTGGGACATTGTTTATCAGAGAATGTGTGTGAAACTACGTGGAGCAAGTAACCACAAAGCATGATTGATCTCTCCAGCATATTTTAACACTTTTTTTTTTTTTCAGTGTTTACTGAAACCTTTTAGGTAGTGCAGTCTTCTCAGATATCGTTTTATGTTTGAAAAGCTTTCTAATTCATAATGAAAAGTTACGCGTCGCTCCAATGAACCTCCAGCTTCAATTACTTGCTGTGCAAATGGCTGGCCTGCATTTTGACCAATGTTTATGGGGCTTGGCAATTTTTCAGTAGCTACTTTACCCTGATATGATTAATTTCTTGCATAATGTGAGGTTTTGCATGTGTAGAGCTGAAATAATCCTACAAGGCAGAAGAGAAATAAAAGAGCTTGTGTGTTTCAGCTTTAAAAACACTTGAAACATAACATCACATTTTTAAGCGTGCCAACGATAATACAAGTTAGCCATGGATGAAGACGACCACAAGAGACATGAAGTTGCTGATGGGATTCAGCAGCATGAAAGTCATTACTTGGCTGGTAAGGTCAGCACAGTAGATCATAGCTGGGAAGTCCCAGGAGCAGGGAAGCAAGAGGCAAACCTGGAGCTCATCGTACGTGAGTACAGCAATAGAAGGATGGCAACTAGTACTCATTTGCTTTCTTAAATGCCAAATCCCTCTCTTCATTCCAGTATCCCTTTGCACCAGAAGGATTCACGTGTATTAACTACCCTGAAGTAAATGGATGTAAAGCTTGAATACAAAAATCTTATTTTAAAAATATGTTTTGATTTAAGCACATGAGCAATCTCGTTGGTGCCAGGCTGGAAAGCTGGGTTTGTGCTTTGGCTTCTTTATCAGAATCAGACTTTACAATAGAGGACTAGATAGTAACATTTGGATCTACACAACCCTAAAAAGACAAATATTGGTGACAGTTTTCTTTTGACAGGATTTGAGGAGAAGGAGGTACCCACCCCCTAGTGCTGTAAAGCAGAAGGACATTTCCATGGGCCCTGGCACACAGTTCTCTTTGGGCTCTGTAAAAGGAGCAGTGTGGAGCATTACCACCCAAGCTGTCTGCCTGCTTCTGCCATGCCAATGGATACATCTGCTCAGATTCAGTTCATCGTGTAGGGTCTCAATGGAAGCTTTTCAGTGATTTATGTTAAACTACTGTGCTGTATGTGCTGTAAACACATGAGGCTCTTAGGTGGGCACATGACCCCATGTGCTGATCCATGGGGAATGTCATCTTCAGCAGAAGTTGCTGAGAAGGTTGCTGGAGGTGGCAACCCCTTAAGCCACTTTCAGAAGAAGCCCTTCAGTACCTTCAAAATCCCACCCTCCATATTTTTATTTAATACAATCACACACTTGTCACCTTAATAGAAAGTATGTCTACATTGCAAATTCCAATATAGTGAAGAGGTACTCAAACTAGCTATAAATGAACTAACCATAAATGAGCCTGCTTTCTGGCAGGATAAAATAGCCCATATGGAGCTAACACTGCCAAAAAGCTGGGTAAATTAGTCCTCTTGGTGTTCTCTGCTGTCTCATCTTGACTGCGTCCAGTATCCACAATGGTTCATTTACGGCCAGCTTGGGCATTTCTGCATTGTCATGTGGACATTCTCAGAGCAATATTGTTATTATTGCCCTAACATCTACAAGAGAGCCTAAAGGGGCATAGTTACCTTTTGTCTTTTAGTGCAGGGGAGCCAGCTCTGAGGTGACAGCTCTGCAGCATGACCTCAGTGATTTCTGCTTACATGAAAGTACCCTAAGTAGATGTTCATCTTGGGTGATAGTGAATGCTGGGTCATTCTGAACGCAGGAAATTACTTTATGGCCAAAAAGAGATCGTGCAGAGAAGCACTTGATGCTGAGATTTGGGAGATTTTTGCTTTTAAACTTTCTTAAGTCGGTCTTTTGCAGCATTTCCTTTTTTTCTTTATTTTAAAATTAACAGATGATATATGTGGAATTAGTTGACCTACCCGGGGTAACTCAGCCAGTTTGGTCTTTCAAGCTCTAAAGAGACTGAACCAACATTATTTAGGTTTTAACATTCTTGCTTAATATCTAAAGACTATGTTTTCATGGATCTCAAACATTTTGAATTAAAAAAAAAGCATTGAAAAAATTAAGAAATGTGTTAGAAACTTACCTGAATTAACTGAATTCAAAATGAGTCCTGAAGCAAAATCTATCCCTGAAATCTGAAGTGATGTGGAAATTCACAAGGCACCTACAAGGAAAAAGAAGGGGAAAAAAACCCACTGAGCAAAGATCAATTTATATGTAAAATTTCAGATACATTGATAAGTAAGGGATTGTTTAGTATAGAAGCATCTTTATTTCCATGAAGTTAAGGCAGTAAGGCTTGTTTCATTTAGGTGAAGTAAAATAAGCTATGCTGATAAAACTGAACCTGCACTCCTGCATGTGACAATTAACACACTGGCACAGCCTGTTGGGCAAAAAATCACACCCAATGCAATACCCACACACCAGCAAGACCTCTAACAACAACTGCAGATATATCACACTAACAGAATTCTATAAGCTTCAGAAATTAATTTCATCCAATAGTGAAGCATTTTACAACCAGATTGTACGAAACATGAGAATCCACTTCGAATTGCTGGATGACTTATGTGATCTCCCTCAGTAGCACGAAGAGTGAAGAAGACAACTTTAAAATGCCCCAGTGCTATCTAGTTTCCCACTCAGTGTTCTGCCTTGTCTACACTTTGCAGCAAAATGGGGTAGAGCAATCAGCATGTGATGAAATCTCCTCGAAAATGTGAATGCAGCCCTTTCTTTTTCTGTATTTACTTACAGATCAGGGTACCCCTGAAGAACTATAAACAACTGAGAGCAAAAAATAAAAGGACCTCTGAAAAGTTTTATGTCCTCCAAACTATAAATGTCAGGTGGCAATACTAGGCAGTTTATTTTTCTGTAGAAATATATAAATTTTTTTTCCATGAAAATATTTTCTCTGGGAAAAAGAAAAAAAAAAGAAAACCCCTAGCTCGTCACTGGCAATTTTATGAAATATATATAAATTTTCAGCAGTACTGATGAATGCCTTTGATAAGTTGAGCTGACAATTTATTTTTTTCTCCTGCCCAAAAGAAAGTAATGGGTATATTAAAAAGTGCTTGCATTTTTAGGTTTTGGTGGTTTGGATTTTTTTATTTATTTTCTTTTTCCAGATAGTGGAGGAGTAATAAAAAAGACCAGCCAGAAGCAGTATACCCAGACATCTGTATAAAAATCCAGATAAGGCAAAATTTTGGGATAGCAGCAAAGAACCACCACAACGGGCTGGGTAACTTCAGGAACAACATTTGCCAAACCAAATATTACATTTTTACCAAGCCAAAGGCCAGCGTGTGATGTGAAATGCTGGAGTTGAGCACGTGCACATGGCTGGGGGGTAAGGGGCACACACACCACTTTCCAAAGGTGGGATTCCTCACTACTGTGCTTTCCCTCCCCAATTAAGGGTTGAAATGAGCCACTGGAATCTACTGTATATCCTGGGGAAATGAATACCCTGGCTGCTTTCCAACTCATATTTCTCTCTTTCTACAGCAAACAAACAATAGGCCAAAGTAGGATGTTGTATGTCGCTCTGGGAAAAAAGGGAGAAAAAAAAAAAAAGTGAAGTATTGATAAACTGAGATTAATTTTTACAAAAATGTTTATATCAAGTGCATACGCTTTGCCTCTTGGCCATTATGGAAATGTCAGGGGTTTAATTGGCAGCTGTGAATAGCAGCACCTGCAAACAGCTCAGGGCTTGTTCCTGTGGTCTGGCAACATTCTTACTTTATGCTTTAAATAAAAGCTTACTCACTGAGACAGAAATAACTGACAGTGGATGATTGATGATTGCCCATCACGCAATGGCTGACATCTACCATTCACTGAATCCATTTACAATTCCACTTCCAGATTTCATTAACAGGGCCGTGACATCTAGGAAAGGGATTGATACAGATGGCAGCTCAGTTACAGAGTTCAGCTGATGCTGAGCGTATGTTAAGCATGGAAAACAGATTACTATGAGCTCCAATCTATCTCATGTGGTACATTTTGGAAACCCTATCTGTTTACTCCAGGTAACCTTTTATAGTTCTATTTATCCTGCCTAGTTTCAAACCAGATAGCAATTTTCCATAGTGGAGAATTTATAGTGCCATTTGCAACATGCGTTTATAAAAGACTTACCTCCGTGAAATATTAAGACAAGATTCTGGCATTCTAAAGGTTCCCTTTTTGCTTAAGAAGGAAACAAAAAAAAAAAAGAAAAAATACAAAAATAAAAAAATGTGAGCACATAAAATCCGTGATTTCCCTCATCACAAATATCCTCTCTGAGCAAAACAAATGGCTCTCTCCCCACCGCGCACCTGGGTAGGTCTCAAACCTCAGCGGCTGTGGAGCTCAGAGGCAAATAAAGAAGTTTCCAGTCCCACTTTGCTCAGAACTCCTGCTGACCTCTGTCTGAGATGGGACACAGCGTCCTGCAAATCCTGGGGTTTATCTCAAGCTCATTGGGTTTGGCACAGACTGTTCTTCAGGAAGGCTGAGGCTCAAAAGGCGATTTTCCATTGTCATGAGGAAGCTGGGCCAAATATCAGATCTGAAGTTAAGTTTTCAAATCTCAGAAAGTCTGGAGGTGATCATGCACAGGATTTCAAGTCAGCTCACTGTTAGGGTGAGGGACGCTTCTAAAATTAGAGCCCCCTTCAGAGCAAGGGCTTAGGGCACTTTGGTGCTTGGGTAGAGCAGTAGAAAGCAGTACCATGAGTACTACTTAAAGAGTACCATGAAATCTGAAAGGCCGCCTCTGAATTGAAATGATATCCTGTAAAAGCAGTCAAAGCCTAGAGAACACTCAAAACAGCCTATTCCATGCAAATAAACAGTCTTAACTCAGGCCAAAGCCAAGGGAGTAAGAAATAAGCAGGGCAAGATGCAGGTATAACATCTCGTCCAAGTAACTAAGGGTGTCACTTACTGTGTTGATGCAACTCTGTAACAACAACCGAGGCTCCCAGGGCAGCTGCTTCAAGGAGACAGTCTTAATTTTCACATCAGTCCACAACCTTAATGTCAGCCCAGCTTTCAAACCCCTCTGAACATACAGTAGACCCTTTGTCAGATGCTCTATCCTTTTTTTTTTCTTTTTTTCCTTGAAGTCATCATAGCTTCACTCTCTCCAGGGTCTTCTGAAATCCAAACTTGTGCTGTTCTTATTCACCTGACCGAAAGATGGTGCAGGGGGAGCTGGTGTTAACGTGGTTCTTTAGTAGGTGCAGAGATAGCCAATTTCCAGGCTGACACTTGTAATGGCTTTCCCAAAACAGCTCTGTTTCATCTCAGACTTGCTGAGCCAAATCCGTTCCTTCCGTGTTTGAGTGAACTTTGTACATTTAAGCCACTACTTCAATCTCCCTCCATAATTACATGCAGTCTATGTTGTAAAAAAATCCGTGGTTCTTTTCTTTATTATGATTATTTAAAACAATTAAAGATGATCACACACAAACTCAAGAATTAACATTGTGCAAATATTTATACAGAAGCTAAAGCAAAGACTTTTCCTCCCTTTCTAGGTGAAACATGGAGGATTTGTTCCAGGAAAAACAAATACAATGTCCAGTTTAACTAAAGACAGCATGAAAAGTCCTCCTTGCTACCTCGTTCAAAAAGACTGTGATACTCTTTGTAAAGAAAACACCCTTCTTGTCTGTGTGCCTTCTCTTATGCGGGCCAACATTGATGGTAATAGATGACAGAACAGAGGTTTTCCAAGAAATTCCCCTAAAGCTGCAAAAAGTATGTTCCTGTAATATTCTTAAAATCAACGATGCAAAAAGGATTTTTAAAGCTTGTCAAAGATGCGTGAAAAATCCAGCAACTGTAACAGAAGGAGCTACACCATGTTTTGGAGATAAGGACCTGTATGCACAAGTTTAAACAGGGCTTTAGAAACTAACTTTAGGCACCCCATTTTTATTCCTTCTGTAATTCTGGTTCATCTGATTCCTCTCCACTGAATTTCTTGCTGTCTAGCACACAGCTGAAGATAGTGGAATATTTTTTTTTTTGCTATTCCTTTCAAACACCGGGTTAAAAAAACACTGAGAAGCTACTTCAGCCTGGCACTGAGGTGGGTGGTTGATATCTTGTCCCCACAGCAAAGCTGGGAAGCAGCACTTTAAAGTAAAACATGTTGCCCTGGTGCTCTGTTGAGCAGGGGCCCAAAAATATGACAGAGGCACCCCAAAGACAAGAAGAAGAGAAGTCGACTCCAATTTTAGATGTTCAAGTGCAGGCACCCAGCCCTGAGCTAGTCATTGGGGCCAGCTAGTATCCCTCTGGTTTGTGGACAGAACCTTACTTATGCCTCAGGAGTGGAGATATTGCAAGTCGACAGATTTCTCTCTTTTTTTTTTTGTCTTTTTAACTCCTGTATGGTTCTGCTTCATCAGATATCAGGCAGGAAAGTGATGAAACAGGAGAGTCAATACATCAAATACCATTGGGAGGATCTCTGCTGCTGCCTCGTAGTTACGTGTAACCCAAGGATGCTGAAGTGTGGCTTGCAAAGTCAGAGACAAGTATGTCCAGCAAGAAAGGGCTCAATTTGTGGGTGCAGTAAAATATTGTGCCAGTCTTGCCCTTCAAAAGGACATGGAGCACCTCCCCTATGGACTGGAGAACCTCCCCTATGAAAACAGGCTGAGAAAGTTGTGGCTTTCAGCCTGGAGAAGAGAAGGTTATGTGGAGATGTCATAGCAAGCTTCCAGTATCAGGTATCCAGTATACTGGTTATTTCCAGTATTCCCCTACAGAGAAGTCAGAGAAGTTCATCTGGAACTGCAGTGATAAGGCAAGGGGGAATGTGTACATGTGGAAAGGAGAAATTTAAGGTAGATATCAGGAAGAAATTCTTTACTGTGATGGTGGTGAGACACTGGAACAGGTTGCCCAGGGAGGTTGTGGATGCCCCAACCCTGGCAGTGTTCAAAGCCAAGCTGGATAATGCCTTGAGCAACCTGGTCTAATGGGAGGTGTCCCTGCCCACAGCAGTGGGGTTTTGGACTAGGTGACCTTTAAGGGCCATTCCAACACCTTAACATTCTATGGTTCTGGGATTCTATGACATGGGTTGCCTTCCATGTGGTTGGAAGCTTTGGGGCAGAGCAGCAATGAGGGCAGTCAGAGCTCACCTGCAGGCTCACTGAGGCAGAGCAGGGAGCACACCCTTCTCTCTGCTGCTGATGGAGCTCCTGAGTACAATAATCTGCAGGACATGAGTGATGAAGAACAGCTTGGGATAGTAATGTTTGCTATTAGCCTAGCTAATTCCCAGAGTCTTAGCAGACTCTTGTGGCTGTTGTATTCTTGTCCCCAAATGTCCTTTAGAACTCTAGGATAACGGGAGAGAGACAGATGCCTCCACCAGCATGAGCCAAGGACTCCCCGTACACCCTTAATTATTGCCTACTTTGACTTACTCTCCAGTGACATCAACCTTTCTGAATATGTGCTAGCCAGAGGAGATTTTTGTGCTTTAAATTAAGTGTCTAAATCCATGCATGTGAATTTGGGACAAATATACTCCCAGGGCTACTTCTGAAGGTAAAACCTTCAATGAATTTGATACACTCAGATCCTGCAAAAAATGGGCAACATGGGTAAGTCTGTTAATAAAAAAATAAAAAAAAAAGGAAGAAAAATGCAAAAAACCCACAACTTATTTTACACTGAGATGAATGATATGTGGTAAATTAAAGCTGTGCTCAATGAAAAGCATGTGAAACAAGCTGCTTTTTTTGGCTACACATCTTCCATCTGGTGCTCTCAGTTAGGCAGGGATGTCGTGTAAAAGCAATATACAATTAGGTATTAATAAAAGATCAAACCAAAATGGGACCATGGCAGGAAGAGGTGTAAGGGTCAGGCCTGCCACACTCACCACATTACTTCTTCATTTCTGAGCTCTTCATTTTGCAAGCAGGACATTCCTGCAGCATCATGGGCATGAATCTGGCATGAAGTCCCCCACAGTACAGTCCTTTATCATTACCCAGCAAAATACAAATGTGCATCCCTAGAGCCAAAGAGCACCTGTAATTTCCACTGCAGTCAGTAGAGGCTTTAGGTATTACTTTGAATCCCCAACAGTCGGCTCTTTTTTAATTTTCCATTTAATTGTTTCAAAACTTTCAGAGCTAGCTGAAAACCGTATGAAATGATGTAAAACAAAATGCACTGCAAATTGTGCAAAAAGAAAAAATTATGAATAGATATTGGCTAAGGTGCTACTTTTCAAAGAGTGTCTCAAGAGTTGCAACTGGCAATTATAATTGTTTTCAGATCTGTCCCTTATTTTCCTTTAAATACTGATGCATCTGTATAAAACACAACAAAACACAACACAGTCAAAGGTAACCCTGTAGAAATAAAAATGTGCTTTGGATCAGATCCTTGTTATTATATGGATGGTGAACATTTGATCTGTATTTATTGCACTTGGACTGAAGTGTGCAGATGAGTAAGTGTCCTCAGTTGGGCAGTTAGCAGATCTTTACTTATAATTTATAAATATAGACTATGTTCCAATGAAGAAAGGCTCAGAACAGCCTACTAACCATCGCCCTTGTGTCACTCCACTCAGATAACTCCCTTTCCTTTTCTGCATGGCTGTGGTTAAATTCTTTACAGGGTTACCCTGTCTCATATCTCAAAGGCACATGGTGTGGCACTCAATTGTTATTTTGAAATGAAGGAGAAAATTGTTTTAGCAGACACCAGAAAATACCAGAGATATATCAACCCTGTTTGGGATGTCCCAGGGAAAAAAAACAAAAACCAAAAAACAGTTCCCCTAAGAACTGACAGGGATGGAAGGGGAGGGGAGAGAAAAGAGATGAGAAATTTGTATTTACACCACTTGGCCTTGTAAAATAAGGGCAATCTTTCTCAATTCAGAAAATGTAGCCCCAGTTTGCTCCTAGGATAACATTTTTCTTGAAAGGAAAGGAAGCCATTCCACCTTCTCACGTCTCAGCTTCTGTTTACACAGACTCATTGTGCAACTCATCTATGCTGTTGATCCTCTTATGCTCTGAATCATGACATTTGCTTGGACCATTACGATTAAAATGCATTCATTTCTGGCAGATAAAATCTTTGTTTTCCATGCATAAGGGCAGACAACACAGTAATGAAAACACTGGTCTGAGAGCAAAACACTCATGAGTTCTTCAGGGCAACACATTGAAAAGGAAGAAAAGCACGTTAGAAGTGAAAAAAGGGGCCACCAAATGGGTGTAAATAAAGTTCTGCTGCAAGGCCATTTTTCATTGCCAAGAAGGTGTAAAGAGGTCTTTGAGTTAATGGGAATCAAACTCTGAGGCAGAGAAGATGTTGGCTCATAGACCACAGATAAATGAAGGGCAGATAGAAGAGTAGAACCTACCCCAATAGTGGAACTCAACTGATTTTAACAGAACTATATACCTTGAGAATTTGATCCCAAGGGTGTCAGTCCTTTACATGGCATGGACAAAGCGTGGGTGGAGAACAAATCCCCAAGGGACGACAGTCTCTGCTGCCATCTCCTGCCAGGGCAACCTGGATAACCTACTAACCACTCCAATCAAAAACACCTCTGCGATAGGACCTCAATGATTTTTTCCACCTATGAACAATAATCTTGTGTTTGAGCTCCTAAGAAAAGTTTGGAGTTGACTTACCTATGCCTTTACTCATCTCTCTAAGAATGACCCTGCTGCATAAATTCATGCTGAGGGGAAATTAATGGCCCTTCAGGTGAGCTGGAGGTAGCCTTGAATTCTGGAAAGATAGGTTGACCACGATTTTGTAAAATTACAGAAAATCCATCCTGCTAATTTGTATATGGTCATATGCAAGAGTTTCATACTTTTTTTTTTCTTTTTTATTTAAGAAAGAGACAATTAAAAGAGGTAACTAACAAAAGTTACTGACAGAGGAGAGACAAAATTTATCATCTCTCCCACCAAAGGCATTTAGAGAACCTTCCCTATGCAGAACATCAGCACGAGACCTCTCTGCACCATGTCGCTGCTTTAATTATGAGTCTCAGCAATGGCACTGCAAACAACTATTTTTTTCCAGGGGTTCATAACTCAACTTTAACAGATTGCTCTAGGCTGACACATGGTTTCAACTTGGGAGCAAGCATTTCTTTTATAAACAGCTTTTTCTTTTCTTTTAAATGGTGATTTCTTTTTGGTTTTGCTTGTAATGTATGTAAAATGATTTGGGATGCTTTTTGCACTTGTGTACAGTAACTCAAAAGCAGCTTTCATTGGAACAGTGGAATTTGGCAAGTGAACAGTCAATATTGCCCTCTAATTGCTTTTAGCATCTTTGCAAAAATAAAAACATCATTTAAAATGGCTGAGATATTTCAATTTGAAAAGTGGCTACTGAACAGGCACAATAATGGCATGGATTTTTACTTTGTATATGTAATGCACATATTCAGCATAATGTGATCCCTAAAATATACATCTCCAGATTAGGGCTGTACTAATCATTGATTTTTTATTTTTTTTTTTTTCACTTCAGTGGCTGAAATAGAAAAACAAAATCTGTTTCAGTTGATATAGAACATTTTTTCTTCCTTCTCCTCCTCCATGAAAACTCCAAAACATTTTCCCATAGGGGTAATACATACATAATGTAACATCTCCATTTGGAGGTCAAAAAAATATAAGAGGAAAAAGTATATTATTAAAAAAAGCTACGTCTCACTCTGTACAAAAAAACTCCCAAAAGACAAGGATGTGATCATGTCCCTCCCTTCATGTTTTCCCCCCATGTCACACTTTGAGGACACACACCCTGCAGTTTAAGCCTCTCTACCTTTAGAAACCTTAAACATATGATTTGGGAATGCCTTTAATAGAAAGTTGTTCATCCACAGTCACTCTCATTGGCCTCCTGTGGCCAGCAGGAGTCCAGTAGCTAGAGATGTCTTTACTTAAAAAGAGGACTTTTGAGTTTGCTCCTGAGATCTGAAGACAAACTGGAATATGTGCCCTTATGCCACTCTAGATTATGGTCTTGGTGATGCTCTCCACAGCCCAAAGAAAATTTAACAAAGCCTTGCATCTCCACCAGCTTGGGTAACACAGACTTGTACCTGACAGAGCGTGTTTACCTGCTCATGAGAGCTGTTATGGGACAGAAAGGAGATGGGAGCACAGACATCCTTGGTATGTCACCTCCGAGGGAACTGCTTTAACAGAGGGGTAACAGGAAGGGAAAAGTACTACCTCCTTTCCCTGCTGATGTTTTGGGTGGCCTTGAACAAGCTCAGGCTTTGCCAGTGAGTGGCAGAGGAATGCCTGTTTGGTGAGATCTGCCAGGTTGTGTGGACATCTGTGGTCCTACATTTTAATCAGAGCTTAAATACTTGCAGGTGACTGGATCAGTTGGTACTTAGATACCACAAGCCTCCTCACACCGCGATATGATGCTTTGAACCTTCACACCAGTCTCTTCTTTCCATCATGAGATGAGTTTTAAGCTTATAACATTGTTATGAATACATGGTTTGTTGTCATTTGCCATGCATTGTTTTTAACACGCAAATTGGCAACGCACTTTTGTCTTTTTCTTCTACACTTGTGAAGATCAAAGCCCTATTTTTTGGTTGGGGTTGGATTTTTTATTTTTTTTTCTTCACAAGAAGCTAGGGATGAGTCTGTGTTCATGTGACTCCAGAGCCTGAGGCTTTAGAAATCATCACAGGAATCTCACTAAACATCATGTGTTGACAGCAGAGCAAATAGCGAACATTCACTTGTCTGGTAAGATTGTATATTAATTCAAGACCATCAAGAACCACGACCATATTTCTCTAAAAGGCAACAACAAGTTGGGGCGGACTAGCTGGGAGAAAGGGCTGAACAAACAGGCTTTGTTCAGACCTTTTCATCCCATTGAAGAGTCCCTGTTGTACCTCTCCCATCCACCCCTCCTTGTCTGAATGGATTTGCCACAGTCACTTACTGGTTTTTAAAAAGTGTCCCTAAGTTACAATATGCTATTCTAGGTCCTTTCCTGACAGGTAATCCTCAGCTCCATCCATCCAGATGGAGTTAATTTGGCTGAACTATGCTGACCTGGGTGAAGGATTTTCAAATATAAATGGTACAAATGCAACTTTCTCTGCCAACAAAGTCATTCTGTGTTACGATTTCCACCATCTCTCCCCCAAGCCTGCCTTATAAGGAGCACGTTCCTTCTACTGGGATTCATTCTGTCATTAATCTACGTCTTCTTTCAACAAAAAAAGAAATATGGAATGAGATTACCAGAATGGATGGCCTGGTGCAGACTAGAGAACACTTCTTTTTAATAGGGATTTAAATTTGACATCAGTTAAATGTCTTGTGCCATCATGTTTCAGCTCTGTTATGTGGATTCTGGACCACGCTACCTACTTGGATGTGAATGCACTACACTGATTTAAGGCTTCTCCCCTGGCTGTTCAGAGGAACTGAAATCCCATATCCTGCTCCAGCCTTGCTTGGCCAAGGCAGTGGCACAGGATAGTGGAAGCTCTTTCCAAGAGGGACAGGCAGCTGCTCTCCACAGTTAGGCTCTGCTGTCTGCCCGAGTCAGCTGGGAAAGGAGGAATGGCAGGCAGGAAAGGAAAAGGGACAATTCCAGTACCCGGGCAAGCTTTGGCACAGCAACCCCCCAGCCCTGGACTTCTTGTCTCCCTGATACACATGGGAAACAGGAATATTCACTGAGCTACCGTTCTGTGAGAGGGTAATAGGGTAAAGTGGCTATTTTAATTTTCCAGGTTTAGTTATAAGACTAATTCTATGTCATACCCCATGAATCCAAATGCAAGAGAAATAGCCTTCATCCAACAGTGTTCACACAAGACAGGAAGCTGCAAAGTGAAAAGCTCCTTTGCCTCCTTATACTAAAACTGATACAAATTGTTTCATTTCAAAGAGCTCAAAACCCCCTCAAAAACCTGAGGCAATATTCTGGATACTATGTCTGTTTCTACTGACTCTGAGATACAGCACACTGTATTTTGGCTGCTCTGCTTATCGCCAGAGAAATCGCTCTGGGTAGTGGGAAACTAAATGCAGATTTAAAAATAATAATCTCCTCCCTAGCGAGAAGCGTATGTGTTAATTTTCACTGCTAACTCTCTGCCTAATATTGTTGATCAGATCTTTGATTAAAATAACATTAGCAGCTGAGCCTGTGTGACAGGGAAGGAACTAAGCAAGTTTGGTTCAGACTGTTATAATAATTTGGATTTCTTAAGTGCCTTGTGATAATATAGTACCCTGAAGAGCTAATATTTGTTCAGTAAGGGCATGCAACATGAGTCTTTTATTTCCTGCCTCTCTCTCTCTCACATGCAGTGATTTCTAGATACTAGGACATGTTTTTATTGTTTCTCAATAATATTGAGGCGGTATCTGGAGTTTTCACATTTTCATTGTGTGCTTCATAAAGAAAGTAAGATTCTGCTTTTATTCAGACAAAGTGATCCCTGAATAGACAAAGGGAAAAGTAACCCTGGGAAAAAAAAGGCTGGCAAGGAAATAAGTACTCTGGACCTTCAAAATGCTAAATCATCTTCCTTTTATTTATAGTATGCATTGCAGTAATGTCTAGCAGCTCTTACACTAGGTGATGTGCATTCACAGTGTAACAGATATTCCTCTTTTAAAGAATTATAGTACAAAAACAAGATGGGAGACAAAGTAGAGAGGAAATTGCCTGCCCAGGTTGGTGGCAGGACTGGGAATTCACCAGATCATTTCCATGTTAATTCCCAATCCAAGCTGCTGGGCCATACAGTGGAATTCACTGGCAACCACAATACCTTGGTCTTGGTTTTGACACAGAAGAGGAGAAGATGCCTGCACAAGAAACATCTGCAGCTGATATACAGAGAAGATGAATGACAGAAGGAAAAGAACATGAAGGATTTTCCATCTCTGGTTATAATATTCACTGAAGACTGTATATTAGGAATGGAATCGGATGTGGGGCTTGAAAGGAAGGAGGGATGGGGCTTTGCTGACAAACTTGGAGAAGATAAAGTAGATTTGAGAGCTAATGGCAAAACTTCTTATCCTGTAGCCTGTATTTTCTCTTACAGAGAAAGGGCAGGACTTTCCACTGAGCCTTTCTTAGACCACAGAATCCTTTACACTTACCCCAAACTGGGAAGGAATTCTCTTGCAATGTGTTTTTTCTGCTTTAGTGACCCTCTTGTCTTTTCTGGCTTGGACAAGAAGAGTGGGAAACTAAGGCTTTGTTCAAGAGAAAATCAAACAAAATGAATCAAGGCCAGATGTTACATAGTCAAAGACCAATGTTAAACGAATATGAACAGGCAAATCAGAGGTAGAGAACTGGATTTTTTTGCTAGCCTTCGTAAGTTATTTATTCCCTCCTCTCCTCATACTCTGCTCTCAGGACACATCCAGTTTAAGCTCACAGCTATAAGAAGCTACTGGACCTGGGTTTCCACAAAGTGCTTGTGCAGTTCTCTCTAAGTAAGATTTCTCAAAGGTGCTTCTGATTGGGCATCCAACTTCAGACATCTGAGCTCTTACATACTGGTTTGGGTGACTACCCCAGTTTTTCACTCCAGTTTCCCTCATTAGCATTGCTTTGTTTAGAAGGGAGAGCATTTCTCAGTCCAAAGATGGCCAAGATTACAGCCACACAAATATCACTGGGGGAAACAGACCGTGTTGGTCCAACATCCCTCAGCAGCTGCTAATCCTCACTCAAAGAAACTTCCACTCTTTAATGAAGCTACCTTAGTACCAGGGAATGCTTTAGATGCCTAAATAGAACACATTGCAGGTCTGGGTGGAGTCACATGAAAAAGCAGGGCTATGCCTAATGTTATAAGAAGAAACTGGCTCAGAAAAAAAATTAATATTATAAGTCTGGGAAAAAAGGAACAGCCTGAGGCTTTAACACAGCCCTGACTTGTATTAAATCTATAAATTGATATTGTATACATACAGAATACATGTAGATAAATTCTTGCTACTACTTTCCCAATTCTGTAATTCAATATTGTATTTTGGGATAATCTTGAGCTGCCAATGTTTGAAGACCCCTAGGACTGAGTGCTGCCAGACCACCAACACACCAGAGATACAGGGATGATCTGTGTGCCTGTGGCAGTGGCCAACTGTCCAGACAACCCCCAGCCAGCCAGTGCAGTGGTCGAGTGGGCTGCCAGATTCCTGACAATCCCAGGCATAAAGACAAAAGAGACAATAAGACAACCAATAAATTGCAAAGGATATACTTTATCACTAAAAATGAGTTAGCAGTTATGGGTCAATAACCCTTGAGTTCCTTGCTCACAGTGGGCAATGGATCTACAGAGGTAAAATCCACATGGTGTCAAAAAGACTGTCTGAGGGAAAGCTGGAAAAGTATCAGTGTTCCCAAGGAGCTGGAAATTCTGATCCAGATGACATTGGTGGGTAAGGACTCATCAGAAACAGCAACCATTGTTGGGCAACCCCCTAAACACATATCCAACTCAGTGGCAGCTCTGAAAGGTGAGGTGATAATAAGAGCTTTAAATCCAAACACAGCACAATGTTCACTGAAAATATTCAATCTACCTGCCTTCTCACTCACTTGTACTACCCACTATTACTTACACCGGTAGCTTAACTCCTTGAGCTGTTAGAGAAACTGGTTGTCTGCTGAAATTTAATGGCATTCAAGAGACAGCCAAGATCTCAGAGAAAAGAACTGTCTTTTGCAGAAACATTTCACCTTCTGCTTTTGAAGTCTACGGTAATATTCCTATTATATGAAATGTATGATTTTATTCTCCATATCAATGGATAAAAATGTTCCGCTAAATCCAGCCCTTTTTAATTGCTGAAAGCTGTAACAAATGCAACATGCCATGGTCTAGTCCTGCATTTATAGTGAATGTCTACACCCTTGGGCATTCAGCGGGATTTCTTCTGCAGATATAAATATATATATATACTCAGACATACATACTTTACACACACACACACATCTTTATAAATACAACCAGGCATAGGACTGTATTTATGATATAAAACGATTGCTTTCCTTTTAATACCCAACTCATGAATAATTTGGGAAGACTGAAGTATTTTCTCCTGCATCACAAAACTTAATTGTTTGGCTTCCTCATCTATCTTTGGCTCTGATCTGCAATTTATGCCTTCGCACAGCTTTCAAATATCTAACATTTCTTTTGTCCCTTGCCCATAACATTTAATTTCTCTCCCACTGATTATTTATCTCTGTAATTTGAAGCTATATTATTTAATGCTACAAGCTATAAAGTGTTGGGGGATGCCATTTGTATGAAAGATGCTGCATGAAATAGAACTGCATTGTCCTATGCCTCCAAGTTCTTCATAAGTACAGTACATACCATTTCCACAATCATAGCATGACCATCCGTTCTGTATCAATATATTGTTTATTTTTTCAGGATATCAAACCGTACATGCTTTGAAATACATAGAAACAGAAGTACTTTTTCTTCCCTCTTGAAATATTTGATCTTTAGCGTCTTAAACTAAAAGCAGAAAAAGCCTTTGCTCAAGTAGCAACAGTGACCTCTAGTGTGTTTTTCAAATTTCTTCCATTGAATTTGCACCCATTGTTCCTTTAACCTTTAGGGCATTATTTAAGAACAATTTTCCGGGTAGTATTTGGACTAATTTTCTTATTGACTCTAGTCTATACCAGAATGTGATTCTTGGGCGATCTTCTTTTATCCTTGTAATCTATGGTAAAGTAACTGTGTCTTCATTAATGACTGTAATTATCATATATAAAGTTGTCATTTAAATGAGCAATCATCTCTCTCACACACACACACACACATATGCACACACACAAATTGAGCTTTATTTGTAGCAGGAATTGAAATTTGGCTAAATATCCTATTTAGCTTCAAGCAGTAAACATCAGGAGCACAGATTGCATTGGTTGACAGAGTTTGTCAGCCAAGACCACAGTTGGGGTTTTCTCCCCCCACAATTTCTATCTTTCCCCCCCACCCCCCAACCATACTAGTCTATACCACGCACAGATTGTCTTTCAAATGAGGAATGTTGCAAGAACACTCCATAGTGCATACAACTGTTAAATTGGCACTGCTGTCACTAAGCCTATGTCAGCACTTCCAATCTAAGATGCTATTTTCAGGAGTTTAAAATTCAGTTACATGAGCTGTTATGTACTGGCACTTTATGCACGTGGCCCTTCAGGGAAGAAGGTTATTCTGAACCAGAGAAGCATGTGTTGGCGTGATGGGTGGATTTTAGAGCGTGTGGGTGTCTGGGTGTTAGCACGTTTTGGAGGCATGCTGCAAATTTTCGGGCCTGACCACTGTGTCTTTTTGAACTTTTAGAAAAGCAAATGAAAGATCTACTTACGACAGCTACCTTCCCCCTCCTTCTACAGATGTCAAAGCCAGCCTTTCCTTTTGAGAAAATGTTTCTCTAATCTCTTATGATTTTTAAAAAGACAAGTAAATTGTCAATGGAAATGGTAGTTTTAGATGAAACTCCTTTGCAGGTTAAAGAGAACAGAACTGGGGATATGTTTTCAAAGCCAAGTAACTTCAGACTCTGTGTGTGCTGGTGAACAAAACTACAGACACAAAGAGTAGCTGAGTCCACTGATGGGGTAACAGAAACCTACATTCTGCACCCTAAATTATGTTTTTCACATGGGTGCTGATGTTTTAAAGTGTGACCCTGATTTTATTCATGTTTTCATGTTCTCATAGAAGCACCTTCCCTGTAATGCTTTGTCTGAGCCCCAGTTTAGCCAGCATTTATGCTTAACCTTAAGCAAGTGATCTCAGTGCAACTATTTATGTGCCTAACAGAGGATGCATCCTCAAGGGGCTTGCTGTATATCCTGTTTTACATCACCAGCAAAAGAGCATCTCCCACTTCTTTGTTTCAGAGACAGGGACCTTTGTGACCTATCAGATCACTAAGGTGTATTTTTAAGAAGACGACAAACCAGGACTCCATCTTTCAGTCATGGTGCTGAGCTTTCAGTTTCCCTTCCCACAAGTGTGTGAGTTAGGGATAGTGATGGCCTTAATTTGATTTCCCTTGCTTCTCTCAAGTAGCGATAGTACCCTAATGTCATTTTTTATTTTAATTTAAGCGTGTCTGGATCCATTCAAGGCAAGGGAGGAAAAGCTTTGCTCACATATTAAGATGAACAAATAAATTGAAGAAAACCCGGGAAAAGTTGCAAAGGGCATAAAATATTTAGATCTTCAATGTGACGATTGTCTGCTGTGGAGGAGGAAAGTAATGTTTCTGCTTGGTTAATGAAAAAGAGAATGAAGAAAAAAATATGAAGTTGCAGAGGTCCCAGGTGGGATCAGCACATACTCCCTAAACCTGTCATCATTACGATTCCCACCCTATGATTGTTTTCCTGAGAACCCATATTGCTCAGCTGGGCTCTACTTCAACTGAGAACATCCTGCTTTCAGGCTGGTCCTTCCTCTCCAAGAGAACAAAATCCTGTATCAGGCTGAACAACACTGACAAATGCCAGTTTCTCCTAATGGCAAAGCACAGCTCCTGGAGTTTTCAGAGCTTTTCTTCTTTCCCCCTTACCCAGCCTGTAAACAGCATAAATTAGTAATCAAAAAGATACAGCGCTCTGAATCTTTTATGATGGTGTGAGCAAGAGAGAAATTTGCAGACCAAAGGCTCTAATACACACATATTTGTAAAGGTGGTCTTTGTTTAAGGAGAAGAGTCAAAAGGGTGGAGGCTTCTCCCTCCCTTCACCTGCTCTTTGTGAGCTAATTACAACCTGAAAGAGCTGCCTGTCTCCGGGTCTTTCCTCGGGGCACTTTCTTGCACAATACCGCAGATCTACCTCAATTATCTCAGAAATCTCTTTTATTACTTAGTTTTAAAATACCCACTTGTAAAAAAGTTATGCTGCAGCTCCAAAAAACTTGAAATGCTGCTGGAGCACAGACTGAGCACGTGATTCTTGATTCTTCTTTCCTTTTGCTCATCTCCCAGAGTAAACAAATATAAGTGCATGTGTACTTATTCTGGACATTTATCATGTGTATTGGAGTAGACAGAACTATACAAAGCCTCTTGCAGCAACAGAGTGGAGAGAGCCCACACTGCACATAAGTAACCACGTGTCTGGCCTTTATTCCCTCAGTTTGGAGCTTCCAAAGTATTCCCCCAAGTTTAGAGAGACCACTGAGGCTTTGCTGAGAGCAGAGGCTCTCTCCAGACCTATGTCAAATCCTGAAATACCACCTCTCATTTTGGCCTCTGTGCAGATGGCAACCTCCCTCTGAGAGCAGAGACCAATGGGTTTCACCTGGACTGAATCAAGCTCCTAGTTTCAGGATATTTTCAGTAGAAAGGTTGCTCTGCTTCAACCTGAGGTCCCTGGCATATCTCAGTAACTGAAATCCAGGGAAAAAAAATGGGGCCATGAAAGCACAATTCCTTCCTGGTTACAACGTCCTGTTTCCTAAAATCAATGGCTCCAAGATTTTCTGACCTGGAGGTTCCACCTACCTCATTAATAACCACCAATAGACTTCTTCTAATAAAGTTGCCTAATCCCATTATTTTATTTAGTTTGAATCAGTTTATTCTTCAGGTCTCCTCAGCATCCTGTGTCAATGAGTAGCACAATTTCATTATGTGCTGTGTGAAGAAGCACTTCCTTTTGGTCTTTTCTTTTTTTTTTTTTTTTAAACTCCCTGCTTTGGCTATTTCTGAGTTCCTTCTCAGTTTTGCGTTTATTTCTTTGTAGGCTGAGTGAGCCACAGGATTCTATGGGACCCACAAAGCCCACGGGCAGGAGTTGGAGAGGAAAATCTTCAGGTCTCCCTCAACCCAAACTACAGGGGTGTATTCACGAGAGACATCTCTAACCACTAAGCACAGGTACTGCCGTCCCTGCCAGCCTCCACAACTACAACACAAGCCTGACTTGTAAAAACTCCCATAATATGAGTGGGCAAAAGACTCTCACAGCAGCTAAAATGGGCAACTGCACTGACCTTCCACAGCCCCAGCTACACAAAAGCACAAGCTTTGTGGAAGGGGAGAAAAATGTAGCAGGGAAGTGGAAGGAAAAATAAAAATAGCCTAATTTGTCAGAGTTTGAGCCTTGGTTCACAAAGAGCCGAAGAGGTGCTTCCTTAGCTTAAAAGAAATCAAGCCACCATTCCTGGGGCCAAGTCCACAAGCAGGAACACTAGCTTTGTGGCAAAATATTGGTAAAAGTAGGTGAATTTAGAGTTCAGTAACAGTGTTCATGACAGTGCTGAACAAAGCCATTGTCTCAGATATAAAAGTGCAGAGAAGAAAAGCATCCTTCCTCTTAAGCACAGGCACATCATCTGCAGGTGGAGTGATGATTTTCCCAAGAACCTCTGAGAGAAGGTCTGGCAATGATGGCACCTCACCTGAGAAAGCTTCCCCATACACCAGTCTTTTTACACTTTTTAAAGGTGGGATGAAGTTCGCATCCTTTAGTTCATCTTTTAAAATGGACTGTCTCACTAATTTTTGGTTGGTTGGTTGGTTGGTTTTTTATTAGATTCTTTCTCCAAGAAAAAGAAGAGTTGAGGAAGGGATGAGGGAAGTTCACTATTTCAATAGAAAGGGAATAATGGTAGAACTGGAAATCTTCCTGCCTATAAACTAAACACTGATGTATTGAAGACTAACTACTACTTTTCCTTGTTGCTTTGTGGTTTGGTTTTATCCCCAACAGATAATTTGTTCCCATTCATCTGATTGCATCGCTTCGCTCAAGATTTTTCAGAAACCCAGACTTCACTTTTCAAGTAAGAAGAAATCATACTGGCTGCAAAGGTATCAATATTTCATCAGGTCTTTGTTCAGCACTGGTTTTAGCTTTTCTTAATGGTGCACTTTACCAGGCAGCTTTTTCATACATCATTAAACAGCAGCTATAGCACTTGTGCCCTGTTTCTGATTTACCGTAGATAGTAATGTTTAAGATCACATTAAACACCACACATGCTCTCAGCTATTTGAGCAACATCAGAGTAATGAACAGTCAATAGTCTTACTAAATTAGTACCCTTTGGAGCTCTCATTACTGAATCAAATAAGTATCCTTGGTCCTCTGGTGAAGGCAATTCTAATGTGAAATAATGAATTTAGTGTCTAATCAAAACTTAGGGGTTCCTTTTCCCTTTTGACATTCAAGAGTAAATTATGCAAATTATGTAGAATAGATCTAATACTTACAGCACCCAAGTCCTGCAAGACACTGCTGAATAATTACCATGAGTGACTGGGACACCAAAGTCCAACCACCAACCACACGCTAATAAAGTCTGTGAGGAAGATGAAGGTAGAAGAGCCATTCTGGGGTTACAGACATTCAAACAAGGAAAAAAAAGGGCCTGGGTTCACTTTCCAGTTCTGCCAGAGGCTCTGGACAAAACACCATGTAATCTATTTGTACCTCCACCTCCTCTCTGCCATGGGAGAATATCACCACTTCTTAATTCTAACCTGCTTTTATGGTAGCTGTGTAGCAACACGGGAAAAGTTTTTTACAGTAAGGGTCCAGCAATGGTAAATCCTAAATATGTTGCTGTGATTATATGCAAGAGTCCTCTTAACTAAAAGGAAATAGGAGATAGGAATCAAGATAAAATACAACTGATCAGTAAATAACTTGCAGACCCTGGCCAAGATTTTCTAAGCACAGGAGAGCCTGACACTCAGCTCCCTGAATCCAAATACAAAGCACATTTTCACAGTTGCCGGTCCACTAGTGGATTCCAAGTTACTGGTACCTAAGTATGTATGTGGATGCCCAACTTCACATTCCTTTTTTTTATTCTTTAACTCATAATCCCTATATAGGCATGAGGAGCTAAGTGTTTGCACTGATCTCCATAGAAACAATACAGGGCTCTGAAAGAACAAACCGTACCATATAATTTAGGAAGCAGATGCTTTAGGAAAGCTGTGCCATTGGCCTATGGGACAATAACAGAGGTAATAGAATTTATGCTAAATTTAAAGGAAATTGTGTTTTCTCTTCCTAGTCTTCCATTTGCAAAATGTATCACCTACCAATAACATCATTAGCCTTTTAAAGCACTCTGCAATTCCTTGCTAAGAAAGCACTGTATTTTTTTAATGAAAACTTATGTTTCAGAAGAACAGCTCTGTGATTCAGCCTCAATATTCTTTACAAATCACTGTTCTTATCCTTAATACTATCACTCTTTGAATCAAGGTGGCCCAGCCTTGCATAAATAAAAACAGGGCTCGAGGGTTGTATTTAAAAGGTGAGCTTGAATAAATGAACGACCAGCATTTGAATGTATCATAAAATATTTTTAAAATTTTTGTGGGAAGTGCTTTCAGTTCTAGAGAAAAAATTTAAAATCTCTGAGTTACATCATCTGAAAATCCCCTTATTTTCTTTCTACCTGATCCCAGCAGATGACAAACAGGACAGGACTACATCTGGGGCCTCTGTGCTTAAAGCTGATCTCTCAAATGTTAGACCTCAAAACAGGATGAAGCAGGAGACACTTTGTTCATGCTTTGGGGGGGTTCCCTACCATATCCTTCCATCAAAGGCACTGGCTGCTGAAGTTTTCCTTTTGTGTAATGCTTCAATATATCACAACTGTCTTTAATTGTGCCATGTCATTAGGGACAGGTACAACCCTGCTTTGACCCTCATTATCACACCCCCTGCCCTAGTTTTCAAAGGGAATTTTCACTGAGGTTGGGCACCTAGCAAACCTGGACTTCTCTGGAAAATCTAGCCTAGTTATTTGTTATGAAACACATAGGATGACTAATCTACAGTGTAATAGCTTAAACACGCCAGTTTCGTATTTCCAATAAACATTCAGAAGAAAGTTCAAATTTTTAATTCTTAGAAGCCTTGACAACTGCTTTATTTTCTGCATAGGCGTAATGTCTGTCCCACCAGTTTTTGTTCCCTAGAAGTCATGTGTTTTCCAAGCCTATCTAGCAACTTAAAAGAGATTTTTTTCCTTATGTACATATATAAAATCAGCCAGATGAACCACTGTACAGTGTTGTCTGCCTCTGTTTTCAATAGCTAGAGATACAGCAAAATACAGCAAGGAAATGCAGTTAAAATTTTTCCCCAAAAAGGTTTTCCTTTTGCAAAATGCTTCTATTTTTATCCACATTTTAATCTCTCCATCCCTTCTTAAAAGAGTCTCTTCCCTGCAGTAATTTAGAACTGTATCATTTCCATATGAAACTGAGAAGCAAATATCTACCAAAATTAATCGCATTTTTCCTTGCCTTTTCTAAAGTAGGGTCAAAACACTCTCATGACCATTTGTGTGGGCTTGTGCAGCATGGGGTGACAGGGAGCTTTTTTAAAAGGAAGAAAGGAAACAAATCACTTCCCCACCAGCTTGACTACAAAAAGCCACACTGTAATGCCACGTGCTCACCTGTCTACAGAACTTCCCCTTAAGCTATAGCTTATTAAGAGGCTGGTAGTGTTGATGCTACCCAAGATGTCCTTCACTGTACATTTTCCCTTTGAGCCACAGGGGAACAGTGTGAGATGTTTCTGCAGAGTGGTGCAGTGTCAGCAGTGCACTCTGACCATGTGGCTTTGCCAGCCATAGACCTGGGCTGGGATTTTTGCAGGACACTGTGCACAGCGCAAGGTCCAGGACTGCTGTGCTAGAGCCCAGTGTATAGTTCAGCCCTGCTCAGACACTCACACAGTTGGTATCAACCATGTGCAGCAAGAGGCATTCACCCAAAGTGCTCTGAAGTTAAGAGAAAGATATTATTGATTACAGCTGGCTGTGGATGAAGCCAAGGCATAGGAAACAGAACTGATACTTATCATAAACAAGGAGGTTGTTTTTCTTTCCTGCCTTTGATTGATTTTGTCATTCACTTTTGATTCCTTGCTACTTTCTCCTGCTTAAGGCTTAGCTAAAGAGCCTCAAAGATAGCAATGGATCAGGAATTGTGTTTGAATGAAGAGAATTACTTCTGTTTTCCATCAGCCCTTGTTTTGTTTGTGCTCTTAAAATAACCACGATTCCAACCCTCTTCTCATGCTCAAATCCTGCAATGACATGTACCTTTAACTTTGCAGGCAGTCGTTTGTCAGTTCTGGATTCAATTGGCACACAAAATAGCTGTACAAGTCTCTGCACATTTGGGACCTTGAGGGCTCACTGTTCTATTAATAACAATAATTAGTACAGATTAATCCACAAGGAGAAATCAAGTTAGGGCTTTAGTTTAATTTCCTTAAACTGTAAAAACAAACAAACAAATAAAAATCTGTAAACACACCCTTTATCACCTGAAAGTCTCATTCTGTTTCAGGGATCTCCCAGAACTACTTGTTCTCTCTGAAGGCTATGGCTCTTGGCATGCAGAACATCAATTTTGAATCCCCTTGGCTTATGCAGACATGCAATTCATGGGAGAAAATGTAAGAGGTTTCCTAACTCTCATTGGTAGGAAGGTTCCAGTTTCCTTCATCCTAACACATAAATCCGTCTTTGCTCTTCATCTGACAAGCCTATGAAGGGCTTATACATCCTAACAGGACTATCCAAGGTTCTACATATCCCTCATCCTGCTTAGCAATCCCAATTGTACACAACACTTAAAGTTTCAGATCCATCAAGCTGTCATCTCTGCTATCCGCATGTAGAGAGGTTTTGGCTCGAGTTGGAAGTTTATGAGCAAGATTAAATCAGTGCTAACATCAGGTTCACATTTAATTCTTTAGAATAGCTGTGTTCCTACAAGATTTTGACCTCAGCAAGACACCAACTCTGGGAGATGAGCTCCTCTCATGAAGTTTCTGAGGTCTGTAGTGGTGGAAATCTCCTAAGACACATCTTGATGATTTATCTCATCTTATAAATACATGACAGAGCACAGAGCATACTGGTTGCCTCACTGACAACTGTAGGAATACACATGTACAATCCTAATACTCCTACCCCACAAAATGCTGGGAAGTACTCAGTTTGGGGGAGTCAGGCTCACTTCCAATTCTAAAGGACCAAAGCTTTCCTGGAGAGTATGATATATTAATAGGATGCAGCACACTTCTTTTTTTTTTTTATCAACTATGAAAGATTGTATGAGATTTAATATCCCTTTTTATTATTAATTTTAAAGTGTTGTTCAAAAACATAATAAAAAGCAAAATCTAAAACAAAAAAAAGAAAATGTAGTTCTGAGCCAAGTTCATCCAAAGACAGACATCTGGGAGGTTACTGCAAATACTTTACAGCAAAATTCATTCATTCATTCCATTTTGAATGGGATTGGATTCAATTACGTTTTCACCTTTCCCGTGTTTTCTTCCTGTCAGTGTTCTATTGAACAAGCTTGCTGGCAACAGTGTTTTTAGAGAGGGTGACCCCAAATGAAGTGCTGAAGAACAGCCTTACAAAACATTTCAAGCACTTTTGCTATGGATATTCAAACTAGATTTCTGCTCCTCAGTGCTACTTTTACCCAGTCGCAGAGAAGTGACACTTCACAGCCTGTTTGGCCAGTCAAAACTAAACAGCAGACCTTGAACACGTGGCACATGCAGGGAACAAGGAACACATCGCTCATTACTCAGGGAGCAGACACACTTGGAACAGCCACAGGGGCAACTTTCGCCTGTCCCGGCCGTGCCACGCTGACGCAAATGGGAATATCATCGCTGACGTCTCTGGAAACACATCGTGTGTTCAGGAGCAAGAAACAAAGAGGCAGAATAAATAAATGGTTTATGCCTAATATTTAGCAAAAGCCAAGCTGAGGCATGTGTGGCAAAACCTACAGGAGGCTGAGCCTCCTTGCAGACTTGTGCTGAATGCTGATGCCTCTGAAAAGCGATCAGGCTGAGCAGCCAAAGGCAGCTGGATTTGCAAGCAGGAAACACTCCCATATGGATCTTTGGCTACAGAATATGGCCCACTAGCCCAGACTACAGTTAGCCTGGGGACTCCTATGCTGCAGTGGGTGTTTATGTCCTTATTTTAAAGGTGCCTTCACTGCAGAAATCCCTGCTCCTCCTTTACTTGACTCCAAGGAGGAGTCGGGCTCACGTAGCTGTGACGCACGCAGCTGAGCAAGTATTCATGCAAACTTTATAGCCACATCTGTAACCTTTCAGGGCACTACAGTTTCTTGCCAGATTGCAGAGATAGAGGAAGTAATGTACTTCACATGCTCAGGTCCCAACAGCTGAATGTTCACATGTGGGAGATGTCAGTACAAAGGGCCAGATTCTCCAGCTGCTGTCTATCAGCCCAATTCCATAACGGGGATCCCTAGTTTTCAATCTGACCCACGAGTGCTTACAAACAAGGTTCAGAATCATTTCCTCAGCTCAGACTGTTTACTCTCCTGATGGGAATGAGGGGTAGGCTGAATTATCCAAAGGAAAAGGAAATTTAAGTGTTCAGTTAATGGTATACGTCTCTACCTCACAGGTTCACGTACTTCAAAAGGCATTTTTGTTTGCTGCTGTCCAAACCAGTATATTCAATTCATGTGGTTAGAATATCTGCTTTGGAGAATTCAAGAGGAAATAACTAGGAAAAGGTTGTCCAGCCACTTCCTAGCACAGATTAGATCAACCTGAAAAGTCAGCTAGACCTCTACCAGGAGGCTCCCTGGAAATAGTCCGAAAACTTCCCTCCATTCCCTCATTCAGGATTGTTTAGGGATGAATGAATTTTAGAGAGGGATGGGTAAAAAGGAAAGACACGGGTATTACAACAGCTGTGTGCTATTTTAAGAATCTTTTAAATGGAGAGCATCTACTCCTACCATATCCATCACACTTAGGCTTTCAAAGCACCTAAATAAGGCTGTTTCTCTGATTAGCCCTTTGGGCAAGCCTTCCTCTTTCTGCCCTTTGACTGTATAGGGCCCCTTTTGCACCAAAAGATGGATAAAAGCTGGCTAACCACCTGGAAAATACAGTGTCAGCTTAGTTAGTGCTATATCGCTTCCATCAGCTGGACAGATCAAACAGATATGGCTGGACAACTGAATTCTGTTAGGAAAGATAGTTTAATGCAGGTTTGCATCCCTCCTCCTTTATCCTTAGATAAATGGCATGACAGGAGGGAAAATTGCTTCCTGTCCTCCAAGAAAACCTAATGGGAGGAAAAAAATCGAATATGTTCATATCATTGCCAATAGCTGTATTAACTTCAGTTGCAGTAATATGTTCCGGATGAAAGGGACAAGAGATAAAAGTAAGCAGAGATACTACCCCTCCAATCTCATGCCAGATAGGCAGATTCTTTCCTCAACATGTTCTGCTGAAGGTACTGGGCATGTCTATGGCCCAGGAGCACCATCTCAGTGAAAACTGGGGGTTTGATCACCTTGCCAAGTTGGGGTGCCTGCAGCATAGATGTTGACCTCTGAGCTAGAAGAGACTCACCTTACACTGACAGAGCACCTCATCCTAAAGCAGACATCTACACCAGGTTGGATCAACCCCAAAAGCTCCCATATTGCTTCCCTGGATGTAAGAGAAGTCTAGATACGATATCCCAATATAGACTTCTACCACAAACGTGCCCAAAGGTAGCTGGGGTGAATGAAATTAAAGGTCTCATTTAGGTATGGAGTCAATGCTCAAAGATTAACCTGCAGATTTTGAGTACTGCCATTTGACACAATTACATCTAAAGCTGGAACGCCTAAGCAGTATCTCATATTTTTTATTCCTAATATAGAAATAAAAAAGAAAATCTTCCCAGACTTTGCTTTACTAGTTTTACTTCAGTTCACTCTTACTTCTGGCTGAGCCAGAAATAATGTCCCTTTTTCTCTTTTATTTTATTTTGGTGCCTAACCTATCCTATGATATTGCTGCTTTTGATGATGTCAAGATGGTGTTGATCAGTGAACACATGTGGCTTCTAATATTCTGACATTCTATGTTAGATTCAGAAACAGCCAAGAAACACAAACAAACAGATATAAAAAGTGTTTAAAAACACAATTATTACTATATTCTCAGACAGCAGTTTTCTAGCTCATTGTTGAAATGGGCTAATATGCTACACCATTATTTTCCAGCAGGGAAAACTGGGGCAAAATAAGGGCAGCCTGAGCTGTTAGGATTTCCCTCCTCTTTAAATTCTAAATGTTCCTACCTTGCATTTCTCAAGCCCATTTCCACGACATCAGCCACTTCCCTTACAGACAGCAAATTTCATTTTCTTGTTCTTAGAAGAAAAGAAAACCTGTCCAATTTCACCCCAATTTCACTTTCTCCAACACTATAGAATTAAACACAGGGGTGAATTGTGTCCAGTGACTTCCTGCTAAAAATGCAAAGTGTTTTGCAAGCTTGGGCAGTGACTGCTGAAAGCAACAGGCCAGATTCACCTTGGCATTGCTCTATTTCCACGCTGCCATAATAGCACTTTAATCAACAAGCAGAACTGGCATAAAGCACTGATGCATCAGGCCCATCATATAGAGTACACCCACTTAATCAGGTAATCAACTTAATCAGGACACTTCCCAAGGAACCAAATTAAGCCTAATGACACCAAGTGGCAAGGACTGCTGCTTAATTGGGATAGTAATTCTGCTTATGGTAATTGGGATGCCTGCAGGTGATTAAATGATACTGAGCTAAGAAGAGACAATCTCTGTGATGCTCAGAGACTCGGTGATTTGTCTCTCCTCAAAAGCCTCTGTCAACAGTCGATCAGCAAAACAAAACTTGTAGAACCCTCTCCTTTTGGCACTGTTTGAACAGAGCATTTCAAGATGGAAATAGGAACAAAGAACCAAAAAGGAAAAAACACTATAGATTCCTTAGATTTGTCAGAATCCATCAATAGGGTTAGTACCAAAAAGCTAGCCAAACAACAAAAAAAGAATCAAAACAAAACTAATACATGGTTGGGAGGCTTTTGTCTGGGGGAGACACAACTTTTAGGCATTTAAAAGCTATTTTCTGCTTTTCTTTTCAGACATGACTGTAGCTGGCATTTCACAGGAAGATTTCAGAGAAATTGAAGTGCTCAGACTCAGGGCAAGTGAGATCTTACAGATAAGGCATGTGTGAGGAACAGAGGAAGGAATCATCCTACCTTAGAGCACAGAAATGAATGATTTGCAAAGTACAAAGAAAGGGATGGCTGAAACCCACAACTTAAAAATATTTCTTGTTAAAATTAGTTTGTTTTTGGTTTGTTTTTTTAATATCTCTAACTGCTATGCAGAATAGGCATGAGATGTTCCAAAATTAAAACCTGTCCTTCCTTTGAAATAGCTGTTGGAAATCACAAAGTTCTTCTGGAACTAGGTCACTGGTAAAACAGCAGCCTCCAAAGTCATCACACAAGGCATGGAGGAACAATGTTTTCAGAGGCCAGGCTTAAATGACCATTTAAGAGTGTTTTTGCTTTCCAGGGGCCACTTTGGAGCATGCAATTAGTCAAAATGCAGGGTCTCACAGAGCACTCTTTAAGAGAACATGGGAGGTGAAGTGCAGCTTCTTTTACACAGCTTGTTTATTTGCAAAATGGAGAACATCTTGGTTGTTTCACTTTTTTTCGTTCTCTCCTGTAATACTTGCCTACCCACCAAAACTGCACAGGTTTGTGATGTGGCTGTAACTCCTTTCTTCACAGTTTTGCACTGAGATATGCCCCTGCTACTTCTGCTCAGCCACTCAGAGCAGTAGGCATTATTGCTCCCCAGCCCTGAGCTATGTGGCCCTGCAGCCATCCTTAGCAAAGGACATTCCTCAAGCCCTCTGGCCTCAGAGACTTACCTAAGTGAAGAAAAACATATCTCATTTTTTTTACTTTAAGCATGTTTGACAATTGCCTCATTTTTGTGGCTTGACAGGTCCCTCCTATGCAACACTCTTCTTTCAGAAAGGCAGATTTGTATCCTGCCACTTGGCTACACATTTTACCCTGGGCTTTGCTACGCCTTTCTTTCATCACATACTTCCTGAGTCAGTGTGCTCAACAGACACCTGTATGTTTTCAGGTAGGCTGGATTTTCCGTGACAGAACTGAACATTACAAAGGATAACTCAGTCTTACTTCCATGGGCATTTAATCTACTTGATCCTGATTTATTACCTTGTCATGTTTTTGTTTTGTTAGAGGAACAAAACAAGCGTGTGTGCAGTGTATGAGTGTAATTCATATTCCTGTTTGCCTTTATCCATCTGCAGAAATTCCTGAAAAAGGACTGTCAAAGGAAAAGGTAAGAGACCGAAGCCCTAAAAAGTGAGTTCTTAACTCTCTAAAGACCTCCAAATAAACAGGCCCCTTCCCATTTGTGCTTCTCAGATTTGGTCAGCTCACACAAGGGTCTCCAGAGGAGCATCAACAGGGACCAGCTCTGACATGCTTCCAACACTATGGCATTTGTTCTTCCTGCTTGTTTCTGAGCACTCCATCAAGAATTTTCCCTTCATTCCCTGCTGGCTCTACCAGGCTCCAGGAAGCAGCCAGCAATTGCAGAAATTAGTTGCTTTTAGCTAGAATCCTCTGGTATGGACAGGGAAGCTGGGAGAGCACCGTTGCAGTTGTGTTTGTTGGGAGATGCGATTTGCCACGTGAACTCATCGACTCCACACTCCCACTCCCTCCTTCTCTCCGTTTTTCCCTGTTCTGCATCGTGTCCAATGGAGCCAAACTCGCACAGCAGTTGCTGGTGAACCCAGTGAGATGACCCCCCTCCCCCATTAGCACGTACAAAATATAATAAATAAGTTCTAATAAATATATCTTCAAATCAAAACCATTCTGAGCTGCTTAACTGAGTGCATATCTAGTCCTTTGTACACATATTTGTACAAAGTGTTGCCTGTAATTTTAAAGATGCTTGCCTCAGGGAGGTTTCGTTTTTCCATTGAAGTCCCCTTGATTTACTGTACGCAATATGTTACAGCTTCCTTATTTGCTCCTTTGGGACAGTTACCGACAGTAAATCTCTATTAAAATATTCTTCCATATGGTTGCATGAAAATTTTATTGCAGTGAGCCTGAGGCTGAAGGTCACAGCTGAGTAGCTGCAGTTAAGTATTGCAGTCTATGGACTCTGAGGTACATCTGTTCTGGGAGCTGGAGCAAAATTAGAATTTTACTGTCAATAGCAGTTCTCCAAAACTAGTTCCATTTGTTTACTGTCGCAGGCCCATAGCAAGGCAATACCTGCCATATACACAGCACAGGCATTGTGGCTACATGATTTAGGTCTTTAGCTCTGATCCAAAAATTACAGAATCTGGAGGTCGCTGGAGAGTGTCCCTAATGTATATTTCATTTACAAGACATGAAAATTTAATTTTCTCTCACGTGATTTGACTCTGTCACTTGCTTACACCCTTTTTGGCCTGGGCTTCCCTGTTCATTGAAAGCTTTTCTGGGCAGGATGTCACACAAACTTTATAGTGGATACAAACGTATGATTTTTAATCGACTACTTTCAAGCAAGAAACACCTTGCTCACACAATCAGGTCAAGAAAAACCTTTCTAGCCTCATCTGGCCACATGGTTTGGGTGCCAGTGGATCTGCTGGTCAGCATGTTAAGCTCCTGTTGCAGAAATGCCCGCAATTTGTACAACTTGGAAAGCTGTTTGAAAACAGCGTTTCACTGTGGAGGACCACAGAGTATCAGAGTGTTAGATTGCTCTAAACATTGCATTTAGCAATTGCCGCCAGGGTCAGCCAAATGTTAATCTACTGCTTGTATTTGTTAGAAATAAAAAAGGAAACACTGAGGCATATTTCTAAGCTCATCTTGTTTAGCAATATGACATCTATCAGAATGGCTCCGAGCCAAACCAGGCCTTTCCAATATGCGGCGTAATTTGGAATTTCTAAAAGAGAAATCAAACCTAAAACGCATCTGTGATTTTAACCTACGTTAACAACATTTTTTAAAAGGTTACAGCATGCAGTTTGATGGCATTGTGGAAAACTGCCAGCTGAGAGGTCTGAGAAGGTCAGGAATGGAGTGAATTTTTTGAGACACTAAAGCCTGTTAGAGAAATGCAGTAATTTAGAGAACAATCAACAGCTCCTGTCCCCCAGGGAACTGGACTAGAGATTCCATAGGAAGGGATCTCACCACCGGTAGCACTTGTTCTGACCTTCTGGGATAGAGATAATTTTCTGAATGCAGCCAGTAGACAGAAGAGCTGGCAGGGGAGAAGGTGGGGAAAGTGTGATTTATATGGTGTATTTGCAAATGGGAATCTCCAGTGAAACTTGGATCACTGTTTTGAAGCAGCTTCTTCAAAAAGGAGATGTGATGAATGTTTAGAATCACCTTGATATTTGTCAAGCTAACCTTTTCCTGAATCAAAATATGAACACCACTACATGCATTGGATCAGCCTGAATTCATAATATAGTACATCTGGATGCAAAGATAGCTCAGAAGCCTACAGGATTTTTAAACTTATTTTTTTAACAAAGGCTATTTCTGGATTGGTGTCCATGCAAGAAGGTGCTTCCACTGCAAGTACAGCATCTAAAACCAGGCATGGCAGATACAGCAAATGTTAAATAGCTAGAATTTCTATTTCCAACCTCACTATTAATTGCTCTCTTAAAATCTTGCATGAGTTAACCAATTCTTAGGTCTCCACCAAAACTGCAACACACTTCCACATCCAGAATACACACATGGCACACAGGGAAGTCCCTTCCCTTTCTGGTGGCCATGCTATAAGGCATGTAGGGTGGTTTGGTTTGATGTCTCATCAAACTGCTGATGAAGACACCTTTGGAACTGGTGATTTTCTCTCTGATAGGTGATAGTCTTGTCATACTGACTATAACATGCTCCAACAAAAAAACAAGTGGCTGCTTAGAGCTGGGAAGGTTCCATCTTTAAACAACTGTCTGGCTACCACTTATTGGTCATTAGGCATTTAAAATAATACGGAAATGTATCTTGCAACTTAGACAACTATCATGGTTTTACAGCTAAGAGTTAATACTAATTAGATGTTTTGGTACTCACAGGCTTAATTAGTTCACTCGAATCTTATTGTTTCAAAGTAGGCCAGACATAAACTTGCCACAATATTTTATCAAAATAGACATGTATTATGAGAAAGTGAAACAAATTCCCCACCACTCTCTCCCACTCTCTGACAAGCCGATAAAAATGATATTAGGTGATTAAACATAGAAATAAAGAAAGGAGGCAGACATAATGACAAACTGTAATGAAGTTAAACAGCTGGCAGAGTCCTTGGTGAATGTGCCACCTGATGACTTGTACTAAGAGGCAGGCAATGCCCCCAGCTCACAGAGGCAGCTCCTGGTGTACACCCTGAACATCGTCTCTTCTTCATTAATAGGCTTGATGGAAATTAGGTCTCTTTTTGAAAGGAGAGAAACCATCTATTTCATGTGTGTACATCTGAGGAGGAAAAAAAGTAAATAAAAGAACAACTTACAGACCTCTAAAAAATCCACAGCAGTGTAAGACTGATGGTCTTGAATGAATTCTGGATAACTTACAGATTGGAACCACACTGGCAACACCAGCCCCATCTAAAAGACATAAATATTTTGCTTCTCTTTAGCTTGAGAGGAATGTGTTTCAGGTTTTAGTTTTGAAACACAGGAATTGATAAATTCTTTCCTACTGAGTTCCAGGTAAAGTAAGGAAAAAATCTTCTAAATTGTATTTTAAGGAAAGCTGAAGAATTGATAGGAGAGCCAAGGTCATCACAACCTGATCACTCACTGACAACTGAAATTCCATTCCCCTCTATTGTTTATAATAAATATAGGCAAGTCCAAAGCCAGAGCCATCCTCGCTCTGGTCACTGGCAGCATTCCCATGACTGAGCATCACACCAGCACCACATGCAGAATTCACACAGCAGTCCTGACTCTGCAAAGCTGCCTGCACATGTGCTGTGCAGAAACACCTGCCTTGTCCCCAGGACTTCTCAAAGCAAAGCATATTTAAAGGTTTAGAGGCTCAGATGTGGCTGATGTCTGTACCTCCCTTGCTGCCTCCATCCCTACACAGCAGGGCTGCAGGAGCTTGCAGGCCCCTGTGCAAGCATTTGCTCTGTGTAAAGTAATTCCAACACAACGGGATCCTTAATGGATATTAGCAGTGTTACAGGGCAGACACACATCATCTTACAGCTCCCTCACTCATCCGCCAGATACGGCTTTCTACCGACTTGGAATATAATGTTTGGCATGAACTACAAGTAAATACTGCTCTTTGCAGGATTTTTAAAGCTGGCTCAGTACAAAGGTCTCTGTTATCACCTACGTGTATTCCTGTTGTCCCACATTTTTCTTACTTCATCCATGCATTTCTACACAGTGGTAACACAGGGTGCTAGGCCTGGGGAGATGGAAGGGCCCATAATTTTTTTTAAATTATCTGATTCATTAGAAATTGTGTTTCACTATTTAAAATCTGTTTTGCTGAAAAGGGATGGCTTCTCCTTTAGCATTCACATTTGCCATAATAACAGCCAACTTTTCACAGACTAGCAGAGCGACGAGCTTTTCTGGGTACCAGCAAACAACTTTGTACCCTTCCTTCACTCTCCAAGTTCCCACTCTCCACAGAAATAATATTAAAATATTTTCAGGAAACATATTTTTTTCATTCTAAAAATTATTTTTTCATTAAGACTAAGGCTTCGTTCTTGGGATCTGAAACTGAGAGAAGAGCTTACCTCCAGCTAGCTCGTGCAGCAGAACTAAAGTGTGCCCTAACAAGTGGGACACCCTGACACTTGAAACAATTTTGGTTTCCATTGCTGAATTGGCTTTTTTTTCCCCCTGTTCTAAACACTTTGTGAAACCTCTCCTTTTATATTACATTTCTTCTCATCTGCTTGCCTGTTGCCTAAATATTCTTTGTTTGCTTGTGCTTTTTCTACATCACTGTTTATTTCTCTTAAAAGGACCTTTCCCCGCAGATTGTGTTTCACAATTTCTCTGCTGCTCATTACCAGGCCTCATTGTCTCTAACACCTTGTTCCTGACCCTTGTCCTGTCTCAGCTGTCTTCTTCTTTCCCATTCCTCACTTTTCTTCTCTGTTTGTTCCCTTGCCCCCTGTTTCTCCTTGACATCCGAGGTCACCTTCCCCTCCCCAAAGTGGGGTACACAGCAGGCACCCAGTAGGGTTGATCCACTTCCCCCTCACCCAGACATCTTCCCATCATTTCAAAATACTGACGGCAGCAAAGGGGCCTTAGACATGTGTATCAAAAGCTTGATGCACATAAATAAAAGCAAGCTGCTGATTAATTTATTTTCTCAGTATCTATGAAACACAGCCTCAACTGCCCTGGACATATTTAGGCTGGAAATTAGAAGAAGGTTTATAACCATGAGAAGAAAGGCAGCCTCTCAGTAGGAGTAGTGAGGGCAAGAAACCTAAATGGTTTCAAGATGGAACTAGATAAGTGTTTGAAAGGCATCATATGATGTGGTTGCCTTCAACAGCAGGGGACAGGACTTGATGACTTCGGAAGTTCCTTTCAATCTTAATTCTTATCTTCCTGTGTGGGCCAAATGTCACCCACAGCAGGCTGTGGATGAACCCTATGGAGATGAGGCACAGGAAAGGCAGCCACAGACCTCTGCCGGCTGCTGTCGCCTTCCCAGCTCCAGCACGTGGCTGCTCTGCAAACTGGGGTGCAAAGGGAACATGAAGGACTCTGAAGTACATTTTGAAAGGATGACAAGGTGCCCAGGCTGCTCAGATGTGAACGCAACCCCCTGTAACACCCTCTCTGTTTTTCCTCCACGCTGAAGAGGATAGCAGCCAGGATCTTCCTTCCCATTGCTGAAAAGCTGCCTGCCTTTGATAGGGGAGACTCAGGGTCTGGAGCAGTCAAGGGGTGTTTCCCCCATGTATAAGGTTTCAGAAGAACTGACACCCTGAACAAAGCAAAATTAAGGGAAAAAACAAAATCCAACCCCAACCATTCAGTTCAGCTGCACACTTAGTTTAACAGTGGGTGCAGAATTAGGGGTCACAGCAACATCCTGGCCATGAGCTCATGGTTGACTGCAACCAAGCCAGAACAGCTCAAGGAGGGACCTCCTCTCATCTGAGCTGTCCCTGCCAGCAACCCCCACAAGTTCAGACTGTTGGCTTAAATCTTTATCAAAAGTTTGATTTTAGCATCTCCAGCAAAAGCAATACAAGTGGATACATTTTGCTTTGCAAAAGGGGCAGCTACCAGTGCACACACAGACACTTGCAGGAGCTCAGCTGAAGGGAAGTCACTTATTAAGCTGTTTTATTTCACCTACCCAAAATTGCTCCAAGTGTTAGCAGCTGGGGATGACATGGTCAGCAGTGATGCTGGGAGGGCAAGCTGACATTTGTGAATCACCCAAGACCTCTATAACACAACCTGCAAAGCCTCGTCAGACCAGCTCTGCCTGTCATTTATTTTTTGCCTCTTTGCCTGCAGCAAGTTTTGAAGCTTTAAAAGCTTTTGGTTTTGATAGTAAAAGGATATTTGTGCCTTGCCTGCAGAAATGTTAGGCCCTGTATTGTTCGGTCCACAATAAAATATGTGTTTCAGTTTGATTTACTACTCTCAGTTTACTTTGTCTTAAGTTGGCAGCATTTCCTGGGTTGGATTTTGCTGATGGCCTTACAGTTAGTTCCTTTTTCTGTATTAGAGCAGCCAGTTTTATGTTTGTTATTCCAACTCCAGGACCATATTCAAAATGACTGGGAGTTGTAGCGTTTGAAATTTGATTATTTACAGCAATGCCTCTACTTGTAAAGGCACTTTCAGTAGAAATTGTCTGAAAGCGGACACATGGACTCAATTGAAGACATGTTTTTAAAGTTACTTCTCAGAGGAATGAATCCTTCTTGACACTTTGGAGCTTTTAAGGGTTCACTTTTTTACAGTCAAATTATATTTAGTAAGAAAACCAAAAAACCACAACACCGAGCAGGTTTCAGGATGCAGGCCTGCCATGTGAGCCAGGCTTAGGCATCCTCCCCAGGGTGTGAGGGCTGTGCAAGCAGACCTGTCCCCACCACCACCCACTGCCATCCTCTGTCTCCCTCTCCTGCCACCTGGGCTGCATGAACAGGTCCATGGGGTCTCCATGTCCATGGCTGGCACGTGTAGGAGGCACACCTGGCCAGCCCACAATCATTTCTCCCCTGCCACATCTCTCTAAGCGTCTATCAGTGCTTGCAAACCTCTCCAGAGCCCACCAGCACCCATGGATACTGCACTAGGCTGGGTGGGTGACTCTATGTCCCCTTCCCCAGATTTTGTCCTGTGCAGTTTACTTTCCTTCCTGCAATGCAGGAATGAAGACACAAGTGCCTTGGGATCTGCAGCCTGGCACTTACCTTTCCAAAGGATATGGAGTGCCTTAAATTCCACCTCAAAGCTCTCAAGTCTGTTGCTGTATTACCATTACCTTCATATATACAAAGACCTAAATAAATTCGAGTGAAACACAGCCAATGAGATCTTCAAAAAAACCCAAAAGAAACTCAGTGGAACAGCTGGCTGGATATAAAGTCCAATAAAAATGAGGCATATGCAAAGTTTCCAGGCCAGCACAGGAAGATTTTTCCTACCAAGACAATATACAGGATTACACCTTTCTGAAAATCTGACGTAAAGTTCATTGAAGAAAGATTATTTGTTGTTTTTCTTTAAGGTCCTTGAAGTGTTTGTTAAAGCTGTCTCTTCAAAGTACTATGCCCTCTGACTTCTGCTAGAATCAATGGGAATCAGCAGGGCTTGAGGTACAGCCCCTATGTTGGAAACCTAATTTTGAAAGAGATTTTCATTAAAATAATCTTCATGCTGGCTGGCAAATTCCTGAAGTCATGGGACACACAGCCAGGAAAAGGCATAAATCCTTGGACACACAGATAGAGTGGCCAAAATTCAAAAGGATAGCAGAGTTGTCAAAACACTCCCAGCAGACTCAGGACAGAGCCAAACCAGATCTCCAGTGTTTTCACTCTCAGAGTGAGTGGATGGTGCAAGACCTCACAACAAAAGTTCCCAAACTCTCAGAGCACTCATCTCCCAGTGAAAATGAACACCAGACCTAGAGAGAACAAGATTCCCTTCCAATACAGTTAGTCTTCAATAGCTGCCTCTTTCTTTCCTGAACCAGCACACTTTTGTCTGGACCAAGAGAAAAAAGAGGAGAAGAGTGAAGGCAGATGTGTGTGCTTCGTTTTCCATCCGCTGAGGGAAATCACTGATTTTCCACTGGTGACACAATAAAGAGAAAATGGATAAAAATATTCAAGCCACCCCCAAATACATTTCACATCCACTTAAAAATATGAGAACGTAGTGCTTCAACTCACAGAAAGCTGCTTTAACTGAACCAGCCGCGTCTAGACTGGGTTTAGACCAATAGGTCTTGCTGCGTTCCTGGGGTTCTTTCAGGATAGAGTTGATCAACAGGCCATAGCAACTCCCTTGAGTTATTTCATATACCACACACAGTAAATCACTGGGAGCCAACACATCACTGACACCATTGACCATGATAGCTCCTTTGGAACACTCACAGTTTATCACACCAAGGGGGTTGTCACACACGCTTGCAAAGCCTGTGAGATAAACACCTGCGTTTTAAAAAATCCTTTACTGCACAAGTTCATGGCCATTTTGGAAATGCTGTAACTTCCTTTGCCCTTATTAATCACCATCCTGTTAAGCATGTGCTCAGTGACCTTGTAGCTGTACCATTCTGCCTGAAAAGCTAAGATGGGATTACCTTTCTTTTTAACAGAGGGATAAGGAAGTGTTTTGCATTGTCAGGATTTATTATTTATTCTGTGGTTACATCTTAGGGTCATGAATGAGAGACTTCCTTCACTTGCAGTTGAAATCCTATCCTGAAGCATTAATATGGTGCTATTTCACATTCCATGCTTACTGCTTAATTTGATTTCAAATGGTGTATGTTACTACGGTTCCACTGGAGAGAATGGAAAGAGTCCAATTTACACCATGCAAGAAGCTGGCTCCCTGCCACTGAAAAACAGGCAAAATTAAACTTCTCAGAAAAAATTTTATCACCACACTTAAGGCCTTCAAGATAACGTGCTCAGTGAGAAAACCATAACTGAGTTACTAGGAACTGCACAACACGCTGTGTGAAATCTGGACAACAGCATTTCAGAAAAGAACATGGGTCAATAATTTTGGGCTGCACCATTTGATAACAGACTGATGTTAATGTCTGGGTTTCCTTCAGAAAGTAGCTTAATTGGTACCGCTCGTGAACACTTGCAAATTCTGCCTTGCACCTTTCCACCAGCCCTACCCGTCACCTTTCCATGTCAGCCCGTTTCAATCTATCGTCTCAGATGCAGATTTCAGTCTCTGACTTCGGGTGCTCACTGTGTAGAAGCTGGACATAATCTCAAATTTCATGGTCTGAAGCTTGAAACAGACGACTGACAAACGTAAACATGCCATAAATACCACAGTATAGACTGAGGTATCTATATATCGTGCCTTCAACTTTTATCAAGGAAAAAAAGAGCCTGGTATACTCAATACTAAATTGATATGCATTTATATTAACATAGCAGGAAGCTGAAACTCCAGACCAAGTCGTTGTCTGTCTTAAGTAAAAGCATTGCATCAGCAATTCTATTTACTCAATCCAAGGCTGCTTTCATTTCTTGCTTGTTTTGCTATATATTTCTATTGAGGGAACACTTTCTCAGCAGCTTTCAGTCACTTCTTAAATGCATTTTATGAGGAGACAAAGTCAAATCACTATTACTTAATTAACACAATTGTGAAGACTTCACTCCAGCTACACAATAGCTCTCCTAATCTTTCAGAAGGATGCATGACTTCATTATTGAGTATATTGTTTCCTATAAACATATAAAACCCCTACAATAACAATCCCATCAGCTGAAATGAAGTTATCTGAGAACAGAATTAAACTCTAAATGACCCTTTGCTCCACTCCATAGACCCCTATTAATAATTCTAATCTAATCAGTATGGATAAATGTACTGTTGCAGCCTATGCCAGGCATTCTGCCAGGAGGTCCTACTGCAGTCCATCTGATTCATTCCAGCCCAGAGCTTCTCTGGAGAAGATGCATCTTGAACGGAGAGGCCACTGGCTGACTTCTTTTGTTATCTTTTAGTGGCAAAGTCATGTCCTTGTAACTGATAGACACTCTTCTTTGTAAATAACCCTGGAGTGACTGATAGAGCTTTTGCCAGACAAAGCCTGTAAATAGCTAGGCATTATTCATGCTAGGCCTGAGAACACTGTGTCACGGCTGACAAATTTATGGTAGATATGAGCTCACCTCTTCCACAAATATATACTTTCCCAGCAAATTCATCAGATGTTTTAATGGCCCCATACTGAATTTGTCAGCTGTCTGTCCCTGCACATTGTTTCCTTTGGATTCCTGTCAAGGATTGTTTGTTAAAATCATCTCTCTCTTCCATCCTTCAGCTGCTAGCCCCAGGAAAGATCAATGATGACATATCTATTGATAATACTTTATATTCAACTATTTGGATCATAAATCATTTTAACAATGCTGATATGTTTATTGAGTGTCTGCTGGCATTGCAATTATATAGAAAGTGATGTCACCCTAAATCTTGGCTTGTTGGATTGCTTTCTATTTCTTCCTTCCCACTCCCACCCCACTTCATAATTAAAATATGTCACTTTTTATTTTGGCATTCCCACTTTAGAAGCAGTGAGAACTTTGGCATTTTAGAGAAGGTGTGAAGTCCCAGGGCCTCTGTCTCCCATTAAAACCAAATATGCAAAAGCATTTCTCAGCAGTACATGAAGACATTGCTTCAAATCTGCACAGATCCCTGGCAGAAAGCAGGATAGAAGGAGGGAACAGCAGAAGGACACAACTTCTGCTCTCCACCCTGACTCAGCAAATCAAGTAGAGGACCCTTCTCCGAGCCCTGTACAGCTGGCTCTGTCACCAAAGTCAAAGGGGCACCTCGTGTGGGAGAGGAGGGGAGAGAAGATACTGAAACTCTTCTTTCATCAATCCTGCAAGACTCAGACAGGTTAAACATCTCACCCCAAGCCCTGCTCTTCATGCATGCAAAGTATTATCTCCATTTCATGCAAACCACTCCACCTGCAGATCTTTATTTCAGATGATTACCAGAAAAATTACGAAAGACAAAAAAGTTGTTGCTTTTTCTGGGTTTGCAGGTTTTTCCTCCCTGCACAGCTGCGGCTCCAGGGCCTCCCAAGTGTTGTCTCCATTGCACAAAGGGAGCTGACTCTACCATTCAGCTCTGTACATTATTTTGCCTTTTAATTCATGACTATGTTATGCAGTTACAACACTTCTAAAAAAAGATCTGTGGCTTTGCAATTCATTTAGGACTGTTTTCCTGCTTAGTGAGCTTCTGTTATATGTACCCAAAGAGAAGAAAGGGAAAGGAAGAGAGTGTTGGCCAGCAGGAAAAGTCACATTTGCTCCTTGAATGCAAAATGTCATCATTCATTAGAGAAGACTCAAAAATAGATTTTCTCCTGAAAGCAGACAGCAGGCAGGATTTACTCTATTTCATCAGCTTGCTAGATTTAGTGGCTGCCTTTATTCTCTTTTTTTTTCCTTTTCTTTTTTCTTTTTTTTTTTTTTTTTTTAGTCCTGTAAACATACAGGAGAAATCTTCTTGGTATGTGTGAGAGATTTTTATAAATGCATAAACATGAAGGTGAAAAAAGCCTAAAGCATTTTTCATCGGGATGCATATTTTCCTTTATGTACCAATACATACAGAGCTGATTTTGTCATTACCAATGATGGGACACACCTCTTAAAATACGCTTCAAATATGCAACCAACTACTTCTGAGGTGTCCCACTAATTTGAAAGTTTTATGATCTGCCTTCACAAGCCTATAAAACTGGACAAGAACTCTGATGAGAATTTCAGGCCCTATAGAAATATATTGAGAGTAACAGTTTTTCCTGTGGTACACTGGCACATCAACACATACATTTAACCTTTCTCATGGCTTTCCAGAATGAGACACCTCTAAGGCCAGATTTGAATTTCATCTCTACCAGTATAATTTCACTGTGTCAAAAGATATTACTTTGGATCTGCACAGGCTGAAGTAAGCACACAGTCTTGTCCTGGATTTCAGCTAGTGGGTTCAGCAAAGAAGAGCAAATCTGCCAAAAAGGGAGAAATTTAGAGCTGCAGTGAAATCTGGATTGTGATCTGGCTTCTGGGTTTGGGGGGGATGCAGACAACATTTACTATTTGGCTTTCAGAACATCTCTGAGAGTCTTAGGAGAACAAGTACCACAGACAAGCAAATATTTCTGGGGGATGATTGAACTTTTGCTTTTGCAACTCGCCTTATTCACCCTGTAAATGTTTGAATGAATCTTGGCTGAGCCTCTTTTTTTTTTTTAACAAAACCCCCAGACCAGACTACTTTCATATGTTCTCTGGCTTTTTGCAAACATTTTATGGTTTCATAACTCTGAAAGGTATTTTCCTGTTTTCAGTGCTTCCATTTTCCTTAGTGCTGAAGGCTAAGATGCCTTTACAGCCTCTTCCTCTTTATCTTAATGGAAATTCTGGTAAAGACAGGGCAAGACAATCCTTTTCCATTGGGAATGCAGAAATGCAGTACTTACAGGGGGGCTTCACCTAAATTTTCCTGAAGTCAAAAAGAAACTCTCCAACTTTTCTGGCCTCCAAACAACTGTACATTCCATTATAATGACTGCAGGCATAAATCAGCCCTGAGTTATGCCTGTCAGATAACCCACTAGATATGTCCTTAGCCCCATTTGGTTTCAACAACCTAATTTATGTACACACTCTTCAGTACCTTGTGTATATAGACAGATGACAAATCTTGATACATAAAATTATAATAATTGTGGTTTTCACTCTGAACTGCATCTCTCGCTGTCGTGTGCAAGCAGAGGCCAAACATTCCTATCTAAGGAAGGTTCTTAGATGTGATTGAGTTGCTAGGCACTGTGAAGATGTGGTGGGAACCAGGGAGACCAGGGGTTCAAAGTGCCTTGGAAAAGGTCACAGGTCAGTCTAACTTTGGGCCGTTAACCACAGCACCCACTTCTGTAGCCCAAATCATCTTAAACCAGCTTTACAATCAGTGAAGAGTCATGGTGTTTTCCATGTTGCTGATTTATTTCAGTTGGGACTCCCTTACTATGGCAATTATAGAGGTACCTGGGGCTAAGGCAAAAACTGCAAAAAGTGAGATGAGCCTACACATAAGTGATTGTCAAACGTAGTTTACCGAGATATTGATGCCTAAATACGTGAAAGGTTTTGAGACACCTACTGCTTCATCAAGTCTCCTTTAGAAATACCTTCCTAAATCCGTTTGAATTCCAAGTCTTGTTCTTCTCAGAAAGAGGATGCTGCGTTTCCAAAGGGTCTTTTTTAAAAAATGTATAAAATCATATGGATGCCAAAGTTTTGTTCAAACTCATATTTAGATACCGTCTTGGCTCCAGTCTCACTTAGAGAGATCCTAATCAGGGGTTCATATGCTTATGCCCATTTAAAACCTGGCTGAGCTCTGGAACAGGCCCAGGACACTTATCTAACAAAACAAATTGAAAAGCATGAAGAAAAATGTTAACAATGATGGTATATCCTTGCAAGTTTATTTGATACATTATTTGGCTCGCTTTACTATCAGGGGAACACAAATGTCTTGCTCACCGCAGATTCCACAATATTTCAAGCACGAATGGGTTATTGTGTTTGCTTTTTTTTTTTGTATTTTGGGGCAGTATCCTGTCTGTAGTCATAGCAAATCCAATTCTCCAAAAGACTGTGAGAAACTTAATTTCCCAGCAATTGTTTATATCCATTTTAGCTTATTCTGCTAAACTTTTCTGTACCAGTTGGGGTTTAGATATTTGCTAGTGCTTTTGCACTTTAAAACATAGGAGAGACTGGGAGGAGGAGATTCTTTCTCGCATTCGGTTAGCAATAAACCAAGCATGTGCGCTTGTATGAAACTTTTGCCAATTTCATTATTTTACATACAAAATGTCATCATGTTCCAAAGTATTATCATTTCCTTTTTTCCCAGACAGTGACTGTCTGTAACATGCTGTTCTGGAAGGTCTCCCTCCCAGATTCTGGATATTCCTTCACTGTTTCTCACCACAAAAGAAGGGGGAGGGGTGGGGGGAAAAAGGTGGAGTATTGAAAATCCAGGCATATAAAATCTGAGGGCACAGGTCATGTATTAACTTTAGCTTAATTACTAGTCTTCACTTGCACATTTTCCCAGGAACAAGGCTTTAGAGGAACTGGCTATCTTTACACTCTGGGTTATCTTATGGACCTCAAACAACTGCTTATGAATGCGCTTTTCCAACAGGATGCAAGCTGTGTTTGATTTAACTTGTATATTTATGTGACAGAATCTAACCAAGTTGGACTTTGTGCTATAACCATGATGTTTGCACAGTTACACCTGGGGAGGAAAATCCTCCCACTAGAATACTGACAGGATGCCAGTGAAAAGAAAGTTTACATTAAAAAATTGTGGTTTAAAGGATTTATACATCTGTCAGTAGAACAGTGATGACATTCCTCATTTACAAGCATGGTACACAGCTTTGGCTGCAAGTGAAATATTAAGGATAAGGCCAAGTATGAGCCCGTGTACAGCAGTGTTTTTTATTCCATGCCCCGTTTCCTCCTCCAGCAAGGATCTTGAAGGGCACTTTGCTGGGGACCTCTCTTCTATGTGGCCTCCCAGATGTAGACACCAGTGTGTCCTTCTTGTCATCTGCATGGCCAGGTGTGAGCTAGTTCACACAGAAACAGCAACTGCAGAGTGGTATTTGCTGTGGCACTGGCACAGCAAAACAATCCTTAGTGCAGTCACTGGCTTTCATACAGATTTCAGCATTCTCCTTCCCCCATTTGCTCTCTCCCTCCCTCAGGGGCCAGGATTTGCAGCCCTAGGGAGCATGAGGCAGGCAGTGGAGCCACAGGAAGGCACAACTTATCTCTCTACCTTGGCACCAACATCAAGGAAGCTTTATTTTTAAAAAAGCAGAGACAAGAATAGCCCACACGGACTCCACTGCCTGAACACAGACCAAGGAGCAATGCTGAAGGCTCCCGGTTTTGAAACTCTTGGCTAAGCTTGATGCCACTTCCTTCATCGAGTTGCTATCAGATCCCTAAAGGCAGTGCAGGCATCAGCACACAGAGTGGTAGGAAAACACTGTTTTTGTTCTCTCTGAGCTGCCAAAGAGGGTGCCAGAAACCAAGCTCCTTGGAGGGGCAGGGGATGGAGAACAGGAGATACAGACAGAGGGAAGTTAAGGAAAAGACTGTTCAATTCTCTCACTGAATGAAAGTGAGTGCAATAAAAGAGGGTTGTAGGAAAGCACCGTGACTCACTGGACTGGCCAAGATCCTCTGAATCACCACCTTGTGGAGGTGAAAATCAGCACTGCGGGAGCTCAGGGGAAACTCGCCAGGCAAGCCAGCTCACTTTAAATGGTGAAGTTAAAGTGTCTGGTGCTTTCAAACCTCCATAGCCAAAGAAGGATGAGGAGGGGAGAGAGACTCCAGGAACCCAGAGCAAGAGTGAGAGGGGAAAGTGCCGATACTACGCTGCTGACTTTCTTTCTTTAATGGATCCCTTTCTCGCTCACCCCGAGCAAGGCAGCTGGCACGTGGTATCTGGGAGTGCAGATGGATCAGCAATGTCAGATGTGCAGCTGTGCATATTTAACACACAGGGATCTTATTATCTATTTGCTGGCTAGCCAGCAGTGGGATGATTTTGGAGGTGATTGCTCACAGTTGTAGAGAGAGAAAAATAGAGAGTAGTCCACAGTCATTAATCTTACACAACAGGCTGCACAGTGTTAGAGCCAGAACTGCTACTCTCCTGCATCTGTCCCTCCCACTAGCCCTAAATCACTGCTTCTCAACTCCTCTCCATTACTGAGAAGAAAATTGTCTGGGTTGGAATGAGATACCACAACAGCACAAGCAGCCCTGCTGCATGAAATGCCTGCTACAAATTTTTACCAGTTTCTGGTCTCTAACAAGCTTTTGGTCTTACCATTATTCAACCAGTAGGGGAAAAGGAGAAAAATTGGTAGTTTGGATGCTGGTCATTGAAATTTTCGGGTTGGGAATGAATTTCTGGCTCACCATTTGTGGAGTCCTTTTCCAATATACCTTGATTGGCACCAAAGGCAAAAGTATACTGCACACACAGTCGTTCTCCCCTCACTAAAGAGAGTCATAAGGTTTTAGGTCTTCATTTCACAATGCCCCTAAAACACAGGCCTGAACTGATGCAAACTGTCTTACTTGCAGTTCCTTTTAAAGTTCAGCCCATCTGTAAGAGCTTTGCTGAACCACAGCCTAAGCTCTTGGGTGAGTTTGAGCCCATGATCACTTTCCAGTTTTTCCTTTCCCTTCATATTGGAGGCAAAATGGGATCTACATAAAAATAAGCAACTAGTAGCAATGTTCTCAAGGAGGGCAGATTCAACAAAGAGTCTGGAGTCTTTCTCTGTGTGTAATGCACAGTGTAAGAAGTAACGTGAGAGATCTGTGGGGTTCCCTGAAGGAATAACAATCAGTGGAAATAAATTTGTGAACAGTAAATTTTGCCTCCCAATATCAAGTAGCAAAATCAACTCATTTGGCCTAAGGTCAGCTAATTTCCAGTTGATCAAATCTGTACACCTTGGGAAGTGTGTTTTAGAACATATAGCTTCTAAGTTACCTGCTTTTTGAGAAGAACATTTTTGTCTGAATGGTAACCAACAACATCAGGTCTGCAGTAAACACCCATACATGCTCAGGCGGCCCATTTTAAAATAAAGAGCACTGAATTGCAAGATGTTTAACTTTACCTTGTCAAGTGAAAGAAGTTTTTTATTCCTAACATGCAACTGGATATAGGAAAAACCAGAAAATAGCAGGGGGGATGGAGAGACAAACAGGTGTTGGAAAATGACCACGGTCTTGAAAACATTCAGGATGTTTTCTAGAATCACAGAAAAGCAGAAACCAGTCATATCTAGACAGAAAGAAAAAAATAAAAATACAAAATTTGGGGGGAATAGGGAGTTAGGGGAGAGAATTCAAAAACTTGCAGCTAGAAGTGAAACGCTTTCAATGAAAACCAATGTTTTAAAGAAAAACAGCAATTTCAAAACTCAAAATATATCTAATAGTAGGTAAAGCTTGGAACCACTTGCAGTTATTTGTACCTTCTCCATGTTTTTAATTGCAAACTTGTTCCTTTGCACACAGCCTAAAAGCAACAGTTTAATCTTCCAGCAAACACAGCCCTAACTCAAAAATCGTTACACAGACAGAGAAATGCAGCAAAAGATTTTGTGCCTGGGAAGAGAGACTTAAGCCATGTTCATCCATGGAACAACAGAACTTTTGTGATTTCCCTCAACTGCTGCAAAACACCCACCTGCCTTATCAACACTGAAACTCAGCATCACCAGAAAGGCATCAGGAAGAGCGACAATGGCAGATCTAAGGAAGATGCAACAAGGGAAAGCTTTAGTGAACACAGAATGAGCTTGAAAACAGCAAAAAATGAAACTGCAAGGACTTTGTATGGAGACTGAACCACGAAGAAAGAAGACGAGGATTTGGAGGGTTTGAAGCAGCCCCTGACAATGCCAGTCTTTTCCTGGACTGCAAGAAACTCTGGCTTCCCTGAAAAGGCTGTGATTAAATAACTCAGACTTTAATGAAAGAGATTATGTTTCCCTAGAAAGGAACAAAGTCTCTGAAAGATGCCTTATCAGCCTACCCTGCACAATGAGGAAGAGGTCAGATCCAAGTGGTACATTAGTCAAATAATACCATCTGAACATTTACTTCCAGCTCACTCTTTTTGATGAAGGCCATGGCCAATAATTACTAATGGATAAGAAAGGTTTATTTGATGGGGACCTGACATTCATTACAGCAGACACTGGCATAGTTAATTGATCAGAAGGATAGTAAGTGAAAGAGTTACACTGAAAATAAAGCTGTTAACAGAGTGATGTAAATGTGCTATTGGTCAGCAACATTTCATAATTAGGTCACTTCAGAAGCCTTTTGGGTCACTGATGGTGGAACAGCAGCCAAAACCCCCAAATCTGCCTGCTGTGACAGATGCCCAAGCTACTGTTGGGCACAAACACTACAGGTGCTTTGGAAGAAACAAACCTTACAGCCTATAAATATTTTAGACGTGGCAGATGAATAATAAATTGGTGAGAACAACATAGTGACATGAACTCATGTGAAACTATACCACACACTGTGAACAATATGGCCAGCTGCATTAAAGCAGGACAATCTAAAAAGCATCCTTAAGAGTTGGTCATCAGTCTTCTTGATCCTGTTTCATATGTACCTAATAACTGGCCTAGATACAGACGGCGAAAACAGCAAAATCAGAAATGCTGGCTCTCAACATGAAGAAAGAGTGGATACAGGTAAGGGAATAACATTGATGGAAGATGCACACCAGTAAGAATAACAATGTCCAAATGCAAAGCAGAAACTACAGTCTCTACCACCCACATCTTTTAAACTTCTTTGAAAGAAATAAGCTCACAAACTCTAATTTTTACTTCAAAACTAGCAAAACTTTAAAACGACTAAGAAATTTCATCCTCAGACTTGGAGCATGCAGAAAAAAGGGAACTTAAACCTGAACCAACCCAGTCTGGTTTTATGTTATGAAACCAAATTACTACTAATGAAGCCCTGGCAAAAACAAATCATTCCTGATTTTCCTGTTAAAGAAAGGAATTTCAGAGCCCCAGGGCCTGGGTAAAATAGATCTGAAATCCATATCATTCTTCTCATCTCCATTTCTTCCCATGACAAACCTGAACATCCATATTCTTGGAACAGCCACCACAATGCCATTAGAAGTAAAGAACATGCGAATCTGAAATGATAACAAGACTTAATCACACACTATAGGAAAGAAAATAATCTTCTCCAACTGGACAAAAACTCCATTCTGCCAAACTGATCACCAATCAATCTTTGGCTGTGCCAAAAGAAAACCCATACAGAAACTAGTCTGAGCTTTTCTGCTGCTCTGTCTGGCTTTGGATTGAGACTGTCCTGAGCAAAACCAAATTCACAGAAATGAGCTACAGGTAGATGACAAAGATGTCAAGGGGAGGAACATAATTACAGGGACTCTTCAGCAACCACCAGTTAGGCCAAATGCCTTTTCCCCCCAGGCTCTAAGTTTATAACTCACTGATTTACATTGGAATATTATTTAATTAGATCAGCACCAAATGACTCATGGTATTTTGTCATTTTAATGATTCTTTATATTTCTCCAGTTTGATGGGTTAATCATTGCCTATCACAGTTTATGGCCTCTATCTTCTTTATTGTGTTTTGCCTCCCATCAGCTATCCAAGGTGATGTGAACTTTGTGCTATTGACTTTTCTCACTCCTCTGGGGAGGTTGTCATGGAGAATTAAGCTATTGACAAATCAACAGCCAACATGCTGAACTCCTTCCTTCACGTCATCATTAGGAATGTGGGAACCAGCCAACTTTTGGATTGCGAGGAACCAAGACGTTCCACCACATAAAAGAAACTCTGAAAACCTTTGTATTGAAGCCTGCTCTCTTTTAAAGCTCTGCAAATCTGGAGTAAAAGAAGGATTTCATTCTGTAGCTTAACAAAGACTTTTTAGAAAAATTTCAGGCAGCAGAATTAAATGAATGAATTGCAGACTTCCTCCAATAATTATAGTCTTCTCAATAGTTTTGCTTCCAGAAGCTGCTGTCTTCATTAGGTACGACTGAGCAAATGAACGTGGCAGAGATAATTAACACAGTGCTAACTGCAAGAAGTGATGAATAACAATTATTTTTCGAATGCACTTAATAAATGTTAATTTGCTCCTTTTTCTTCTTATTATTCCAAAGTGTGGGAACTATCCTTATCATCTAGATAATTAGTCCATCAAAAATATCTAACTTGTGAGTCAGTACAGTAACACTCCTTAATACAGAACCTCCCATTATTATATAAAAGATACAAATTGATATAAAAGATTTTTGTATGACTAGAAGGAAAAAAACTCTGACTTATTTACTGAAATGTGATTGCTGAAATAGAGATTGATTCTGGTTCATATTTCAAAGGCTGCCCTCTCCTCTCTATTGGTCTGTTTTGCTAACAGCTTTTGTAGATATGGAATTCAATTGCAGCTTCAGTTTTAGCTTGTTGCATTGTGTATTTGTCCAGGGGCAAATGTTATTCCCAAGCATGTCTCTGCTTAACTGAAACTAGGTCTCTTTATGTACCATTAAATATACCTCCTTGTGCTCCCCCTCGAATGTTTTCACAAATTTTAATGAAAATGTAATTTCAGAAATGTTTTCTCCCCAAAGCTGTTCCACTGCCAAGTAGTAAAAATAAGTCCAGCTTCTTGTTGTTGCTGTGGTTGTTGTCAGAGTGAATGATGAGCCAAGGAACTTGCACTATACGTTCTGTTTCCATTCCCCAGTGGAGAGTTTAGATAAGCTCCTCCAACCAGGGTTGTGGAGACAGGGCCAGAAATGTTGTGGGAGCTGGAGGGAGTGCTGGACAGTCTAGAAAGCAAAGGAAAAAGCTCCAAATTCAAAACTGAAGCTTTGCAGATCCAAGTCAACTCCCTATTTTTTCAATGGCATAATGTACTGCTTAGCTTCAGGCTTGCAATTTGAAAGTATTCAGTTCTCTGTTTGCTTCCCTGTAGTGCTGGTTGCCAGAACTCACCCTTTTCCCTGCTTCAAGTCAGCTGTGATCTTGCCCTGTCTTTTGTTTTATAAGAACTGGTAAATCAATCAAATGATCAGGTGACTTTTTTTTTTTTAAGAACCAAATTTACTTTTTGACAGCTGTGTTCCATCCTCTCCTCTCTTTTGTAGATTACAAATACCTTTAAATTATTACTGTTACAATAATGAAAATCCAGGAGGAGTGAGGCCCCTGAGACCTTGCATCAGCCAAATCTATTAATTAATTAAGCCATGTGGTGCCATGCAGCAAAAACTCAAAGCTTGTCATGGTTGTGACCTCTGTGAAAAGAATATGACTTTTAGAGTAGGTTTGACTAGAGACATTAAAAATTAGCTATCTAAAAATAAGGCAAGACAAGCTGGTAATCTGCACTCCCAGGACAGTCCATGCAGACAGAAAAGGCCCTTCCAGGGAAAAACATGTCTGAGATAACCAGATGTCCCACCAGATCTGGTATATCTCCAAGGGAATTATTATTCTTATTGCTGTAACTATTACTGTCATTTACTTTTTTTAACTCAGCAAAACTCCTTAGTAAGAGTCACTGCACTGAGTGGTCAGCATTATCTGGAAACCCAGTGGCAGCCATGGAAGCAATCAAGGCACAAGTGCATAGGCAGGATAAAATTGGTGATGCCAACATGTGATCTTCCCTTTTTTTAATGAGATAAAAGACTGTCTTTTTAATAAGCAGCTTACCAACTTTTCCTAATGGTGCTCTCCCTCCTTCTGTATTTATTTCTCCATTCCCATTTTCTTTCTACAATCCTTCACCTTCTTCCTTTCTCCTCTGCTCACCATATCACAGAATCACAGATTCATGGAATGGTTTAGGTTGAAAAAGACCTTAAAGCTCATCTGGTTCCAGACTCCTTCCATGGGCAGGACATCTTCCACTGGACTAGGTTGCTCAGACCATATCCACTCTTCCCTTGCCAATAATTATCTCCTGTCCAAATATCATGTCTGAGTTTACTTTGTCAAAACAAAAATAATCCAGATGCTCTGAGAAATGTTTGAAGGAATTCTTATATGAATAAAGTAAATTAATATACATAGAGTCTGAGTGGGAAAAGAAAATAAAATAAGCTACATTGAAAATATTGCCCTGACCTCCCCAAGTATATCACTTTGCCCAGACTGATGCATAAGTAGTCCCATGCAATTGCAATGGGAAGGTTTTCATGGGACTGTGCCAGTCCCTCATCCTGCCTCCATTGCTGTTGTTTCACATTCCCATCTCTCCAAGGTAGTTCCCACGTGCTCCTAAACTTGCCCCAAACTGACAGGAAAACGGGTCTCCAAATTTATGGAAGGCCTTTGGAAGGAAAGGCTGCTGAAATCCCTGTGAGAAAGTCTGGTGCCTTGACCTTGGCTTTACTCCTGAACCAGGGCGAAAAATTCAGACTATCTTCTTGGAGAAAATTTGGATTTTATTGTATGAATAGGAGTCTCAAGGCTCTCTGTGAAAATACAGCTGTGAAAAGAGAACCCACACAGAAGTCAGGGGGGTGCAATGCAGGAGAGAAGAGAAACGTGAAGAATGAAAGTAACAACTGATGGGAAGTCATAACAACCAGCAGCCCCTTTTGACTCCATAATCTCCCATCCCATCATGTGTAAGCATTCAAGCTGATCAGATCTGGAAAGAAACATATCTCTGGATATGTACAAAATTAAAACAAAATCAGTTTTCCTTCAGATTCTTCACTGAGAGTTTTAAACCTGGAAACACTGTTTTCTCATACATCAGCCCCCTAGATAAAGAGTCCTCAAAATCCCACAAAGTGAAGTCACATCTTTACGTGCAATGTGTAAACAGCTTCCCCAAATCCCAAATCTGGGGGTCTGGTGGAGGGCATGCTGCTGTAAAGACCCATGCATGATCCAGGGGAAGCGGGATGGAGAGACTCTGCCATCCACTTTGGCTAACAAGCTGTGGAAGTTTCCCCATTTATTAAAAGCTCTCCTTCAAAGGCCCATGTAAGCCCTATCCAACATCCAAGTGGCAGTCTTCGACTGACTTCTCTGGGAGTTGGTCAGCCCCGGATTTTGTGCTCATTTAAATGAGCGTGCACACAAAGAAAGTATTCAACAGTTTTCTTTCATGTATGAAATAATACGAGGTAAAAGACCACCATTACCATATGGATTCATCTGTCCCTTTCACTTAGTAGTCAGAAAAAATCTAAAGCCTTCATCTTTACCCCTTTGACCTACCCCTTGGGTTTGTCTCTGTCTCAGTATTTGGAGAAGAAGGGACCCCTGATTAAGAGATATGTTGGGCCATCGGTCAACACAGAGCCAAGGGTCTCATTTCCTCCTGCATTAATATCTCTCTAGTGTTAATTGCAGTTACGGGTGAATAGGCAATACTGGGGAACAGAGGATGTGAGTGCTTTGCCATTACTGATTACCTCACATCACACATTCAAAACGAATTTGCTTGTCCCTGCAGTCCCTGGGGGAAAAAAGCCTGTTGTTACTGACAGCTGCTCTTCAAAGGTCAAGGATTACAATAGTTGGAACACTGCAGGTCAAGGCTGATGTGAACCATGCAGAGAAACTCTTCTTGCCCTCCCTGCAGCTTGGCTGTAACAAATGTTATCTGTGTCTCTCTCTTTATAAGCTTTGAATTCACATAAAAAGGGGGAGGAAAAAAAAAAGGAAAAATAAAGCAAATAAAAAATATTTACAATGTAATCTCTTCTCTGCACACACCTCTTCCAATCAGGCAGCTATGAAAGCTGTCCTCCTGGCAAGATAAACTATCATTTTTTAACAAGGTAGATGGATGCCTTCATACATTTTTAAGCTTGGGACAGGATATATTTTGTGGTTTATTTATAATGACATCAATTACACTTGCTCCTAGGTAATAATTCACTCCTTTATAATTATTTATGAGGTGATTTTTACTTTTTTGAAAGTTTTATGTTTATTGATGTGTTTGGTTAACGAACACTTAAATGACATGGTCAGTTGCTTTGCAGGATGCTGGAGAACAGCAAAATCAATATGTTCTGCACCTGAGAACAATCTTCCTAGTTTTGTAGTAATGATTCCCTGAGCAAGGTCCCTGGAGCCTGCAAGATAATTGCAATTCCACATAGTCAACAGTCTGCTCAGATCTATATAATCACTGTCTTTAGCTGCTTCATTTTGTTTGGTTTTGTTGCGTGTGATCTTGCCATTAACATCTCTCTCTGTGATCTCAGCTGGCTGGTTTTTGGCCCCCAAACCCCTCCTTTAGCTTTCATTTTAGAGTCTCACCTCTGCTGGACTCAGAGCCCTGCGCAGAGTAGAGAAAGTGGTTAGTTAAGTAGTTGCTTTCTGCCACTCAATTTATCTCTGTTGATTGCTACCTTTGGAGAATGAAAGTTCACAACACTCTGGATAAACATTAAAAAAAAAAAAAAAGAGAGCCATAATAAGGCTTAGTATCCCCAGCTGAAGATAATTGATCTCCTCAGTTGCTTTAATATGCAGAGTACAGAACACAGACAAGTGTTAATGGAATAATATATTCTATGGCCCCTCTGTGCTGGGAGGCAGACAGCACTCTGCACGGCGAGGGATGATAAGCAGGGCTGGCTCTTCCAGTAGAGAAGCTGGCAAAGAAATTTGTCTTCAGGTTGCAAGATCTCTACAGATGCAAAGGAGAATATATGATGGTATTTCATCTCTAAAGTGGCTCGTGCTCTCTGGCTGTGGCAGTGTTTTTTAGAAGGACAGGATCGATGGTTTAGGGCCCTTTTGAAAGTGGTAATTGTATCTTTAGCATCTTTGTGAAATGCCTCTCCCAGCAAATGCACTAAGGTAATTAATCAGGTATATTCCTAAATTAGGTTTGCATGCAGAGCACATAAACCATGACAGAGCTTAATAGAGTAAACCAGTCAGGGAAGCATAACAAATGTAATCCATGATGTCTTATAGTGGGAGCCTGGACCACTGGTGGTCCATAAGGCCTCCTCTGCAGCAGGTCCATAAAGACACATCAGACAGTGAAGTGTAGGGTGTTTTCACATCAGTGGCAGTGCCTATCATTTCACAAGGTCTTTGAGGATCCAGCACCGATCCAAAGTGGCTGGGAATCACTGTGTTCCTGGAGAAAAATAAAAGCTTTGAATGGGGTGACACAACATGCAGAGCGAGGCTTCCTCCCCAAGATATTCAGGTGTGGTTTGTTTATCAGCTCTTGCTGTGTCATCTGCCACACTGCTGGGATCAAGGGGTTTTGAAGCACAACCACATTATATCAAGGACTAATCCAAGACCTCAGCTACTGTAAGCATCCTGTTGCAGAGTGTCTGGCACAGCTTTCAGGTGCAGGAATACCTGAGGATTTGGTAGAAAGGATAACTAATGATCAGACTCCTTCAAGCTGAACCTCAAGCAGAGACACCCAAAAGAGGGGAGCATACTGAGGACCTGAGAGCTGAAAACCAGATGTCTCAGCTGGACACCTAAATATCAGGTATTCTCAGCAGTCACATTAGAAAATGCAGGTCTGAGTCCTTCAGTTAATGCAAAACAGGCCAAACATCTTCCAAATGGACCGGAGAAACCTTCCCCAAAACATATTACTTGGAAAGTTATTAGCTGGTAGCTGACAAAACCAATTCTCCCCCTTCATTTAGAAAAATGAAAATTGGCATCATTCTTCTGACTTTCAAAATAGACCAGTAGTAATGTTAACATGAATAAATCAACAGGGAAGATGTTTGTAAATCTTGATCAGCCAAAGAGATATAGTTACCTGCTATAAAGGAAGATAGCTGACTTTTCTCCTTCCATTAACTGTTGCCAAATCTCATAAATGTAAACAGAGAATAAATCCTTTCAGTCACTGAATATGAATATTCCCCTGGGAAAATCCAGCTGGCATCCAACTTGATTTATGTGCTTTAAAAAAGCATTTGTTTTATAAGCCTAGGGTGAGCCTTAAAATATAAGTTCATGTGTAAAAAAATATTATGGCTCAAGACCTATTTCATTAAAAAAAGAAAAAAAAAAAAAAGAAAGGAAAAAAACCATCCTCTTCTCAGCTGCCAACCATTCCCCATGCTGAGAGCAGAGGCTTGTGCACTTGGGGTCACAACATTGGTTTGGAGGATCTCTTAAATCTCAGTATTGAAACACTGACCTCTAGAATCACAGCCCCTTTCCAGGCTCTTGCTATGGGTCCTAATCTTTGCACTGGAACTACAAGTCTGGGGTCTCAGTATTGGCTGAATCTGAGCCTGTGTGACTTTCCTAGAAGCAGAAAAAAAAGAATCTGAAGCCTTCCCGCACCACCCCATTTTTGCTGCTGCTCATCTGTGTCACTGCAGGTGAAATGTTACTTTCCCCAGTCCGTACTTCATAGATGGTCCTGACATCCATCTTCAAACCTTACTCTAGCATGTAACACCTCACACAAATATTCCACACCTGTCTCTAATGAGCAAACTTCAATTCTTAAGAAACAGTAACATTACTGGCAAATTTAGGCCAACTACAAAACCCACTGCTCTCCTAGTCAGAGAGTATTTCCTAAGTGTGAGAGGGACAATGTGTCTTACATCCACTCATTACTCTTCAATGTCTTTCCTCATTTTGGATGTCCTAACCAAATAATTATAGAAATGTTCATTTTTTTTTTTTTTTCAATAGTAAGGCTATATTTTTAAGCAAAAAATGATTTGGTTGGGGAGCTGGAGATCTGTGAGCTCTTAGTGATGAAAGGGAGAGAAGTCATGCTAACAAAGGTTGGAGAGGAACAATGGATAATAAACTGATTATTTACCTGTGTTTTGTGTTTATGCCTGATTATTTGGTCAAGTAACTTACTCCCAAATGGGAAGATTTTCTGTATGCACACATACAAACACACACACACACGAAACACACAGTACACAGGAACGTCCCATCCCATTTTATTTTCAGTCTTGGGGAAATTGAGAGAACATTGCCAAGCCTGTTCTCAGTTCCACTCTGTAGAGGCCCAAACTAAAATTACGACTGAAAAGCAAATGCGGTGACCTTTAAAGGAATCGAGAAGAAGCTATTTCCAGTACATTACTAAATGCTATATTTTAAAGGTTCTAACCTTATTTGCTACAAGTGTATAATATCAGGAAAACCTTGTGAGTGAAGGTTCTGCATTCATCATATAGCCCAAGTCACTTACAGAAGAAATGGGGAAAGTTATTACTTTCTCCCTTGCAGCCATTAAAGTTCAACCCCCTTTCCTGTAGTGTTTTGCAGCATTAAATAAGGTTCAGGGATCACTTTAAGAATTACAGGCTTCTCAACTTTAAAAAAAAAAATAGGTTCTTGCAAACAGCCACAAATGCATCATCAAACAGGGAGAGCAATTTATGAGATATGCATGTCCTACATGGCTCAAACAAGCTAAGGGGAACCAGGTACTGCTATCTGATATTGACACAGCATAAACCTCATCGAACAAAATGCTCTTTTATGAGAATTATAAGAGAAATTGATTTACAAGGTACAGTTTAAAAAGAAAAGACAAGACAACAAAAGACATGTCAAACTCTTGTGAGGCCACCCTTAAGCCTGGAGTTTAATTGCATCAAGTAACAAGAAGTGTGTGACAGTGTGTTTGTGCAGTGCTTTATTAAATGTCTGACAGCCAACAGAGACTTTGTGTTTTGGTGCTTAAAAAATCATAAAGTGAAATGTTAACTCTGCTTTATTTATTATTATTATAATTGATTGATTTATATTGTACCTTTCGTATCCATAATGGTACTTTACACCAAATAAATCAGAGAGTGTAAAACCTTCATCAGAGCAAATAAAGAACGAAAACAGGCAGAACCAGAAATGTCAATAAAATGCAAAAGCGGTTGGTAAACAAGTGTGGGGTTTATCTGATTTTTATAAATTTGTCTGGAATTCGCTGTATGGGATTTTGTGGTGTCAAATATCTCACCAGATAAGTTCCTAATAAGAAAATACAACATATCAGGTAACAGATAGAGGAGAATATAAATTTAGTCAGGAAACAGCACTAAGAAAATATGCAAGATCTAAAATTCCTTAAAAAAGCACTGTAGCAGTTATAATCAAGACTACCTAATACAAAGCAATCTGCTACCATTCAGACCTCAGTGCAAGTCCCTGGCCCTGTAAGCTGTAGAATGGCCTTTGCCATGAGCTTACAATTAAACACATACTTTACAGAATCACTGCTAGATATTACATGTGAAAATAAGGAAAATACAAAGAGAAGCTCCAAAAATACTGTATGAATTATTTTTTTTACAATTCCTTCTTGGCCATCCAGAACCACCTCCATTTGTTTCAGTATAACAGGACTGTGACCTTAAAGAACTTAAAGAGTTACAGGCCCTGGCTGTGCTTTAAAGCAGTACAGGAAATCACAGGCACAGATATGGTACTTGACCTTTACTGGTGCAATGAAACCACTAAAATATATGTTAGGCTGCAAAATGCTGAGATCTTCTACCGTGAAACAAAACAGATATTGATTTTTTCCTATACACCTTTTAGTACGATAGTAAGTCAAATATAGTTGGTACCAGATGATTCTGGTTGGTTGAGATATCATGCAACGTGTTCAGTAAAAGTCAAGAGCAGTGAGGTTTTAGTGCTTTTGCAACTTGGCTTTCTGAATTAAATTAACCAAAACTGAAGGTTAAATGAATGTGTCAGCAGCATCTCCCTATACCTTACATGAAGTAAGTGTAGAAACCCAAGTTCCATAGGGAAGGGGATGAAATTTTGCTGCATGGATGCAGGACAACGTTTGGAAGAACATGGCTGGATTTCTGAGATAACCTCTAGGCAGGATGCAAAAGAAGACTTTCAAAGATCCTTGTGTAGTGGAGGAGTTCATCCCTCATCAGAAAAAAACAATTGCAAATTTCACCACATGTGAGTCTAGAAAAACTTGAGTATTTGGCCACTAGTAGTTTTTTTTAATTATTTAAATTAGCTAACTCTGAAATGTAAGTACAGCAACATATTTTTGACTCTTTAAGAACAAATACTTCTCAAAAAGCTTTTGAAAGTAACACCTGATGGCAACAAACTCTAATGAAAAAGAGTTTCATACAACACATGTGTTTCTGCATTTCTGCACCCCAGAACATGGTGTGGATTTTTACAGACATGCATGAGCAAGGACAGAGAAGTTTTTGTGACTTTGTAAAGCTGCTTCTCCCACCCCATGGCAGCCCAAGAGGCTGAAAGCACACAGTACTCCAGTACATCCTTTATGCTCTGCTGCTGCACGATCCTACTTTACACACAAAGACCTCAGCGACTTTACTACTGGTTGCTGTGGAAATGCTCATGAGATCACAGAGGTCTCAATGGAAACAGCAGGAACTGTCACATTAGAACTGGTTTTCAATCTATCCGCGGAGCTCTATACATTTAAAATTTGTAATGAAAATCCACAGACAATGGGTCTTCTATTCTTAGTGACCTTTCATAGGTCACTACACGGTCTAAGGGTACTTATGTGCTCAGTGCAATAATCTGGGGCCAGTCACTGTTTCTGTACACAGGTTTTTGTACCAGCAAGGTGACATGTTTTACAAAGGTGCATCAGTCCAACTTCATTCTGAACTATCCACACTGGCTGCTTTGAAGGCCTAAGCACCAAGCAGAGGAAAGATCCTCAGCTGAGATTCTCCAGTCTGTTTCATAAAGCCAACTACAATCCCTGTTGTCTGTCAAGGTCTTTGGGTTGTTGCTTCTGCACTCCAAGCTGGAGGTTTCTTCAGGACTACCAAGCCTGTGCTATCAAACAGGTGGGGGGATTCCTGTTTCCCAAACAAGGGGAGCAGCATCAGCATTGATGACCCAACCTTGCCATCCTTGCATACCCAAAATCCAGTCCAATGCTATGTGAGAGTGTCAATCTGAGCAGCCAGGCTGCACACTGACAAGAGCAGAGCTCTTCAGCTGACTCCAACAGGAATTCATGCACAGCAAGCACAGAAAGTCAGCACTGCTGAACATTATTAGTAACTGCAGCTGGGTTCCTCTCAGCTAAATCTGCCTCGTCCACAAATGGCCACGAGAACATGAAAAAACCAGAGGAATTGCCATACCTTAAGTGAAAAAATATGATTGAATAAATCCCGAGCATAAGACTTTGTGCCTAATTAGTTAAATCCCCTTAAGACATTGAGAAAAAAAAAGAATTGCTAAAAGGGCTCTCAGTAATTTGTAATAAGATGCTTAGATAATGTGCTCACTATCAAGGGAAGTTTCCAGTTTCACTGTACACCATTTTTTAACATCTTGGCAAAGACCTTTCTCTCCCTCTCATGCTAAAGACCTCCCATTGACACTGTAACGTTAGCCTGGGAGCAGCTGGTGACTATTTCTGATGAATGGCAGGTGAGAGAGTTTTTCATGCCAAGCAACACGCATGCAAAACTGAATTCTCCATCCTCCTTTCCTTCATTTAGCAGTTTTAAAGAAGCCCAAGGCCAGGCAGTTCAGGAAAGTTAAGTGTTCACCTCGTACTTTTACTTCACTATGGGGCAAAACCAAAGAGGGCGAAAAGCTCTGGGAAGGAGCTTTGGTTTGGCATCAATAAACTCTTGCCCTACACGAGGCTGACGTAAGCCAGATGGGTACCTGAGTGTGATAGTCCACAAACAGATGAATAGAAATCTCTTCTGTAGCTGACCCAGAATGAAATGGGCTTTCTTCATAAAATAAAAAACCACAATCAGATGGAAGGACTAATTAAAACATCAGCACTTCTCTCCATGTCTGTTTTTTGAGGGATTTCCTTGTTTTCCTTCTATTTTTGCCTTTTTAATATTTAATATGCTACATTTAGATGTGTTTTGGACTTGAGACTGTATTTCTGAATAAAAAGAATTAAAATACTTCAGTTTTTAGAGCAATTTTTGAATGGTTTTGTTTCTTTTCAAATGTTTCAACTGTAGCCCACTCCCTGTCTACAAACACAACACATCAGAGAACTTGTGCCAAACTTTATATCTAAACCTTCCCTCGATGGGTTAAACCATGGAAGTTTTCAGTGCAGTTGGATAATACTGCAAAGTTGCCAACCTAAGAAGCCTTTTAGCACACTGATTGGAATCTGCCCTGCAGAATGGGCAGTCATGCTGGGCTGGCAAGGACTGACTACTCAGTCTCCCATTTCAGGTATACCAATGTTCCTCCTGATTTCTGGCCATGAAGAATGCAAACACCAAAAACACCGAGTAGCCTCAGTTGATGCAGATGTTACAGAAGTCAAGGGCATTCAGAAACAACCAGGAGTGCCCTCCCTTCCTCTCCCCGGCTTTTTTTAAGTTCATCAAAATACATTTTTACATTGCTTCAGCTTTTCTTTTTGTGCCAAGTTCCAGCAAGAACCTGCTTTATTAAACTGACATTTTGCAAGTAGTTAGTCCTGAAAATTGACTAAGCCCTTTTGGTATTAGAAAAATCATTCTGGAGGCAGCTGAAATATTAAATGAAACAAAAAAAAAAAAAAAAAAGCTAATGGAACAGCAGGAAATCTGATTAATTTTTCTTTTCACAGAGCAATGCTGATGAAGCAAGATAGCCATTTTATTCAGCAATGAGGTAATTTATTTGGCAAAAATAGAAACTACCTGAATCTGGGCTGGAAATCTAAACTGTGCTTTAGCTGAAGTTCAGAAATATTATTTCAGTTCACTTGAATTGTGTTTTCGTGTCCCACTCTAATAAGGACAGATTGGCACCCGTACCAAATTAGGAGCAGCCAAGAGGTGGATGGGAAACTTGAAGAACAGCAAAGTTCTGCCTGAAGCAAAGAGGGTGATTCATCTGGAAGTAGAAGTTTTCTGAGAAATCAACATTCTAACTTGGTTACCTGGCAGTTTGAGGCAATTAGTTTGGATATTTGAAACTGCAGCCAAGTTACCAGCCACATGAATTAATTCTATTATTCTCTCTTTAGTTAACTAAACTCATCCCGAGAATCAAAGTTTCTAAGGAAATTTGGGAGTGGGGTTTAAAAAGAACTTTTCAAAGCAACTATTAGGCTTGTGTAGTATAAGGATACACCACCTTATAACATTTGTAGGAAGACTGGAAACATAATGCATGCTTAAACAACATGCAGATTTTTCACCTCTATTCTTTCTGCTCACAGCAGAGAGTCAGGTATTCCACATACCCTGCAGGTATTGCCTTATACTTTTTTAACTAAACACACCACACTGAACTGTATGCACTTCACTGAAGTGCCTAAATCAGATGGGCAATTCCAAAGAACAATTCAATGCACCCAAAAGTCAAGCTGCCTTTATCTCTCCTGAGCCTACAAAGGCTAACAAAATTAAAACATTACTTAAAACCTTATTAAGCACCTGTATTTTCAAAGGGTGAAAGCGGACTTTACATGCATATTATTTTGTTGATTCAAATGCAGCTCTGTTTTGGCAAAACTCTTATTGCCATAAATTTTGTGAATTCTAAGGTTAACAATTTTAGAATATTAGTTTATCTCATAATGTGTAAACTCTTGCCACAAGGCTTCTGTGTTGTTTCTGTAGCAAAATAGGTAAATATTTTATTATGCTTCTTTCCAATGTGCTTGAAGGAGAAGTGACAACCATTATTGCTGCCTAATAAAGCTAAGCCCCTGCTCTGAGCAAAAAATACATCAAGCAGGGACTAGCTTGCATTTCATTCTCAGAACAGAAAGTACATGATGGCTGTGAACAGAAAATGAGATTATACCAAACAAAAACTACATGTGGGAGCAAAACCAACCAATTCAGAGCGTCGCTGCAAGGTTACTGTTATTACAGATGACTGTTTCACATTATAAACCGTGTTTTCATTATGTTTCTGGTAAAGGTACATTTGGAAAAGGACTGTTTCCTTGCCCAGCTTTGAGAGGGTTTTGTTTTCCAGTGGGTTGTGTGGCACCCTCACATGAATGTCACCAATGAGCAGGTCTAATAAAGAGAGCTGCAGGACAATACACTGAAGTCACATATGTGCCTTCTGCTCCTTATATCATAGTAACTAAAGCAAACAAAGCAAAACAAAACCTAACCCTCTCCACTCTGCAGGTTGATACATCACCAAATCCTTAATCTCTCCAAGTGGCTAGCTTAGTCTAGTTTCTATAGCACCATCATATATTGCAGTCCCTGTCCACATCCGAGAACGTACACTGATCTGGGAACTCTTGATTTAATACATGTTGCCACACTGCCCTTGACCTCAGAAGGACTTTGAAGTTTTCTGGCTGGAGATGAAAGTTACAGTATGTGTGGCAGGGCTGGGCTGTAGAGTAAGAAAGAATTGCTAACTCAACAACTTGTTAAAACACACATTTCCAGGACTTTTTTTTATTATTTATTTTTTCAGAAACTAATAAACACACTATTTCCAGGATTTCAGTCCTCTTGTTCAGATTGATTAGATGAGAGATGAATTTGAACAGACAGATAGATTAAATCAAGAGTTATGGGTAAATTATTTCCAGTCCTCCAAATCTGGCCTGATGGTATCCATTTCCTAGTTCTCCTTCAGGATTTCTGCTGGAGTGTGCCCTGTAACGCTTCGATCCCAATGTGCATCATCAGCTTATGAGCAACAATAAGATGCCATCTGAAGATACCTTCCTAGAGGGCTTTATTCTTTGGAAGCCAGAAGAGGAGACCAAATTCAGGACCGACTTCCCAAAAGAATAAAGAACTCGCACAAGCATTTGATATAGTGTGACCAAATCTGTGTGAAAAGCAAGAGGGACGAAACTCCTCGAGATTATTGTTTGCCTCCCCATCATGTGTTCATGCTGCTCGGACCCAAAGCAGACATCTGTTGGACAGCTTAGTCATGTTGTAAAAAGGCCAGATGTAATTAAAGTACATACTCATTTCTTGCCAATCAAAAGGAACTGAAAAAGGAGCCCCAAACCAGAACACCAGATCAGAGTCCTCTCTTTCTCATAAAGGATCACATTTTCATGAGCAGTAGACTCATGCTTCAAACTCATAGGCAGGCAGGCCTTTAGCAGGAAAAAATCCTTGCCAGATCTGCCTTGGACTTCTAGAAAGGTACTGCATTTTCTTACCATTAAAAAGCAGGATCAGCTCTTGGTATCTCTCTGTGCCTGGAGAATACTAAGTTTACAAAGAAAATAAGGAGACAGAAACAGTCTTTTATTTCACGAGCCACTGAACCTCATTCACCTTTGACACCAAGTATCTAATACCAAATTAATAGAATCATAGAAATGTTTGGATTGGAAGGGACATTAAAGTTCATCTAGTTCCAACTCCTCTGCCATGGGCAAGCACTAGAGCAGGTTGCTCAAAGCCCCATCCAACCTGGCCTTGAGCACTTCTGGGGATGGGGCATCCACAGCTTCTCTGGACAACCTGTTCCAGTGCCTCACCACCCTCACAGGAAAGCATTTCTTCCTAGTATCTAACATAAACCTTCCCTCCTTCAGTTTAATGCCATTCCCCCTTGTCATGAAAATCACTCCACACTCTTGTCAAAAGCTCCTCCTCAGCTCTTTTGTAGCCACTTTAGGTACTGGAAGGGGCTCTAAGATCTCCCTGGAGCCTTCCCCAAGCTGGAAAACCCCAGCTCTTTCAGTCTGTATTCATAGCAGAGGTAGGTGCTCTGACTTGGGACAAAGAGGAGTCAAGTGGTCACATACAAAAAAGGAATGAAGACCACCTTGTGAATCAAAGGACTTGGGGGGCGGGGGGGTGGGTTGAAGAGCATAATCTGGTTGGGGTTTTTTATGTCCAAATTGGATAAGCTACAAGCTATAGGCATAAACCAACATCTGAGAGATTCAGGTCAGACACTAACAACAAGTTTTTGATCTTAAGAGTGCAGGATTGAATTAGATTGCCTGGGAAGAACGGCACATGATGTTTTCAGCTCTAGGGATTTGTAAGAACAAGTTCAACAAGCATCTATCCAGAAAGATGAAATCAGCCCTGCTCTGAGTAGAGGACTAGATGAGTTGATCTAGTAATTTGGGTGACTTTTATCCCAAAGATCCCGAAGTCCATGTTGAATCAAAGCAGTTGTTTTGCCTGCACCTCCTGCTTCTGTGGCAATTGTAAACCCCTTTCCAGGAAATTAGTATCTACAACAAATGGAGTTCAGCATTACCAGAAGATTTAAATACCCTTTAAGGAAAAAAACCCACTGTTAAACTGCATAGCAAGAGAAATAGAATGTCATCCTAAAGACTCCCTACCAAAGAGAAAAGCTCAACAAACTTTAAGTTATGCAAAATCATTTGGCCATCTTGCTGAAATGTGTTTTGATTTACAGTATTCAGACACAGGAAACACCAGGGAAAGAAGGAGTATACAGCCTTCCTCCCACTCTCAGTCAGTGGATCGGTTTTTAAATTACAGTTATTTATTGTAATGATGTCTTAGAAATACTTCAGCAAAACAGACCCACGCTGTGACACGTTTACAAAGCGTTTGCAAAACAGATTTTCAGTACCTGAAGTACTAGCAGACGTGGGCTATTTGTAGGATTCTCCACACTGTGCTCCTGGTGTCGCTCCTTTGAATCAAGAATCAGGACTAAATCCATCTTTTGGAGGGATCCAAGAAAGTACTGAGTGCAGGTTAACACCTTCAGTACCTTTTATTTTTATCACATTTCTGTAACACTATTGTCAACATGTATCAGGTCAGAACTGCTCCTAGTTGCCAGAAATACCCTTTAATTCACTATTTTACCTACTGTTTCCTATTAATTATCTCTAGGCAGCTCCCTGCTTAGGACCTTACATATATCTGAGTTGTTTTTCTCCACTGACCAAGTAGACACAGCTAGAATTCAGACCACTTGCATATGGCTGCTTTTTGCTGGGTTATTCACATCCATATTATTATGGAGCAAAAAGCCCTTTCTCAGACACAAATGCATTCAGTGACTACTAAGAGAAGTCCTACCCATGTAAGTGGATTGAATGATATGCTTTAAATTACCAGCAGGACCAGCTACTGATGGCTTCCTTTTACTGTTCCTGCTAAAGGGCTCTGTTCACCATACAGGTGCTGACAGATTGTTTGATGAAATTTTCAAGTTCAAGAGATGAACAAAAGCAAATATTAAACCAAAAGAGAAGGAACTGTTTTCATCCTGTTCTTTTGTACTTCAACAAAGTGCTACTTCTGTTTCCCTCTCCCCACTTGCTCTATCGCGGTTAATATGCCTTAGGTCATTCAGAGGTGGTTAAACAACCTTGAAGTGCTAGTGAACTGATCCAAAAAGTAATTTTTCACACCTAATTAATATGAACACTTAAGAAGGGGAGAATTTATTTATTTTTTTTACTTTGTATTATTAAAAGCAGATGTGTTGGATCAGAGATGGACTTGCAGTCACTGCGGGAGGACACGCTGCATCCACATGAGCCATCAAAAATGTTGGTATGTTGAGTCTAGGCTGCTTATCAAAGCTGCCTCTTGCCAGTAGAGACGGATAACTGTCTTCAGGATATGACTGAGCCCATCCTAAAATAACTGTCAAGGACAATACAGATTCATCATTCCATGGAAGAGATCATCTCTCTCCCACCAACTCTAGACAGAGGCTGTAGCATTAGGTTAAAGTCAACAAATTCCTAGGTTTTTAATCTACATTACATGAGGAAAATCTCCCCAGAAACTCAAAAGTCAACCCCAAACTGTAGCCAATCTTTTGAATCAGATCTCAGGTTTTTTTATTTTGGGATCAGTGCTGCCAGACTAATCTTGCATCAATATTTCTTCTGTACAACCTTCTTATGTTATAGGACCAGAAACTGAACAGCCTACCAAACTATTTTTGCCATTCTTTTCATCTCTTCCAAAAGAGTCCAGGATTTCCCTGAAAGATTTTTCATCTTGATTTTTTTTGTACTTTTAGGAAGGGAGAGACAAGCCACATACAGATGCACAAATTTATCTCAGCTCAACTCCTGAGTTGTTTTAGGCTTGGCCACCAATTTAGCTGTGGGAAAGTTTGCAAACTCTGTGGCTGATTAGGCTTTATCACCACTCCCAAGTCATATTGTGACACTAAACATTCTTCTGTCCATTTACTTATCCTGGTTTTCCCCCATTATAAAGTTATACAGTGGGGTTTGTTTTTTCCCCCCACAGGTGTTATTTAACTGGTAAGGTTTTGGTGTTTTCCAGCCTGCCTCATTTGGTCATACAGCAGTATAATGTTTTGACATCACCAAATTTCTCACTGACCAAACTTCCTATGTTTTTGCTTTCTAGTCACATATATGTTTTTCTTTTGGTGCATTTCTATCACCTGGTTTAGGGCAAGAACTGTCATCCAAATGGTCATCGCTCTGAGTTCAGAATTCCACATAAACTGCAGGAAGAAACAACTGATCTAATGGGGTAGTTATGGTTAAACGGCAAATTTCATACTTTGTCATAGACTAATGGAAGATGAAAACAAACACCAAGTCAACCTCATTGTTCTAAGTGGCCTTTTTGTTGCCATGTAGCAAATGTTAACTGTGCACCACAAGGCATTTCACTAAGAACTGCAATTTCAAGCTTTAAAACTCAGAAACCATTGTGACATGTTAGAGATTTGGGCTTTGAAAACTGATTTTGACATTTTATTTGCCTGGATGCATGGTGATGAAAGATCTGATATCTCCATGACCTCAGTCTACCACATTTCACAGCAAAATGCATCAGCACTGCATTTTCATGGTAGACAAAGAACCACAAGTTCTTATGGGCTTTATGACACCATGACAGAAGTGTAGATTTGGGTATATGACTTAAGATCTTTTATAGCTTATAAATAAACTTACATTATTCCTGAATAAGCCTAAAATTTTTAGTCAATATTCATATTCTTTTTAGACTTACTTTCATCTCACAGGACTCTTCATTCAGTCCTTTCTCAGATATGACTGCAAATTTTGGGAACGACGGTAACCTATACCAAACATAGCACAGGATGAAGTCTTAATAAGGGAACTAAGCAATCCATCACCATCTCCTTAGGTTTTTATTCTGCATTCAGGCTCTTAATCCTGGCATTCCTGTGGCTTCTCTAAATGCTTCTCCAAAACATCGGAACATTTCCAAGAATAAGTCTCCATTCTTCCCCCACCCTGGCAAGGTTCAGTAGTCCCATTCCTCTCTACCGTACATGGGACATTCTGGTAAGTCAGTTTCTAAATCAATTATAACAGCCATAAAATATGCCAGTTTCTCTGCTACAAACTGGATACAAATTGCTTTACTGGTGTGTGTTATATAGACAAATATTCCAAATCAGATACCAAAGGCTCAGCTACTTGTCTTATGAAAACAAATCTTGTCATTCCTGTTTCTCAAATATAGTTCAATCCAAAAATAGCAAAGCAGTCAATAATCCTTTCTGAATTCCATTACAGAAGATCATTTTGATTTACACATTATCATCATTATTTATGTTGAAGGAAAATTAAAATATAGACAAGCAATTATCACTCAGACAAACAACATCAGAGCAAGGAAAAAACCTCAGCCACACTTAGTCCACAGTCTAATCTTTAACTAATTGGTTGCACTCCCTCAGTTAAATCTCCTAGTAAAGCTTTTAACACTGGAGCAGACAATCCCATTTTAATAAGCATAAAAATCTTCTGAACTTTGTAGCTCACTTATTGCCAGCTTACAGCACTTTTGGATTTGCATACATCCAAAATCTATGGTCACTTTGCTCTCCTATGAACACATGAAAGTCAGAATTGTGTCTAATCCCATCCTCTACAGTCCTTCCATGATGGAAAGAGAGAGCTTTCTGAGGATGGTTCATCCCATCCTACAATAGGTGTCAGAGGAGGAATGAACCTCCTGGCAGTTCTTGGTTTTCTCCATTAGCTGAGGAGTGAATAGGCCCTTCCACAGAGCAGACTTGGACACACAGTTCTTAACAGGCTCCAGTCCAGTAAAACAAGCCTGTGCAAATCAAGGAGAACAAGCCTATGTTCTCAAGAAATGGTCTTGCTCACCAAGTTGAATAAAAATCCTTTATATAATTCTACCGAGAAAAAGAAATCATGATACCAGATTCTGGGGTCACATTTCAAGGACATTGAGGAATTTCTGGAAATGTTAGAGAAAGGAACTCTTGCTCTGCGTGTGATTTAGTGACTTAAATTTGCTTCCACTTTGAAAAATGCCTCATCTATCTTTGTGTCTGTCATATTAAAAACCCCTTACTCCAGAAACCTTGAAACAGGTAGGTTGTTCAGGCTTCCTGCTATCATTTTCTAGGGTAGAAAGGAGAAAAGATTATTTGATTCCATTCTGACAAATATAATAAAAGAGAATACGACAGCAGAGAATTTCATTGTTGGCTTCTCAAATGGTCCCTGCTACTTTACAAAAAGAAAGAAAGAAAGACTTATATGTGTGGTAAGGCCCTCTCTCTCACAAACACTGCGCAGAGTATCCAGAGCTATGTTTTATCCACCAAAAAATCACCTCCTATACACAATTTTGGTTCTCAACATGGAGTTGTGCCAGTTATGAAATCTGGTCTTTATCTTTGCAGAGTGCCTCAAAAGCCACAGTAAGGCAGGGTTAGCAGCGTCTTTTGTTTGCAGGTGACCTAGAGACATGGCATGGGCTGGTTTCTGGCCTATTAAAAGTAGCTTCACATAGGATTTAAGGTCATGAGGAACACAAAACTCAGTATAAATAAATCTGTGCATACCTAGACCTGTTCTTAGTGTGTGACAAATACACATCACTCACATTTACTTCAAGGAATGGAAATACCTCTTTCCATCACAGAAAGAAAATCTTAACATAATTTCTTTTACACTGCCCTAAAAGAAGTACTAATCTTTGACTAGCTATTTAAAAAGAAGAAAAAATTACTCCATCAATAATTGATATTGATAAGTTCAAATACATGCTCACATGTAAGATCTATAATCTCACATAGTAGAGAAAAAGGATCTAAACAGATGTTATGGTCTACCTATTACACAGAGTACAAAAGAAATTAATTTCTTTAGAGTGCAAAAATCCTCTAACAGAGAACGTTTCTCATCAGATGGCCTCCTTTAAAATTAAGTATTTAAAAACCAGAAGTACCATATGGAAAAAAAATACATTAAAATAACCCATCCAGGGGTCAGCTCAGTTTCTGCTCAGTAATGAAGAACATATTCAGTATTGCTGCCTGAGATTAATAGCTTTATTTTATTATGCATACAGTCTACAGAGAATCAGGCAGTCTTAACTACTCTTTTTCCAGCTTTTAGGCCCATGCAGTCCATGAAATCTTCTCTAAGTCAGTCAATTCCAATCACACAAAAGTATCTGTTTGTTTGTTTTAAATTCCCTTTTTCCTCTTATTCCCAAAGAACTACCTCAGTGGTGACCCCCTGATTTCTACAGTGGGACTGTATGATACCTTTGCCCTGTGTGCTCAGAGATTCCTTCATGGGAGCATCATGAAGAGAACAGCCCAGAACAAAACCTTTCATAGCCACATGGTAAATATAATCCATACCTAGTAACCTCCAATGTGTCTCTTCCTTTCTTCCACCTGTGCAGGCTACTCTAACCTGTGAATCCTGACCTGCTCTGTGTCCCTCTCTGCCTGCTCCACTGCCTTTGCAGCACAACCACATTGTAGGATTTAGCCCAAACATGGCTAGATTGGGGCACCGGAGCAAAGGCAAACCCAATCATTTGGTTTTGTTTCTTAGATCTCCATTCACTTCCAGCCTCAGCACCTACCACAGAGGAGGAGCTACACAATCCCAGGGTTATGGAGTACAAGAAGACAATGCAGCCTGGACACACCACTTCAGATCTCTGCTCCTGTGCACTTGCAGTTATGGAATAGGAGTTAAATGTTGGAGCCTTTATCCAGCAGCCAGTCCTGGCTCTGCTGAATCCTGACAGTGATTTTCTCACTGCCTTCACCAGGGTCAGGATTCATGCTGTGGCACTGCAGTTACTCACACTGTTACTGCCAAAGTTACACTATACACACGTGTGTATGCACAGATAAAACACAAGTGCTCTGCAAAGATTAAAATATTGTGTATAAATCACTAGAGAAGCTCCACCCATCTCCCCATCTAACAACCATCCTTTGCCCATTCCAGCCACAGGTTACTGCTGTGTTTTGTGGTTTTTCCTTTTTTTTTTTTTTTTAATGTATTATCTCCAAGCATTTAAAAGAAAGAACATTTCAATACGTTTTTCTGACAGGTAAGAAATTAACTGCATATCAGGAGCTATTGAATTCAGCTTTAATAGTATCAATAAACATTTCTGATTAAATTATGAAATTGATTTTATAATTTTGACCATTATGTTTTTACATCAATATCATCATATGACAGCAAATGTAGTTACTGCTTCCTTATTGATCTTAGACATGGCACTCCAAAGTACTCATTTGACTGTATTACAAAATCAAACTTGATTTCCTATAGTACTGTAGTAACTTTTGGTCATGACTTGATATGGAGAACTAATAACTAATGGATTTTCAAGTTATTAAAAGATATGCTTTGTTCTCAGAAGCCCAGGCACAGTTCTGCTGCCTGGTGTTAGCAGCTTCAGGGCAAGTCTCAGTACGCAGGGATGTTGTTCTTCCTTTATGTCAAATAATAATCCCTCCTGTTTCTCTTGATGAGCCATCTATCAGGTTTCTTGTGAGCAATCTAAACACTATTTATTAACGAGAAGGAACAAAGTGCTATTTATAATGCTCATTCAAGCAATCCAACAAAAACTCCGAGTTTCTGCAGCTTGGGAGCATTACTCTTGATCTCAGCCTCCCCTCTGTCAGGATAATAGCTATGCGTTGGGCCACTCCATCTCCCCATAAGGTTTAATGTTCTGTTAAGAGAATGCATAATTCAAAAGGACCACTGTTGCTCTGATACATGCATAATAGTAAATCAAAGGTGTAATGTGCTGGGTATTTATGTCTCAGGGTTAAGAACAAGTCTGATCAGATTAAAGAAATTTCAGTACTGGACTTTTTGGCTGCTGTAAATTTCCACAGGCCCTCCCATGTCTGAACCTTTCTAGGCTGAAGGACTATGAGACATCTTCATTGATATAAATTGCCTTCATGGAAGAGGAGCAGCAAGTTGAGACCTTAAGCTGTTTTGTCAGATTGCACTTTTGTAATGGATCTGTGGGTCTGCTGATATGTTACCCAAAGGTGTCTTTGCCAAACAGTCAGTCATGTTTCTTCCTCCCTAATTACAGGGGCATCTCTTTCAAAATGCAACTAATCCCTCTGGGTTTTTTGGGCTGAAGAAAGGGGCAGGAGGGGTCACTGGAACTTACACTCTTATCCTTCTGGCAAGATTATTCCCTAATATTCATGATTCCCTAATATTTATGAAAGTATTTAGGCCGCTGACAAGTATTTGCCTTGACAAGACCATGGAGGACTTGATACACTCCTGTCTGCCTCAAGATAAACCATTCCCTGTAACAAGATATCATCAAAGCACGAAAAGTTGTTTTACCATGCTTTGATTTAAAAAACAAGAACAAAAAGTTTGGTAAGGTGCTTAAAAAATATTGGCAATTTAATGCCTATAGGAATGAGTGATTTATATAGTGCTGGTTATACCAGTCACAGCACAGAAAGGCAATGCACAGACCCCATGCCATGACTCTGGGCTGTACCAAAGCCAGAACACACCATACAGTACCCTATGGTATGGTCTGCTGGTGCCACAGGGCTATAAGCATTTTGTTCATTTGGTTTATGATGACATTCCCTTTATTTTCTATCCTACTCTATAGAAGGTTGCAGGATGTATTTAAGCAGAAAATGCCTCAGGAGGTCATGCATCAGAATTGGGGTACGACAAACCAGGGATTTAGCACTCTGGGCTTTGCTGCCCCTCATGGCAGATTTATGTGTGCCCTTTGGTCAGAATAGCCTCCTCAAATACTTAAAACACACAGCCCAGGTCTCTCCCTTGTCTGACATTGTCTCAGAAATCCCTTTTTTGCTTTCCACCGCCTCTACAAAACTACACCTTTACCTTGCAACAGCTCTGACACTTCACTCAGGATTCTGTTTGGAGGCTTGAAAGTACCATATATCCACTAGACACTTTGGACTGGAAACAAGGTAATGGCTCTGCTGGAGTCGATAAAGCTTGTTGATTTATCATCATCTCAGGATGTAACTTCAGTTGCATGTCCATGTGTCTTCACTGAGCCACCTGCATCCTGCACTGGAGCTCTTACACCTCAAATCTCCTTGAGGATTCCTAATCTTATATAAGGCAGTGAGAAGCCTACATTTATCAGCACATGGGGGTAAGTATGCTTGACATCTAAGTAGCAATTCAATACTAGGGTTGCTACAAGTGAAGGAAAACTTTGGACTATACAGACATAAAAAAAAGGTATCTCTGAAGGTTGTGTGGTGTATTTTCAGCCTTCTTTCAGAAATATGAAAAACTAAGTGAGTGCTTCCCAATAATTCCTGTAACACTTCACCTTGTGTACGCTCTTTGGAAGGTGCTCCTTTTAAAATTTAATATATTTATTCTGATGAAACAAGGAAGGGTGGGTGTCCTTGCTCTACAGAAGCAATCAGCTGGGATGCCATGAGTAAAGATATGAATCATCTCACCTCTTCTTAGCTAATTAAAGGCTCAGCATCTCATCTCAGGTAGTTATATGTGCTCCAACTCTTAGAGAAATGTCTTCAGAACAGAAATCATCCAGTACTCAAGGGACTGCAATAGCAGGATGAATCACTGAAGAAAGAAGGAATTTCAGTGACTGACTTAAACTAAAAACTAAACTCTAGATAACTAAAATCAGGTGAAGTAATAATTTGCCCAATCTCACAAAGAAAAAAAGCTTGCAGCAGAATAGAAGGCAAGAATTTTTTCTCTCCAATCTCACATTGATACCTGAACCATCAGGACATTTCTTTCTTGATGCTGAGCCACTCTGCCTTGGCAGCTACTCAGCATTTATCACCAAGGGAATGATTCCAAGGGCTCATTGGGCAAAGTGATAAAATTGGCAATTTCAACTCAGATCTGGGTTCTCAGCTCTCATCATTATTCATTGCTCCATTTTCAAACCAGTTTTTCCTCAAAAGGTGCCAAAAGGCCTCACTGCCTCCATAAGCTGGGGTACTTGGTACCTTACAGTCCTCTGTTCTTAGGCCAGAAGCAGCTCATATTGCAACTAGCCACAGTTTATCAAATCACAGATGAAATATTTCCATCTTCAGGCTCTGTTTCCCTCACTTCGGCAGTCTTCCCAAGCACACAACTAAGTAATCAAATAACTAAGGAACATAAAATAGATTTTTGGGACAGACTGGGCACAAGCCCTGAATACTTCCATTTCCAGAACCTACAAACAGAAGCCTCATTATTGTGCTTTCACTGCTACGCCTCCGACGCTCAAGTAAGAAAAAAAAAAAGTCTAAAGTTCTCTTCCCGGGTTAGCTGAGGTTAAACAGGTGTTTTTGGTAAGGATTGCAGTTACATTTTGATTACACTAACCCACATTCTTACATCACATCATGCAATATGATATACCCAAATGGATCCCTCAGTGCCAAACTGGGGCCCCCAGCTTGATGTTGTTCTAATTGTGTTTTTCATTAATCCCTGTGACCTCTGCAAAGCATCACCAACCAAACACAGCCCCCTCAGAGCTAAGTGTTGGGTTTTCTTTTAGGGTTTTTTTTTTACTCCTTTTTACTTCTCAATTGTGAAAAGCAAAAGCAAAAAGAAGTTTTCAAATTCAACTGTGAGCATTGTCTGATATTTGTCTGAACAAAAGTACATCTAAGGAATGAGTTTATTGCAGTTGGATGGTGTGTCTTGTCTAGTAACCTGATCTAGCCTTCAAAAGGAAAACTCTAATCATCTTTAGAGGGCTTTGGACCCAGCCTCTGCTACAGAAATGCAAGTGTGAGGCCATGTATGCTGCCTTATAAAGAACTAATATTGAATGGGAGGCTGGGGGGAGAGGCCAATTCTTGATCTCATCCTGGAGTCTCTCCACACACTTCAAATATGGCCAAATTCTGTCTCCAACCACACCCTGGCAACCTCATTTCCTTTATTAGGGTTGCAATGCCTCTATCTGAGGGGAGAATTTGACCCAGGGGACCTCTTTCTTTCCTGGCAGGAGGCCATCACCTCAAGAACTGGGGCTCTCCAGGGCCTTGGACTCAAGGGGAGTCAGAGATTTCCCTGGAATTACATCAGGGACACCGGTGGTCACTGGAGTCTCCTTATGCTTTGTGCAGAGAAATAACATATTTGACTAAAAAATACAGGTCTGAAGTAGAGTGTGAACTGGAGAGATTTCAACTTGGAGAAGCTTCACTGGCAATACAGGGAGCAGCACAGCTACTACGCGGCTCGCCTGCTTTGTAGCTCTGTAGGTGGATTTTCACACACTCTGGAAAGCCTTTGACAGATGTTCATTATTATGCATAGCAATAACTGGTGTATATTAAAATGAGCTGCTCGAGAGGGGAGGAGAGAAACGATGCACCTGTTTATGCACCTTCCCATCTACCGCTCTTTCTTTGCTGAAAAACAACCATCAATTTATGCTCATCTGCATAAAAGGAAAAGACTTTGAAGAAGGTTTTTATATGGCAGCAAGGGCAGCTGGAATCCGTTTCAGGCACTCAGACTGTTTTCCAGGTACAAGATTCTAAATTCACCTCTGAATTATTCTGCAACCAGTTGGAGGTAACACATCAGCAGCCGAGGCACATCAGACGCATTTTCTGCAGCCAGCCCACTCCTGTCCTGTCACTTTCTAAGTCACAGAAGAGATTTTTCTAGTCACTCCTTCATAATGCCCTGTTTTCCCTCCACAAATAGCTATCACATATTGTAGCCTTTTCCTTCCTCAGTCTTTTTCAGATTCCCAACTACTTTCACTTATTTCAGAACAGTTTGTTGCTTCTGCACTTGTTCAGACCAGGACTGCTTCAGAGTCATCCTTTTCACCACTCCTTCTCATTTCAGAATGCAATATCTGAGGTGAAACCCAAGCCACTGAGAAACCAGTGGGAATTTACCACTAATTTAAAGATTTCTCCTTTGCCATCTATGTTTTTGAGGAAGTAGCAAGGGGAAGAAGTTCTCTCCCAACTCTGACATCTGTGATAGAAGATAATGAGTTACCTCTGGGAGAGCCCCAGGCTTCTGTGCAGACCCATTTGTGCAGTACAAATGCACTGCAGGAGACCCCATCGAAATGACTGGGGAAGGAGTAGTGGCTGCACTGCTGTCTTTTAAACCCTGGGAGCTGCTCTAACCAAGGCCATGGCCTTCCACCTTTGCCAGAAGATTCCCCAGTGCTCAGAAAGGTGACTAGACCCATGGGAAAATGAATCAAGAGAGAAACCATGTGATGCAGCAGGGCATCAGGATAGAAAACCAGTCAGCAGCCTCAGACAAACTAACCATTTTAGGACTTTTTAAGAGCCAAGGGCAGCTGTAGCAAACAGATTTGCTGGAGTAAAAGCAAAGCACAGAAGAGGCTCCCTTTCCTACCCTTACTGCAACAGGAGACTGTGCAACCCTCAGCTGTCATGGCCACTGTCCTGTGCCCTGCTGTCTGGAAAAGCCACTGTGCAGCAGCCTGGTGATGTAGATGAGCAAACAGAATTCAAGACCTGACCAATCAGTAAGTTACACAACCCTGAAACACAATATAAAAATGTTTTGTGTACAGGCTTTTCACATTTCCTCAATCTTCCTTTTCTCTGCCATATGAGCCAGGGATGGGTAAGGAAGGAAATCCCACATCACCAGCTTGAACAGAAACCTCTAATATAAGTAAGACTATTTAAGGAGCAAGGCTCAGGAAGGGTGTCAGAATAAGACTCAATCTGGATTTATTATTTCATACTGTTAGCAGAGTGTTACTTTTCTATTTCATCCACAACAGATTATTCCTGACACTTTTAGAGGGCCCCTGGCCCATTTGCTTATTGGTCTGATCTTTACTAGCAATGAAACTAAAAGTCTTTGCTTACTCAACTTCTGGAGAGTTAAGAGGATACCCTTTTATAATATTCACTGAAATTGCTTCTTGGCTAAAATATTCTCCTGTCAGTGTTTTTCATGTGTTCAGCAACATCTGCAGGATGTGGAAAGAACAGAAACAAACCAGATGTTGCAAAAGGTAGTGACACTGAGAAACATAATTATTACAATATCTTGTTCTTTTCTTTTTTTTGGTCCATCTTATGTCTTCATACATCAATAACTTTTACTGCTGAAACAGAGACTGACTCATCTAAGTTCTCTCTAAACAGATTTACAATCATTTGTAAAAATTGACATATACCTCCCATTAAAGCCAAATTTCCTTTAGCAATTTCAGAGGAAAATAGATTAAGGGAATGTGGATATTTATCTCAGCCATCAACATTTATTCATTTAGGTAATTATCACTTCATTATGCTGTCAAAGAGAGCATGCAGGCAAATTCACCACTGATGAACCAAACACCACGGAAGTCCTCCACCTCTCGTGTGAGTTTGGGGTGCCAGCTCATGCCCTCGCCAAGCATTTGTCACCATGATATGACAAGGGCCATGAGTCCAAAAAGGGCACAAACGGAGTCTCCTGTGCCGTGCGGGAGAACAAGCTCAGCCTGATCCAACAGCGCCCCCAAAAGCAAAGCCACGGACATCCGGACACCCCAACACCCTCCCAGCCTACAGCCCTGGTGTGTGTCTGCTCCACGAACTTGCTATTTTATTTGGAAAGCTGTTTACTCAATTAAAAAAAGGGAAAAATAATAGTAATTTTTAAAAAAAGACCCCACGAAATAATTACAGCCTTACGAATGCCTGCTACAGCGTAAAAATCAGGAGAGCCTCTGTCAGATTGGGAAAATTTTCCAGTTATTTTAACTCAGACTTCAGGAATTTCGTAGGGGGATCAGAAGACCTGCAAGCTCTGCCAAATTCTGAGGGAACAAAGTATAACTAGATTAATATATAAATCTTATTAGCTAAAATGTAACTGAATACAGTCATTTGTTATCAAAGTCTTTAGATTGTTTAACAAATTGCAACATTTTGGTCTCACGGGCTCCCTGCCAAGTTGAGGCCTAATTAAGGTGCTTGGAAATGAATAGTGTTCTAATTAGTTTAATTACAATATGATGAATTATCAAACTAATTTTTAAAAACAATGTGCAATTAGCCTTTTAGCATTCAACCCCCATTTTCCAAAACAGGAAATGAAGCGAAGCATACTTTTTTATATCAGGAGTCTTGGGGCTGAACCCCCCAACACAGGAGTGCCCAAGGATGCAGCCAGACATGCCTTCCCCCTCCTTCTTTCACCCCACTTTGTGCTTTGGGCATTGATTCCAAGGCCTTTGGCCACATCTCTGGAAAGCAGGTTGTTCAGTCTAAGGCTGGAGCAATGCTCCTTTTCAGATTCTCGACCCAGAATTTCCCTGTTCCTTCCCTGAATCCTTCCCTTTGCTGGTGTTGCATAGAAAATCCTAAATCATTGTATGCATGGCCATACTGATTTGGTGAAGTTTTTTATTCATATATTTCTAAGCAGTGAACAAGTAAACTCCTTTGCCCACAAACCATAAAGGCATACAAGCTCCTATCCACAGCACATAAAGGAGCATTCAGGCTGTAACCATCTACTCTGTGCTGCACCATGCCAACTGCACAAAACCCATTTTCCATTTTCTGAGTATGTTTCTTTTACATTTGTCCCCCAAAGGCTATTTTCTGCCTCTGGCTACCAATCCCACTGCGTCACTCCCCCAGGCAGGAAACCTTTCCAGAAATACACTTGCACCTGCATAACCTCAGTAATGTTGCACCCTTGGAAGTGAAAGCACCATCTGGTCCTAGTGTAGAGAGGTTCATTACCGAAGGAGTGGCCAGAGGTCGCCACCTTTCATTAGCACTGGCAGGTATATAAGTAGAGTTTGGCTCAATTACAGCACAGCTCATTGCTAAGCAATAGAAGTGGTTGTATTAAAAATATAGGTACCCCATTGAATGGAAGGAAGGAGCAAAGAAGTTCACTTTAATGACACGAATCCTTTAACAAATAATCAGGTTAAAAATGATCCACTTGGTATTTTGATGAAAATGGATTTTCTCATCCTGTGAACCAGAAAGAAAATGTGGCAGTAAAATAGCTTTCGGCATGACTTAATTATCCCCAGAAAGACTTAGGAGCCTGCTCCAGCAAAGCACTTAAATGCATGCCGAACTTTAAGCACATGGGCATTCTCAAGGGACTATTCATATATCTAGAGATAAGCATATGCTTAACCACTTTGGCAAGACACAGATCAAATTGAAGTCTCTCACCAGAGCCTGGAGTCACAGCTAACACATCTGGCAAACATGACAGCATTTGAGATGTCCTGTCCACCTGGGCACTTATAAGGTCCCCGTTGTCCAGACTATCTAAGTGTTTCCCAATAAATGAAAATAATCAATCACCATTTCCTTGCTTCCTGACTGGCATCTCATAGAAAGGGAATTTAAATAGGTGTATGTATCTGTAGATTAAATCAGTTTACTGGAGGGAACCAAAACGAGGAGATGAAGTTGCCATATGTTTCTGCTTGTGCTGAAACTAGTGGTCATGCTTTGTTTTTCCTGGAAATTTGTTCCACGAGCTTAGTCTGGGTATTGCCAGAGCCTTCATTTATGTCAGCAGTGGCAAGGATCCAGCAGATGAGGCTCTTGCAAGAAAAAAGGACTGCACAGAGCACTGACCTCTCAAGTCACTTTGGTCAAAACTACCAAAGGCTTGAACACTCAGGGCAAGTGTCTGGCTGAAAGCCACAGGCTGAGGAGCCACTCCAGGCTATATAAGGGCATATTGCATCAAGATCTTGGTGATGCTTTTTGGTAGAACACATGGCTAAGGTCCTAGTCTTAAAATCTAGGCATGGTTGCTCAAACAGGCTGTTGGGGTCTTGCTGCTGCTCCCCAGGACTGTCTCTTAGCCAGTCACAGCTATGGGCATCCAGCATCACAAGGGTACCCAGAAGAGCTGGAGAGTGCTGATCAGTCCAAAGACTCATGCTTACAACACAGAGGGTACAGAATAAATTTCTGAAGAATTCCTCTCCTCTTTTATCTCTATTCTTAAGGGGAATAGAATGCTGTCTCTGTACCTTTCTACCAGCTTTTCCAGATAATTTCTGCAAGGCTACAGCTGTAAGGAGGACTGCTTCTTATGGGACCCTAAAAGCAGCCCTCTGGTTTGAGGAGAATGGGGAGGCTGCAGCCAGGCTGGTCTGCCTGTTCAGTACTAGTGATGCATTCAGTGAGGTGAGTGTTCAAAACAGGTGCATTGCCAGTCATGGAAGCTTGTGAAAACTAAAAGAAAAACACTTTTTTTTTTTTTTTTAAAATCACTTCTGGCAAGAGAAAGGTTAATACAAACAGTAGGTATAAAGATAACTCGAACCCATCATTAAAGAAATTCAGTTATTTAGTCAATTTTACTTATTTACAGGCTAGAAGATTAATGAGCTCAAATACAAACTGAGACAGTAATTAGGTTTCAAAAACATACTATAACACAATCAATCATTGCTTGGGAGTATAATGACGTTAGGGTAGAGCCCTCTTTCAGCTGAAGTTATTAGCATGTGATTGGTGAAGACTGGACTTGAAGAGAGAGTCTACCCCAGGGTCCTGTAATAAAATGAAAGAGGAATCTTAAATAAGGAGAAACTATGTCTTTGACCCTTTGTCCTTTGCCTGTAGATGTAGAGATACTGTATTCGGGATTTAGGGCTCTGTAACAGGACTTTGGGGAATGATGGCATTTCAAAAGACAGTTGGTATTTTACTTTAAACAAGACTTTACTTGAGACCTAATACGACACAGACGGTATGTATATGTCCTCTAATCCAGTCTTTGAGGCTATTAGCAGCTCCTTCTGAGGTATTTCAGATCTCTTCTCGAAGTCTTTGCAAACAGGTCGTCTTAGAGAAGGAATTCAAAAGGTTACAGAACACCAAGTGGGAGAAAGGATGAAAAATAATGTAAAGAAAGGAAAATCAGAGGCTATGCAAAAGAAAAATTCTCAGTTATTTCTGCTAAAGCATTTTTTTGCTGAGGAACTGCATAAATGTTTTTTATATATTCCCTTTGCAAGGAATCTGGGGGAATGTTTCTGAAATCCAGTGTCAGTTTGTCAGAAAGAGAGGATACAACTTTTAAGATTTAAGCCAAAGTTGGATTTTTATGCACTTATCAACTTAATTCAGCTCCCACAGAAATCTGTGGTAATTCTCCCACTAATTTGAATAAGAGAAGAGTTACAACAGTGTGTATGATTTTTCCAATTCCACCTAAGTAGCTAAAAACAGACACCAGACACTTCAAGCAAAGGTTTTCAAAAAAAGAGGCTGTGGCATTTTCTCACATTCTCTAAAATGTCTTTGTAAATCATACTTCAAAACAACATATTTTAGTAGCTAAACAGAAGTGGCTAATTTTCAGAGATACTGAGTACTCCCAGACTTCAATAATCTCAGTATTCATCAGCTCTTGAAATCACACTACATCCTTTGATGTCCCTATATATAGGGTTAAGCACGTAATTCTAAGTGCCCCAGTCTGAAAAAAGTCAGCCTTAACCCCCACACCCACTTCTCATGCATATCCAAGTAAATACACACTTCCACAAATAACTTATGCATCAGCACCACATCTAAAATGAAATCTTCATAATTCCCTTCACCTCAAGGGCTCAGTGGCACAGCCCCTGCATTTTGCTGGTAGCGTCAGTCTCTACAGACATCTAGTTGCTATTATTTATTCACTGTGGTATTCTCAGCTATCCCAATTCCCTAATGAACAATTGAAATGGATTGCAATAAGGACGTGACACAGAGGAATAAGAAGCTGAAATGTATTTCCCAGCTTCAACCTTCTAACCTGAGGGAAGGTTATGATGGTTGACATGACTGGGGTCAACAGCAATTGGTTCTAGTGGTTACTGTCACGTAGATACCAGGAATATTTTTGACGGCATTTCAGAGCAATTCTAGTGGTTGATAAATCAAATGCAGAAGAACTTTAACTTGAAATGTACTGTAAATAATCTCAAAATGCAGGGGGGGTGG
>JAWWTY010000106.1:17160501-17245869 GCA_035222235.1 Margarornis squamiger
AGTGGTTGATAAATCAAATGCAGAAGAACTTTAACTTGAAATGTACTGTAAATAATCTCAAAATGCAGGGGGGGTGGGGAACCCAACACAAAGCAAAACTATATTTCAAAGCAAGTGTGTGAAAACATAACAACATGCAACTCAAGTCAATACAATCAATCCTGGTAACAAGAGCAGTCAATGCAATTACATTTTGTAAAATCAAGTATCCTCCTACTATGAGAACCACGAAAGGAAGGAAATGAACCAACATCCCCCTCTCTATCAGCATGTGACAATTACAGTTTCACCAAACAGAGCTAAACAAGGAGCAGAACAAGTGTAAGATCCTGAAGCCTTGGCAAAGGAGCCACAACATGTAAAAATCTTCAGTCCAATGGACAAGATTTTACCTGGCTGCTCCTCTGACCCCTTAGAAGTAAACTCATTTTCACCCACTGATAGAAAAATGTAATCTTTCCAGTAACATTTTTCTAAATTCAAGCTGCTGAACCTCATTTTTTTTCTTCCCCCCACGATAGGAAGATGATACATGATACAAATGTGACGTATGATGTTAAATCAAGCTGTGTGACTATAACTGCCCAGGTAACAGAATTTGTGAGCTATCTTTTACCTTTCCTTATGAATTCAGGGCACAAAAAAGCCGGGATGCAAAAAACTGACTGTGTTTGCTCATACAAAAATTCTTTTCTGCTTAACAAAAGTGCATTTGCAAAATTCCAATAATGCCTCCACATATTTGGGATAAGAATTGATAACATGTTCATCCTCCCATCTTTTTGCTTCCCTGGGAGAAACTCCCACAGAAGTCAGCACATGCCCTGCCCGTGGAAAGCCTGAAGCATAAGGATCTCAGTGCAGTAAATTCCCAGGTGGGAATTTTAGATTCCACATTAATTAGGCTCCATGCCCTGAATGAAATTATGCCTTTCTTCTAAAAACACTACTGCTGACCTCAGCCCTGTGAAAAAAACTGAATGAAGATGAGAGCAGGCAAAAGCAGGCTTTCTGATGGCTCTCCTTAATTAGGAAGCTAGTTTTGGGGTGGAGAGTACTTTATGTTCTTGTGACATAGGTTTGAAACTGGGCTAGAAAAGGAAGGTGGAGTCGTCACAGAGGGTGAGGTTAGAGATCTGCACCACCTACCAGTGTGTGTCTGCGTGGTATTCAGCCCTTAATCTCTCTCCAGGGAGACCAGAAACAGCACAAAAACTTTGTCTGCTGGACAGGGTACCTGAGGTAGGTGCCCCACCAACAGCACACACAACTCGCCCTCCAAAGATGTGTTGCAATATGTGTGCATGTCCTATTGAAGGAGAAAACCTCTTTTCAGCAGGTCATGGGTAGCATTTCCAGCCATCAGGCTTTGCACACACTTATCCCTATCACCTTCTCCCCAGCATCTGTTTGGACATCTGTCCAAAAGGGAGATGTCATTAATTTCATGCAGAGTTGCAAATTGGTTTTAGCCATAGCATTCCTGTGCAAGAGGTGGTTGATCACTCTCTGTAAACGATGAAAGAGAGCGTCCATCTCACAAAACTAAACCAGGAATGACTACTTTGGTTTATATTATCCTAAGCAAGAATATTGCAAACATACTTACAGCAAATCATCTATTTTCCATTTAACTAGTACAAAGTAACTGCAGATACAAACAATTATTGCTGTTACATTCTGTGCTTGCATGTGGGAGAGAGAAAATACATAGTTTAGCAGCATTTTTCTTTTTCCGCTTATGGAAAACATTTAGTCTTAACACCCCTCTTGGAAGAGAAAGCTGAAGTTATTATTTCCTGATATTTCCAGCTTAGCAACTACTCATCTGTCATTTTTTCATCACCATTGTTTTACATGTGTATGTCCAGCCTCAAGCAGTCTCACGATGACAAAAGAATTTGAGGATCCCTGATTTGTTACCTGCATACTTTCCTTGTAGCATTTCCTCACCAGTTTCAAAGTGCCTCAGAAAATCTCCATGGGATTCTATGGATCAGATAACATGAAAGGGTCTGTAAACCTGACATGTGTTGAATTGTGGACTACTACACCCAAAACAGTAATCCCTAGGCATCTTCTGGATCATTCACAAAGCTTCATGCTCAGTCTTGAAGACAGGTATGGCATGATCTAACTTAAATTATTGAGAAAGAAATGAAAGAAAGTGATTATGGAGGTGAGAAAAGAAAACACAGAGTACACCTTGCCATCCCATTATTGAAAATTTTTCAAAACAATACTGAGGATTTAGTCAAGCTCCTCCTTAAAGAGGCACTGTCTTCAACTGCAGCATAGTTTAATGGCTTTCAAATTTAAGAATATTGCTCACCAATTAGGAACAAAAGAGAATTGCTAAGTAAGAACTTTTAAGTTCTTCAGCTTGACAAGTGATGGTTGAGTAAACTCACAGGAAAGCTGATGAGAAAGCTGAGCAGCAATGTTCAATCTCTGCAGCCCTTGTCACAAACCACTTAACACACTGAACAGCTTTAGCACACCCCCACTGCTGCTGTGGGGTGATTCAGTGTATCCCTGTCACTGCTGTAGAGGACTCTGACCCTGAGGAGAACTGGAATCAGTATGGAATCTTCCCATCTGAACTCAGAAGATCCTGGAAAAATACTAATATCTGCACTCAGAGAGAGAATTCCTCTTGGCCATCACAGATGTCTATTAAAGATCCAATTAACTATTTTTTGCTACACAACCCAGCTGACTAGACCATGAATGAATCCAGCTACACCAACAGAAGCTGAAGATACTCATCTCCAAGCAGGTAATAGTCACAGTGACATAAAATTTGGGCAATGGTCTGTATTACAGCCATTGCCTGCTTCTGAACCTCCCTGGCTTTACAAAAACAGATCCTAAACCAGCCACGGGGACACACCTAACAGCCAGGTCTTCCAAAACCGACTTGTATGAGCAGAAGTCCCAGTAACTTTTGGCAACTCAAATCTATCGTGATTGCTACAGCTGGGTTCAGCTTCATGGTCTCGGCAAGACCTTCAAAAATGATGAGGGTTTGAGATAGAGCCAAGCTTCTTGTCAGCGCTTCATACTTCAAGGCATTTGTATTTATAATTCCTGTTACTTAACACAACAGATTCTAGCATGACAAATCCTAGAGAACTTATGCTGGGGTCTTTGTTTCCAGGATTTGCACCAGAGCTTAACTAAATTTGAAAGTATTTGTATGGAATCTCTGTTCGAGCTGCTGGTTGATGTTTTATGTTTTAATGCTTTAAGTAAAGTTTATTATGACAAGTCAGTGAAAGTGCTTTTAGTGGGTCAATAAATCATGGACCTATCATATCACTGGGTGACAGCTATGCAAAGCATAGAAGGAAATTTGATATTATTCCAACAAAATAGCAACTACAGTTACTTCCAGCTTAGCTGCAAAGTCACATCAGCCTGTTGACTGTGAATTGAAGAGGTAAATAATTACGTGTTGTGGAAGGAAAGCAAGGTCTTTGTAGATTTTTATCTAATATTTTTAAAACTCTCCTGGGGGTGGGAATTATTATTTATTTAATCTAAAATGGTCCTCTGGATGCCCACCATGGAGCCTGTTCTATAATTACCTAATGTCTAATGTGGAGAAGTGGGGAAGGGGCTGGGGGAAAACACAAAGCAGATGAAAAAAAAAGAGGATAAAAAAGATTTCTGAGAGATTGAATTTAGTTTTGGCATCTCTCCAACCATATGGAAATTGAAGGGATGCTAAAAAACTTCTAAGGCAGCATGCACAGGACAACGGGTGGGAAGTTTCCCTCACTATTACTGTCAGGAGACTAAAGCAAAACAAAAAAACCCAAACAAACAACTTTTTTATACACAAGACAGGAGCGCTTCTGTCAGATCAGGGTGTATGCCTAAAACTTCAGAGAGAAAACATCAATGACCTAACCACACTCTAAAATTGTTTGCACCTGATCAGACACATACAAGAAGTCTCTCTCAGGCAATGAGGCAAAGATTGAAGAAAAATTTGTAAAGGAAAAACTATTCTTGGTCTCTTCTGCTCCAGAGTGTTTTCAGCTGCCTGGTATAGCTTTTGACAGCAATAGCAGCTGCTTGTTGCCTGGTGTAGCATCACCCCATGTCTCGCCCTGGGTCTGGACTCCAAGGCTGCAGCATAAGAGAAGTTACATCACAGAAAGACTCACGGCTGGAAGACATCAGGGGAGATTCATGTTGAAACCAATTGTCTAGTTAAAATTAGACTGGGGAATCCACTGTCATGTTTTCTTCAAATGTAAAAGGCAAAAACATGTGTGTTGATTCTGGATGCCCTTTCTTTTCTGGCTGTAAATTAAGGGATTTAACATATATGAATCTTTTTCTGAGAGGACTGTCACAGTTAAAACCTGATAAAATATCTATGGATTCCTCTGCCATCAGGGATAACCAATGAATCTGTTATGCACCACAATGGTATTTCACAAGTAATTTGTAAAATTCGAGAAAACTTGGGGGAAGCATTTTAATCTTGTTTTGCCTTATCTCAGGTTCTGAGCCTCTCAATCCTTTGCAGCTTGTGTCCTCTTCTAAGGATGAGAAACCTCAGTTTTGAAAGTGAAACAGTGAGTAGAAGGTCCAATGAGTTTGTGAAGTAAGGCAAAAGATAACTACTTGTCAAATCTAGGTCTTTAGAAACACCTGTACTTTATTACTACAACACTCTCAGTCTGTGAGGAAAATCCATTTGAAGTCATAGAAGTCAGCATGTGAACATATTTACCTGCTGCAGCAAGACCTTCCTGAGCAATACACAAAATCAAAATGATATCTGCAAAGGTGTGCCACCAATATCTCACACAGAATAACTCTGCTCATAAAGGCTCAGTGGGCAGGTGGCATTGGCTTTGGGGAATATTACTTGTGGAGCATGTGCAAATCCAAACCATCTAGGTACACTTGTGAAAGACAGCCAGAGATGCTTGCTTAGCATACAGGGAGAGATGGCAAGCCTAATCAAGGAAAGAATTGGAGAACTGGCTGCAGAAACTGCTCTTTTACTGCCCCAGTTGAAAGGCTGGGTCCCTCAACTCCACTCCACAGACTTACATTACAGTGCCAGATCTGAGCAACCCTGGGCAGACCAGTTTTTCCTGTCTCCTTCTGCTCCCTTGGATCACCCTGCCCTTTTAAAGCATAAAAACATAAGGGTGAATTATGATAAATATTCAATTTTAAAGCTATCGACTGTCTTATGTAGAGGGTAAGACAATATCCCCGATAAGTCTTTTCACTTCAATTGTATCTTCAGCTTTTCCTCTGGGGTCAGAGTCCTGCTCTTCAAGGTACTGCATACAGAAAAAGAGGGGCATTTCTCATCTTAAAAAGACTTTCTTAGTATTTGAGGCACAGAAGAAGATAATCTATTATCACACACCCTCCTGTGCACATTAAAGCACCATTCAAATGACTTGCAGAATGAGGACTGAATGGAAAGGTTGCTAAATAACAGTCAGTATCTGTCACGCAATGAGGTCTACAATTAAGGACTAAGCAGAAAAGTTAAGCCTTAAAACTTCTAAGAAAATAATAGATGATCTTAATTGTGTTTTAAGAAGTAAGGAAAGAAAAGGCAGAATAGTAAACAGGAAAACACAAATGTACATTGTTAATCTCAAATAAGTAAGAATAGTACTGAAAAGGGTGCTTACAGTGAATCCCATGATTCATCGTGATTAATTATAATTAAGAAAACAACATAATTCTGTATGAAATATGTGGTCCAGAGTGGAGTGTAAAGATCAGAGGGCAAAGTTGGTGTAAAAAATTATAAGAAAGGGAAAGATGGAGAATTGGACAGAGGAAGATCACAGCAGGGGTTAAGATAAATAAGACATTTTTAAAGTATATACAGAAGGAGAGGGCAGTGAAGGAGACAGAAGGGCCTCTTAAAAGTCACAAGGGTAATTTATTGACACAAGTAGTAAGGGCATTGTTTAAGGGGGAAAAAAATGAAATGAATTCTTCGCCTGAGTGTGCAGAGAGGAGAGGGGACAGATGCTAGAAAGAGACATAAATTTCCCAGAGGAGAAAGAGAAATGCTTAAGGAAATCAAGATCATACCGGTACCAGTGATCAAGAAAGTAGAATGTCAGAAAAGTTTTTTAAAAAAAAATAAAAAATGCAGGAACAAGCATGATGCATCCCAAAATCCAAGGAAGAGGGGGGAAAAAAATGCTGCAGAGACACTTAGAACCTGGAAAACACTTGGTGGGAAGCTGTATGTGCTGAGAGAAATCTGACACTGTGCTACCATATGGTTAAAGCTAAATTCAGGTTGTGGATGCCACCCAGCAAGCTGGTATTTTTGCTTCAAAGACCTTTTGGCAGTAAAGGAAATTTTACCAGCAATAAAAAGGCCAGTCTTCTTTGCTTCCTTCTTTCTTGCCTGGTTTCCTTTCCACCACCTGCTTTTTGCAAAGTCAGCCTGTGACGGAAAGGGTGCCTGCGAGGGAATGTTCCTGAGGAGCTGTGTGGCCACCACAATTCCTCACAGCACATCTCAAATCCCTTGTTGCAGCTGCAGTTCTTGGTGCTTCTACCTTCAAACTGAACTTTTTAAACAGTTCTAGAAAAACAGAAGCCTTACCAAAGACACAGAAAGTCCACATCATGTTTGGAAATCAGTGACCTTGGTCCATAAAAGCTACAGATCTTAAAGGACTTGGCCCCACACACAGCAGCTTTATTCCATTGACGCCAGTGGAATTGCTCACGAACATCCATCTGAGCACACGTGTTTCTGCTCCAGTGAAGAAGCAGTAATTAAACTGGGCCTACAGCGTGTATATCATACAAATGGAAATAGCAAACAGAGCAGTAGAAGGACTAACGTTGGAGGGAGATGGTGTCAATGACATGCACTTAAGCAAAGAAAGTCAGGCCCTAAAAGAATTTGTGGGGAATTTGGCTACACTAAGAATAGACAGTACTTGGAGCAGCAATGGGGCAGCTGCTATTCGTAGAAGTTTAGAATGGCTATTCTAAACTTAGTGAGCAAGTACTCAAAGGTGGTAAATACTGACCGATATGCACAGATGCTACCAGGAAAAAAAAATGCTGATTGAAGAGCATGATCAGGCAAGGTGCTGAGTGCCAGTTCCTCAAAGGAACTACACTGATCTATACCAGCTGAAATCCAGCCCCTGCATGCTTCCTTCTGCTCCTAGCAAAGAGATTTCAGAACTCTGAATCATGCAGGAATGTTTTTTTCACTATGTAGGATTATACTGCCAGGGCCTAATCCCACTGACATCAGGGGCAGACCTTTGAACGGCTCCAAGGGCCAGTACGGACTTTCAATGAGCATGTCCAGTCTCATCATCTATGGCACTTCCCAAATTACCACTTAGTAACTTGCCTGGGGATGACTTTGATAACACTCCCAATCAAAGTATAAACTAAGGCTGTGAAAGGGTTGATAACAAGTGCAATTGTTTGCATCAGATATACACAGTGTAGGTGTGGGGGGGACAACAGGGAGTATGCAGATACAGGGCATGAAACTTCAGTGATCAGTGGTCAGGGGCTTTGCTCTGTACTCTTAGGGTGAAAGTCTGCCCAGTAATCACTCAGCGACCTTTGCAGACGATAATGACATGCCTAAAATAAATAGAAGTACAACGGAGAAATTTAGGACAAGACAGAAATAAGAGCAGAAGCTGTAACTCTTTGGAAGATTTATAATTTATGACCATTCCATGGCATGAGTTCCACTGTGACCTCTCAGCTGGCAGCTGTCTTTATGCTGCTTTCTCCTTCCACCTGCCTAGTGAGAAAACAGCCACCGTCTCTGCGAGCATGGATAAATCTGTCACACTGACTTACACAATGAACTCTCTGGAGGGAGACTGAAGTAGTCCAGAGAATAAATCTAGCCCTCAGAAACAGTAGCAAGGTTGTCCAAGTTTACAGCAGCTCCTTTTAACCCCTTTGGTGTGGACCTTAGTGGCTGTAATTATAACTGGCACTGTCTGACATGCTGAGGCTGGGAATCCTCTGCGACGTGATGGATATCTCACTCAGGACAAGTCAAGAGTCGGGGACAAAAAGCATCCGGGACAGGCCAAGGTTGCAATACACAGCTTTTATCTGGCATGGAAGTCCTAGGCTTTAAAGCCTTACCCAAGGACATCCAGGTGGCAAAAATGGGTTTACAAGAGAAAAATATCTTTGCAGAAGTGTGCAGATAACAAGGACAAAGCACTGAATGAGATTGTTAGATTTTAAGGCCAAAAAAGCATTGTAAGTTTAGATGGATTAGCGGGGTCCTTCCACTCCTCCAACCCTTCTGATAGGAACATGGCAGATATTAAATTGATGCTGAATACAAACCATGCCAGAAAGACATCATCCTCTAATAAAATCCCTCTATGGCATAACATCTTGGTATGATCCAGCCAAGTACTTTAACCAAACCAAATGGCTGGCTGTGAGTGGGGTTTACAGTTTGTAAAAGAAGCTAATGTCATTTTTAAATGCACAGTTAAGAAAACCAAATATCAGATACTACTTTTTGCTCATGACTAATATTAAGCATTTATATCACAATAGCTTATAAGGCCTTTACACTGTGATTCATCTGTGTTGTAATAGGTGGTAAAATCATTTTAATAGGTAGTCAAAGAATTGCTCATCGCTGTAGCTCACCTCCTGCAGGTGTGCTTGGACACCTTTCAAACAGATTTACAACACCTATGACATCTGTTGAGCCACACAGAAATAGGACCTCAGTACAAAGGCAAGGAAATTACAGAATCATACAACATTATGGCCAGGACCAATGCAAACGCCACAAAATCCCTCCCAGGCAAGCCCATTATTCTTACCAGACCTTAGTTTTATTCATACACTTTCCTTCTCCTGTGGTCCTAGTTTGCATCTGAGCTTGATACTGTCTCATGAACAAGGAAAGTCAATCTAAGACACCTGCAAAGCCACCTTTAACTTCACCATCCCATGGCTTTGTTCTAGAGACAGCAGTAAATGGTAGAACAAGCTGTTGAAGAGAGGCTACTGCATCCACCTTCCCTGCTGGAAAGGCTGCTTTGTAGAAAGGATTATTTTAATTTTCCCTCCAGGCCCTGAAGAGTGCACTGTGACTGGTCTACTTTATTGTCACCACTCTATCATTCTCTTCCTCATTCCTTGTATGTGTAAGATTTACAGAGTCAAAGGCCTCTGCAGTTTTGCCTCCTGTGTTCCTCAAACCTTATCACACACATCAGACAGAGCTTTCTTCTACTGCACTTAAGCTGTTTCCAGCCTTTCTCCTGCAGTATTTAGATTACAGAGGTCCAAAACATTTGCCATTCCTTAACTAACAGAGCGGAAACTGCAGTAGAAAAGGAATATTTTTTGTCTGGAACTCATGAAATTACAAGGGTTTCTGCTCTATTATGGCAGTAACACAAACCTTCTGGTCTATAGATCTCTGTCATTAGTAATAGTAAGATCTTTCCCTCAGTCCTTATCCATCTTCCTGCTTTGTACCCAAAACCTTCAAAGAACAGGGAAGCCTCTGATGGGATGTAAAAGAGCACTGACCAAAGGAGGGCTCAGTTTTCCACAAGGGTTTCATACTAAGATTGAATGCCAAACCCAATAAGCAGAAGCACTTGGTAGAGTCACCTTGAGAAGCTCTTTTGGCACTGAGGCAGCCTGCAAGCAAGGAACTGGTCTGTGAACTTTCAATGTGCTTTTCTAAGGGGGAAAAAAAAAAAAACAAAACAAACCTGTCAAGAACTTTTGTACAAGTGTCTCTTTCCAGGTACCACAGTGACATTATGAACGACTGTGTGAAGAAATGGTGCAATGTGCTATTCAGGCTGCTAAAGCCAGATGTTCAAAGGTGCTGAGTACCCTCAACTTCCCATGACCTGAAGGGAGCAGGGAGTACTTAGACACCTTTACTACCTTGCAGAACTGGGCACTGAGCAAGCCACTTTCCATATACTTTACTCTTTAAGCCTGCACTTCCATATTTCTTAATTAGCTGGTTCTGAAATTTTTTTGTTAGAAGCTGTACGAGGCACATTCCAGTAAGAGAGAAGGACAGCAGTTTCCAAGATTTAGTTCATAAAAGCACTGTGGTGATCTTAATATCCCAGATCCTGTTGACAATACAGCAGTGCAATGTAGCATAACTGTGTGCTGGCTGAGGTAATGATCGAGTGGCATGTGACAGAAAGAGGGAGAGAGGGAGAACAAGCTGCGGGTCAACAGAGGAAAACTGCTGTACTTTGTGGCTCCCTAATAGAGATTTTGTTCCCAAGCCTTAGACTCCTACATTTGGTGTCTTATCCTTCCCTTGTCTTGCCTTCTTTCCCACAATATGACTTGTATCTCCACAGGGTCTCACAGCTCCATTAAGAGTTTATTCCCCCATGGCATTAGATATTATTACATGACAGAGAACTGACACCACTTTCTTAGAGAACTAAGGTGACAAGATCTCTGCAAGCATGTTTTGACCCTCCTAACTCTTGTTCCTTCTCTGACTGCAAAAGCCCTTTCTAAGCAAACCTACCTTCAGGAATATGATTTTCCATCCTCCCTCTCTTTTGTACAGAATAAGGGGGAGCCCTTGTCTTGTCTGAACCAAGAAAACCGCAAATGTGACAGAGGATGTGAAGAAAATAGGTAAGTCCACACACCAAATATCCTCAATAAAACAGTAACACATAAACTGTCAAAGTTCCTCAAGATTTGAGCAAGTCCCTCAAGACCATATCTAACTAAGCACAAAATTAACACCTTCAAGAAATTATTCCAATGAGAACAAATTTTCCCAGGTTTATACTTTTTTTTAAAAAAAAATAACTTGTTAGAGGCTAGATTCTAACCTGAACCACAGTGATTTATGCTCATGATCTCCACTGCTGTGCTTCTCCACACATTGCAGGACAGTGCACAACTTGCTTGGATTACCAGCAAGGTTCCCTTCAGTACACTGGTCGCTGTCCAGCCACCATGGTGGTGTCTGAAGTGATGGATTGAGAGAGCTTAGAGAGTCACAGCACATGGTGCTAGCAAACTGTTTTCTTCTTCCTTGCCATTTATGTCTGAAAACTGGATATTATTGCTGGGCCTGGATGTGGAAACTCAAAAAAAAAAAAAAAAGATTCTGGGGAATAGCAATAAGGAATGTTGCTTGCTCAGCAAGATTTGGGAAGAAAGGAAATGATCTATTTTGTGAACTGAAATTATCCCCTTAATGAATTTGGCTCACTATTTCTAGCAAAAAAAAAATAAAAAATAAAAAACCACCCTCATGCCTTATTTTTGTAAAAAAAGTGTCAGCTCTCCAAAAATACTGAACAGCTGTCCTGAAATAGCAGATTTTCCTGTATGTTTTTTTTATGATTCAGTCCATTCCATAATTTTGCAATGAGAATTGCAGACAGTTCTATTTTGCTTGCAAGAAATATGCACAATATGGCATGTCCCTCATAATCTTCTGTGATTAATGTATAAAAACACTCAGAACATATTTATATGATGGCTTGTAGAATTATAGAGATTGATCTTGGTTTCACTCACAGCCAATGGCTAAGGAGCACTTTAATCTGCTACAGGTGAAAAGGTAATGCAAACACTCTCGTGTTTATTTAGGACAGCTATTGGGAATATTTCATGCCATATTTCAAATACAAATACTCTTTGGCTGTCTCCAAGTCAAGGAAATATAAAGTCATTAGTATATGGTTTTCTACAATCTATTGTAAATATTAAAATTACACAGGTCATTTGACCCAAATTGAGATTTCTGCCTAGTTTCTTCACAATCTTGGCTTGCAGGGGACTGTGAGAGGAAGCAGTCTCCACCATGGCATCACAGTGCTGCAAAGCCCACTCCATAATGTAGTGGGAAAAGTATTTCAGGACATTCTTGGCAAAGACTTCAAGCCCCCTAAAGACTGAGAGAGACTGTTGCCATCTGAGTCAGTGGAGAAACCCCCTTTGCCCTTCAAGACTAAACACTGCTTTTTAAAAAATGCTTATGCAAATAGCCTTCTTGAATATTTTTATTTCTTTCCCCCCAGATATACAGGTTAAGATCCTCATCTATTGTCAGCTGCATTACCATTTTGGCATTCATTCTTACCAAGCAAACTCCAAGGAAGAGCTTACACATGCCAGCTGAACTTAGTGTTAGGCAGGTTAGTTGAGATGATTATTTTATGTAGGCTTGGACTCATTTTCATGTCAACAAAGGAAATACACCACAAGGATCTAAGAGCTGAGGTGGCCCATGCAAACCCACTCATTCTATACAGCATCCCATTTGGTGGGCTCACAATTTACTCCACCTATTGCTTCTCAGGAGGTTTGTATTTCTTCTGCAAGGTAAACTTCCAAGTCTAAAATTACCTAGTGTGCTTCATGTGCTAAGGAATTCATCTCCATCACAAGCCTCTCATACATTATTATCTTAATTTTATTCATATGCTAAAAAAAAGACCACTAAGTCAAGGAACACTTAAACAACAAATGACAGGCTAAAACTCCAGCAGCAGCAAAGTGCTCATGCATCAACTAACATTCAGATCCCAGACAATGTCTCTTACTACTTCCTCCCCACCCTAACCACACCAGCTTTCCAAAATCCCCATCCGCTTAATCTCTTTCTTTGCTGAGTTCCCAGGAGGCCTCAGGTTTAACACCTTTTTACAGTTCATCTCTGTTCTGTAAAACCATGGAGAGAGATGGAAGAATTAAAAAAAAAAGGAACCAAAATGAAACAGGAGAGACCAAAACAATCCCAAACTTGTTTCTGGATCAAACCAACAACTGATACAGAGGCTACATCTTCACTGAAGTCAGCCAGGTTTTTGCTGCCTGATCTTCAAGGTGAGTTTGGCTTATGATACAGCCTGACATAACTTATAGCCTGAAGCCTGGAGTACCTCAGCTCAGCCTTGCAGTGATGGGGAAACCGCAGACAACTGTTGAGTTACTTTTCATCTCCTTTAAATATCCAAGTGACCCAAGTAGTCAGTCAGTCATGAACAGCAATATATGAAGCCTTGGGCATCTTTAGTCAAACAGACTGTAAATATTGGACAGAAACTACCTCCAGTAGCACAGGGTTACTCTGAAAAACGAGCTCCAGTTATTTGTTCAGATGACAACTCACCTCAGTCTAGGGGTAGTTATAAAAGAGCAGTAGGATAGCAATGCACTGGGGCTTGGGAGACTTGGCTGCAGTATCAGGTTCTAATAAGGACTCTCCATGCAACTGACACTCACAGGAGTTACTATCACTTCAGGCTCCTGAGTTAGGAGCTGAGGATCTACACATATTCCACAAAGACAGACAAGGTTCCTGAGGTTGTCAGGCTTTAGCAAAAAGCTACTTCCCTACCTCAATTGCAGAAGCAATTTTATTCATTCCTAACTGGGTGATAAATATACCCCACTGGTGCACAGCTCTTTCTCTTGCCCTCCTCACAGCTCCTTGGAACACAGGGAGATGACAACCATGTTTATTTTCATCATCTGACACATGGGGGATTTGCATCTTGATGGAGTACATGAGCAGTGATACACACGTCACTACAAAAAGCTTTTATGGGGGTGGATTAAATGCATAAATGTGGCACATGGTTGTACAATCACCAAGACCAACCTAGGTGACATTATCAGTGATTTAAAAGATATGCTGACTGTGTAATTAAGTAAATCCTTTCGAGCAGGTAAAGATAAAGGCAGATAACACCAAATGTAAAGCCTCCACATGACATTGTCTATGCAGAGGGAACAAATACGTGGACATCCTTGAGACTCTTCTCAGAGTTCAAAAGCATTTGGATGATACTCTAAGGCAGATGGTGTTACTCTTGGGGATGGTCCGGTGCAGGTCTAAGGGTTGGACTTGATGTTCCTTGTGGGTCCCTTCCAACTCAGCATATTCTGTGGTTCTCGGAAAGGTATTCCTGCTGCAAGAAATGAGGGGGCTGGACAGACAGCACATGCTGAGAAGCTGATGAACTCACAGCCTCCAAAATAAAATTGATTCACTGCTGTCACCAACTCTAAATCCTTATGTTAAAAAAATAATAATAATAATAATTATATTTAGAAGTACCATTTAACACTGTTTCACATGGGACTGCTCACAGAAGTTTCCACAGCACCACCTGACTTTGCCCTGGAACAACACACTTCTAGGCATTCAAACACAGTGTTAGTATGCAGAGGGGTTAGAGAGAACAAAGTAAGATCAAAATATCATTTCATCCCTTGGGTCCACAAGCTATTGGCTGTGAATGTAAAGGAATTATCACACACAAGCTTACTTCTACAGACAGCCTGGCAGGAATGCATTCCCCTTCAGTTACAGATCTTTCACAGGGAGCAATAGAAATGTTCTGTTCCTTCAATATCTTTTCATTTCTTTTCAAGCATTTATACAAGTATTCAGGGGCTTAACGAGAAATGAAAGTAATTCATTTTAGGTTATGTGTATTAAGAGGCTCTGGGACTCCTCTACCTGTCTGACTGTGCTAAAGATTTTGTTAGCTGACTCCTTTTTAACTCTGGTAACTACCAGTAAATCCCAGGACTGGATTACTCTGTCTACCTGGAACTAATTCTCTTTTTACACTGAGAAGCATTCAAAGCATTTGAATATGTATGGGATTCATTCAGCATATTTACTGGAGAATTTAGTTGTAAGTGCTTATAAATATGTGTTGCATTTTAGCTCAGTAAGCCTAAATAACAGAAAGGTAATGGTATGTACACACTGGATGCCATCTCTTGGAAAAAGGAAAAAAAAGTTACATTTCTCTCACCCAGCACTTGATTGCCAAAAAAAAAAAAAAAAAAAAAGGAAAAAAACCTACAACATAGTGCTTGGGGGAAGCAGAGTTGATTAATGGACTAGCCTGTTAAACCATCTGCTCTTGAGGACCCAGCTCTGAATCCCAGTGCCCCTCGCTGGGTCAGCACTTTTTCTGGTGCTCAGAAGTGACGTTAACTCTGCCAGCCTTTGCCTTTAGAAAGGAAGAAAGAGTTAATGGAATTTCGTTTGACTTGGAAAACCATAAATATCAACCCAGATTCTGAGCACCAATGTTGTCCAAGTTTGGTAAATAGGAAGTATTGGAGCAGCGTTGCCTATTAAAAGAAAATAAAATCAGGTAATGCTACAACTCAAGAAAGCTGAGCTCAAAATGTGACTCTGGGAGCAGAGAATAATCTGATCATCCTTGGAGTGGAATGTCATAAAATTAAAAGGAGAAAAAAGGGAACCTGGGGCATGCTGAATAAACGTGCTTCCTGACATTGTCTTTGATAGGGTCCCTATCAGCTTGTCGCTTGAGCAAAAGGTAATGCTGGCCCAGCAATAAACGCTGTAATAATGTTCTGAACCCTTTGAACTAGATATCACAAAAGCTGGGGGCAGTCAAAATGCCATATAAAGTTAACTAAGCACGAGAGTGGAGGCCAGAGACAGATGCTGTGAGCTGAATGTCAGATCAAGGGATGAGATCAACAAGGTGCTTTAAGAGGTATTTCCTGGTTAACTCAGGAATCTCCAGCAATCTTTGTAGTCTTTCATCCAAGCCTTATTAAAAGAACAGAGCATGGGTTTTATAAGGGCCACAGAGATGCAAATGCACACTCATTTGAACTCACCAGATCTCACTGGACCTGTTCTGGGTAGCTTCCCTCCCCAGTGCAATGTTTCAATTAAAATTGTCATAAATGATAATGAATAAATGATACAATGAAATTAGAGATTTCAGCACCAAGAAAGCAACATAAGATTTGGTTTCCAGTGCCAAGTGCTTCACTCCAGAGACATTATTAATAACTCCTTTTTTACTCCACTTTAAAATTTATTAACAGTTTTTTACATCAATAGTAAAAATAAATTAGGAGTTTACTGGTATTCTGAGTGTGAGAATTGTACTGAAAATGAATGATAATTGTACAAAATGCTGTTCCTTCCAATATAGACATTAGTTTTGCTTGAATGCCTACATAAAACTGTGACAATTCAAAGCCAGGAGCAACAAAAACCCAGCAATTATAAGCCAGGGTGGAACAACAACTATCTGGGATATGTTGTACTTTAAGCATCACCACAGGATGAAAAAGGCTTAAGAAATCATGCCAGTAGGATTGATAGCCCCAAAATCCTCTACTAAGGAAGAAATCTCCCTTTGGCTCCCAGTGCCACTGTGTTACTGCAGCATTTCCTCTAGCAGCCACCTAGGAACAGGATTTCAAGGTACCAGCAATTTTGAATACACTTGGTTTTCAACTTGGTGACTCTGGGCTGCATTTAATCTCTTAGTGTAGATACCTCCCTGACATCATCACCAATTCTTCAACTTACAGGCGGTGGAGGGAGCCAGGAACCTCAAAGATCAGGCAATCTGAATGGCTCTTTCCTTTCATGGACATAAATATATGTGTGTTTGCATGTAAATACACTATGATTTGTTATAGTTGGTACTGACACGTTGCCATACTGCACAATAGAGAAGGTGGAATGTAGATATATACACATATACGTGTTTGTGTTAACACAGTACATATGCCAGGCAGATACTATGATGACTTGGTGGCAAATAAGGCAATATTGTCCCAGATGGGAAACACCAAAAGTGGTAATTTTTTCAACTTTAATACAGTCTTCAAGTACTCTTGCTATGCCTTTCACAACACAGACAGAATTGTGATCCAGTGTTTTCAGACTTCAATGATTAGCCATATGTGTTTCACTGAACGTGCCGAGCCAGATACCACTGCCAGCGCCCACTGAAGTCCCTACACTTGCATGAGAATAACACAGGAGAAAAATCTGCCTCTGATTACTGAAAAATATGCTGCATTTTTCTCACAACTGATAGTTTGTGCTGCTGGTAGTATAATATCTAACACTGGTTTATGGTACATCTCTCCCCTAGTTCCTTCGCTCTTGAAGACATTACAGGAGAGAAGTAACAAAACCACGCTGTTCTCACCTCCCATCTTTCATGTTGCCTCTTCTAACACACATTGCTCACTTTTCCCACAGCAGCCCATGTATTAACATTGTTAGGTGAGTTATGAGTGAAATCTGAGCCCTGCTGTGCTGTGCTCTGTAGAAATACGCTTCAAGAGACAGTCCCAAGTACCTACCAATTCTAACAGATGAGATAAAAAATGGTTGGAAGAAGAAACAGAAGACAGAGATGAGACCAAATGACACATGCAAGAGTTAGAGGAAAGGAGTTTGATTCATCCTGCCCAGTGCATTAATCTGAGGGCACTGTGTTTACCTCCATTTATCTTTTGAGACCAGGGCAGAAGACAAGCTTGAGCAGCAAATTTTTTCACATTGAATGGACAGGAAATGTTAGAAACAAGCAGTAGTGGGTGGCTTCTGACTGAAATAGTCTTGACATAGTGAACATTGTAGAACATTAAAGCAATGTCAATATTTATTGTACAGACATGTGTATTGATTGCACAGTAAAATGACCCAAAGTAATATATGCTATAATAATAATTGAACTCCATTCAGAAAAACAGCACTGACGTGCAGAGAATGAATTAAAAAAAAAAGAATCACAAAATACTATATCCATGTATTAAGTTAGTTCATGTGGGCATACAATTACTGAGCAAACAGAAATAGCTACTACAAACCACTAGACATCTTGCACGAGATAAACAAAAAGGCCCCATTTCTAAAATACACCATTTACAACTCGATGGGGTTTGCCAGTTTAGAGCAGATGAGAAATTGGCTACAGCACTGCCCAGTTCCAAGCCTGTAAGGTGCCCTGTATCCTCTCTCAGTCTTTTGCCTTTTCCTGTGAACGACTAATGAGTTTCTACATTCAGAGCTACCACACGACACATCAATGCAAACACTGTGCTGTGCTTTGACCATGAGGGCATTACCATTTACAGAACAGGAACTGCTAATTCAGAAAAGGTTTGGATAAAATAAGAAAGACTGCACTTACTTCCAAATTCAAACAGATGTGGCACCTCTTTATTCCCTCCCCCAAACCTTTCCTCTCTCTTCAAGTGTGGGTTAAGGAATAAAGTAGCCTGCTTTAGGATTTTCTTTGTTTTTATTATCTCTGGTGCAATTGGATTTGTTTAACTAAACTGGCTGTATATTTAAGTCTCCGAGTTCACAAATTATCCACACAGTCTTCCAAGGCTCCATTTTGCCTAATTGCTGGTAACAATTCCAGCCATAGGACTGCTTATACAGCATATTTCCCACTCCTTCACCAGATGACTGATTCTTTTTTCTTTCTTTTTGCTTTTAACAGGGGGATGATAATGTTCAGTATTGAATTAGTAATGATGTTCCAGTCAAAGACTGTGAAACTGTTTAGACTTGCAAATATTTTTAGGAGTATCCTGCTACATGGCACCTGGTGTTGGACAAAACCACTGACTTGATGAGAGAAACTTGCCTCAGAAGCCTGCAAACATTCAAATGGATTCAACTACTATTTAATTTTATCCAAGACCATATCTCTTGCCTATAACAATAGTATGGAAAGACCCAATTTATTCTTTCAGCGTTCAGTGCTGGTTAGAGGCATGTCAGGAGCTTTAGAGATGACCATTTAAAGCAATGCTGAGCTTACATACCTTGTGGTTTTGTACTCTGCACATCTCATTTATTGCCTGAATGGCATCATCAAAACCCAAGTCTGGCCTGGATCAGACAGATGCAACCTACTTTAATGGAATTAACAAGACTCATTCCAACCTGTTAACCCAAGCTGCTTCTACCAAATAATAAAAACCACAAGCAAAACAAATATCAATACTTTTACAATTTCTTCAGATAGCTACACTGGAGACTGGGGGATTTCCCTGTGACACTGCTGGGCTTTTTGTGTCCCAGAGAGACGTTTTCAATATTTTCCCTAGCACTGGCTAAACCCTGGACACCTGTAGTGGCCAATGAATGCACCTCCTGCAATAGCCTTCCTTATGGTTATCTCTTCTCTCCCTCCTGTTTTTTTTTGTTGTTGTTGTTTGGGGATTTTTTTAATTTCTATTGGTTTTCTCTTTGGTTTAACAGTAGCTTTACTAGGCTTGCCAAGGCTGTTTTAAACCACACTTCAGAAAAGGCAATGTTAGACAGCCCATAGCAGATAAAAATTGGCCAGGGGTAAGACCACAGTACATCTATGCCATGTAGCACGAAGTGGTAGGTAAAAGTCAGCATCAAACAGAGAAATGGCTCCCCTGACTTCATTGTTTTCCTTTGTCTTTGTGTGTTTTTCTTGTCCTATCCTCGAAGCAGAGGGGAATAAGGCTCAGACAGCAGCAACAGTAACATCTCCAACACAACCCTCCTGACTCTGGAAGGAACAACTTATCACTGTGATCTCTCCAACAGGGAAAAATCTTTGTCTCCACCACTAAAAGGAAAGGCATGAGAAGCTGCTAAAATGAAAAAGTTACCAAATAACTGACTCTTGTCCACTTTATTCCATTTTCTCATATGATAAAAAGATGTATAGCCAGTTTGGGGGGTTTTTGTTTGGGTTTTTTTTTGAAATCTAGAGCAGACTGTGGTATTCTTGTTCAAAGTGTTTGGCTTTATTCTACATTTTTTTACCCACTGGCAGCACCAAATTAGGTTTGAACTTTTGTTCCTTGACCATTTTTCCCAGCAAGAGTAATCCTAAATCCCATTAGCAAGCATCTACTGGCGAAGCCAACATAATTCAAAAGTTCTGTTCACTTTAATGCTCTCGTATCAGAGAAATTCCCTTTCCCAGGAAATTTTTACTTGCTCCAGCAGTCAGAATAACACAATGCTACCGACATATGTTCTTGAGGTTAGTGTGCTCAGGTGTGAGGTTAGTGTGTCAGGTGCCTGCAGGTGGCAAGAGCATGGGGCCATGTCATGCAGGTATGGGGAAGGAAGGTCTCAGTCACCTCATCTTCAAGCTGGGTGCTCACAAAAGCTGTGTCATGCTGTCCACCCCAGAGGATTTTGTGGTGGGGTCTAGACACATCTCAGTGGTCAAGATTTCAGTCACTGTATAAAAAAATGTAGAAAAAGAAAAAAAGAGAAGGAGTGGGAGGAAAGCAGAATCCAGATGGAGAAAGGGAACACAGTCTGGTTTGGTTTTGTTTTGAAAGGGCTTTTTTTTTCCTTCCCTGAACTGAAACTGGTTGCATTTAGCTTGCAGCCCTGTTTGTATGGTGCAGATACACTAATGATTAATGATATGCCAAGTGGTTCAGAGAAATTCAGTTCAGACCCAGAGATACTTGTCAGTCCCCAAGGAACAAGAGCATTTTTTTAAAACTGACCCACACTAATTACCCATAAAAAGATTCAGGTAGTGGAGCACAGTTGACCTTATTCTCAATGGCAGCAGCAGGTCTGATTCCAGGGAGTTTCTTTTACTTCTTTAGTTCTCCTGCCTCAAAACTTGAAAGGCCACAGTCAGCTTCCACTCCTCGGTAGTTTCCTAAATTTTCCAGATGATATTTTGTACAATGATGTGTCATTTCATGTTGTATCAATCACATTTTAGTATGTCACTTAATATAGCATAAGGCAATATGATTGACACAATCTGAGATGACTTGTCACAACACAACATGTCAACTGGGACATTTATATGTTTTGGGTTTATGTACACACACACTGAGCCTTCAAAGGGTGGCGGGTGGAGGGAGGACACTCTCCCTCCTTTAAAAGTTTTCATAACACTTTCCATTGTGGCACTTGATAAGCATCTGTTAAATATACTGAAATTTCTTCAGTTCTTTCTAGGCTACCTCTAATAATAAACTACCAGAGCTTGAGTTTATTCCAACCTCTATTTATAATGGACACCTTCTCCTGACATATAATACGCCTTGTTCCCAAGAAGAGCCTTATTGTTAGGGAGTGGCATAACACAAAAACTCATTACAATTAACCACTTGTCCCTTGGTGGCATCTGACGCTAATTCAGCTCCCAAACAATTAATTTGGAGTAACCTCACAAAGAGATCCCTAAGCAACAGTAATTGGCTAATTCCCCTCTACTTATGGTTATGCTCATTATATTACAGCCAACTTTAAATCAGGCTGTCATCACTAGTTCTTGCTGTCACCGAGGCCATTCAGAAGGATGAGTTACTACATCCATGATCACTTGTAGCCCGTCTGCAGAAGGGAAGCTCCATCCAGGAGCACTGGGAAGGTGGGAAATCCTGAGCCATGTGCTGCAGAGGGTTGAGGACACAAACATGACTGCAATGAAAGCTACAGGACTAATTCCTGGAAAAGAAGCACAGCTTCTTAATGAAATTTTAAGGAAAGTGAGTTTTCCATAAGATATTCACACAGTATGGTCTGGCAGAGGAATGCTGGCTGGGCACAAAGACTTGAGTTGTGATATTGCATTCTCTGTGTTCTTAGAGCTTGGCTATACAGCAAAGCACAGACACCAGCTAACCAGAACCACAAACAAAGAGGGTTCAGACATGTCTGTGCCTACCTGCAGATTTCATGTTGTTCTGCCCCATGCCTTGATTCTCCATTTAGCAAACGGAGATTGTACTTCACGGGAGTGTTTTTGAAGCTACGACTCAAAAACAGCTGAAAGATGCACTGTGACTGTTGAAAAGTAGAGTACAGAAGGATTTCATGAGCCTGTTAAAGTGAACTGGATCTTTCTTGGACTGCTGCCACATTTTGCATCTGGGGAAATAACTTAGAGTGGCAACTGCACAGCCAGATGTTGCAAATCTATTATTTTAGCGAGGGGGGTTAGTGGCACAGTGTGGTGCTACATAGAGATATCGGAACATACTCTAAATATGTCAACTCAGGTACCAGGAATGGTACATCCTGTCCAAGACAGCTCTGTCATCAGTCAAAAGTTGTAGCAAAAACTACGTGATTGACTAAGCATCTCCAGCCCAGAGATGAGACAATTTTGCCGTGGCATATGGTGTATCCTGACCTGATGAGCAGCTGTAGGGAAGTCAGAAGTGCAGGTATCTGCAGATATGCCATCTCAGATCACATCTGAACAGTGGTGCCTGGCCAGAAATGCAATATCCCTTATTTGCCCTGAGGTTGCAGAACTACAGAGGGTGAACAAGGAAAATATTAATTACAATAGATTCAGATTAAAACTGTCCTTGCTCCCCCAAAAAAAGAATCTTCAAAGACAAAATGCTTCTGTTTCCCCCAATATGTTCACCAGAGTTTTCTGCAACATGGCTGTTCAACTCATAGCGTCCATATGGTGAGAATTTTTTAATTCAACATGCAAAGATATTCAAAATCAATCAGTAATTCGTGAGGAACTGTGTATCAAGAAATGCACTGTTCTGTCATCAGTATTTCTTCCAATACCACAGTCCTTTCTGCTTCTCAACCTGCACTTACAGCTGGGGTAGAATCTCAGTGGCACAGAAAGAGTGAGAAAACTGTACAAATGACAATGAATAGGCATCACTTTTAATTTGTAGTATTCCTAATCTGGGGAATCAGAGACCTCAAAAATACAGACTGTGAAAGAGGAGAAGAGACCATATCCTCAGGCAATACATTGCCACAACTCTCATAATGACCAGCTCAGCATATTTAATGTTTCATAAATGCCAGCTACAAAAAAAAGTGAACAAACACCAAACAAAACCTATGGAGCAGTAGGACTTTTTCTTTTCCCTAGCTGAAGAATAATCACAAGTTCAAAGGCAGAGAGACCAGTTCTGAGAATTCCCCTGACTTCTCCCAAACCCACAGCCCTCCTCATCAGTCCTTTCCATGAGGCAGTGCTCATCACTGCTGCACTTGCCCCACCCACACTGCCTGGGCCTCGGCTCAGGGATGCACTTTGCTCCCCAGAGAAAACCATTTGAGCAAGGAAAAGATTTAGCAAGCCAGTCGCTGCATAGAGACTTGACTGGAGAGGGACTTTGCTTCCACAAGGACATTCTTATCTCCTTCCTTCTGTGGACCCAAAGCTCTGTTTCTGGAATACTTTGTGTTGTAGGCAGAGAAGACTCATTTTCAGTAGTTTATCTGAATTGCAAAAGAACATTAGATGGAAAGAAAGTAAAGAATAAACAAACATAAATTGAGAATTGTACCCCAAGAAGGGCACAGACACAAAGGACACAACTGGAGCCTTCTCATCTCCAAGCTATGGCAGGTATAGGAAGCCCACTCTCCCTTATGCCATAGATTCATGAGAAATTCTTCAGTTTACAAAATTAAGTTTTTAAAGGCTGGATCCGTTTCCTGAGACAATTCAGGACAAAGCACTGCTTGGTGGAGAGGGACAGCAGAGAGCAGAGCCAATCTGCCAGGCTTGGGAACACCTTGGCCACCTGAAACAGCTGTATCTCAGAACACCCAACCATTCCATTTGGTTAGGTGCACATTGCATTTCTTCTGGTGGTTGAAGCAGTGCTCAGACATTCAGTGATCTTTTGCAGCAGCACTTGTCTGAGATAACTTCTTTCCACATGGCTGTTACAGAGCTGGTCAGATACTTCAGCGGGATAAAAATAACCATGAAAATAAAAACAACAGCATTTGGGCTAAATATAATCCAAACTTTTATCACTGCCAGGAAAATACCACGTAGAGTTGCTTACAGGGACAGCACCAGAGCCAAATTTCCTCTGGAGCTCTTACTCAGTATGATCTGAAGGTCTCATCATGAAACGCACTGAAGAAACACTACCTTCCCCTCAAATTGTGTAAATTGAGAAGGCTTAATCCCCACAGAGTATACCTACAGTATCAAACAGCACTGGTCCCTATTGCTGCACATAGTCAGCATATAAACTTAAGCCAATACGATGACATACACAGCACAACCCAATCCCAACTTTTTATCTTTTCTTTTTCTTTTTTTGTTTTGTTTGTTTGTTTTGTTTTTAACGTTGTCAGAGCCATAATTCCCATTTATTTCAGTGGGGAACATGGCTGGAGTTGGCCTTTTCAAATACTTCACCTAGCAGATGCAGCACCAGCACTGAGCACAAAGCCCACCGTTTGCCAATTTTCTGCATAAGCCCCAAAATCAGTTTATGCAGTGCTGGAACAATTTTGTTTGGTAGATTGTTCCAAGTCTTCTCCCAGACAAAGTTTCAGCTCAGTGGGCTGAACAGCCAGTTACTTATTAAGGGACAATAAGGTTCCTGATTTGAAAAGCCCTGGAGCCAAAAAGCCTACGGCAGAGCCAACTCCAGGTCCAACACAATGGTCATGTGAAACTTGATTTGAACTCAAAGTGAACGCCTTCCTCCATCCACAAGGATTTGCAGCCTTTGAGTTTCTACTTTGCATTTCTCAACAGAACAAGCCCCAGCTCTCCAAGCAATCTTTGGTCACTGTAGTCAAGTTTCACACCAGTTTCTCATTAAAATATCACACAGAACTTCTAATTTGGTGTGACTTCAATGCTCATGGTTATTTGAAACGGATCTTATGAACATCATAAGTGGGTCAAAGCTCCTTCAGCAGAGTATTTAGAAAAGCAGGAGTAACTCCAGAGGTTTTGCTTAAGCACTGAATCATTTCTTTTGTTGTTCATATCCTCTTTGCAAGTGCTTGCAGGTTTGATTGCCAGCATCTCACTTGCTTTTATCTGAATTGAAGTGAGGCTTATTATTATATCCATAAGTATAGCTAATATCACACATGGTCACAAGTGACCTCAGTAAAATTACAAATCGAGATTCAGCCTTCCATGAATATTTCTACTTCTTTGTATTAAAATGCTAACATCACTTCAAGGTCCTTTGTCTAGTTTAATTACATGCCTTCAGTCTGGCATAGATAATGAGTAAACGTATTGCTATTGATGAGCTAGAATTATCACCACTCTTTCATTTATATAATTTGATGGAATAAGGGAACAGGAAATTCTTCCCCTGGTAAGTGTAATGGGGGACAGCTCTTGATGGTGCTCTGAAGGAAGGAAAAGGCTGCAGGAGCAAAGCTTGCATCACAGCTATGGAAAACTGACTTGAATTAAAACAGTTAAGTCATTCAAGAGAGAAACTGCCTGGAACAGTTCTTAGCAAAATGGGTTTTTGGTCAAAATGTGCTGGTTTTGTGGGAACATTTCACAGGAATATCTATGTCAGGGAAATTTTCAAAAGGAAGATCTCTGAGGCCTGGGCTGGAGTGCTCTATCACTGGAAAGGAAAGAAATCATAAACCTGACTTCTTTCACAAAATTCCCTCCTGTGAAATGCTCAAGAGCCTTTGCCTCTGTTCTAATGAAGAAAAAACCCACATATTTTAAAACCTCAAAAGTTGTTGCAAACACTGTTGCTCTCTGACTGGCCCCACATTGAAAAGCTATTGCTGACTCTGCCTGCTTGCTTCAGGTATTAAAAAACTCGTGGCATGCAGGTCAAGATCACCCAATGACACGAAACCTGTATCTGTAACACAGATTTCAGCAAGGCCTTTAAGACCACATTATGCACAAAGGGAGTAGGATGGATATAGCACTTTCTTTTATAAAATGTAAATACTGTTATTCATTTCCTTTCTGATAGCAGCCCAACACAAGCAAATCAAACAGGTGTGGTACAAAGAGCTTAACAGTGAAACAGCCGCAGGAGGTGGCTCTGTTGATGGAGTAAGATCAGCTGTGAGGAGGTAAAGGTACATAAAGCCAAAAAGTAAAAGCTAGAATGTATTGCATCTGTTAGTTCCCTTTGTAACAACACTTTATGTACTTTTTTTTGAAGTGTACAAGAGTTGACACAAAGGACCTTGAAGGTTTTACATAGGAAGAAACTCTTGTACCACCAAAAAAAAAAAAAATAATGTCTTTCTTTCTCCCCCTCTCCAAGTCTTGAAGTGAAATTTTTCTTTACAGGGTCCTCAAGGGAACTTCCAGTGGAGTTTCTCAGCACCCACTTCTTCCCTCGTCTCACTGCCTCACTGCTTTAATTTCTTATCATGCCTTTCTTGGCCTCTAGCACCTCACCAAGGAGCTCGTCAATCCTCCGGCACTCTCCACTGACCTTTCCAGGATTGCCCCAGCTGTCTCTGGAGCTCAGTTCTCAGGCTTCACTGCTCCAGGTTTCCCAAGCTACAGCATGAGCAGTCGTAGGGCATGATCTCATCTGCCGTGTTTCGTTGCAAAACAACAAATATTAACACTAGAGCTTTTTATCCATTTATGCTTTCACAAAATCATACACCACAACTGTGGAGCGCTCAGCAGTAACAGGGCAAAACTCGACAAATACCAGAGATGATGATGTACCCCACCAGAGAATAGAGCTCTTGGGTACTTCTGCAGAAAAAACAAGCCAAGGAAATTTCAAAACATTAATTCAAGTTCTTTTGCCTCATATTGCATTCAGTAAACGTGGACTTTTTCAGGCTGCTGCAGACACATGTTTCAGAGGCACACACTCTGCCACACAGACAAAGCTGTGTTGTTGACTGCAGGGAGAATAATCACAGGAACCCAGCAGATCATAACTCCCATGATAAGGCATGAAGTGGGGGTGGGAGGGAGAAGCAATTTTCTCAGCTAACCTTGTCCCGAGCCTTTAAGGGCTTAATAAGATCATAACCAACACCTTGAATTATATCCTGAAATAAACAGGTAGCCAGAAGAGAGCACAAAGCTCAAGATTTATGGGCTAATAGTAGGTGACCTTCAAGAGAAAGGTTGCTGCGGGCTGTACTCGCTGAAGTCCTTTGCGAGAGCAGCCCCAAGCACTGAGTGCTAACCCCAAGGTGATGAAGGCATGGAGCACATGCATCACTGGAAAGCCATCTCTGCTTCCAGAACAACCATAAATGAAAGAAATAGTGCCATGAGGATTGAAACTAATGAAGTCTGGTTTCTTTTTTATTTGGTTCTTGTGGTTGATTGACTTCTGTGTCTAAGACGGCACAAGAGTCTGAAGGTTTTCCGGCAGCAGAGCATTATGAGATTCCTTCCTGTGTGGATTCTCTGGTGTTAAATAACTTGTGAACACACACTGAAACCATGCATCCAATAAATGCTCTGCTAAGTGTGACTCTTCCCTGTCCAGTTTCTTATTTTCTGCAGCATTTGGAGAAGTTAGTTACCTTTGAATTTAAAACCCTTATTTCACGTGGGATTAAGAATGGACAACACTAAACTGTTACGTGAAGCAGGGAGGGCACGTGCACAGATATATGCAGAATGCACATAACCTTTATTTTCCTTCAAAGCTAAACTAAGGTGATGGCTGTATGGGGAAGTTTTATTCTCAGTGACACTGAAGGGAGTCAATGGTGATGTTTTCTGAAGAGAGCAACAAGTTCATCTTTTGACCTCTAGTGAACAATCAAGGGACATCCTAGTCCCACATGATAGTTTGTGGAAATACCACGAGTAAAAGGCAATGCATAAAAACTTGTTACTAACCAAGCAGGGGGTTGTGTTGCCCACAAAGAACTGAAGGCCCCATCTCAGGCCAGTCTCTGCAGACACAGCAAGCAGATGCTTAAGTTTCATTCCTCCATCTGCAGCAACAGCCCATCTCAGCAGACAGGGTCAGACAAGGACCATAAAGTAACTTCTCAGCCCCTCTAAGACCACAAGTTCCTCCACATCAGAGCAGGGAGGGTGGGGACAGGCACACAAGAAATGGCAGGGCAGAGTAAAGAACCTGTGATTGATTTTCAGTTCTGTGACAGAATACACTGCCAATTTCCAGTCCCACCAGTACGACAGATTTAACAAATACTCTTTACAAGGAGGGAAAGAAAAAAAATAAATTAAAAAAAAAAAGAGGCAAGGTACAGATTCTAAACCCCCAGGCCAGGCAGGTTCCCTCGGTAGTGCTGAGTAGTATAAATCAGTGGTGGTACCCAATTCAGCAGTGCTGGTTTCCTGTGCTGAACCACAAACCTCTTGGTCCAGTTCTGCTTACAGATTTTATGTAGAGCTGGAACATATTGCTCAGTCCCACTCTCCCTCCACACCAAGTCAACTGCAGATATATTGGTCCCAAAGGCCACTACTTGAAATTTCCATTAACTTTTCTGAAAAATAAAAGCTCAGTAACCAGCCCCATCTTTTAAGAAAGTACGAGCAAAACCAGGGATTCAGCAACAAAAGCAACAGACATTGGTTAGGCAGGTGGCTGAGTTTTATTTGATCCCAAACCTGTGCTAGAAGGAAAGATGAAACACAGCCCGTTCTGAGTTGCAATTAATCCCAAAGGTTAATTTTGTTGCGGGCACATTGTAAACAAAGGGGATATTTATTTCAGAGTCCAAGTACATCACAACAGAGAGAAGGCAAAGGGAAGGGCAGTTTGCACTGTGGATTAAGAGAAGGCTGCAAGACCTGGCGAAGCCAGTGCTGACAGATTCCCTTATTAAAAAGTGTAGCTTTGTGGAAGGCCTGCCATTGACGGCTCTGACGCAGCCCAACTTCAGAAAACCAGGCACAATTGGAAGACTGTGCTGTGGCAGGGACAGTGGGGCTAAGGGGCACTTCTAATTTGTCAAAGTTGTATCTAATTCCACTGAACAAAGTTCGCAAAGAGAGATGAGCAGAATCCACAAATGATTGCTCATTCACCAAGCCCTGATGGAAAGATAGGCCAGCACACAGCTTGGGCTTTGTAGAGTAACCTGAGCTGCTCCAATCAACTTGGGATAATTCTGCCTTGTGGGCATAACAGTTTTCCTTGTTTCTTCTTTAATAGGATTATTCCTTACAATATTAAAAAGATAACATCAGTGTCTTTCAGTGTCCCATAAACTATTTCTAGGTATATGAATGGATGTTTCAGGTGGTTTTGTTACTATTTCTGTTATAGACTTATGAGAAGTGAAGATCTAAGAGAAGAATTTGATTCAGGTCTGACATTTGTTCTGTAAATAAGTTAAAATCTCAAACTTCCTTTTAAAAGAGAGATACTCAAAACTGACACAGAGGAAATAAAGAAGGAAATTACCATGGTTAGCATGACAGTGAGCCAACCTCTAGATTCACTCCATTGATGGGAAAATCTTGTCAAAAACAGGCAAACAGCAATCCAGTATTTACAGTTGGATGAGGCTTTTCATTTAAAGCAATGGATGTTGGATCAGGTCCTCAAGTAACCAGTTGTTAGGCAAGAAAGAAAATTAATGCACATTAAAAAAAATTCTCCAAATTAAAGTAGAAGCCATAATATATTCCATCACAGCTTAATGGTATTTTCAGGAGATGAGAAGAAAGAAGGCAAACACCTTCACCATTCCTTTCCTCTCCATGGATAAAAAAAGAATTTATTATAAAAAATTATCACCATATCCTATTATATTATCACCTGGGAATGAGCTCATTTCTGTCCTCATACATTATTTTAAATGCAGCAGCCCTCACTGAGACTGTATGAAGCTAAGACTGAGTAAGAGCATAGATATCTTAATGCAGAAAATTAGGCAGCCAAAATCCACTCTGAAACCATCAAAAGCTGAATGTTTTGCAGCTACCCAACACTTTCATGAAATTAAGTGCTAGAGACTTAAAGAACTTGCCCTAAAAGCTTCTATCAGCAGTGTTTCCAATTTCCAAGGTACCTCATTTGGAGGAGCCCACACATTGCTCTTCACTTCATTTTGAGCCAAGCCAGAGCAAGATGCCCATCTAACACCGAAGTTGTCTCCACCTGGATCTCATACACAGTGCTCTAACACAAATCTGGTGATTGGAAATGACTGCTTACTGGGAGGCAGAACAAGTTTTGTCTGGAAATATGTTTCAGATCCCAGGGCTATTTATGGGTTTTCAGCAGCCTCAGTGGACTCTATACTCTCCCTACATCAAACAGACCACAGACTGGATTCCTGGGATGTTATCCCCATGAAGATGACAGAAAAGCATCTGCTTGATGCTACAATTCAGCTTGAAGGTGGTGTCCACATTTTTTTAAGTGTAGCTAGTAAATTCAGGTGTCTGTTTAAGGGCTATGCAGCTCAGAATTTCATTACATATCACATAACTAATCTCATTTAAGGAGCACCAATTAAACAACCTACAGTTTGAAGTCACCAAAATTATCACAAATTTGTTTTAAATACATATATTTACATACCCATATAAAATACTTTTTTACTTTTTTCTTCTCTTTAATTATCTACATTGCCTATAAGCCACCGTTAAAGTAACAATCATTCCACCTCTAAAACAGACACCCTAAAAACCACTCAGCAATGATCTTTTTTATTTATTAATCAGATTTCTAATAAAAGCCCCACCTTCAGACAGGTCTTTGCACACACAGAATCTTGCTGTGTGAGAAGCAAGGACAACCCTACTCTTCCTTGTGCCAAGAAAGAAAACACATGTCATGGTGCAGGCTTGCATTCTGGTCCCTAAAGCACTAGGGAAGAGGAGACTGTAAATCTGTTTGCATTCTGTTTATTTTTAATAAATACATGAATTTCAAGGCCAGGCGGGACCACTTATCTTTTAGATAATCATTTGACCTTTTCTCTAATCTAGAGCAAAGAATCCACCTCAGGGATTTCTGCCATTCAGAAAGTCTTCATTTAAATATTCAATCTATCACATCTCTTGGGAAATACTTCCACTTATGATTTATGCTTACTACTAAACATGTGCATCTTTTCTTTAGCCTAAATTTATCTGGTTTAGACATTCAACTAGTGGACCTTGCCATGTTATTTTCTTCTGAATCAAGGACTTTCGTTTTAGAAAACAAATCAAAGTCTTAGAAGTTTTCTCCTGTGTATGTAAACTCCTGAACCCTCCCTTGGTTGACACCTTGCATTCCCCCTGACATTTTACAAACCAAGGAACAAACTGATGAAATGTTTTTCCAAGCAACAAATAAACACATAAATGTTTTTATTTGTTGCCTCATGAAAGGGTAGGGAGGAAGGGAAAAGAAAAAAGGCAGAACCCAAAAGACTCAGGACAGTGTCACAGGAAAGCACACAACCTCTTTACCCTTCCACCAAGACCAGGACAGCACCTTTTACAGGTCTGACTAAAAAAAAAGATCCTCCTCTTAACACCGATTATAATCTAACCTTGTGCTTTGCTCTTTGACACAGTATCATTTTGTGCTCTTTGACCTGTCTCCCTGAGATGGCATCCTGAAACAAGCAGAATTCTCTGTTGCAATTCAGCACAATTCTGATGAAGCTGATGGCACTCACAGGCTCACACCAGATGAGCATCCTCTGCAGTTCTGAGCACATTTCTGGTATTGCCAGAATGTGATTTGGACAAGTAGGCACAAACTAGCAAACGCCAGTTTTTTAAATATACAAGTACAAAGAAGTGAAGAATCACAAAACATTCAAGATTGTCCCTCTAACCACGGCCTGGATGACAAGTGGCAGATGAACTTACACTTGAACACTCTTCTGGTACAACCACACTTTTGGGGCTTCCAAAAAGAAAAAAATCTGTCAGGTAGTGGTTTGCTGTGATCAGTTTTCAGGAAAGCTTTTGCAGCAAGGAGAGCTAGGTGAAGGCTGCAGAACACCCTCTTAAATAAAAGGGTGAGGTTACAAATTTGAGATCTTTACTTTGGGTTGAATTGAGTCTCAAGTGGTACCTAGGAGCTTAGCCACAATCTGCCCTTATACAAATAAGATGTACTTTCCTTTGCTCTGAAGCTCTTTCCACAGCTCTCAGGATCTTATCAGATAGTCTTTCATGTCCTGATCTGACACCTCCAGACAAAAGTCAAGCCTTCTGTGGGAAGGGCTGAATCCCACATCCATACCACATTTTTTTGGTGCAGAGTAGCTGCTGATTAAGATACTGTTGAAAATGCTATCATCTTTCTAACACCTTCTATCATTAAATCTAAGAACGCTAAAAATCTGAATAAAACTACATGATGGTTCTGTTGTCATTACTCGCCCTGTCCTTACCCACATTATGCTGTATAATAAAGAGAATTGTCACATTCGTTTTTCATTTATACACACATTTTTGGCAAACTCATTTCCAGGTTTTCAACATAATTTTTTTCTGCAGCAAAACTAAGGTTTACTTCTGTTCTATTTTCTGATATTGCTTGTTACTTGTTTACAATGCCAACTTTTCATTAAACATTATATTGCCTTTGCATTTTTTCAAAAGTCTTGTTTATGTTACAGCTGTTTGAAAACCTGACTGCTTTTTTTAATTTTATGAAGGTAAACTACATAAACCGCCTTGACAAATAACCTTGATCCTATTTTCAAATGTCAGCAAATGTTTCTGATCGTATTGACAAGCTTTTTAATACTGTTTAAGGAATTTTGCTGTATTATAATAGCATATCTGACATGTAGGCTCATGCTATAGTGATCTCTCAGATACTTAAAACCCATGGGAGATGGGTAGCAGGAGAGAAACCTTCAGTCTGTTTCTGGATTAGGTGCAGCAGGAGAACAGCACAGGGGCAACAGGTGAACTCAACATACAAGTGTGAAAAGACAGGATGCTGTGCTACTTCAGTTTAGGTAGGGGTTTGGTGTTTGGGTTTCTTTTTTTTACTTAGGATGCAAGTAACTTTATGATGCCTGTCTCTCCACAACTGTTATTCTTCACAAAAGCCACAAAAATTTAAATACTTTCTACACTCTCATTTCCAAGTGACTCTTTCTCACAAAAGTGAATCTATTATTGCTCTCTCTTTAAAACTCATATTTAATGTGAAAAAATAATTCAGATACTTTTAAAGCATTTTTCCTAAAAGCCTACTTTTCCTCCTACAAATGGTAATACTTACATGAAGACAAAAATAAACAAGTCTCAACAGCAGTAGGAACAAGTGAGGGGTTTGTTTCCACTGCGGGAAGGGGGCTGCCTCTTCTGCTCCAAGAAATCTTTGTCTCTGGGCAGAAACATCACTGATGTCAGGATGTCTGCACCTAGCAAGAAAGAGCAGGGCCAGCTGCCCACACGGCTGCCAAGAGAACGACAGCATCTACTCCGTGTAGAATTACTGGAGCTCCTCACTTGCAGCTCAGAGGCAGCAGGGCCACGCTCCTGTGGCACCTGGCCAGAGCCTGGCCATATGTCTCAGCAAAATAACCACCACATCCACAGCCCTTCACAGCAGCACTGCTTTTGCCTTGGAGGGATCTGCTAGCTCAGGAGCCCGAACTGCTTTCCATTACCCAGCACGGACACACCCGGTGGGAAAATAACTCTTGAAGGCAAGGAAGATGCCTTCTACACGCTCCAAGAAGCACCAGGTGCTTCCCTGGGCTCTGTAAAACCAATCAAGTATAATAAGGAATGAATCATATAAAAGGGGTTGAAAAGGGTACTCTGAAAGACAAATCTCTGCTCTCTCTCCTCGCACCCACGCAGACTCGGTCTGTGCTTTAGCTGAAATGCAGACATCCTTTTTCTTTTAAGCACTGTCCAGCTTTAAAAGGAGAATGAGAGATTCTGCCATTTCTTGAAGACTCAGCAGCACTAGTGAAAAGGGAGAGTGATACAGAGAGACGTTTATGGAAGTCGCTGGGACAATCATAATTTCATGGACAGGCTTGAAAAGCTCTTTTTTGGGCAGACGTAAAGAGCCCACTGAGTCCTATTAAAGGTTTTACACAGAGAAACTCATCAGTTTTCTAGCGCTGTAGTGGAATTAGAGTCCATATTGCTTCTGCTGAAATTTCTTTATAAACAGAAGCTGTCCATTTATTTATTGGGCTTTTGCAATTGACTTGGGAAATACAGGCCATCCAGAGAGCTCCCAATGAGGTAGAATTCTCACATGGCAAGCATGGTAGTTTTCAGATGATGTGCAATATTGTCTTGATTTGAAGAGAATTCTGGCTTTATGAGGACTAGCCTTGTTTTCCCTCACACTGAATAATGTAATTTCAATGGGGAAATTTCTTTTTTATGATTCTCCACTACTTAATATGCATTGAACAACAGCACTCCATGATTTCTGATGAAAGAGGAGTTAGGTACCATCTTAATACTTCACAGCCAATATTGCTGTCATTGGAACAGAGCCCAATCCTCTCACCTTTACTCTCCCAAATAAACCTTACTTCATACATTAGACATCAGGCAGAAGAGGGAGGAATAAAGTCTCCTCGAGGTCACCAGTATTACTCAGCAGAAAGAGGATTACTTGAAGAAAATCTGCACCCTGGAAGCATCAATTCACAACTAACAGCAGAGTCAGTTACCAATAGAACTGGCTCTAAGAGATATTTAATCCATGCACAATGCAGGATTCATCAGCTCAAGGTGAACATCACAGCCTGGTGATGACTCAGTAAGAAGGTGTCTTTTTTTGCACAGTACCTAAGATGTGAGACCTAAAAAAATCCTAGCTTTGGCTTCAAATAAAATAAAGGGGTTTGGTCTCCCTATTGCAAAAAGAAACATGTAGCTTAAGAACAACCATGATGGACTCCCAGGAGAGGTGTGGAGTCCACTGGGAGCTGTGGGAGAGGTGTGAGTTCATTTTGCTGGTGCGTTAGCTCTAAAACCTAACTAAGCCCATTTTAATGTCACCATCACTATCTTTGCTGATTAAAGAAGAAGAAAGAAGGAAAACCATGAAGATTTGCACAACCTGCCATTGCAGGCAGATTGTTACAGCATTGATTGAGAATAAAACTTTGCAGAATTCAGCTGCCACCCTGGATTTCAGCGAGTTGGTGTTTGCATGAAAATATGAAAGCAAGTAACACCCTTGATCTCAGTTAAGGTATCTACACATTTTGCTAACACAAATAATAAGTGAAAATACTGTGTTGCAACCTGCAGTTTGGTTGTTTTCTTGGTTTGCTTTTTAATATGAAGATGAAGAATGAGACTTACATTTTACAGGATAAATACATATATGAATTTACCATTTCATCACACATCTCTGCTGTAACTATTAAACACAGCTGCTGTGAACATTTCCTACTCCCTTGCAGTATTTTGCAGTAAATCAAAGTAATCTGCATTACGGTACCAGGTTTCACTGCAATCTCAAGGAATTTTTCAATTGCCTCTCTTGCATTTCAACTGAGATCATTTAGCTGAAATTATGAAACACACATTAGCGATTAATGCTTCCAAGATTCCACATTACTGTCAAATCACTAATACATTACCTTTCATAATCTAATTTGTTCACACACTAAAATACACAGAACATGCAGAGCTTAGCAAATGGCCTTCTAAAATGTCACAGGTTTTTTTTTAATTATCCCTTAAAGGGAAAAGAAACACCCTGCAAGCCTTCCTTCTGCCTTTCACGCATCAGCTTCAGGACCCAACAAGGGACACACTTTGCTACTGGTGAGACACTGAGCCACGAAGCTCTTGCTGTGCCAAGAGCGTGTCCTGTGGTGAAGCATGAAGAAATCTTAGTGAACAGAACTGATTCACCAGCTAGAAAAGGTGGATCAAAGCTGCAACGCAATCTTGCTGCAATACAATCTTTTTTATCTGAGAGAGGTAAGAAGACTGATATTTCTTCATTGACTGGTCAATTAATAAAATCAGGTTATAAAGTTGGCTTTAAAGGGGAGACTGCGGAGGAAGGAGTGACTGACCAGTGACTTCAGATATCCTCCTTCTCTTCAGCTGCATGGAGTCAGGTGTGTCCTGGGTAGCCTCTGGGAGCACAGAGGAGGGACATCTGTTAGATGCATCAGATTTGTCAGGATGAGTGAGACTCAGAAATGAGAAAGGTGTTGACACCTGCATAAAGCACATGAGGAATAGGCAGAAGACAGAAATATGGTCAGATGAAGAACACACAAGAGGAAAAAGTATACACTTCAATGAAGAATGGAACAGGGAGGAAAAGAGAAAAGGGTTTTTTTTTTTTACCCCACAACTAATCCCAGAGTAGGAAAGGGAAAGCAGAGAGTCTGGTTATTCAGAAGAAGATTGATGTAACAAAATGTTGGCAAAAGAGGATATGGAAGATGAAATTAAGGAGAGAGCTCAGGGACAAGAGGTTAACAGGGTCTCATGGCTAACACAAAGGAAATAGCACAGGCAAAGCATTTTCTCTTGCTCAGCACAGGTTTCAGCAGACTCTTACACTTTCCCAGGTAAGCTACAATCTGCAGTTCTTCTACTCATTGTTAAAAAATATTAATAATTTAAAAGCACATTTGTGTAAAAGCTTTAACACCATTTGATGAAAGATCAAATCCCCTGCTTGCAGTGCTCCAAAGGTCTCCTGAATCTCAGCCTGCTCAAGATCCTTGATCCCCATCTCCCTGCAGGACAGTCACATGAGTAGTGCCTCCTCTTTTCCTGGTCTCTGGGAGCACTGTCCTGATAGGTGGGGACCATCTTTCAGTTCTTGCTCACATGGTGGCAATAAAAGTTGACTCGTGGCATTTCAGCAGTCCTGGCTGTTGTGGCTTTGGAAAAATTAGGGGAGGCAGAATAGCTGGAAACATCCTACTGGCTGCCATATAGGACCAACATATCCCAGTGGGGAACTCCCTACAGCTGACCTGCTGGATTTTTTTCCAAAGCAAAGTTCTTGACTCTACAGCCCACCAGTTTTTAGAGGCTCTTTGCACACCTTGAATACACCTTGTGTGCAAATCCTGAAGTGACTTAACCCACTTTTCTGAGTTAATATGTGAAAAGCAACGTTTGAGACATGCCAACCTATGCACTGCTTGCTGCACACAGCACTCAACACAAAGTCTTGTGCAGGAAGTTTGTCTTCAGTATAAAACATCACAACAAACTAAAACCAAACAAAGCCAACCTCAGAAAAACTTGGCTCTGTCCCTGCCTCTGTCACAAGCTGTTTCGACCCTGCCTCTCACAATCCACGTGTAAAATAAGGTTTAACACTGCCCTGGTGAATATAAATATCTTTGCTGGGACTGGATTTTGGCACTTCAGTGCTATGTTGTGGTGGGGTTTGGTTGGTGGTTTGTTGTTTTTTTTTACTGACTAGCAAAATTATCTGTTTACATGCCATGTTTCACCCCAGTGTAATTACCTCATCTCTGTTACCAGCTCAGACTGATCGAAGTGATGTCTGCACTCAACTGCCCTGGCACACTGAAGTGCCCTCTCTGTATCATCCAGAGCTCTCTCACTAACAGGATTTATCACTTCAGTTGGTTAAAGTAACAGATCTAAAATGAAGGCCCTAACACCCCTCATCTTTGTGCCCATTCTCCATCATTCCATAAACAAATAGCAGGACTATAAATGACTACATAAACAAGGAGAAGCTGACAACACACACTGTGGAAGGAGACTGGTACAGCTTAGCACACACTGAGCCAGGTCTCTGTGCAGGATCAGGTCCTCAAACCTCCACTTAACGACTTCACCCAGTCTCTGACCTCAGCAGTTCTGAGCACAAACAAAACCTGCACTAAAACCGGTGAAATATTGTGCCAAACTGCCATCGCTGCAGGACACAGAGGTACATGACAGCAAGGGATAACACAAGCCAGCCTGTGGGAAATAAGCAACTGTCAGCACTCACATCTGAGTGTTGAAGATATATATTTTTAAGTGTGTATTTACACAATCTCAGATATCAGAAGTTGGAGCTAGCCACATCATGCTGGCTTCACAGTCACTGCACGGGGGAAAAAAAAAAGGCAAAATGCTCTTTCCTATGGAGAGGAGGCGGCAGTGTAAAAACACACGAAGCTTTTCATTAGCTGAATCATCCTTGCTGTAGCTGGCCATCCCCTGACCTGAGGGGGCTTTTTGTACCTAATGTTTTCAGGGAGATAATTTTCACAGCATACCTCAGCTTCTTAGAATGCTCTCAGAGAGCAAAGTCAATCCTAGGTCACTCTTCCAGTGTAGTTTCCTTTGTACTAAATCCTACTTTCAAGAAAATTCTTGCCATGGTTCAATGGTATTTAACCTATCATATAATATCCAGGTTTACTGTGTTAGAAGAAGCAGAACAGTATTAAGCTTTTCCCACAAGCCTGTGATTGCATTTGACCCAGTAACCTGTATTAGATTAACATTTATTCTACAACTCCACAGCAAGCCTTGGACCTGGCTGAGCAGCAGTTTATAGAGGACACTAACCATTTTTACAAGTGGAGCAGGAAAAGGGAATTGAATCTGAGGGAGTAATTCCAAACAAGTATGTTGCTGCAGCGGTTAAATTGTTTATACGAGGAGTTGGGGAATTACATCTGACTGACCTCTCTTTTTATCTGCTTAAAAGACAAAGTGCAGGTCTCCATGGCGAGTGCTAACTCCTGGGGAATGCAGTATAAAAATGCATCATGGCAATACAACCTCAATCCCCATCAGGGAGGGAGACCTTCAAAGGAATGTAAGCAAGTTAAAGTCACCAGGATTAGAAAGGTTTTCGCATTAGCCAGCCTGCAAACAGGTTCATAAGCATTCCTGCTCACAAACCAGCCACTCTCCTGCACTTGCCAAACAAGTTGGGGGGCAGGGAGAAGGAGGTGGGGGTGCTTTTTATTTATTAATGTAGTTTTGCATTGGCCTTAACCTCATACTAGTTTAGTCAGAATAGGATTGTTATTATCAGCATTTAGAGCAGAGGAGGCCAAATCCTATGCTACATTGATTGATTAAATGCTCTGAGGACTTTAGGTCATACAGTTGAAACAGCTTCTAAACTCTATTGAAAAAAGGTTTCATTTTTAAAAATAATTTTTTTTTAAAAAAAGGCTTAAAATCTGGTAGGAAAAGCACTAGGAAGGCTACTACAGTTAGCTACAGAAGGAAATACCCAGGTGTCTTCCATTTGTAAACCTATAGGGTCAAAAGCTGGGCAAAAGCATTAGCATAACCAAATTTCATTTCATGTGAAGTTTCCAACATATCTAAATTTACTCTGCTTATTATCATCTTATCGGCTTCTTCTCCCACCAGTACTGCACAACTAGATGATGAGTAAAGGATATGTTAACAAAAAAACAAACAAAAATAAACCACATTAGAAAAGGAATTAAGTGAACTTTTAATTCCCACTCATTTCTCCTTGTCAAAAAGCATCTCAGTTTCTTGCAAAATGCAAGGACGCTCCCTGAAAACAATGATGCAGCTGAAGTAATAAAAACTCAGTCCAGGAATTTCAGAGTTCAGCATTTAGAAATGAGAGAAGGGAGGGAAGAGAAAAAGTTCATTGTCAGCATAATTTGGATTCATTCAGTAGCTCTAAGTGCCTCTCCTGAATGCAATGGGAGGAATTTATAAACCAAACTCCAATCTTCACAAGTGGTGGAGAGATGGACAAGAACAGGCCACTCAAAGAAATAGGGGTCTTCCCCCTCACACACCAGAGAACAGATTTACAGCTTGTGCTGCAGACTCCAACTGTGCTGCTGCTTTGCAGAGAGCAGAAATTGTGCTGAGGAAGATCACATAAACAGGAGAATCCCATGGGGAGCTTGTCTGGGGTCAAACTTACTAGGATGGCATAGGAAAAGGTGCTGGCTTAGTGTGGCTTTGCAGGGGTGCAGATTGGCACTCTTTGAAGTACCTGATTTGTATTTGGTCTGCCTGAGATGGAGCTCATTTTCCCCATAGCAGCTCTGATAAGGCAAGGTTTTGTATTGGTAGCTGGAAAGGTGGTGATAGCACAGCACAGTTTTGGCTGTTGATGCAATGCTCCCACCAAGAACCAAGGCTGCCTCTCCACCAGTAGGCTGGGGGGAGACAGGACAGGAGGGGACATAGGAGAGCTGACCCAAAATGACCAAAGGGATATTCCATGCCATATGACACTCAGAGAAAGAAGAGGAGGGGGCATCCCTTGTTAGGACATTTGTCTTTTGGAGAAAGCACTCCTTGCTGGGAAGTGGCTGGGCATCACCTGCTGAAGGGAAGTAGAGAATAAATCTTTTGTTTTCTTCTGTTTCCACACGTGGCCTCTGCTTTCATTTTTCTGAATTGCATTCACCTTGGACCCACAAGGTTTGTTTTTCATGTTATTTTCTTCCTCCCCATCCTTCTGAGTGAGGAGGACTTGGTGGGCACCTGACACCCAGCCAACATCAGCCCACCACAACGATCATAATTCAAAACAAATGAAATACTACTTAAAAGCAGGGAAAGGTACACATGCTGGAATCACGCACCAACCTTGCATATTTTTTTGTTCCTCTAATCCAGAGCCCAAGATTTCCAGGAAGGCCATAAATCCCAAATCACAAGGAATTCAAAAAGGATATAAATTGTGACCTGTTTATGAGACATTTACCTCCACTTGGTAAGGCTGTTTAGACTCAGCAGCACAACCCACTTTGACCTCATTCTGTTTAGGAATCAGTCGAATTAAAGGCTGATGAAACACTCTCTCACACAACAATAAATAGGTGCAATTCTTCAGCCGTCAGAGGCATGTGGTGACATGGCACTGGAGCAACTGTCCCTCCTGTGAGGGCAGGTGGAACCTGGAGGTTAATCCTGTAAAGCTGCTACTCTTCACCCAAAAGAAATTGAGGATTTGGCCTGGGCTTTTCAAACCGTTTTAGCCACAACAGAGGGGAAAAGGAGGAGGGGGAAGAGGGGATTGGGAAGAAAAGCAATGCCTAAGTGCACCTGGGAGATGTTTTAAAGACAGTAATGGAATAGGCCTAGGCCTTGGATGAGAGTGGAATCTGCCCTCCGGATGCCACCTACAAACAGGCTTGAGCACATTGATGAAACTGTTCAGCTGAAGCGATTCCTGTCAATACAATGAGCACTGGGTGGAAAGAAGAGTGTTTACAAATGCCCTACTTTAAAGCCTCTGTGCAAGGGAGAGAAAACAAAATGTTTTTAAACAACAGAACCAGACGGTAAGTGTAAGCTCTATGCAGTCCCTCTCTTTGCTTCAAAATAATCTCATCTTGCTCTTCCTTTTCCCACGCCAGGCACTAAGCACAGTTCAACTTCCAGGAGCAGATGTGAATGGAGGGAGCTGGTTAGAGCTGGATGTGTGGCTTTTGCATCCTTATTCTCTGCCTGGGCACAGGATGGCTAATGGGCCACCTCAACCTTCATCTGCTTTTCATTTTTCACAGTGCTGGCCGCTAAGCAGCAATATTTGCCTGGACCTTGTAGAAAAGCGACTTTCCCAAAAAAAAAAATAAATTTGAAAAACTGCAAGAGGAAGATGACAATAGAGAAAAGCCTCACCAAGAGGGAGCTGTCTTTTTTTTTTTTCCACAGCATTTCCTGCTGTGGAAATACTGCTTAAATGGAAAAAATGTGATTCTTCTCTCACTACATGCATCCAAGGACTGATCCTGCCCCTTGTGAAGCTGATGCCAAACTTGCCATTGTACCACTGGGCCCTGAATGATGGATGCATCGTGGTGGAGATGGATGCAAATCACCATCCTGGAAACGAGTGGAAGAAATTGGTTCTGATTTAGCCCGTTCAGCATTAGTGGGAGTCGTAAAGCATCAGGAGAGTTCTCCTGTATACAGTGTGGGGGATTTAAAGTTCCTGCTAGAGAAAATGTGCTCAGGTAGAGCCATTTAGCAGTAGTCAGTAGCATTAATTACCTGTGTAAGACACAATATGGCATGAATGCAGCCCTTGGATTCTGTACCCCTCATTAACTGTTTCCCCATTAACCTTGACTGGAATCACATTCTAAGACTAAGTAGTAAGATTTTTCTTTTTATTTGTGAGCATCCCCATTTCATCCTTGAAGGTTCTCAAATTCTTATTCATTGTAAATGGTCCTGCTTGTAATAAAGTGCTAGTGGAAGTATTTACTGTTTGCTGCTTAATTTTGTCCTCATGGAAGTCGACGGATGCCAGCTCCAACAGTAGTTAATATACCTTTGAGCACATGCTGTGACCTTTCTCCAACTCATGCCTGACTTCATTCTCAGATCTCATTAAACAGGAGAAATTATCCTCTGAAAGAGCAAAACCAGAAATGTGCAGATTTGCCGCAGAGCTACAGAGGACAGCTTGATTTAAAACGCACCATGGTAAAGGGGAGGGAAGGCGGTGGGGGGAAAGCAAGAGCCTTCTCATATTCACACTAACAGTCATATGAAAATAAAGCTGCATGAGAAAGAAGCAGCTTAGAGAGCCACTGTGTTGGAGTCCTTTTAGTCTTGTTTCTTGGACGTTTCTGATGTTTGCTCTTGCTAATGCAAGCAATCTGAATGAGGAGCTTGGCCGCCAGGATGCCAGGAATTTTATACTTGGGCTCTGGCTCAAACACTGCACTGTTTGGAGATGCCTCTTGCATGTTTAGCACCGGAGGGCCTAAGTTCACATGTGGGCACAATACACTACTCATATAGCTCCCCTCTTCTCCTATTGTCTCTGCCCTGGAAGCAAACACCCAAGCAATCCTGTTTGTTTAAAACCCAGCCAGGCAACTCTCCAACATTTTCCCCTTTCAGTGAGTACATAGTGGTAGCAAGACACTATTTATGCATTGTCTCCCTAAAGCCTTCTAAACCAAAATTATGGTTTAGTTGCTGAAAGTTGAGTGTGCCTTGGCTGAGAGACAACTATGGGCATTCCAGCACAAGGGAGGGGAGAAGAAAAAGCTATTCCACAATATACCAGCCTGAAAGAGCCCACAGGAGGGCATCAAGAGCAATCACAGATCCACAAAACATGGTCTTGGGCTGGGGGAGCAGACCAGGGGGATAGGGAAGACTTTAAAAGACTTGGAATGCAGAGGCCACAGGAGACCATGGGGAGAGGCAATGACTGCCCTGCCATATGCCAAAGCATTTTGCAGAGAGGAAAATAAACTCTTTTCTGTCTCCTCTAAGGATAAGGCAAGAAATCAATGGGTTAAATTACAGCAAGGGAGATCCAGGTTTGTCCTTAGGAAAGGCTTTCTAGCAGTAAGAAGAGTTCTGTCTTGGTAAAGATTGCCTGAGGAAGGGTGTCAAATTTCTGTTATGGGAGGTTTTTAAGAGCAGGTTTGCTGCATATCTGTCAAGGAGGGTTAGATCTAGTTGATCCTGCCTTGGGGAAAGAGACCAGGCTAAATAACTTATTGTCCTTTCCAGCCCCATTTGCTAAGGTTCAGTGATACACCTTGCTGTACTAATACCTGTAAGCTAGGTAGAATTAAGAACTAAAGCTTCAGTGTCTGCATGGGCAGCCTTGTATATTCTTTGCAGGTAGAAAAATTTAGCAGCACAGAGGCAAGAAATTTATTCCACAGATTCTAACCTGGAAGTCCAAATGAACCTTGATCCTGCAGCAAGCAGGTTGAGAACCACACTGGGCTGTGACACTGTTCCCCGAGTTCAGATTTCAGGCCCAAGCAAGCCTACAGTCAGACAGTAAGAAAAATGGCCCTGCCCTCAGAAGATTTCCTTCACAAAGACAAAAGTATTTGTCACTACCTGCAAATTCAACCATAGCTGTAACAAAGGGCATAAGAACAAACTATAAAAGCTGGAGAGCTCAAACCTACCTGTCAGCCTTTAGAAGTGTGTGGGAAGAAAAATTCTAGCAACTCAGACCAAACCCACAAACCAGCAGAAACTCAGAGGTGATGAGACCAAATGCAAGAGAGACACATCAGATGAACCCACTGTGACAGTGAGTCAGTGTTCCTGCCTATTTGCTGGATAAGCTGGGTTTGGGTGGTGGTTGGCTTTTTCTGTGTTTTTTTTTTGTTGGTTTGTTGGGTGTTTGTTTTTTTTAAATCACTTTTGCTTCCTACCAGATAAGTGAAAAGGTTTGAAGTATTTGCAAACTGCAAGCGCGGGTAAGTATACAAATCTGAACACTTCTGGTCTACTGTTTTTGAAACTTGACTCATGGTTTTACAAACAAACATGCCAAGGGAATATTCTAGTAACTTTAGCTGGCTCAGAAATACATAGGTTTTGTATTTTTAAATGCAGATGACAAATGTCATAATCTGCCCTTTAGATATCATTAGTTTTCACTTTTTGTTTAAATGTGGTCTACTTAGTGTTGTAGTGGTTTTCTACTTTATGATTCACTCTGTTCCCAATGCTCCTAGATTTCTTGTCTCTCCAGAGAATACCTACAAGATCATAGAATGGTTTGGGTCAGAAGGGATCTTGAAGATCACCTAGTTTCAATCCCTGTACCATGGGAGAGGACATCTTCCAACAGACTGGGTTGCTCCAAGTCCCATCCAGCCTGACCTTGAACACTTCCAGGCATGGAGCATCCACAGCTTCCTGGGAGCAACCTGTGCCAGTGCTTCACTACCCTCACAGTAAAGAATTTCTACCTCATATCTACTCTAAATCTGCCCTCCTTCAGTTTAAGGCCATTCTTCTTGACCTATGATTTCTCCTTGCCCTTGTAAAGAGTCCATCTGCAGCTTACCTACTCTCCCACATCACCTCTGGAAAGTTGTACTCATGTTCAACCCTGGAGAACAGAAGGAGCTTTTGGTTATAAATAGCTAAATAAAGGCTGTAATATCTAACCTGGCATGGCATTTTTGTCACACAAAAAGAGCCAAATGTATTTTCACTTCTAGATCTTTTTCTCACTTCCTTACATTTGATGAATTTGTTTTTCTATAACATTGGAACTTTATAGTATAATCTCATGTCCTCTCCATTGCTGATAAGGAGGAGAAGACCCATAGCAATAAAACACACTCATATTCTAGGGAGCACTGGGGGTGGAAGGGCAGAATGTGAAAAGGATGGTAGAAAGAAAGAAAGGGGAAAGGAAAAAAGACCAGTGTCAGAAATGACATGTGAAAAGCAACCTCTGCCATGTCATCTCAAAAGAGGCAGAAAGGTGTCTCCTTGGCCACATTTCTGTGAAGCGACAGCTACATCCAGTGGTCACTGGAGCTCACTGACACAGGGTCCCTGCTGAAATCTGAAGAGACCAGGAGTTTGGGGGGAAGGGCAAAGGTGGGGTGTATTTTGGTTTTTAATGCAACAGCCATCGCTTCTCTTCTCAGGCCTGCCCTGTCCCCATACAGTTTGGGTTTAACTCCAGAAGACAGGCCTAACTATTCTCAACTGTGACAATTATGTATTCTGTTTCTAATCACGCTTTCCAAGGAGAAAATCAATTCTGATTTTAACAGCCTTCCAGCATGCCTTCAAACAAGTTCTCTGCCTTTGTTACATATACCAGTTCAGAGAAAATTGGACAAGTTTCCTGTGCTGCTGGAGAGTTTGCTACCTCCGTTCAGCTCTTCTACCAAAACACCTCCCAAAAGCATTTCCGATGCTCACAATATCTAAAAGAAAATATGACAAGCTCCTTTCAACACAGCAGGGGCAGCCTCATCTGCGCAGGAGTCCTTATTTCACAGTATTTCCCAGCATAGGGTACAGAGATGGTTCTTAGAGTCAGCTTGCAGTACCCACCAGAAGAGCAGGATGTGTTTAAAGACAGATATATGCACTTCTGCTTAACAATTCAAGTAGGCAGCACAGGGATTACTTTTCAGTGTTTTGTGGTCTGTTATTTCCCACGTGGGAAAGTCTTGTGGGATTTAATTGAAGAGGCCTTTTGTACAGAACTAGTTAATCATATTCATTCTTCTTCCAGAATTCTGCAGAATAGTCAAAGATTAAGAGACTGTCTTTCCTCTAAGTATTAGACTAATTTCAATTAATTCAGATTTAAGTTGTGTGGAAGCTTCATTGTCTTTGCACACAGCAAAACACTCTCAAAGAATAGTACATGAAACACTGCCCATCATCCTTCCAGGTGAAGCAGAAAAAGCTGTATTCTGCCACATTTCTTGGGCACAGTTTTTTCCTCCCACGTTTTGATGCACCAAAAAAGGCAAAGAGGCCTCAAGGCTGCAAGATTGTGAACTCATTCTTTGAGCAACAACATCAGAAGTGGTCTCTACAGTTTTTGCTAAAATGCTATGAAGTCCAGAGATGGTAGAAGGGAATCTCACAGTCATTTAGATGAGTGGCCTCTATGGTTTAATCCAAGCACAGCACATCACATTAAGGTGTGAGGAATGGCCAAGGGCAGGAATGAGAGCACATGAGGACAGAGTAGCCAAAACCCAACCCTTCTGCCCAAGACAGCATCATTGCTTATTCTTATTCCTGATTACTCTTGCAAGGGTTTAGGCATTTAATATGACTCACTGCATTGACAAGAAACCAATGGAAGATTTTTATGAGGTAAATACAAACACTTAAAAGAAGTATTTGTGGCTATTTCTGCTCAGGCATTCCATGGAAGACCACTTGTATAACATTAGATACCAAAAAAAAGCCTTGCTATGTGAAGCTGTTCCCTCTCTTCAGCTCAAGCAGCAGCCACACATGATTTCCCCAGTACCAAACCAGACATGCAGGTGTAACACACTGAAAACCATTTTGCCAAAGATTTCTGCCTCCATGTGCTCCCAGAATTCTTTCACATACACTTCTTTCCCCCCTCCCCTTCCAGCAAGAAACACCAAATAAAATTAAAATTAAAACAAACAAACAAAAGAATAATCAAACTGTTTAAGCAGCAGGAGTCAGATTTTTTTGAGGTAGCAATCCAAACAGGAAAAGCACTGAGCTTCCTGAGGGAGACCTAGGAGCCACTTTTCATGCTCACAACTGATCACCAAAGCACAGGAATCAGCATTTATGCACAGGCTCCAAAGTTCACAGCTCCACAACCCCTTCCACCAGTGCAAGCTGCACAAAGGCAGGCACACAAAGCATCATCTTCCCCCAATGAGGTGAAGAACATGGTCCCCATCTACCAGTTGTTATTATTGTTCCTTTTTGTGCTTGGTCCCCCCTTGGGGACACTTACAAGCCTGAAGAACAAAGCAAAGATGGCACTGGCTTCCGAGTCTCTGTGTTTCTGTGTCTGCCTGCCTGGTGCTGTTAGGAATTGAAAAGGCTTCAAAAGTTTCAAAATACCCATGATACCATCAAGCCAAAGCATTTAAGGAATCTAAATAAACCTCTACGGTTCCCCAAATCAGCTTTGTAGTTGTGCCAGACACAGGCTTCCAGCAAAGCCAGTCTTCATCAAAATCAGAAGAGCTGGAATCAACGTTTGCTGGGAGCGGGGGGGAGCAGAATTAAACCCAGTGTTAACTGTTAATGGATCTGCCTTTAATAAATAATGTCAAAAGGATGCAGCTGAGTAGTTCTAGGAAAAAAAAAATGAAAAGTTGTTGTTTTGCCTATTACAGAGGACTCAAAACCACAACACAAAGAAATTTTTTCAACAAGCAAACATATTTCACAGTATCTGGAAAGCAGAGGGACTTGAGAGCCAAAGTGGTGTAACTGGAGAAAGATGTACTCACAGAACTTGAGAATCTGCCTCAAAGTCACCTTTTTAGGGCAGCTTGGGACCAGGAACAGAAATTAATCTTAGGGCTTAACTATAGTTTGACTATTTAAATGAGACCCCTGCTTTATTAAAAAAATAAATAAATAATATTACACTAGAAGACATTAGGTGCCAGCACAGTATTGTTATACATGTACAGTAGTAGTGGAGATTACTAAAGTTGGCCAAATTAACTTAACAGACAAGACAGTGACTATGCCATCGTGAAACATTCATGTCCATAGTATCCCTTCCTGACAGAAGATAAATGTCAGTTTTAGCTGGATGAGTTTCTTTAAGAAAACAACAGGCCATGGTTAGTTTGGTTTTTTTTAATATTTGATTCAGTCAGACATGTGGCTACAAAGAAAATGCAGGTTATAAAGGCTGAAAGTCTATGCATTTATGTGCCTAAACACCGACAGCAAATGTGTTCTGAAAGCACAACCCAGTTATTCAGAAAGGGCAAGAACTAACTCTTTCACTTGTATTTTGATGCAGCCCAACTCTGAGTTTCAGTTGTATGAAGCCGAGTAATACCAGCTACATTTGATTAAAAAATACTGCAGTTTCAACATTTTCAGTTATTCCCAAGAACCAATTAAAAAAAATCATCTAGTAGTATACCTAGGAGCAGTGTTTTGAATCAAGCTATTAGTTTGCTTTTCTCTGATAGAGTTGTCTGGCTTCAAGCATTAAGATGCAAAATTAATTGAAAATCAAAGTCCCCCTTGATAACTGCATCACAGCAAAAAGAAAGATGTGAGAAATTGTTTCCTATGCAAAGCACATTTTATGCCCCCAATTAAAACACAACTGATGTCCAAAGGGGCTGGGTTTGGGTTTTGGGGTATTTTTTTGACTGATGCAAGTTAACACTCTGATGTCTTAGCTGCCAGCTCAGAACTGTGCTACCTGAGAGCACCTTGGCCTCACACCTCCCTCTGCAGTACGACACTGCAATAAATATGAGACTCATCAGAAAGGCAGACCAGTGTTTCAACCATCCTCTCCTTGCCCAGTCTTAACAGGACCCATTTTTTCAGAGCAACAGCTGTCAAGTTGAACAACTATTAAGCATTGCCAAAAGAATTGGCTGTGCAGGAGAGAGGCTGAGACACTCAGGTTTTCAAAGGTCTGATCCTTATCCAGAGGATGAAACAGAGACCTTCAGAAAAATTCAAGAGCTAGAGAGAGCAACGTTCAGATGAGGATATTTGGCACTAAAGACAGACATCTCTTCCCATATCATTAAGATAAATCATATCCTCTCATCATAGAAGGGTTAAGTGGTTCATTCAGATTCAAGTTTCTGATGTTCTTGGAGTACTTAAATTGAAGAACGAAGGTTACAGCATGCAATCATGGCAGGACAAGAACACACACCATTTCTTTCTTTCCTCGTTACTGCAGTAGTCAAGAAGTTTTTATTTTATTTTTTTTAAGAATGGACTATGGCAAAAGAAAAGCAAATATGTAAAGAGGTTTCATGCCTAGAGTTTACCTCCTTGACCTCTACAGGTATAAAGTGGATACAATCCCATCTGTGCAAAGGTCACACATACACCATTCCTAAGTGAGAACTGGCCTACCAGATATTTCTGCAAAATCCCTCCCTGAGAGATCACATTCATGGCCATTCTAACAAATATGTTGAAATAATCATTCCTCAGGCTATGGTATCTTCCTCTTCACCTTTTCTTGATTCTTTTTCACTCCTCCAGTTTTATCCCAGTCTCAATTTTTCCACTGTGAAAGACCACAATCTTAGCCTAGAGATGAACACCTTCTCCTGATTAGTAAACCATGAGTCCATATGACCAAACTTCTAATTTTCCATCTTTTTTTTGTTTAAACTTCAGTAGTAGAACAACGTGAGAGATTTTAAGTCACATTTCTGCTCAAGAAGGGCGGGGGGGGGAATCAACACCCCAAACAAAAATCCACCATCATTTTTTACCAAAGTGGAATTCACAAACCTAAAATAAACCTTGCCAGCAGCTCAAAAGGGAACCTGTACTAGAGCATGTGTCTGTCTAAAGGTAAAAGCAGCCATGTAGACAAGATAACAAAAGACACAAGCAGCTTGCACTGAACTAGTTCCATGGCTGATTTAAAAAGGGATGTTCCCTCTTATCATTTTCTTACCAAAATAAAGGGTAGATTCTAGATTTTGCTTGATGCTCTTTATAAATGTGTTTTATAAATTGTATCAATTAATGGCTCTGTTTTTATGTTTTTCACAGAATCACAAGATTGTCAAGGTTGTAGGAGACCTTCAAGATCTTCTAGTCTGACTGTCAACACAGCACCACCCTGATTATCCCTGAATCACATCCCCAAGTGCCACATCCAGATGCCTCTGGAACACTTTCAGAGACGGTGACTCCACCACCTCCCGGGGCAACTTATTCCAAAGCCTAACCACTCTTTCTGTTAAACATTTTTCTAATATCTAATCTGAACCTCCTGTGGCACAATTTAAGGTGATTTCCTCTCATCCTTTCACTTGAGACATGGCAGAAGAGACCAACCCCTACCTCCCTAAACCTTCCTTTCAGGGAACTGAAGACAGCAATCAGGTCCCCCTGGAGCTTCCTCTTCTCCACAGTAGCTCCCTCATCTTCTCCTTGTAGGATTTGTTTTCTAGACCCTTCATCATCTTCACTGCCCTTCTCTGGACATGCTCCAGCATCTCAATGTACTTCTGGAAGCGAGGGGCCCAAAACTGATCACAGGACTCAAGGTGCAGCCTCACCAGTGCAAAGTACAGTGGGATAATCATTTCCCTTAAACTGTTGAAATTACTATTTTACCCCTGCAATACTCAAAGGAAACAGACCTTACAGACAAAAGCCTTGCTGCTGGTTGCAGCATAGACAGCTGCAGAGATGCAAATCCTCTTTAGGCTTTTGCACCCTGCCTTGAGACCAAGCTGCTGGTGTCCAGAGCTCATGTGAGTGAGGCATTACTGCTTCCACCAACACACTCAGAGCCTGGAACAAATATATTCTTTGTGAAATTAGGACAAAATATGGGACATGTATTTTGTACTTACTATTGGTTTACATGCACTCCGTACCCTAAAGCAGCAAATGCTTGTTTTTCAGGCTCAGCTCTCTGTTGCAATCAGATACCAGTCTGCGCTGCCAGTCCTGGGTTTTAGATTCCCCACTCCTGGTCATGCCTCTGAATCCAAGCCACATTCAGGCACTGTCAGCTTGACCTCTCAGGCACAGATGCTTGTGGTTTAGGATCCTTATTTTGAGATGCTGGATCTACAGCTTCTTGGTTATAATAGGTGGGCTGTCAAATCCCCAGTAACACAGACACATGCTACAGTGAGCAATATTCTAATCGGGTACCTCAGCTTAGTGTTTTAACTCTTCAGGAGTTTGCTGAAAAGAAATATCTTACCAATACACTTTGCTCAGAAAAAAAAGCAGCAGAGTCTTGAACCTAAGCAAGAAACACGAGATGCTGATCTGTCCTCTCCAATGTCTATAGTGTACACAGCCTTTTGGGTTGCATTCAGTGTCCTCCAAGTACTTTTCAACACCCTACTTCATTTCCTAAGTCAGAAAAATCAGATTTTTTGGCCAAGCAGCTTGGCTTGTCATCCCCACCAGACATGCTCCTAAGCAAGACATACAGTACAGTTAACAGTCAAAATAACTGTGGCAAAATCCATCAGAGCTGGCAGACTGAAGTAGGCAGTACAGATACATATTAATTTATCACAGCTTGTAACACAAAGTAGTAAAAACCCAGAGCTTCAAGACGTGGCCTATATGCTCCCCTTGTGCATGCAAGTCTCATTAAAGTTAATGGGAGCTGTGTGCCCATCGTAAGGGGAATATAAACTCTGAGCAGTGAAATGCACCATATGTTTCCCTATCAGAAAAAACACCAACACAAAAAACAATTGGTACTAGCTTTCATCCTTCTGGGAAGCCATACCTGACAGGCCACTGATGGCTGGACACAGGGTCTGAACTGCTTTTTATCCAGTGAGAGCTCCTCCTTATGCAGATGGCTTGTGTTTCCTGAAAAGACTCCAGGAGTTTTGTAACAGTTTGGGAAGAGGGAGAAACCTTTGATGTTTGACCCCTTTTTCTCCCCTTTTTATCTCCCACCCAAGAATCCCAAATCCTCCAATCTTTCTATCAAAACCCATAAAGTGTTGCATACTCAAAGTCATTTTCAACCAGGTAAGAAAAATTAAAAATAAAAGTGACAAGCCATGTGAAGGGTAAAGCGTGGAGTTCTACCTCTGCTACTGACACAACTGTCCCGATAAGAGCTCAGGTTTCACAAACAGCAGAACCTCCAATTTTAGGTGCTCCTAAAATGAGGAGATTACAAAAGACAGTGATGAACCACCGTCTTGCAGTTTGGGGGAGGTTTAAGCCCATTTAAGCCACAGCATCACTTAATCAAGGATGCTGACTCAGCAGGAGCCACATTACTTACAGCCAGGATCTTGAACAGAAAGCCTGCTGGGAAAAGTTCTGCTGATTACTCCCAAACCCAGAGATTTAAACTATGAGATGAATCTTTGGCCTCCCAAAAGGTCACTAGATATTTGCAACACGCAGCAGCTCTGTCTGCCCCTTCCTTGGCTTTCTGTTTCTTTATGGCACACAGACTCCTACGGAATACAAAACATTCCCATTGTGTCACAGCCTCTTGGAAAGCATTTTCTGCAGACGTTGCAATGAATATGGCCAAATGATGTCAAATAAGTGTGAGAAAAGCTGGAAAGATGTCAGGCATGATGGAGAAACTTCGAGCTCATTGCAGAGTTTAGGAAGTAATTCTATCAATTGCTACTTAACAGAACACTGGGTATTTAGGCAGCCTTTGATTATTATTTTCACATTTGTCAGTTATACTGCTCAGCACTCTGCTGACTTGTAATATGGGTGAAAAATTAGCTAAGTGGCCAACAAGCAACCTCAAGTAAGTATTGAGGCTTCTCCTTCTTTCAAAATGACAATAAAGAAATAGCTTAATCAGGTCTTAGGCTTGTTTCCAACACTGATAAATAGCTTTCTCATCCTCAGCCTGTCAACCAGACATTGATTTCAAACCAAACTAGTAGGACGAGTCATTGAAAACTTAACTTTCAGAGCATGTAAAATGAATTTTCTCTTACACAGAGCACTAAGAAGGAACCAGTGTTTTATCTCTGGGTACATGTAGCAGATGAATATAACATTTTGCGTTTATTCTACAGCAAATATGGGAAACTCCATACTTCTGTGCTATCTGCATAACATGCAAAGTCTTCTGTACATTCTGACATCTGGCCTTGGTATAGACCTCACCAAACAAGATACTGGCAGTCAATGTTCGCTGCATTCCCACATCAGTGGTACTGAATACTGGCACAGAAGTAACCCGCAAAATTCTATTTCCCCCCCTTGAAGGCAGTCATTCACAGGTGCACACAAATCAATGGCAACAATTGCAGAAGCCAAAGGAACAGTGGCCTGTTTAGTGCTTTGCCCTTGAACTTCTGATAATCAATTCCTTGCTTTCAGGAGGTAAAAGCAGGCAAGTTTTCCCACTCTGTTCCCTCACCAAGAAGTTTTCCTTGCTTTTCTCCACAGTCTGCACTTGTAGCGATTTAAGTGGAAATCAGGAATGAGCAGGATGATCCTTTGCTGGATCAAATCTTCAATATCCCATTAGAGCAACCAGCCTGCACATGCACCTTCTTTGGCTCAAGCAGAACCCCCTCCCAGATGCATCCCAAAGAGTGTGCCCTACCTCCTGCAAGCACTGAGAGGAGGAGGTGAAGGTCACAGTTCTAACACAGGGTATAACATGTTTCAGCAGTGCCTACAGAAGTTCCTGGAGCTGATGGGAAGCCTGTGCATGTCAAACCCACAGACCAAGCTGGTGATTTTTCATTTCACCTCAGCCTTACCATGCTTTGATTTATTATGATCTATTTTTCCCTCCTTCAGTTGGAGGCAGAATTGGTCCCCTCAGCCACAGTGATCACACCCCCAAGGAGTAGGGGGGGCAGACATTGTCTCCAGGGAATGGAACTGAGACAAGCCCACTTAGGTCTGGGGAAAAAAAACAGTTTCATAAATTTAAAACAACATATACAAGGTAGAAGGGTGACCACACTTTTTCCATGTAAATAATGTCATACTTGTGAGGAGAGGGCCTTCAGTGATATTTCATGAATGGGCTCTTTATGTTGCACCTGACCTACAGACATTCCAATTGCCTTTTTGTTTTATTATTTTTCTTATTTGTTTTTGCTCGATGAGTTGTATATAATCAAATGCTTTATGATGCCAAATCCTGTTAAGACATTGCACTTTGTAGGGGCGTAGTGTCAGTAAGGTTAATCAACCTATAATTTTTGCACAGAAAGATCCCTCTGACCTTTAATCATCAAGTGATGCTCCAAGGAGGAAAGGACTCTCTCCACAGATATTTTCAGAGCTCCACAGTCAGAGTCTTCAGGATACCTTAAGTTTTACTTTTATTACCATCATCATCATTTTACAAATCACAAAGAATTGCATTAGCAGGAGTGGGCCCAACTCCAGATAGAGGCCCTGTGGAAGAATTTGCACAGAGTCTAGGTTAGCTCAGAGTCGTATCAGCCTCCAAGAAAAACATGCAGGAGAAACATTAAATCCTCTGAAGGGAAATATTAACAGATAGTCATGAATGGAAACTGATTATTAATTATTTCTCTCTCTCTTTCTCTCCGTTTTATATTTTTAGTTTAAAATGTCATGTAAAGCCTGACATTGATAAAAATGGCAGGAAATGTTCCTTGCTCAATTAAATTACTACGAAGACCAGCTTAACATCTGCTTGGCAAACCCTTCATAAATGCATGGCATTAATATTTAATAAAAATATCTATAGCTTTGGTTGGTACTGGAGACATTTCACACTTCGCTCACACATGGTGTTTCATATAATTATTCTCTAAAGGCTGTCACTTTAGCCCTTTAGCAAAATAAAAGTTCCAAGGTTGATTAAATATAGAAAGCATATCTTCTTGGACACAGTCTTCCTCCAGGAGACCATTTCTACTGACTCTTATATTATAAGGGAGAAATATAGGAAAGGAGAAAGTGGCACAAACTAAAGGAGAAGAAAAAACACCTTAACACTGTTTTCACCTCAGTTTGAGTAAATCAGAGTTGGTAGGTTCAAATAACATTCTACAAAAAGTAGGGCTCATTCAGAGCAGAAAAGTGAAAGCAATTCCTTAGTCCTATTTACATGGAGTTGCACCTAAAACCTGAACACTTAATTCACTCCATTTAATTAATTTATTCCCACAAAGCCACTGCCCAGGTGCTACAGTAACTCAGAGATGCCCAGATCCTTCATTTCCAGCACCTGGAGTTTGCTAAACTTCCTAACCCCAGAGATTACCCTACAGCAAGGTTAAACTGAAGCTTCAGGCTGGCACAGGAGACATCAGGGAAGGGACAACACTGGTCAGGATGGCATGTCCTGCTTGCAGTGCTAATCTGCCCTAGACATCTGTTTTCAGGATAGAGCTCCTGCCCAAGCAATTCAGGAAGGCAATACCATTTTTCTAACAGCTATCCATACCCAAATCCTTCCCAGTTCTCCACCCCACTGTTGCTTTCCCAAAGAAGCTCTCCACATCATTATCCCTAGATGCTGAAGGGGGTAGGAGGTGTGTACACAGAGACTGTTTTAACCTTCATTTGAAAGCAAGCCAGTGGAACACATCACAAAATAGACAACACCCAGCACTACTAAACAGACCTAAACCCTTCTGAATCATGCCCTGAAAGGTAACTGGCCCATTTCCATTCCTTTCTAGATACTCTGCTATCAGTCTAATAAATGAAGAGTAAAAACTCGCTTTGAATGAGACAGACAACAGTATTGTATTGAAAGTAGTTTCTATATGTAAAAATTTGTAAAATACCTTGGGGGTGGGGGGGATAAAAAAAAAACAACACACACATCCCACCAAGCTTTGCCCCATGATTTCAGATATATGGAACATTCACTAAAGTTCTGTCAATGGGATCTAGTACTTATAATAATCAGTAGAAAGATTATTCAATGTTTGTGTGAAGCACCTCCACTATTAACGCTTCTCAAGTCTTGCTAGAAAGAAGGGGGCAAGAAAGAAATTTCCCTAGACACTGGAAATGGAGAAGGTTCATCTTGTGTCAAGCCTTGGATTCTTCCTCCTGAAGAAGAAAGGGTTTTTCCTGTGAACACGGAAGACTTTGTATCAGCTGGCTCATGGAAGTATAACTAACTAAAAGTGATGGGATTAAACAGAGTAGGAGGCAGGGGAAGAGATGGCTATCTGGAAACATTTAGTAAAAGTGGGTATATTAGGCTGTGGAATAGTCCCTCAAGGGAAATGGCTGAGGCCTATTGATTGACTCTTTCTGAAACTACCTAGACAAAGGATGGGAAAAAAATTACACCATAGTACAGCCCTCCATCTGCAAGGAGCAGAAAAGACAGTTTTCAGTAAGCCTCTTCCACCACTAATTTTGATGGCTCCTTATTTTGCTGAGCTCTCTGGTGATAGAAAATGAGTTCTGCTTGACAATTTGTGGCTAGGGGGCAGGGAGCATCCCATGAGTCTCATGATGAAAACTTAAACTCTCCCCCATCATGTTGCCCAGATGTGGGTACAGACTGCAAGGCAACAAATAGGTTTCACTGAACTCACACAATCTTTGCTATGACTAAAGGGTCAAGAAGTTGAGACAGTTTCAAGAACAATACGAAAAAAATAATGTATTTGGGAGTGGGTTTGTCCCCTTTGAGTGACTCAATTGTTTATTAGTAAGTATGGACTTTACTGCCCTGTGAAAAAGGCTACAGGGGAATAGAAAGTTCAAAACCAATTAAAAAGGCTTATCAGATGGGAGCTGACCCCAAGGATCTGTGTAATTACAAAAACATCACCATAAAATCCACCAAGGAGTAACAAAAAACTTAAATAAGCTTTAAAGACATAAAAGTTACAGGCTGCATCCTTGACCCAAACAGATCAACATGGATTTCTCCAGTCACTGGAACCACTAGGATTTCTATCACTGAAAAATCACCCCCAGCTCTGGAACTGGCTCTGGTAGTACAAGAACCTTGTGATGTGAATGATACAGACCTGCCCTGAGCTTACTACTTAATATCTCCCTTTGACAATAATATTAAATAGTTAAAAATAAAATAAAATGTATCTTCCCAAAACAAAGTTGTGAATTCTCTGAAGTCTGAATTGGCTTATGCTTGTTTCTTGTATTCCTACACAATCACCTGCCCATGTCTGACTGAACACACAATTACACAAGCCTTGTGGTCTGGCTCAGTATGATCATTCTTTTCTTAGTTATGATCACTTTGTGGCACTGAACAGTCCAATCCTTGGTTAGTAATTCAAGTAGATTTGCAATGAAGGAAAGATAGTGACAAACACACAGGACTGAAAATGCACTGTCCATCCACGTTCCTCCCTCAAAAGAAGTTAAAACACCCAAAAAAAGTTCATTTTTCATGAAAAAAATAGTTACGAGCACAAAGTAGGAATGGTAGCACATTGGGGTACACTAATTTTGTGCACAATTTGTCTGGAGACCCTTCCACAGGGAGACAACATACAAAAGTTACTGCTGTACATTGAAACAGCATTTTATAAACCGGAGAGCCCAGTTCAGGCTTACAGCGATTTTTCACTTGTCCTTTCTGTTTCCCCAACTGCATTTCCAATGTTTTGCATATGGCTACATCAAAGCTAAGCATAAATAAAAAATTAACATCCAAAGAGCTATTACATCCTATAACAGCGTGCTTGTAAAGTGTACATAAATAAAAAGTGACCTTTTGTTTAAAGCTTACGGTTTCAGCTCTGCAGCTTTAAGAGAAATTAATAAAAAAAACTCAATTAAGTTGTATTAAATCAGAAAATGGTAGGAAAACGTTCACAGCCAGAGCTGTAGCTTCTCATTTTTGTGCTTTAAGTGACCACTTTTCCTTGAAAGTTGCCTTAAATTTGTTGTGTTCCACAAGAATGTTGTATGGAAATAGTTTTCCAAAGACAATCAGTTTGAGCAAAGCAAATGGTGACAGATCCTCCAATTCAATGTTTTGCAGCTCAGCTCATTCTTTCAATGTTTATCTGTCCACACCAATCATTCAAACTTTGGTCTTACCTGCTCCAAACTTGTCTAAATCACTCAAGATTATTCTTAAGTGGTGTCTGGCACCAGCTGACAAAATTACTGGAAAGCTTTTCTCAGCTCCAGGGAGGGTAAAAGCCACAGCATTTGTGTATTAACTTTCCTTTGTATTTAGTCCATCTGAGAGATTTGAATCAGTCCCTCCCCACATCACTGTCAAAATACTGTGTACCATTAGTAACTCCAACCATATTCTCACTGTTATCAGATATTCAGCAAAGTCCAGGAAAACTATATGCAACAAGAACCTCTCCACAAATATGTCCCCCCTGAAGTTTTTCTGCTCTCCTGAAAATAGAGATATTCTATTCATGTTATCATTTCCTCACCTTCCCTTCTCAGTTGTTTTGCAACTCAGAGGGAGAAACACAACGTATTCTTAGTCAGCCAAAGGAATTGCTGGCTTTTCCTGCCAGCAAGAGGAACAAAATATGCTTTTTAAAACCTCAAGCATCACACACTTGCGAACAAGTTGCAGTAAAACTGCAGCAAAGAGCCAGACACCAGCGATGCTGTTGCTGCTTCTCCCACACCCTCTCACTGCAGAATTTGGCAGGGAGAAAAGAACAGACACAGCAGCAACACGGAATGTCCAGGGGGCACAGAGACCTGTGCACTTGGGAGAGGGGCTGTGCAAAATGTGCTAACATGTCACAGCAGAGCACACTGAAATGGCAAAGATGGGACCGTCTGGGGCATCGTGAGTCTGTTTCCTAATGGTTATGGATTCTGCCGAAATGCTAATGTTTGCACTAAAGGCCCTCTCAGCAATATTTTGCAGCCTGAATAACTCTTTATTTTGAACTGTTTAATTAGTTAATGAGGTTGGGGAGAAGTCCATCTTAGGGATCATTAGTTAAGGCTTTAAAATACGGAGACTGAAGAAAATTACTGTCTGAGGAAGTGGCAAAACTTCCCCACTCGTCAGCTAAACACGTAATTACACCAAGTGCAAGAGCTGCACTACAATTTCTTGGTCTTGACGTCCAGTCCTGGGCCAGGCAAGGTACAGGTACATAACCTGAGGCAGGTGGTTGTGACTTAGGAGTCCCCCATGCAGCTCAAATCCATGGAGCAGTGACAATGCAGAGGGAAACAGCACACCTCAGCAAGCAGAGCTGACGAGTGTGTTTCCTCTCTTAATGACCCCAAAGAGTCAATCTCCTCACAGGTGTTTAACCATCACAAAGTGTAGATTCAAGCATGTTTTTAACCATAGGAAATGTTACCTTGCATTTACAGAGGGAGACAAAAATTGGGGGAGAAAGTTCTGATTAGTCAACCACAGCATTTAATTTTACTTGATAATACAACTAGCAGAAGCAATAAATAAATAAATTTTAAGAAAAGTGTGTTTTCCGTTTCTGCTCTCCACCTAGACCAATTTTTTTTCTTATGGCACTGTAAAAATGTGCCAGTTTTGTGAAGGAGGGCGGAAGGTAGAGACAGGGAGGTGAGTAACTCCACAAAGTTAACACAAAGGTGAGTTATCTGAGTAGGAGGTGTATCTAAACAAATAGTTATTTAGTCCCTAGAGATCTGTGTAGAGTCTATGCTTCAGGTTGGGCTGTTTATACCTGGAGCACTTCTTAATTATTAAATTTTTATAAGCTATTTACAAGCAGGACTTTAATATAAATTGCAGATCTAAACCCCATTACAAGCACAAACGTACTGTTCCAGGAGACCAGTTATTCCAGGAGTTTAATATAATACAAGTCTGCAGTTTTTCTAAAGCAGCTAGTTTTAATCAGGTCTGCACTTAATACACGACCTCTTTGCTTTAGCCACTATAAGCTAAAACCACTCAGCTGTGTACTGAATTATCACACATTGCTTGTATGAACAGACAGACAAACACACAGGTAAGTCTCCAAAAAGGGATTTACAGATAGGCCACATATTGTACCACAGACAACACAAGAAGCAGGAGTTAACTAAACTCTGCTACTGTGAGGGCTGGGGAAGAAGGAATGATACTTGGCCAAAAACTCCCTTGAAAACACAATGAAGCTTAGCTGGAAACAGACCCAAGGAAAAGAAGAAAGTGATTCAGGGAAGAAAATACTCACAGAGCAGCTTGAAAAGAGCATTGCTAACATCAGGGTTCTTGCATAACACAACTGCAATGAGACTCAACACTGGGATTTCATTCAATGTCTTGTTTTCCCAAAACAGAGTTGATGGGGGAATTAGCCTTTTGTCTATACCAGAACGCAAAACTATTACAGCAAAGGTCAAAAAAGGAACTAACAACTGCCTGTCACCCCTGTTTTGCTAAAATCAGCTTACTGCATGCTGAAGTTCCTGTGAAAGTCTATATTCCTCTTTCATTCGGAAGTCTCATCCTTATTTTGTTACCTAACTGAGATCTAAGAGCCTCACCACAAGCACCTCTTGAGAGAATCAGAAAAACCTGGCCCCAGCCCACCATTCTTCTACTCCAGCTAAGATGCATTTCACACAGAAACAAGAAAGCTTTACACTTCATGGGGAAAACTATGTTTCTGGAAATAATGTTCACATTAGGCTGCCTTTTTGTCTCTTCTCTCTCAATTCCACTCTGAGTAGCTTAGGGAAACACAAACAGATCGCAGCTTTCATATCTTCATACCTCCAGCTGTAGCCTCTGCTATCTCTACTCCAAGTCCTAAATTTCCATAATGTCATTTCCTATGCTACCTGTTCTTCCCAGAAAGCTGCTTCCTTAATAAAGTGACTAAGGGCAGCACCTTTACAGTGCTGAAACAAATCAGGGAGTACCACTGCCCAGTTTTGGGGGTTTTTTTTTCTCTCTCCAGGTTTCAGTAACTTTTCAGGAAAACACCTCCTTGCAGACCATTAGAAGAGGAAACACAGCTAAGTAGTAAAAGGCCAGTTCATTACACTTGTGGGGATGAGGAGAATCAATGACTGCTCTATTGCAAATAATTTTCTTAACAGTTATAGGAAGTCAGGACAAGCAAAGGTATTTCTTGAGCTTTCAACACCACCAGAATAATCTCTCTGTGGTACTTACCTTAAGGTTTGGGACACTATACCAAAATCAAGTTTCCTTGCTGGCTAGCTGGAAGATCAACTAGCCCTGTTCACACCAAAGTATTCTTTGGTTACAGCCCTAATGAAATAAGGCTGTTTTCAAAGGAAGTTCTTACTCAAAATTAAAACTGGAAGTAAATTCCACCCTGAAAGTATTTTTTTTTCCATATGTGCCATTTTCTGTAGCTACTTCATGCTCTTCTATTTTGTTGTCTGGATCAATACAGCAACTGGAAAGATCAACTGGCTTAGACAGGTTTCTACTTTGGGTTTGATGTAAGTTTGGTAACTATCCTCAGTCAGAGGAGATCTTTTTTCCTGCACTTTGGCTGCTGGACATCGCTGGTTTAGAGTTTTAACTACAATAGTTGTGTTCAATATTAACAACTAAACCAAACCCAACCCCAAAAAGCCTTGCTCTGTCCCCACAACTTACTCCTGATAAGTAGAACACATTTGATTTCCTATAACAGCAAAGTGTAGCACTTCAACTACAACCCAGTAGAAACTGAATTGTCCATTTAGTTGAAAAGTTTCAGGTAGTTTATAACACAGAAACAGAAAATGCTGTTTACATTTTAACAGCTTCATTATGCTTTCAATGGCATTTGTGTCTGGGCATTTTGATCAGCACAGGGAGCTCATTAGGTACTGTGAGTAGCTGTATCTACAGAGAAAATGTTACGGGATTTGGAATAAAACCTGTTAAATTACTGCAATCCTTCTACAGTTTTCATTCAATTCTGAATGAAGCATTTTGTCTTCCACAGAGCAAACCACAGATCTTTTACAAAACAAGCCTCTACATTTTTCAGAAGACTATTTCTCCAACAAACTGTCAGGTAGCACCGCGTGAATAATTTCTTTTCAATTTGTCAGCTGAATTAAAACTCAGGAAAAAAAAGAAAAAAGCCCCTCCAGTTCATGCTGAACTGAATTTGAATGGGCTTCATTTTTACCTCATTGAGCCAACAAAATCCAGACTTCAAAAGAGCCCACACCATTTCACTTGACACAGATATTTCCATTAATAAAACGAAAGTCAGATATAACAAAGACTGAGACTTACTGCTTATTTTGCAGCCCAGAGAGAACATCTGGAGATGAGGTAGAGAGTCTCAGTCCCACTTTCTCCCACAAAGATTTCAGGCCATGTCCCACTTCACCACACACACAACATACCACAGCCAAACACCTACAGATAGAAATATTGTTTCCACTTTGCTCAAACAATGATACTTAATGACATTTTAACATCAAAATTTTAACATGGCCTAGAACAGGGCCAAGAAACAAGACCTCCTAAGTGATACCTTCAGTGCACTTACAAAAGTCCTTCCCTTCAGCAACTCAGGTCTCTCTTTTCACAGAAACGAAGCCCCCAAGAAGAGAGTAAGAGCAAGGCAAACCCATACCCTCTTATCATCAGGCTCCTGAGGGCACTAATGAGCCTTAATTGCCCTGATGAGCCTCAGCTGGGACTCCCAATCACCTTGTTGCCCCTAATGGATGGATTGGCTGCACCTGCAGGACAGCATGGCCAGTGAAGAACAAAAGAGTGGTTCACACCATCATGGAAATTTAAGTTAAAAAAACTAATGCCAGAATATTGTAAAAACAAACTAAAAAAAAAAAAAAAAGCTTCCACTCTACAGAGATTATATTCAGCAACTTGCTTCTCTTTGGTTTGATTAGGAGGTTTAAAAGGTCACAACACACCACGGAGTATTTGCAACCTGGAAATGAGTCTGCTTGCAGAGCACAGGGTTGAAATGTCTTGCTGAAGCAGCCTGTTCTTCTTGCACCTAAGACATTGAAACTGTAGGCTGACACATGGAGTTTTATGTCTGCAAAGCATTTTCTGAGCTAGCATAATTATATTTGAAGCTGTAGCATGATATAAACTGCTTTTAAGCCCCATAAAAAGCCCGTGGTGGTCTGCACAACAAACTTTTCTAGTGCTATAAGCCACGTATTAGTCAAGAAAAAATGTCTAGTTTTAACCTTTTCCATCAAATACTCAGAAATTTCAACAAAATCACCCACTTTTTTCCATATGCATTTTTAATGTCGAGGACACGTCACAAGTCATGGGAAAAAATTCGCTGCCACAATTCAACCAGCTCTGGTAAAGAGCTATTTCTCTAGGAACAAGGGCCCCAACAGTGCTGAAAAAAACCACCCCTAAATATAGCACGTGCAATAGTGAAATTTGCTCCTATTACTTCAGACTCCTGGGATCAAGACACCAAGTTAGTCATAAATGCTCTGTGACATTAAGTTTTCCAAAGATACCAAAGCTTTGACTAGTAAACCATAAATTTATGGACACCAGAAAACCCCAGTAGGCAAAATTGAATCTATAGGTTAGCAGAGGCAATTCCAGTGATATAATTTTATTAGCCCCTTACTGCTTCACAGCTCAGAAAGCAACGAGCATCCAAACTAAAGCAGTATCTCCACACCAGATAAGATTTTGTAGGGAGCTGTGTGAGCCTTACAAGAAAAAGGAATACAGATTACACAAAGCTCTGTGTGAGAAACTGAACCATTTCTATCTTTTTTGCAACCATACAGTCTCGCTGCCAGTGGGAGTGCAAAATGATAGGGTGCATTTCTCTCCATCCCAGGCAGACAAGCCAAGCCTGTACTTGCAAACAGCCCTGAAGGTTCCCTGCATGAGACCCCCCAGCAACCCCTGGCTCATTTGGGGGGAAACAAACCTCCCCTGGGCAAACTCTGGTGGGAGCTCACAGCCAGTTGCATCGCTTTCACATATATGTGAAATGGATAACGATGCTCTGGAGGAACTGGACTACAGCTATAAAGAAATGGGGTTCTCACAATGGAGATTATCTCTCCAAGGTCCCCCTCTGCTCCTGCCACTGCTCCAAGAAAGCATCTCCTGCTACTTCTTCCCAGGATCTACTCCATGTCTTTGAAAGACTCTAAATAAAGATACTATCTGACCAGCAGTTAACAACCAGCTTGTTAGTTAATAGCCTGGGGGAATCTGAAGGTGTTTTATGCTCTAATACTCTCTTCATTAACTGTAGTAACAACCAATTTCAAGGTGATTATTGCTATTATAAGCTATGATCAATTTTTTAAACATGTTTCCATTTTTATCCAGCTCAAATCTGGTGCAGCAGAGCAAGGGGAGCAGCTGTGTTGAGAATTAGACTTTTCCCCAGATTAATATCTGATTTTCCATCAAAGAGAATACAGGACACATTCTGTTAGGTTTGTAATTGTTTCTACCATAAACCTTCACCACACTGAAATATGATCGCTAATAATTTTTAGTTTGAACTTCCTATACATAATCCATCTGACTAGATGGTCCTCAGCAAAAGCCGTTAAAGCAATTTGTTTCACTTACGTAGAGGAATAAATCAGCGCTTAATTATCTGTGGTTTATTATTAACAGCACTGGTGAGCTGACCATATGCCATGACTTCATCTTTTCACACAGAAAAATGAGAGTATACTGATTGTTTTTATTATGTCTTTCAACACTCAGCCAGGGTTCCAATGAAATGAAGACTGAGAGTTTTGCAATGTTACTCAATGCTAAATAATAATATCCTACAACTCTCTGCCCTGGCTTTTAGGATTCACCTTTATATGCTCTTTTACTGGAAGCACTTACTAACGTGTCTCGTGGCAGAAGAAGATATAAATACACCTTAGATTGTTTCAAGGAGATATATGATATGTAGCATAGTATATTTCTTTGTGGGCCTTCAAATATACTGGCTTCAAAACATGGCATATGTTCAACTCCAGAATACTTGAGAAACAGTGTGCATTTAATGTAAAGACCAGAGAGACACACCTTCTTGATTTTTTAGACTTAATTGAGTCCATGCTGCAAACCCTTATGAAGTCAGTGCAGTACCAAATAACACAGGGTTTGATCCTCTGCCAGGACAGCCTTAAACTCTTTAGTAGACACAGCGGCAAAATAAAACTTTCTTGAAAACATTACGGATTGATGAACTGCTTTGGAACTGGTCCAGCTGCCCAGACTTTCTCCACTCCAGATAGACCCAAAATGAACCAAAGGTCTTTTTGAGATGCAAGCTTATGAACCATGGTGACAGACACAAGCACAGCCTCAATTCAGCCAATAGCAGGTGGTTTATATTTGTCAAAACAGGAGCAGAGAGCCTTCAAACTCAAAGGCAGCTGGGAAGTTGTTACCTCTTGGATAATGAAAAGACTCTCCTGTACCTGACATGTTTCTGGGGAGAGGTGGATTTTATTACCCTGTAAGCCAGCAGGTTCATTCTTGGATATATTTAACCAAACATTTGCCTGGATGGTCACACTCAAAGAGTTGTGGTCAATGACTTGATGTCCAAGCAGAGAACAGTGACAAAAGGTTGGTATTGTCAGTGACACAGACAGTGGGATCAAACGCACCCTCAGCAGGTTTGCTGATGACACCGTACTGGAGGGGAGGGATAGCATCCAAAGCGACCTGGAAAGGCTTGAGAATGGGACCATCCAAACATCGTGGAGTTCAACAAGGCCAAGTACAAGGTCCCACAGCTGGGCCAGGGCAATCCCAAGCACAAATACAGGCTGGGCAGAGAATGGATTGAGAGCAGTCCTGGGAAGGAAGATTTGGAGGTAGTGGCAGACGATGTACACTTGCAGTCCAGAAGGACAACTGGATCCAGGGCTACATTCAAAGCAATGGACAGCAGGTAGAGGAAGTTAATTCTGCCCTTCTACTCTGCCCTTGTGAGACCCCACCTGCAGTGCTGCATCCAGCTCTGAGGTCCCAGCTGAGATGAGTCCAGAGGAGGTCACCAAGATGATCAAAGGGGCGGAACACTTCTCCCATGAAAATGGACTGAGGGAGTTGGGGCTCTTCAGCCTGGAGAAAAGAAGGCTCTGGGAAGACCTTATAGCAGGCTTTCCAGTATCTAAAGGGGTTGCAAGAGAGCTGGAGAGGAACTTTTTACAAGGGCATGGATTGACAGGACAAGGTGGAATGGCTTTATACTGAAAGAGGGTAGGTTTATACTAGATGGTAGGAAGACATTCTTCACTGTGAGGGTGGTGAGGCCCTGGCACAGGTTGCCCAGAAGAGCTGTGGATGCCCCATCCCTGAAAGCGTTCAAGGACAGGTTAGACGGTCCTCTGAGCAAGCTAGCCTAGTGGAAAGTTTCCCTGCCATGGAAGTGGGGTTGGAACTAGATGAATTCCATCCCAGACCACTTTATGATTTAAAACCACAGGTAGACTTTAAGTGGAGGTCTCGGACATAGTGAGGAGACACAATGTGCCCACCAACCAAGAGTCAGAAAATTAGCAGGTACTAACTCCAATGCAAGAGCCAACATCAAGAGGAATGGAAACCACAATCTCCTTCACTAACACCTTCAGGCTTCCCATCCCACACCACAGAGAAGAAAGTGCAGCACTCCTGCTAGATCATTCACTCTTGTGTCACCCAAAAGAGTTCCTTAATATCCCTCTCCTGATGTGCGTTTCATGACTAAATCTCCCACACACTTGGAATTGTGCTGAGACCATCTGCTCTTTCCTCACAAGTGGAGGGTAATGACTTTGCTCAGCCTGACTCAGCACCCGAAGGAGTTGCTCTTCTTGTTAATACAGGTGTGGGGGGAGGAGGGGGAGGAAGCTAGGCCAAAAATTAGGACTCTCTTTACAACTAAGGCTCTTGCTCCTCCAGAGAATTACTGATGTCTCCCTTCTCCCTCCTTGCAAGCCCGGGCACTTGCTGACTGTCAGCTGACATCCTCCCCAGAGGAGGCACCACTGACATATCTTGGTTGTTTTCAGGTCTGAAGCAGCCACATTCCCTCTCCAGACCTGGATTCTCTGAAGGAAAAAATTCTCTGAGCAGGAGTGAACGTACCAAATTTCCTCCTTCTCAGGACTCTTAAACCCTCAGCTTGCAGTACTGTACTTTTAGTCTACCTGTGGTCACAGGCTGGTTTTAGGCATAGAGCACTTCAAAGGTGAGTGGCAAAGGGCTGTTCCAGTAACATGATGGAGACAGGAGATGAACAGGTAGCTGGTCATATCCTCCTCCCCATTCCTATATTGTCACATTCAGATCAGGGACATCTTAGTTCTTCTCATCCTTGGGACAATCAAATAATCAGCCCATGCAATCAAGAAGCCTTGAACCAGTCCTATTAAATCAGCATTGTAAGCAGGATGTAGATGAACAGCCTTGTGCATCAACATCCATAATCTCTGTTACCTGTTTGCTGTCACAAGTCATTCATTTAAGGCTTCCATGGAGATTTCAAGAACCACTTACAACTTACTTTGTTGCTTTTTTTCCTCTTCTTAATTGGCTTTGGAAAAACTCTCTTCTACCCCAGTAACTCCAGTCTTGTGACAAGGGGAGGAAAAGTTAGTCTTGTCTCTGGGCATGGCTTTATTTTCAGACAGGAGGGGAAGAAGCCTCACAAACTCATGGCCTGAGTAGCCACAGGTGTGAACTTGGAGGAGACTGGTAATCTATCAATCCTTTCAGTTTCCTGAAAAGATTTCACTTGAAAGAAAGCCGCAGTCCAACACCTGTAAATAGTATTTTGAACACTGCTGTTCCTCCATGGACCTCAAAGGGCAAATTGAATGGAAATGACATACAGCATACCAAGGCACCATCCCCACAGCAAGCACCATAAAAATGGTTAGACTGAACAATAAACTGAGACTAGACCATCATGTGCCTTCCCTCAAGTCACTGCAGCTCCAGGAAAAGCATCCAGTATCTGGACTCGAGCACATGTGCAACCTGAAACTGCAAGCTACAGCACTGATGTAAGTGAAATAACATCAGTTTAAATAGGATGTCACTTGTAGGGGAAGATCCTCATTTTCCTAATTGGTCTGGATCAAGGCCTTAGATGACTGGCCCTTTGTACCTGTTTTAATTACATTGTCTCTCACTATAGGTATTATAAATGAGATCTAGAGGTTGGATTTGTTCAGAAAAGGGGGAAGGGATCTATATTTGGCACAAAGAATCCTTCTCCAATGTCAGGTGCGTGTATTTTTTTTATCTTTTCTTTTTTAACATCAACTGAATGGAAAGGAAAGGGTTGTTGCTTCCAAAAACTGTTCACTACCCATTACTGCTAAACACTTGCTGATCTCGTAATCATCACATTCATCAGTTGCTGGATGTCATCTCATATTTTCCATAGCTCTTGGCATCTCTGTGTGGTACTACCAATTAATGGCAGCAGCATGTTGACCTCCAGCTGCCAAGTGCTGCTGGCCAGCACCCTAAACTTTTGGGTGGTTCTTCACCCTGGCAGAAAGAACTGTTTCCAGTGTAATCAGGTCATCTATGAGCAAAGGAAAAAGAGAAATGGAGATTGTTAACACATACATCTGTAGGAGTGATATATCAGCAGAGAAAAAGTGCCTGGGCCAGCCCCTCAGCTGGTGCAAATCACTCGATCATTGGAGAAGAGCACAAGGCTAGGAGATTCATGGCAGCCTAAGACCTGGTCTTAATTTTCCTCAGCCTTGCTTCTATGATTTACACTTGTGCTGAGCAAATGACACAGGGTGTCAAATGCTATCAAGCTGATTGATGCTGTAAACAAGGACTAAGTGTGCATAAAATACAAAGGCAGGGAAGAATCAGGCCCTGTGTATTCATTAACAGCCCCCTGGCTTCTCATGGGATAGAGCTGATACATTGCTCCTCACTTCCAAGTGAGGGAAACAGCTCTAGGTCAGCTCTGTTCCTACTGACAGACTCAGGGGAGTTTGAGTTGGTTTCTCCTCATCTTACCCCACAAGCTTCCTTCTTACACCCGAAAGGTATTTTACAAAGATACCTTGCAAATCTCCCCCTAAATGCAACAGACTAAATCCTGTCCCCAGTTAAGCCTTTGCCAGTGTCTGTAACCAGATTTCACCTGCCCCTGTACAGAGAGCACAGAGGTGTGAAGATGGTCTGTGGCACATCTTAGCAAAGCGTGCCCTGTGATCTATGAGGGCACCTGCCACCAAAAGGAAAACCATCTCTGGTTTTAGGCTCAAAATGCCTTACCTGGTGTAATTCAGCTTGCCTACACTGAACTCCAGGTGTTTATCTGCACCACATCATACAGACTGAGTCCTTAGCAGGCGTGTATCCACTAATTCCTCTCCTATTTCCAAACTATATTCTGATCAGCCTGCGTGGGGCTTTTTTCCTCATATAGTAAACCTTGCTGAAAGTGCCTCTGTTCCAGGGCACTCTTTTGAAATATGTCTCAGCTTCCAAGGGTAATGAACTCTTTTATAATAAACGCCTCGCTGTAATGTGAACAATACTTGGCTTCCAGGAACTGCCTTATAATTACACAGCTCAGTATTGCATGTCAGAGGTTTGCTTCATCTTTAATATTTTATGAAGAAATTCAGATTCTGACAGTAAAAGTATTTAACCCAGAGGACCTAGAACCCTGACTATTATTTTGCAAAGTAGCCATCCAGCTACACTTTTGTGCACCACCATTATCCCTGGTGCATACTCACACTCTTTGATACTCTCTAAGTAGACACAACCACATGCTGTCCAGATGGAAACCTGGCTGCATCATTACATTATATTGAAATAACCCAATACCACCTGTTTCTGCTGGGGTTCCTGCCAACATTTTCCCATAAAACATTTATTTTGCTAATATTTTAGTTGGTCACCACAGAAGGACACTTGAAGTTAAAGATTTACCATGTGTGCAGCCACGAGGAAAACCCTTAAAAAGAAAAGCAACAAAGCTAAGGAATAGCTAATGCCTATTGTTTAAAAGGTGGATGTTCACCTAGGCACTAGGTATTAACACTCTGCAGGGACCCAAAACCAAACACAGGTTTTTGGCAGTGTACATCAAGTGAATTATCTTAACTGTCTTGCTACTCACCTCTCATATAATTAAAGAAAACCTTTCATGTGTGGAGTGGGACTAATATACAATAACACTAATGAAAACTTTTTTTTTTATTATTATTAATCTGCGATGTTATAAAACTCCCAGTCTCCTTCCTCTCCCCCTCTGCAGATAAAACAGCTTCTCCTCGGTGAGTCTGTATAAATGAGAAAGGCCTTACAACTCCCAGCCTGCTCAGGATGTTTGAAGTATTTATTATATACCTTCTACAACAGCAATAGGATTTTTTTTATTTAGAAAAGATATTTTTAGAGACATTTTACTTTAAAAAAAAAAATAAGGCAATAACTACTGGATTTATCAAAGGCATTTGATAAAAATTTTCCCAGCATGTGATCACTCAGATATATCTTATACTTTTCAGTGCTGATCTCTGTTTGTAAAAAAGTCCAAACGGTAGCTGAGCATCATAAAAAGATCTTTTTCTCAAATATAAATATTCTATTTGAAGAACATCAAAGGTTATTAACAACCCACTACTCCCAGTACATTTGCTGGGTATCAATTATTACTATTTAATTTTTAAACTTGCTGTCCTCTGAAGGGAGAAGTAACAATGCCATATAAAGTGACCAACAGAACCCCACAAAGACCCAGCAGTGTAGGTTGAACACACATGAATTATTTGGCAAATATAGGCACATCAGTAGAAAGAATGGATGTGATCCAAAACCAAAATGCACAAACAGAATAAACATGTACAAAGGAAGGCAGTAATCCCTAATTACAAGTGAGAATTTCTTCAGCTGTAAGAAAACTGCCTTACAAGAGGGGGAAAAGAGTTGGAAAAATTAGAATGTGATGCTTTTTCTGGAAACTTTGATTGAATATATTTAAGATACCTCCAATTCCATTAAACTGCAAAATTAAGCAATAAAAATCCACCAGAAAAAAATAACAGTAATTAAAAAGAAGAAGAGTGTATAAAAACAGCTTCAAGTTCACTTGCTTGGATTTGTACTAAATATAGCCTGAGCCATTTTTATCATGTCTGAGAAACAGAATACTTTTATAGGTTGTAAAGGAATAGTACGAGAATTGAAAGGAAAGAGAAAGGGAGCAGTCATGAGTTTGGCCCCATTTTGTTCCTTTCTCCTTTTCATCTTCATTCCACATTCCATTCCCAATAAAATCCCCCATTTATAACCAAATCCCTGGCTGCTGGCACAAAAGTAATTTAAATTTTTGCCTATTTTTAAAAAGCCAACTTATAACCTGCAATCATTACAGTAATTGATTAAATATCACAAGCAAAGCAAAGTACCTATTTGACAGCTTCTATTCATGGCCACATACCTTCCCTGCAGACAGGTAGTTAGATAATTAAGCAATCCATTTCGCTGCATATATGCTATATACAAAAGAAACTGACACACAATGAATCTTGCTAAGCTTTTGTTCAACATATGAAATACTGGATAATCACCTTTTTTATGAAAGCACTTGACCTTTAAATTGATATCCCCCCCAAAAAGATGGTAATCGCTACTCAAAGAGATATTGAATGCGCTGCGGCTAATCCAGAAGATCATTGCCCATTAGTCATTATTAGATTTTTTGAATCTAAAGGTGAGCGTTTGATTATAACAAAGAGAAAAAGAAAACACTATTTAGGTTGCTGTGAATGCCTATACTTTTCTCCTTGCAAATCACAGTGACAATCAGAGTTATAGACTGCCTGTAACATGAATATCATTTACGCATTTGATCCCTACTCAGAGAGCAGCTTTAAAAGCTTTGAATGACAGAAAGCAAGATTATCAGTGACAGCGATTTTAAATATTACACATGTTGCCTGTATCACAAGTGTTTTTCTTTAGCAGCTGATGACTATTAAATTCTTTTGTATAATACATTGGAAATACTGTGGGTTTTTTCCCTCTGTTTGGAAAAAAAATGTAACAAAAATGTTTAAATGCAAAGGAGAAACTGTACAGCCCTCTGAAAAAAAAGACACCAAATACTATTTTTTCCTCTTACTACATTTTAACTGTTTCCCTGTTCACCTTTTAGGTAACATCACTAATCATATGCTGCATCCCAGAAATGAGATTTCAGCCACATGGTACAACACTGGCTGGATGACCATGCTCAGAAGGAAGTGGTTATTGGATCATGCTCTACCCAGGGGCTGGTGACAATTGGGTGGAACCTGTGCTGGTTCCCATCCTTATCACTGACCGGGGGAGGTGATGGAGAGCACTCTCAGCAAGTTTGCAGACACCAAACTGGGGCATCTATTGATATACCTTCAGCTTGGGGGTGCTATCCAAAGGCCAGAGGTACTTTTGTGAAATTCAACAAGGACAAATGCAAAGTCCTGCCCCAAGAAAGTAAGTCCTGGACACAGTACAGGTTTGGGACAGGCTGGCTCTGTAGAGGAGAGGGCCACTACATGTTTTCCACTATATATATATATAATCAAGAGCAGATCAGAAACTGCATTCTTACAGTAAAAAGCTTCACCAAGCACAAAATTGAAAAATCTTTTTGAGGGAAAAAAAAAAAAGAAGACAGTGTGTTTTTACACTTGTTTATTTTAAGCCTGTTAAGCTGCATGGGTATTTCACCAAGCTACTTGTGATAGATTACATATTAGGTTTTTGCATTAGAGGTTACATTTAGCACTCTTGGGCTTGAAGCAAAACTATTTTGGGAATTCTTTTCATGTAAGAAGACAACCTAGATGACATTAAAAGTCTGGCCTTCAGATCTGGTAAGCTGAGATTTTCAAGCAGTCTCTTTCCAGTGAAATGCTCCCAGTATTCTTCATGACTGTTTTGCCAGCGTGGGTGCCCAGACACACATGTGCCAGTCAAACACATTTTCAGTCTGAACCTCTCCCACATTTACATGTCAGACCTGATACCTGCCTAATTACTGTCTGCAGGACACAGCACATTCAAATTTGACTCGATTTTTCCTCCAAGATTCCACAAGCTGATTTCAGGATGTATTGAAACATTCCCCACCAGGAATTCTCTCGTTGTTGGCTACAGTGGGCACTGGCTTAACCAGCCTCAACCAGAGCCAAATTCCTTGGTGTGTGTTGGTGCAGTGCATCGCACCTTCCACCCTGCAATGCCTGAGTACCTTCTCCAGTGAGCAGGATTAAAAAAAACACACAGAGTTTTTTTTAATGTTACCCCAGAATTTTACTCCCTGCTTTTCACAAGAACTGACAATCATCACATACACAAGTTTTCTAAATGAAGTAAATGCACTATTATCGCGTAAGAGCAAAATCCAGTAAATTATTTAAGTAGAAGCTGAATGCCTACAGAAAGAATTGTGGCTCCTAATCCTACTGGGTGTTTTCCCAACAGAGTTTAAGGTTCCCCCTTGTATCTAAAGCTCTCCATCTGCATGTCTGTAAAACCTCCCCCAGTTGGAACAGCTCAGAAACTCTCTGGGAGCCTTAGAAAAAAACCAGCAGACATTTTTCCACACTTGTAATGATAATTTGCTGCATGAAAGGTAATCAATATCTACAGATCCAAAGAGCACCTGGCATCATTGTGCTACAGCTGTTAAGAGTTCACCTTCAGGATAAAGCCTAAGGTGAAAGACCTCACCATCACTCCAAAATGATAAATATTTGTTGCATCGCCGCTTCGCAGAACTAATCATTATGCCTATAATAATTACCCTGCTTTTGTCTCTCTCACTCCCTCCTGAGCAACAGGGCTTTGTCCAGCCTTGCCCAGGCTTCTTGCCTACCTCCTCCTTTGCTGTTACTGTCCATGATTTCTTTTGTGATGTTTCCATAGAAAATTGCTGCCATATAAACCCAGGAACAGCTGACAAAGTGGTTTCTGTGAAACATCAAAAAATAAATCACTAATCTTATTGCATTTGTGACCCCATGGCACCAAGATCTCCATGATTAAAAAATTTGCTTTAGTAAATAATATCATCATTTATCTTTATTGAGGACATAACCCAAAAAGGGTAAAGTTTTCCCTCTTTCATACAAACAAAATATTAGCACCATTATTATTTATCATTTGCTGTAGCCTGTGCTTCGCAGTGCTAGACTTTATAAACAGGGCTTGTTTTGCTCAGAACAGGAGCAGAAGTTTTCATCTGTGGGACAACATGAAAAGACCCTGGAGAGACAGTAGAGGTGTTTTGAAAATTTCCTTGTGAAAGAAAAGAGGAGAATCTGAAACAAGATCTTAATTTATTAATCCCTACAACAGATGATCCTGTATTTCTTCATTTTATCCATAATATTTAACTCTACATATATCTTTCAGCCACAGACTGTTCTTCCTCAAGACCCCACCTGAACAACCTGCAGTCAAATTCCTTCCTGCCCCTATCCACAAACATAAATTGAGTTATGCACAATGGAAATAAGAAATGCAGGCGTGTAAATAATCACAGCAGAAGCCCTCATTAAATTCTTCTGAGAGACCAACTCTGATGCTGAATGCACTCATAAATACAGGGATTTTTTCTACTTAAGAAAATCAGCAGTATTGAAAGATAATAATGATGTTTTAAATGAGAGCTACATATATCTAGGCATACATCTGGGACGTTTGGGTTTTTTTTTTGACTGTACCTTTATGTACTGAAATATAAAACTACCTGTCTGTTCTAGGCAGCGGTATGAAATGTAGTCATTTCCTCTTCAAAATCCTAAAAGAGTTCCCTAGCATTTAAAACTAAAATGAAATTGCTCTACCATGCTAATTTATTCTTTACACAGGTTATTCAGGTGTCTGTTTGTAGGGAAAAATAGCAAACATAGATATATTTTGGTATTAAAACACTTGTAAAACTTAACTGAGATTACATGGAAGGAATCAGATCAAATAAAATCCTTTTATGAACTCTGATATCACTGTTGCTTTGATTTAAAACCAGATCTTCTGTGGCAAACATTTTCCTGTGCCTGCAGAAGGACTGATGGTGACGTTAAGGAGAGGTTTGCCAAAATTAAGGAACAAAGTTTTGCACTCCAGATGTGTAAAACACTTGCATTTTCGTCCTACATCTAATTCACTATTCAATAAAAAAAATGTCTTGCAAAAAAACGGCTCCAAAAAACCTTCAAATCCTAGATATATGCCTTTGAGTGGGATGAATTCTTTTTTCAGAGATACCTCTTCTCTTTGCACTGACTAGAGCAATTCAAAGCAAATTGCTTAGACAGCTTTTAAATAGCTAAAGCTGGAGCAATAAATCCCACCCAGAACTGAGGAAAAGGTCAAACCCAACTAGCAACCAAAGACAGCAGCAACACCACTACAAATAAACACAATTAAAAAAATACATATATACAAAGAGGGAATGTCACTATGCACTCTGCTTATATTAGCCCCCAGGCTACTCCATTTCAGCATTTAAACCCAAAATGGAACGCTGCAGGAAATCTGAGTTTTGCAGTTGGACAACACAGGAAGAGAGCAAGGAGATATTTTCAAAGGCAAAACGAGGAGTTAAATGTGCTTTTTTTCCCCACTGGCTTCCAAGAAGAGCAGAGCCTCTCACTGGGACTGAGAAAGGCTTGACTGGAGACATCCAACAGAGTGACTGCAGGGCCCAGTCCCCCACAACACACACGCATGGGAAGCAGCAGAGATCAAGGGCATCCTTGTCCTCCTCTGGACAATAGTGAGCAAGTCATTCTTTTTAAATCCCTCTCAAAGGAGTCTGACAAAGGAAGTGTCTGAGACAGAGCTAGAAAACAAACTAGTCCTCCCCAGCCCAGCCACAAGGCTTGTTTACCAGATCATCGCCCTTCATCCTCCTCCACATCCTCCTTACTGGGTTACTTTTCTCATAATTACACTGAGAATTTTAATTCCAAACCATGGGAACACTGAAGGTGTGTCTGTGTGCATAAGTGCAACACTTCTACATTCAGCCCTGTATCGAAAACTCAGCCAATGCCATGCCAGGATTGAGAGTTACCAAAAGCTACAGCTGCCTCAGTGGTAAATAATGCTGATATCCTCAACCCTGCTTTAGTAGCTCTGCTGATAAAGACCATTACTGTGGTTCCAGTGATCCAGTCCATAATTCCTTTCAGGACAACAGCAGCTAAGAAACAAAAGTAAAAAACATAGATACTCTAAAAACAGTTTCAGAGGACTGAAGGAAACAGAAGTGGCAATTTTATGTGCCTTCTCACCACCAGATTTATCAAACCTGGTAAAAAGATACAACTGCAGAAACTTTTACATCATGCTTTTAGAATATAAATCTTCTCAGAGGAAAAAGCTTAATTAAATCCAGAGCAGCAACTCATTATTATTATTATTATTTTATTATGATGATTTTATACTGCCTCTAAGAAACAGCAGCTGAGCTGACTGTGCCGTTGTCAAAATCAATGCCATTCCCAGAATGCAGGGTAGGGATGTAGGATTCAGTACCCCACCCACATCCAATGATGCTCAGGAACACTGAGTAAAGCTTAATGCAATAAATAGGAGCCAAAGGACAGCTGAGGGTAGGGAAGTTCTGTAGGAAGTAGAGGAGGAAGCAGAGCAATCAGAGGAAATGTTCTGGATACAATATGAAATATTTATCTTCCTGGTTCTTCTCATGTGTCCATATTGCTTCAGTAACCCAGAGCAGCACCCTTTGGTTTCGATGCTATTTAGAGCACAGTGATGAAAGCAGCTGGTGTAAACTCCACTGAAGCCTTGAAACACAGTTATCACATGTAAGCAGCTAAAAAATGTGGCGCTTTAAAAAGAGGCACAGTAGGACAGTTAAAGGCACAGTATAACTAGCCATGGCTTGGAAAGTGCTTCACGTCTGTGATCTCACTGGAGATATTAATGCAGCAATATTAATAATAGAGCCATTAGGAATTGCCAACTGGAAATGAACAGCCATGTGTTCTCCTGCTTCTGTTAGAGCAATCTCAGCCAAAGAAGGTCCTTTCCTGCTACACGCACAGCCCCTGGCTGTAGATGGAAAGTCAGCCACACAGGACCTACTTTATGTGACCTTTCTTGAAGTGTTTTGCTAATTTTACATTTTGTAGGGTCTTATCTAGCCCCTAAATGCTAATAGACAGTAGGTAATAGATGTAACATCACCAAAATATATTGGAAAATAGAGGCCCTTGGATATGTTTATAAATGTATTCTCATAAATGAAACTATACTTTAAAAGTCTTGGTCCTTGAACAAAAAGCCAAGGCGTCTCCCCATGTCAGTGTGGTCTAATGTGTAGAACTTGGACTGACCTTACTACATACATATGAACACATACCTAAGAGAGTCCCATTTCTGACTCCACTCTTTCCCTTACACCACAGGGACAAATTCTTCCCTGGTATATTCAGGGTTGTAAAACTGAAGTGCCTCAGTCAGCTAGAGTGGTCATGTACTGTTGTCATTATCAATACAATGCAGGGAAAAGATAAAGTGAAACGTTAGAGAATTTATTAGTTTATTTATTGATGTGCTGCCTATGGGGCCGAGAACATTATGAGTGCTTGAATGGAGTCAACACCTTTCCATAACAGCATGGTGAATGAGGGAATCCCTGGTTGTTAAATAGCCTACATCTGCAATACCAGACTAAAACAATCTCCCAAATAAATGTGGTCCTTGATCTAAAAAGGCCCTATTTCACATCCTATGAATCAATTGTCTTCACTCTCCAAACACAAACGACTGTGTCCTACACTCATTTACAGTAGCGTTAATCCAAAATAACGCCACCAAGTCGGTTGAGGTACTCCAGATTTACACTGGTGTGAGTGAGAGAATTTGGCACCCAGTACCTGTGGCTGGAGATCCTCAGCTGGTGGAGATCATCACAGTTCTTTCAAGTCAATGCCTCAGAAATTAATGTAGTTATGCTGATTTACACCAGGTGAGGATCTGCCTTGTGGTTTCTGGCTTTAAATTCTCTTCCTGTCAAGCCGTCTCATTCCAAAATGGTTTCAATAGACAACTTCTAGCCAGAATTTCCTCTGCTATTTATAGGATTATCTCAAGAGTTTCTATGATAATCCCCATATTTCCATCTTTGTATCAGAGCCTATTCCAGGATTGTATTACAGCCAAACTATTCACATATCCAGATGACACCATTCCTTCCTCCTATTTTCCCTTCCCTATTTGGGGTGATTATACAGAGGGGAAATGTCTCTCACGGCCAGATCCTCAGCTGGCATAAATCAGCATAAAATTGACATTAGTGATTTACATCATTTAGCAATGTAGAAGAAAAGACAAAAAAGAAAAAGAAAAAAAAAAAGGAAAAAAAAATCAGTTTTTACCAATGCACTTTAAAATTAGTACCAGGTCTTTAAAATAATATTGAAAGAATAATAAAATGTAACCCATATGTACACCTTTGATGTGTGTTTTACTGCCTCAGCTAGGCATCATTTCCAGCTTGGAATGACAAAGCTTCTTGCTGTTTTGCTTTATAAAATCCTCAGCGATTCTTCCCCTAAATAGTCCATACTTATTCAACATACTTCACCTCAAGTAGTACTTAAAACACAACACCAAGGGCTTTCACAAATAAAACCCATTCTGCTGATTTCACACTTTCTTTTCATCCAGCAAAATGTTAAATTCAACCTGTTGAAATAGGTCAGGTTTAAAGGAATTTAAGCTTGCTACACAGAAGTGCCACAGGGGATCTATAGACCTCCATTGTCATTCACACTCCAGAAACCTTGCAGTAAATAATTTACCATACAATTTGCCATTGATCCAGACAGACTTCTTTTATCTGTAATTTCCTAATGTCCCTGCTCATTTACAAACATTTTTATTCCTCTTCTGGAGGGCTAGATTTCCTCTACGCTGAGTCCTGGTAAACTAGCAGATACCTGCTCACCTGTGATACTCTACACAAAGATCTTAATTAATAAAACAATCCAGATCAGAAGAGAGCTGCACACACAGCAGAGAGAGTTGAAAAGTAGAATTCCCTGCAGGGACAGACTCGGAGCCTGTGAAACCCTTCGGAGAATCAAAGCAATCTCCATCACAAGCACATTTTCCCGGTACAGAAGTGCTTGCAGGAACTAGCAGTTTCTACAAGTGTATAAGTAAAAACAAAAGAGGCAAAGCTGACTATTGTGATTTCCACTTGTTAGACTTGATGTTTTGACACAGTCTTCTGAGGGAGATCTCATAGCCAGTGGCAGAGACTACATATGTAGGAGAAGCTGCGTATTACCAAGGGCAATATTGAATACAGGCTCTTCAATCCAGCTCTCACAGGTCGACAAATGAAAGCCTTTCCTCCCCCTCCATCACCACACACACACTTCTTTTCCCCAGGGCCGAAAAGGTTGGAGTAAGATTAGGCACTCCTGGCCTGGAAATTAGTTGTTATATGTTTGTGGGGGTGAGGGGTTGGCAGAAGGGCAGATCTTATTTCAAATAAATATGTTTCCTCCTTTCATTTCCCTTCACCTTCCACGTGAGATAGCAAACCAGGATATCAGTATTCAAAGTCCATGTCAGAGATTTAATTTTGTACAGTTTATACTACTTGAAATCAGGTTATTGCTTTATCTTTATGGAGATGAATCCAAATTGAAAACAGAAACTGGAGAAGCCATGTGGATGCCACACTCACAACAGCAGGCTTTTAAGTGAGAATAACATGTTTTCACACTCTTAGTTTCTTATTCAGCCTGAGGAGTGGCAAATCAATATACACAGAAGTCCAGTGTAAAATTCCTATAGGAAAGGTAATCATGTTCCAACTTTCTGCTGCTCCAGCACAGGGGTAAATGCATTTCACTTACTGGGATAAAAGTCACACATTCTGTTGACCTGATTGGAGTTTGACCAAGAATAATTTGGCTATAAACAAGGAATGACACACAGCCAGATTATTTCAGGGTGTAACTTCTGGCTGTTGTTGCTGTCTAAAAAATCTGGAAGACTAGTCAATAACAAGGCTATGCAAAATTCAATTTCATTTCAGATAAAGTAGTGACACAACACTGTAGAGGATGTACATACTTTGTTTACAAGCTGCCACTCCTTAGATACTGTTATGTAGCTAGATCACTAATTTAGCTAATGGGTTATTAAGGATCAAAGGTTTGGAATCAATAAAACTAATCCAATAAGGAAGATGGGCAAGACTGAGGGTAATATTACTATGCTGCTATCTAAAGCGTTTGAGTCAAAACAGCTTGCCAGGAAAGAGATCTCCAGGAATCCCTGTGAATTACAACAAATGTAACTTGGTAAGAGTCTAGGCTGGAATTTGTGAAGTGTATGTAATTTTGATGTAACTTCTTATCTCCGAAAACACTGCGGGTAAAATCGTGATCCCACTTAAGTTAAACAGATGCTGACATCAGTGGAGTGAAGAATTCAACTCATGAAAAAGGCCAGAGCAATGCAGTTAAAATCCCATTCATCAAGTTCAAGAATCAAGTAAAAAGCTTTCTTTTCTCTGAATCCAGAGCTGTTCCTTGGAAATACACATTCAAGTGGCTATGACTAGGTAGCCTAAGAATTCATTTTCTAGTACTGAGTGCATAATTCATAACAAATATTAAGTTTAAGTTTTAAGCTGGCTGTTTCTGCCTACTGGTGATGAAAAGCTGTCTACAAGTGTTCAGTTCCTGCCACTTATTCTGGCAGGAGGCAACTGCAGATGAAAAGTACATGGCATTCTTCCTGCTCTCTGACTGAATAAGCAGGTAAGAAACTTAACGCAAAGCTTAAATCTAAATTAGGTCGCCGGAATTGACCTCTCCATTCATTAAACACAGGGCCTGAGCTGAGATTTTTACTTTGGTACCTCAAGATTTCTGAAGGAGCTTAAGGAAAATTTTCTTCTGCTCATGTTTGCTGAACAACAACAACAACAAAAAAAGTGTTGTGGACAGAACAACAGCAGAAGTGAATTGCAAAATTTACTCTCCCAATTCTTAAACTCCGTGCCCAAATGTATTTTAAGTAGAGTCATTTATTTCTTCACACATGCACACAAAGGTAACATGGAACAGGAGTTAAATACTTTTTGACAGATATCCAACTCAAGACATTTAGAAGAATATTTGCACCATTTGTTACAAGTGCACAGAAGAAATCACAGTCACCAAGGATGAACACAATCCTGCATTACCAACATCAGTCACTGTACCACACGTGTACCAGGATTCTGCAAGATGCAGCATAAATCTTCCTTCTTCCTCAACTTTTCATGCTTTTAAGTTTAGCAGCAATGAACTCCCAAAATATCTATTACTTGATTGGGGTTCTTTTGTCTCAGACTAGTGGCGTGGACTACTGAGAGTGTAGTAGGTTGCACCCAAGCTAAGGAAATTAGTGCATTAGCTCTGCAACAAATACATGTGTCTGTGTGTAGACAGGATCCTCATTAGGCAAGCTTTGAGATAAACACAGAAGTAAATTTTTCTGACTCCAAATTCATCCCCACTGATGATTTAACCAAGAACATCCATCCCACCACATGCAACTCCTCAGCCTACTCAGTTGCTTATCCTAGAGGCCAGACAATAACTGTGATCAAATGTGCCCATAATACTTTCCCTCAAACTTTCAAACCACCTACGTGACTGAGCAATACACAGAAAATTTGTTAATTATATGAATCTAAACTTTCTCACCTTCACAAATGTTAATTCTCTGTCAGAGAAAAGCACAATAACCCCACAATAACCACTGAAACATCCAAAGTATACCAAAGACAAGTGCATTACCATTCTAGCAAAAGATGAAAAATTTCATATTTAAAAGACCGAAATATCTGTAAATATGATGGCCTGAAGAAGCAAAAGGGAAATTAGAAGGAGTTCCTGTTATTCTACACTGGCATAGACATTAACACCAGAAGCATGCAGACATTAAGAAAACATACTCCAAATAGCAGGGCTTGATAGAAATAAATTGTGGTTCAAGCTTCTGGAAGCTTAAAGTCAAAGGTGTTCCTGTATCAATATGTAAAATGCTATGAAAAACAAAATAAACACAAGACTTGACAAAACCACAAAGTGCCCAGAGGGATGTAAACACAAGGACACTAATTCTGGCCTGACTGCATCATAAATGAAAAGGCTGAGGGTCTCTAATGCCACAGGCAGCAAAACCTGAGGGAGCGAAACAATAGCTCCAAACTGGCCAGAGGAGAGGGCTGGCTCGAACATCACCAATTTCTGCAGACTATGTGTTAATCCTAATTACACTTGGATTTCCCTTGTGATTTTCTCCTAACAAAGGGATCTTTGTGAACATCCGGTGTCTGAACTTCATGTCCAGGGTGTATCAGCCAGTGCCACGGGTGACATGACATCATTGCTAGAACCTGCATAAAAGCTGCATTACAAAGCTAGCAGGTATTCAAGTATTCCTGCAAAGGATGAATGGCACTGACATTCTAAGAAAAAGAATTTCTAAGTAGGAGTGGTCAGGAAATATTTTTTGTTCCAGTGCACTTTTTACTTACTTTTTTTTTCCTTTTTAATTTTCCATGGAAATGTAACAACCCACATGTTGAATTATTTTTCGTTAGGGTTTTTGTTTTTCACCACTGATTTGATGAAAAGCCTTTTTCATTGAAGAAGACATGTCAGCTTTCTTGAAGAAAAAAAAAAAAAATTACAAATTCAACTTAGAACACCGTATTTTTTAACATAATGCTATCTTGTGATCATCATAATATCTGATTACAAGTCTTAGGTAATCAAAGTACCATGGCATACATCTCAAATAATACAAGTGAATACACAAAGTATTTTGTCTTTCATAAATATTCCTGCAAATAGTACTCAATCATTCAAATGTGGGTGCAACGTGAGCACAAAAATGTGGATTTTTGGCTGCTATCAATCAGCACAACTCCAGAGGAGTTTATGGAGCTACACACGTTTAGACTAGATTAAAATCTGCCCTCGAGATTGAATCATATATGAACACAGGCAAATCAAAATATGTGCTCTTTTAATTCACTTATCCCGAAGAGAAAAAGTATTTCCTCCCTTTGATCATGTTAAGTAAATGTGGTCCAACAAAACAGAATATTGTGTTCTCCAGCAGAAAGTTTCACCCATTTAATAGCTCTGGAGTCAGAGCTGAAACTCTCATTGACTCCGCAAACTCCAAAGTGGCCATTTTTAACCTTTCAGAGTAGCTGTGGGGTTGCCACATCAATACGCCCTTGTTACCCCTACAGAATGTAACCAAAAGAGAAGAAAAATAAAATAAACAGAGCACAGGCTGAAACAAAAGGCAGTTAAACACTCACTCTTCGGTTCTTGGCATTACTGGGCTGGTCAGGAAATGAAACCATTGCTGCAGGAATTCGAAGGGGTGAATACACAGGGAAGGGGGTCAAGGCTTGGGGTGGCTTCCTCTCCCTTGGCACTGGGAAGCCAGAGCGACCTCGTATCACTGCCCCAGCTCCGGATGCTGGGTAAGTGGCTGGTAATGGATGGAAGCATTAGAGAAAATAGCATTTCCTAGCGAACAACTAGGGAAAATACCACAAGAACATTGCTGCTTTGAGTGATCCACAGCTGTATTTTGTAGAAAAATGTCCAAGTGAAGGAAAACTACCTCCTTATATTCCTTTTTTTTTTTTTTTTAAAGTACTTGCAATCAAGCACAAGATTGGGAAGATTCTGGGAAGGTTAATGTTGTAAGTCAACCACAGAAAAATTCACATATGCACACACGTACAACTCTAAATGAAACATACTTAATGCCATAAAAAGATGAAAAAAATATTTCCTTATCTAGGATAAAATTATTCCCATAAATCTGTGGGAACTAAGTCACATCATAATGAAAATGACTGGAGGAAATATGAAATAAATTTATGCTGTATCACACACACCTGCTGAGCAGAGGCCCAAATACACAAACTCACTTATTTTAATCATTTCCTTGGCCTTGATCCCACAGTGGGACTCAGTAGGACAGATATCTGTCAGCAGGTAAATGAGAGCTACACAACCCAGCACGACAGAGCCACCACAGTTCCCTCCAGCTCAGGCAGGCAAAGCTCCTTCCTATTAGCTGCCTCAACATGTTCCCTTACAAAATCTAGCCATTTCCTAACTTCTGGAGCTGCAACAAACCTTCATCATTTTCTACTCTGTTCTCAGTGTTGCCTTTGCAGGACCCTTTTTTCCAGGAGCTCAGAGCAGGGCTGGAATGCCAAGTGGGTAGGTGGTACACAGTGTGTAACACAGGGCTGTGGGAGCTGCAGAAGGCAAACCCAGCCACCTCATGTGGGCACCCCAATGCCATTCCCTTTAAGCCTCCTAAGAGGCTCAGAATAACTTCCATTCTGAGCGTTCCTCCTTTTACTTTGAGTTCATTCTGGATTTGTTCTTCATAGAGGCATGCAAGGGGAAGAAGAGAAACACCATCTTTTCCTTTTCCTCTCTTTTCATGCACTCTATTTCTTTTCTCTCCCTCAGGAAGGCCACAAGCTAGTGCTCCTTCCACTCCACTCCATCAGGTTCATCCAGCCCATCCAAAAGTCAGGAGATGACATTTCCCCCACCTGTCTAACACAGGGGCTTTACAGAGCTGCCCCACAGCCCCCACTGTCCAAGCAGCAAAATTTGCACAGCTTGATCAGGTCCTTTTTATATACTGAAATAACACCAAGAGGATGCATTGGGATGTAATATCAAACAGGAACGTTCTGTATTTGTTAACACAAGCTAAAATACCCCATCTTTAGAAATTGCCCACTTCTTTGGTAATGGTGTCCCAATAAAGCTTCTCCTTGTTTCTGTGTAAGAGCAGCAAATGCGTAATGGAAAAGCACTTCATGAACATCACAGATCCCAAACATTGACAGCAAGAGACTGATTTAGCATTAGGTCTTATATGGTTAGAGAGAGGGGTAGTTTTGAAAGGAGGAAAAAGGCAATCTTGGACAGGACCCACTAGTATAAACGGTTCAAATCCTTGTACTGCTACAGTTGACCAAAACACACTTCAGAAAAGTAATTTAATCACCCCCCATCTCAGTCACCCTGCTGTTACACAGAGATAACAATCCCTCCTATATCTGATCTTGATGGAGACTTATAAATGCTGCTATAATAAAGTCCAGACAGCCCTCTGTGAGTGTCTTGATTCATGTCCATATAGTAACCTATTTTCCCCTATGGGAAGTCTTGGCACTCTGGCAGACCTTGCCTTCAAAACACAAACCCAGAAAGTTCATCTAGATACAGAACTTCCAAACTGCAACAGCTATCACTTACTTAAAGAAGGCCCTTACTGCACCTTCCTAGGAAAAGGATACATATTCCCAAATAAGGTCCACTGAAAATCCCTATTAGTAGCAGCAATACAGAATTCTGTTACATGAAAGTTTACTAGCTATAAAAATTTGACAAAATAAACATAGACACCTCTATAATCAGGAATTTTTCTGTTCTTCTCTGTTTACTCTAGTTTTCCATGAAAAATCAATTACAAAGTAGAAGTCTTAGCAATGATTTTGACTGATCAGCTGGAGAAATTTAGATAAATTTGGCTTTTCGTGGACTGCAGCTGTTGTTCTTTTTCAGTGCCTTAATGCAATTAATCATTCCAATGTGTTGGCTTAGGAATGCTACTCCAGTTTTCCTCTACCTCCTATCATTAATCCTAACAGTATGAATCCAATTGCAAACGTTTGTTTCTTTTGTAGCATCCCACTTTTCTCCCCTTTGGTGGCTGCAGTGGTAGGGAGTTCTGGTGTGGAATCAGCTGCCATCTCTCTGCAGCCTTCACATGCTTTCTGCAACAAATGGAAGAGTTTTCACGAGCTCTGCCAAAAGGTTTCTGGGACGAACAGTGCCAAGGCAGGGCGTCCAACTCACGGCAGACACATTGGCTACGTGTTATGAATGACCCACAACATAAGGGAAAGAGAGCAAATCCAAACCTGGCACCAGAAGTCGGGGGGGGCGGGGGGGGGGGGGGGGGGGGGGGGGGGGGGGGGGGGGGGGGGGGGGGGGG
>JAWWTY010000106.1:17245969-17352998 GCA_035222235.1 Margarornis squamiger
GAAGTCATCCCCCCCTCCCCTCTCCCCCCAAAAAAATCAGCAAAACCCAAGCAAAACATCAACAGTAAAATTTTAAGGCTCAATCAGAAAAAAAAAGTGGGCTGAGAATCAAAAACTACCAAACAAAATAGAATTTTAATGAACTTCTTCGTAATTGAGGGTTTTAAGGAGGAAAAATACCTGGTTAAATGACACTGCCTGGTCCAAATTCAGCAATAATTCATAATTAAAGATGATATCTAATGACCATCTAGACAAAGCTATAAAGAATAAAGGAAAAAGCCCAACTCCTCCAAAAGAGTTTCTGTTACTATTTGATTTCCTGTTATGCGATTCATTACGTGGGTCACTGTGGGTCATTGCATGGTTTCATATCCATTTTAGAACCTCAGTTATCATTCTCATTACTGCATTTATCTTTCTGTGGAGGAAATGGGCTTTATTTCTTTTCTGTGTAACTTGATAGGTACAACCAGTTGCTTACAAAACTTTCACAGATTTGTTGTGTAATCACGAGCCAAATACTTGTGGCTTTTCTAAAGCACTAGTCTAATGTCCCCCAACCTGTAATCCCCATACATTAGCTAGAATTTTTATCTTTTCCAAGCAAAATTCGGGTCTAAATTGAGCACAGGAATACCTTGAAGACTGGGTAGGTTTAGTCTGCAAATCCCTTCCAAATTTCCCCATGAGATGGGGAGAAAGCCTTAAATGATTTTTCAAGTTTTCAAACTCAAGTCAAGGTTTGGACTTGGAAAGAGCTTCATGTAGATTTAAAAATAGCTTAATAACTTTTTTTTACTCGTTATCTTAACTTAATGAACTCGCACACTAATTCCTGAGAAGCAGGAATACAGACACACTGAAGAAAGGCTGTTCTTGAGGTGTTACTGGCCCGGGCAGATGCAGGAGGAAAAGGAAATTTCATTAGAAAGTCTGAGGTTTTCTGGGCAGTTGTGAAAGCAGAAGTTCAGATACTTTGGATAAGATTCAGGTAAAAATTAATTAGGTGAGCTGTAGCACAGGAAAGAAAGCTCTCTTAGCATAAGCTAAGGGAGTGCAATGAAGGAAACTGCTCCCCAGCTTTACCAGAGCCTGGTATGGAAAGTCCACCTTCCTATGTATTCATCCCAGCTGTACTTGGGCAGTGGGTGTGTGAACTTCTGGGTGCTCAACACGGAGCACTGAAATCTTCCAGAATTCTCCTTCACCTTCCTGCTGCCTTTGATGATCCTTGTGGGTCCCTTCCAACTTAGGATATTCTATGATTTTATAAATTGGTCCATTCCAGGAAGCCTAGATTAAATATAGCTTTAAATTCTTAAATCCACAGTTATCCATACATGGATTTCAGTCTTGGACCAGTGCTGCTATTAGCATCAGCTACTTTATTCTCCAAATATTAAAAAATAATTTAAAATCTAAAAAAAATCCTGAGTAACAGGATGTGTGAAATCTGGTTTTCTCTGGGTTGGCTTCTCATGGTCAGGTTCCCTCGTGTTTAGAAATAAGTCTGCTCTGATAAAAGTTGCTTCCAGTTTGGGGCATTATTAAAGGCTCTTTCATGTAAACCCTCTGGAATTTCATACAGCATGATCTCAAACCACAGCCTTTTCCCCAGTGGAGACACTAAGAAAGTCTCTCTCCTCCACCTCGCTGTCTTTTTTTTGACAAAGGATGTTGGAATAACTTTGAGAACTCTGACTGCCACATTCAATTGAAATGGCCCACTAGTTTTTCAACAGGAGGACAGAAAGAGATACACGTTCTGAGACAGCTAGTCTTAGATCTTCAGGTGAGGGCCAAGCTGTGCTCAGAGCCTGGCACTTTTCAGAATGGTTTCCCTGAAGGAAAACTGAGCAAGACAAACTGGTCTTGGATCAGAGACCACGGCTGCACCCACTGCTCTCAACTGGCACCGAGACAGGCCCTGGGGAAAGCATGGATCCTATGCAAACAGCCATCCAGAGGGAACTGTGTTTGCTCAGTCCTCCACCAGCTGAAATATCTCACTCCCACCACAAAGACTGCAGCAAGTGCACACACAAAGGTTCACAGCCCAGCTCACAGCTGGCAAGCTGTTGCTCTCCACTTGCATTCAAAAGCCAGCCCTCCCTTTGAAAACAAAGGCTGCAGCTTCCCAGAAAAATTGAAATCCATCAATGGGACTTCTGCCCGGGCAAGGACAGCAGGCTTGGTGTGTGCCCCATAGGTGTGTGATCCCACACCAGCTCTCTTCCAGCATTCCTGTTTGCAAGGCACATGAGTATGAAATATGAAAACAAACCCTTGCAGCTGCTTTCTTCGTGTCCCCACTGCAGCTGCAGGGAGTGGCTTTTTCAGCTCTGTGTTGCTCTAAAAGCACTTCAAAAGGAGGCCAAAAGCAACTACATGCACTTTTGTTCATTTAAAATGTTCTCAGTGGCGTTATCAATCATCAGCTGAGGAGGTGTACACACTGTCAGTCAGGCTGTGCCTTCTAGCTTAGTGCCTTCAGTCTAAGTACACACACCACTTAGTGCAGGATGTCTTTCCCCTATGTGCTCTTATCCTAGATTCCATAAGCTATTTTCCTTTTTAATTAGCGTGAAATATTTCTACCCTCTGTTATTTAAAAATCTATATCTACAGGTTGGGGCTAAGATGGATGATTGTTAATTGTGCAAAGGAAAGGACTGATCACTGCATGTAAGAATTCAGCAGTAGGGCAAAGTTTTAGCAGTAGAATTATATGTCATTTACACGTTCTTTGAGACCTTTTTATGTCACCACTGATATAAAGGCCATAACATACGTAAATATGAATAGAATAAGAATCGGTCCCATGAAGTTTTTTCCAGACAGATTCTTAACTGATGGATGGTGTCACTCGGACATACTGGGGATAGTGATTTCTCCAGGTCATGGTGTTAGCTTATTTCTCCTCAGAATACAGAAAATCCAGCTATCAACCACCAGGAGACTTTTGCAGTAATAGAGAATATGCTCAATTTTAAGCCTGAATTTACTTTTTGGTTTCAAGAAGTCACTCAAAACATTTATTAAGAATAAAATGCTGAGGGAGACAATAGATGGAGTCTCAGCCTCAATCAGCACCAAAGTCAATACTAACCAAGGATCTTCATGACATTGCCAAAACAAACCGCTCCATGGCCGGAGAAGAAAGTGGCTGAGCATATTTGATACATTTGATAGCCTCCCCAAACAACAGCACAAAAATGCACTGCTAAGGGTATTTTTATTCTCAGATGCAGAGTAATTGAAATACACAACCTTTGTTCAGCAGCAACCAGGGAGTATTCATTCAAAGGACTGTCTAAAACTAGAAAACTGCAGTAAGTTGGGATGTTTTCATCACTGGGGTCATTCCTGGTACTACCAACAGCCTGAATTTATCCCCCACATTTTTTTTTAGATTTAGAAGAAAAACCACAGTAGGCTGAGAGAAGTGCTATGAAGAAGAAAACTGAACAAATCTAAAATCCAAGGAATAGTTATTCTTCATATGACTGTACACATTCAATTGCAAATAAGAATAGTCAATACTCTGTGCTGTTTGCTACAAACTTGATACTAGTTATTCTGTTTAAACTAGTTCTGCCACCCAGGCAGGATGCAGAGCAAGTACTGCATGAACTAGACAACCAGATCTAAACACAGGTCACAAAAAGCCACTCGTCAGAGTAGATATTTTGAATACAGTTCAGGATTTATTTCCTTAAATCACTGGATAAGTTTTTGTAAATAAGGAACATGCTTGCAATTGTCAGAAGCAGATAAGAAATAGGAAGAGATCATTAAAACAAATAATTTAGTAGAAAAAAAAAAAATTGATTTAGCAGCTCAGATCATGACAAAGATGACCTTTACCAGTTCTCGGGTGGATTTGAGTTTTAAACCCTAAATAAAGACTGCTTTGGTCCTAGCAGCTAGGAAAGAGAAGTGCAAAGTCTCTAAACTGATAATCATTCTTTGCTTCTGATTTGCTCTTTATTTCTAGAAAGTCACTAGACCTGTGCACATGTAGCCAACTCCACAGTGGATGTAGCGACAATTATTCACCTGGCATAAGGAGAGGGGTGAGCTTTATCTCATTAGTGTATAGAGATTGCTACAGGAAGAATGTGATATTAGCAACAATGAAAACCACTGCTGTTTACTGTATTCAAAATATACCTTTCAGTTGCTAAATTACTGAGCATAGTAAATAGTTCAGTGTGGCTTTAGATGTGTCTGCCAACAACTCAGTGCGGCCTGATTCTTATCATCAACCTGTCTTCCTCATGCAGGCTCTCCTTCTGTAAGCAAAGACAAGGAGGAGTATGCAAAAACTGTTAGGAACACAGTTTGCTGCATTCTGGGTCATGAATAACCTGCCTGAAAAAATACACTTTGTGTATTCCCAAAACCTCTTAGGGTTAACACATGGTTTGTTCCCCAAAGAACAGATGTGAATAAACCTCAGCCAACACAATGCTCATAAAATGTTCATTTGAGCACCCTCCATTCAAGACCTGTGAAGTGCCTTGTAGACTATATGTAGATCCTGAATGAATAACAATTTTGGGTTTCATGTTTAATTTTAATTTCTGACAGAACAGCAAAGAAAGCTGGGTACTAAACCTCTTGTTCTCCTGAGGAAACAGCTACTTTTTGTAAGAATGATGAGCTTCTGCCTACCAAGTACAACAGAAAACATCCAAAAACAGTGAAGAGGAAAGGCACAACACTGTGAGCAGCTCTAACATTCCTCTAGAGATTGACTAAGCACATAGGGCTTCAGTAGTTCTACTTGGAAACACTACATAATGCACACAGTTATGTATTTTACGTTTCTGAGGACTCTAAAAGATCCTAATACATACAAAATTAGATTTCCCTCCTCCCTTTTTTTTTTTAGCTTTAAAAAACAATCAACCAAGCTACTCCATTCCTGCTGTAAGCCATCACGTCTCCCTTTCTCTCATTCACTGTCCCTTTACAAAAGCACATGGGATACACAGGTATGGCTGTGGGTTGCAAAGCCCTCTAAACCAACAGTCTGGTTTAGAAGCCTCTTTTCCACCGATGTTCATTTTTAGCAAGATGAGATAAAGCAGAAGAAGATGGGCCACGTCTGAGCAACTCCCAATGTTAAATGCAGATACTTCAGAAGCCTACACCCAAAGGAAAAAGAGAATAATACAAGGAAAAGAAAACACAGAGGACCTTGTGAGAGCTCAGAAATAAACACAAGGGAGGTGAGGGTTTACAGATGCTCTAACACAGTACGCTGGCACTGCAAAGCCATGCCCTGTATCAGCACGCTCTGGCTTGATTTAAAAGCAGGCAATGTTCACATTGCCAGAGCAGAAAACGTCCTTTTTCATGGGAAAAGCAATTGTTGATGCTGGCAATTGACTGAGGCATACAGCCAAGGGTTTAACATGGCAGCATTCTTCTGCCTTAAGTGGATTCTTGGACCCCTACTCTGTTGCAAAAGAGGTCCGTGTGGAATATATGCTCTCCAGCCTAAAAATGGAGATCTCCTCCCTCCTCCATCACAGGCAGTACCACAGACTCTTGCTTAGCTGCTCTAGCAGCTGGGCTACAGCATGGGTCCCTATCAGAATTTGATCACCTGAAATGAAAGTGTTAACATGTACTTGGAAGCAAGGCTGGTATTTTGTTATCTTTTTGCAAAGTGAATTCTTTGTTATGAACCGAAGGCATTACAGGGAAGGAAAAGGCCACTTGGCCTAATAAACTTTCCCCCTTTGGGGTTAGCTGAACACCACCTCCTTCAATCCCCCCCTCTCTCTGTAGAAATAAAATATGTCTCCTTTCCTCCTGAACTCATTTATAAAAGCTTGATTTAAGGACCTAACTTGGCAACATGTTCCATATGTCTGTTATTCTAGGAGTGTGCAGGCAATGGGCCAAAGGCAGAGCTCGTGCGATGGGCACAATCCTCCCTGCTTGCTACAGGAGTTGTACCCCCTTTGCCTGGGTTTAATTTGCTCCAGCTTGCCTATGGTTACAGAAGAGGGTTGGGGCTGAGGAAAGCTGAGTTGCATTCCCAGCTCTGCCAGAGGTTTGCCGGGGGACCTGAGGGAAAACAATCTCTTGGCTTTGTTCTGCCTCAGTTTACACAGGCTGTAAGCTACTCATCCCCTCTGAGGGAGCTCTGTGAAGCTGAATTAATAATGGCAACTACTAAGTCCTTCAGAAGACAGGCAAGAAATACCATGCATGCTGTCAGCAAAGGGGCAGTATCAAAACCAGGGCAGCTACATGAGAAATCCTGCCTTGCGGAGACTTATTAAAAAGGGGGGAGCTATTTAAATTCAGATCAAGCTCTGGACCAAATTCTGCAGACTCTAACTTTAAAAGTACAAACTGTTCCACTGAAATCTAAGAGAATATTCACATGAAGAAGAATATGCATGAAGGTGTTTACAGGAACAGGCTCTGTATGACGGATCCTGACTACCAAGAAGAGCAATTACAGAAATCAAGTTGGTGGGATCAGATCCTGAGAAGAAAACTGGGTAGCAGCATGTTTACTAGTAGCTTTTTGGTCCTCTGATTATTGCAGAAAGCAGAGCAGCTAAAAACTTCGCTGCCAGGAATTTCAGAATCAGACAGGACTGATCCTTTCCCGCAGCTTATCAATTCAGATGATGCTCTTTTATAAATGATTTCATGCAGAAAAGTGAAACTGTTCTGACACTGCATTTATACCAGTGCCAGCTCCTTTTTTCACTAAGAACACGAGCCACCTCAGACTTGGCCCCCTTGCTGTGAAGGGGCCGTCAAGAGAGGAGCAACTGTGCCAAGCGACACCCTCTTGGTGACCCCAAGTTCTGTGGCCACCTTTTACAGAGCCACCAACACAAACCCTTGCCTTGAAAAAGCTAAACATCACCACCAAGGACAAGGGCTCAGGCCCCAAATCTCATCACCTCGCAGACGGCTCCGAGCATGGAAAAAAAAATAAAAATAATTAAGAGTTCTGCCCAAGTGCAAGTTTGCTTTGCCCCTCCACGTAAGAGAAAGAATGTTTGCCCAGGTCCAGCACTGCTGTGTTTTGCATACCGTGCCCTGCCTCCCCGTGCAGGGGGACCACATCCATCACTGCTGCTTGCTTTGGCAGCACCCTGCCTCAGGTGCTGGGATTTCTCTTGTCTGCCTGACGGCAAAGCGGTGCTTGGAGAATGCCACCCCGATCCCTGTCAAGTCCATTCACCGTGTGGTAGAGCCAAGCCCATTGTGAATGGACTAAAAATCATCTCAACTGTCAGCAGGAGGATTTACACAACTTGCTTCTCTCCCTGAAAGAGTGATTGCAACGTGAAAACACGCTGTTCAGCCGGTAGCAGCGTTAGCTGTTTTCAAACAGAGCAAGCTGGGGGAAGCTGGGCGGGAGTTTAAAGTAAAAAGTCCCATAAAGAATTTCTTTTAGGCAAAGCCAAATAGATATTTACTGTGAATCCAATAGACCAGCTTTCCCACTATTTTTTTTTCCTTGCATCTCCCTGCCCCCCAGCAGAACTCTCTCCCCACAGGTGGCAGATATTAGACCCTGCACACCTCCAGCAGCTGCAGCTGCCCATCACCGGCGGTCTCAGACTGCCCTCTACAGTCTGCTCAGCCGACCAACTCTGCAGCTAAAGACCTGCCAAACCTGTCAGAACTTGTGACATACTAAAGATACCAGAGTGTCACATATCAGGGAGATAAGCCAGTAATAGTGAGGCATCCACTCGGGGAAACGGATGGCTCAGGGAGCATCTCTCCACGAGGACTTCTCCAGTACAAGAGATGATCTTGTGATCATTATTCATTACTATTTCTTCCACTGTCTGACTTCTCCTTTGCCCTTAGGTTGGGGAACAGAGTGCAGATCACAGCTGACCTCAGCAAAGAAAAACTCCCCGAGAAGAAATGAGTCACCTCCTCACCACCCACTCCCACCTCTGCCCCTCTCTCTGGCATGTCTTCTTCCCCACCTGCCTTGGGCACAAGTACAGTTCATATTTTTCAAGTAAGCATTTCTTCCATCCCTAATTACACCCCCAAACATCTTCAGGATAAAGTTGGCATTTAAGAGATGGAAAATGTTTGCCTTGACCTTTAACACTGGTGACTTTCAAAAGTTATTACCGTGTCCCCTGGTACTCCTTCTTCCTCCACACTTTCTTTCTGTAGCATCAGGTTATTGCTAGGTAGCAAAGAGGGATGGTGGCAGATAAGGGAGGAAAGATGCCTGTTGAATTTCTATTTTTTAAGAAAAAAGGGGAAAGACCACATATCCAGCACCACAGATTTATTGCAGGCAGCAAAATGTTCTATAATTGGTAGTTGTGGAAATATAGTGACAAGAAAAGCCTGTAAAACCAAGCCCAGATCTCACAGGCCATAGGCAAAAGAAGAAAAAAACATGAAAAATAACAACACGTGCATGTGCATTTATGTGTGTATAAATATACACACCATGTCTTCATTAAACCCAGATAAAGTTTGTACACCTTCCCCATGGTGGTTGGCAAGAGCTCGTGTCCCAGAAGAATGGCTTTAATCTCATTTCAGACTCAATAATATAGTGCCAGATGTTCTTGGAAATCTATTTTGCCCCTGTACATTGTGCAATTAACCTTTCGGTTTCCCAGAGATCAAATTAGAGCTGTGGAAATGTTTCCAAACCTCTCTCTTAACGAGAGAAGCATGGGGTGTTCGAACCAACTGCTGAGCCATTTTCCCAGCCCTCTGCTCCTTTGGATGTGCCAGGAAGGATGTCAGGCCAGCTAGAGATGTCATTGTTTCACTTGCAGGGGGCTGGAAAATATAAATAGTCCAGGCTAAAAGTATTTATCAAGTTTCTGAGTTCAGAGCTTGATTATAAGAAGTAAAACTTAAAGGATTCCGTTTCCTTCGATTACAGAAATTTCCTTCAAGTCACAGATACGTTTTTCCAGAAATGGAAAGCACAGCATTTCATCCAGGGACATTTATTATACTCATGGCTGTGTGTGGCACTCACAGGCAGAGATGCTGGTAAGCCCATGGCAAACAAATTGACAAGTGGTCCAACGTGCAGATTTCTCTGTCTGTGCAGAGCTCTGCTCATACTGGGTCACACAGGACCAGTCCCACACTGTCACATCTAAGACCAGTGCCTAACTTGGGACAAGTAATTTGTCACATCTATGGTCCCATCCAAGGTGCAGAGCTGCAGCTTCTTTACCTGTCCTGTTCACTCACATCCGCTCAGTCTGAGTGGACTTTGGTCTAACTACATTCTGATTTCAGCTTTACTCTGGCCCTTTTCAGCTCTGGAGTCACTTAGGTGCTTTTGCATCCTTTCTGACCATGAAATTACAAGTAAGCTGCTAGAAATGATAAATGTAAATGGGTTCAAAATTAAGTACAATAATTTTTCCTACAGTGCCCAGGAGCAAACACTGAACCTGAGATATGAGAGACTTAAAAGACCCCTAACAAGTACCTCTTAGGCAACCCAATGCATTAAATCTCTCTATCATCTCCTTAATTCCATCATCTGGCATTTGCAGCCAGCCACAGGAAAAGCTAGAAAGCAAACAGAAAAGTAGCAGTAGCTCAAGAGCACATAAAAGGTTGCTCAGTCTCAGGGTTTTATTTACTCCCAGGTATTGACAGGATGTACCCTGTAGCTTGAGACAGGAAAAGTGTTTGTTTGTGTTAGCAAATATCTGTTGGTACTAAAATATTGACACAGCAGAACTTTAGTGTTTTAATTCAAAACTTTCACTGTAGGACACATCAATAGAACATGATCTATGCAGTAAGTATAAAGGCAGAATTTTAAATTTAGCTCAAACCCCCACAGTGAGCTAGATAAAATAGAAGAGCCTGAGCAGGAGAAAACTTTAATTTTTCAATTACAGGACAGCTTTCAGGCATGTGTGCCCCTGTTTATTTATGAAGCTGCTACTATTGTTTTAATGTAAACAGGATTCAAAGTCCACTGGCAGCTAGGAGGGGCCAGTCGAAATGATTTGAAAGAAAGCTCCTTAGAAAAGTGCTGCTCTATTCATGGAAGCGGTTCCTGGATCATGACTGAAGCGCCATTGAAGAAATAAACAAATGTTTTTATTACAAGATGATAAAAGGGTTTGAATAGAAAAGCTGGCCTGATATGAAAACAAACTTTCACATATAAGGGCTTTTGATACACATGATTTACTCTGATGACAACAGGCCACGCTGAGAAGTGCTGAAAGCTTATTAATATTATACAAAAGACTTTTGTTTATCATTTGCCAGCCTGCATGGGAGTTGCAACAAGCAAGCAGCAACATGGCTGGTGCCCTGTCTTCAGAGCTGCACGACGAGGGAAGATTGGGAAAATACTGCCGGAGCAAACCACCGAAATAAAGCCCTCTTTCAAAGTCAAAGGATAATGATGCTAATGACACAAACACAGCTCAGAGGTTCGGCGCTTTGAAGGTTCAGCTCATCGGCCCCCAAAAGATTCAATTTTCATTTCAAGCCCCGAAGAAACGTTGCATTTCTCAGTGTGGAGCCCAGCTGTATTGATTTCCTGCTGCACACGCCTTTTTTCCCACCTCACGCTGGTGAGGCAGAATTCAGCACCGAGCAATTTTCATTTAAGAGCCCAGAGAGCTCAGTTTTAACTGAATGAGAATTAAGCTACTGCAGAGAGGACAAAACACGAGCCACTCATGTCCAAACTGGAGAGGTCTCCAGCATGTCTATGCCCATCCCACAAATATCCCAGGCTGAGGGTCTCATGGGCTAAAAATCCCAAACAGGCACAGAAAAAGGATGGTGTCATGGTGTATGCCATCCTAACTCTGGCCTCGGGCTAGTTTTCATCCATCACCTACAAATACAACTTGTAGGAAGAGACAACAATTATGTTTCTACAGGGGGGGGAAGGGGAAAAAAAAAGAGGCGCAAAAATCATTTCTAGGATCAAGGGCCTCCGTTTGCATTTTGATTACTGTAAAATATTATTAATCAAACTCTACAAACTCCTCAGTTCCTATGGGAGAACATCAGCCTACACACTACAGTGCTCACTGTAAACCTCAAAGCCACTTGAAATTAATCTCCTTTTATATTTGATAAAGCCCTCAATAGGAATAGGAAGCCTTCTGTCAACAACAGCATTGGCAATAAAGTACAGCTTTAGTTCCCCACCCCTTTCCCAGATGGACAGCACTCAACCAGCAATACCAAGCACTGGAAATCCTCACACTGGTACCAACACTGCTTGTGATCAGACAAGTAGGAAGGATCTTCATTGCCCCTCTTTTTTGCCCGCCAAAGAGGATCCCCAGTTCAGGGCTTTTAGAGCACTTTCCTGAGCTGAAGGACTCGCAGTGTTTAGTCACAGAGTATTAGTCACAGCAACAATTTAGCGATGAATTATTTCTTTTCCTGTCAGATAAAGTCATGCGCAAGGCTTTAAAAGAGGGGGGGGAAAAATCAGCAAATAAAAACGATCTTGAAACAGTCTCTGTTTTCACTAAAAGCTTTGAGTTAAATTTTTTTCAGCAAATCTTCAAAAAGGTTGCCTAATACAAAACACCAGCACTCCTGGCCAGGCTTCTGGCAGGTTTGCCACCTAATTCTACCACAGGCATCAACAAGGCCCCCAGCTGAAGCCAGCCCTTGAAACATCTCCCAGCTAAAGCACTGGACCCAAGGCCATGCTGCCAGCCAGCACCATCCAAGCCATCATTGAGGGACTTGGAGCCACATCTCAGGAGAAGCCAAGATGCCTACAGTGTGAAAATTAAGCTGCCCTTGTTCAAATAAGAGCTGAGACATGGCAAAACACTAGCAGGCTTTCACAAATCTTTTCTGTTCACAGCCCATAAAATAATGCTGTTCTGAGACTAAAGGGAGACTCTTCTGCTAATGCAACAAATATGTCAACTTTTAAGAGTATTATAACCATTTCAAAGGGAGAGGAGGAGAACAAATAATTGAAAAAGACAGAAAACTATCATATTCTGTGTAAAATGTGAAAAAATGCTGTGTGTCTGGCCACTGCTACATCCTGTCATGCAAGAAGGCCAAACTGGATCTTGTAGGGGATCTCCTGCCCAAAACTGCCCTGTCAGGGGAAACCATGTCTCTCTGTGTCTTCCAGCTGGCATAGACGTAGCAATAAGGTAAGCAGGAGAGGCTCAGAACTTGCCAGGAAGTTGGTGGACCCCATTAACTGAAGATGCAGAGCTATAAATGGCATGTAAATGATTATTCAGAAATGCCATGACACTAAAATTGGTTAGATTGTTTGGAAGCTGAGATACTCCCAATAAAAGCTGGACCCAAAACCAGAATGATATACTCCCAATAAAAGCTGGACCCAAAACCAGAATGATATCTATTACTTTCAGTGGACCCCAGGTCAGTTAAAGAACAGTGTTGATCCATAAATAAAATGCAAGTGAGTTTAGTTACAAGATTTCCCCATTGGCTTGAGAAATATATAATTGTGCAAGGATCCAAGACACCCAACTGATTCATCCTATGCAAGGATCCTCTCAGTATATCATAGTGGTTTTCAAAGCTACTAAAACAAATTTAAAACAAATACTGTCAAGTTGAAATACTCCTTGTACTAAGAAATGCGAGTTCTTTTGAGAAATCCCAGCTTGATCAGGACAGAGTCAGCTCAGACAGCATATACAATGGAGATATATTTGCAGATATATTCAGAGTACAACAGAAAAGCCCCATGGTCCTTCTCCTTACACAGGAAATTATTAAAATGTGGAACAAATTATTTCTATGCAAATTATGTAAAACCTTAAAGGATAGTCTAGAGAGAAGAAAGGAGGAAAAAAGAACACCCATTTACACATGCTTCAATCCTAGGGCCACTGGAATAACATTAAGCATCCTGTTTTATCATTCTGGAAGGGATAGGGACATCCAGCACAGCAGATATTCTTGGTAGTAATATCTTAAAGCATTGCTGCTAAATTCACCAAGATTCAGCTTCTAGACCTGTACATCTTAGAGTTGCTATCTGTCCTTAATTAACAATTAACAATTGTAATTAACAGTTTCCCTCCATGAATGATGCCTGTTTTTTATTTTTCCACAGATGGATTACACAGGCATCACCCAACATTACAATTATTTATATGCTGGTAATTCAAACAGTTTCAGTTTGCCTGCAGCTGGTTAGTAGTATATCTTAGTGTTTGACATTGCAAGACTGACCAGTTTTGACTGGATGCAGACACTCAGATAAAAGATCTGAAATATCCTCCCTTTGAATAACTTTTGATATTCATTTAAATTTGCTGTTTCTGGGAATATTTGGCCAAATTCATCTCCTGGTAGGAAAAGCCTTCTGAAGTGATTATAAAAAGGGCATAAACTAATGCAATTTGTGAATTCAGATAAGTATTTGTATATTATTTTTCTGACTTTATTATATTCCTACAGATGTTATTATTTGTCCTGGTTTGATTATAAAGAAGTTCTGCAACCTTAGAGCAAAAGGAAATAAGGATAAAATACTTGCATCGACTACAATAATTCAATAAACTAGAAGATTCAACTGGTATTTTATCAACTTGCTTTCTGTTGACATAGTTCTTCCTTTGTGTTTCACAATGCCAACTGAAAATAAACTGTAACTACGTAATGAGGCAACATACGTACAAACAGCTCTTGTTTATCCACAGATGAAGACTCCAGACAGGGGCCATGAGAGTAGAGATGCCGTAGGTGGTTCCTGTTCCTCAAGAGCTGAACTCAGCCTGGAAGCACTCACAACCAAAATTTACCACCTGAGGGCCTCTGCAGTTTGCCTCGATGATACTCCTCTTCTCAGTGACATTGTTGCTCTAAATGTATTGCACTGATATGTAGGTTATTCCAGCTCTCTCCTGCCCACTCTTCCTTCTAACCAAGAAGTTGAGCTCAACTTGCTGGAATTTTCATACACTTGAATTTACAAACAAAGAAACCAACCATAAAGATTCAAGCCATGCTGCCAAGAGCATCCTAGACTAGAGCCCTGAGGGCAGGCCCAAAAGAAGAGAATGACACTGCTCTTGTTTAGTTGTGGTTGAAAAACCCTGCTTGCCTCCAGCTGCACAAGCAGCACAATCTCTTCACACAAGACCCAAGCCAAGTGAAAGGCCCAGAAGAAAAACTAGCTCCAGCAGGAACAGAGTTAAGGTCAGCCCTAAAAGCCATGAATCTTAATTAAAAATGTTCTGGGCTCAAAACATAAATGTGAAAGCTCATCCTTTTACGACTTTCTACTCCTTTCCAAAGAACCACTTGAGTATTTGTTATGCTTCCTTTGTATTTGTCCTGGGATGGCAGGTTACCAAATTCTCATCCACTTCCTGAGCAAGAGCATCCTCATCCTAATTAAGACAAATGCAGTTTCTTTATCTCAGTAAAACACAAACAGCCACATCTCTTCAGGACAATGTAGTAATTTTTATTTTAGCATATATCCCACAGATTGGATTCTGACCTGAAACAGCACTACTCTTCTCATTGGTGCTACTCCAGCTGATACCTGAGCTTGTTACTCACTGAAGAAAGCCAGAGCCCAGATTCTCAGTATAAATTTGTATAATTGCACCAATTCTGCGTGAGCATTGCCAATCTACAGTGACTAGGAATGTAGCCCAGTATTCACCAGTTACTTACTGGGAGTCGAAGAGCCTCGTAGAGATGGGAGGAGAAGAAGTCAGAGCTTTGCAAGAGTCCTGACCCTTTCATCATTTCATCAAGCCAACATTGCAGCATGGCTGGCTTTGAAAAACTGGCACAGTGAGCTGCGTGAACGTGGCTCCTCTTGAACATCAGTCACTGTGTCAACTCTTGGGACACAGGAGAGAATTTGGCAAAGCCACCACAAGCTTGGCCTATCCGTGCTTTGGACAAACACACTACAAAGCCTCTGCCTAAGGCCCACCTAAAACTGGTGCCTGAAACAGGGCTTATGCCAAAGACATTTTGACAGTTCAGGCTTAATAGAGTTTATGTAGAACTATGAGTTCATTAAGAATTATAATCTCTATTAGGGAATACATAACATGAAGAGGTCTCTGTTATGAACAAATTAAAATAGTCAAAGAGACTAAAAAATTAAATCTTCTTACACTGTAAAATTATATAAATCAAAAGCAACATGGGATTTATATAAATCCCACCAAGACTCACTGGTACAACCAGCTCATGTTTCCAGCATCATCTAGTGAGTGCAGAACAGGAATCATCTTCTACTCAAAAACACACCAAGTGCTGAGCATTCACTCTGAAATTAAACAAGCCCCTTCAAGAAGGACTATTTGAAAGTTGAGCCATAGTCATTGTTGAAAAGATAGGTCTTATAGTTAGGAAGGTTCCTGCTTTCTTCTTGAAAAGGACATAACCTTATCTGCCTCTTGACAGTGATGTAACCTTCGCTTGATATGTCAACCTGGCAGTAGACAAGGGGAACCCACGAACTTTAAGAAACTACATCTTTTAGAGCTTGAACAACAGACTGGACTTCTTGCAAGGCTTCAGCTGCAAAGTGTTAATTATATCATCTTTGCATATGCCATTATTAGGACTGCAGGGTACTCAATTAGCTCTTTTTTTCCTTTTTATTTAATGGCATTACAGTATGATTGGTAACACAGACATCCCCACTGGCTGCATGGGTTGCACTTATGCCGCATGAAAACCAGAAAATTTGTAACATAAAATCTGGCCCTTTGCCAGATTTCTACAGGGCATTAGTAACAAACTGGTGAAGCTCATTAAAAAAAAAAAAAAAGAGAGAAACCTATAACCATTAAAAGTCCATTAAGCAGCATGTCATTTTGTAAAGCTAAATAGCCCACAGTAATCAAAAGCATATGAACCCCAGCTGGGTTACCCAGCAAATTGTTTCGATTTAGGGGGGAGAATTCATCAAGAAAGATTGTTCCTAGGATTGGGTTGATTTTTCTCCTTCAGTTGCTGGCTCCATGTCCCATTATAATTACAGTGATTGATGCACCTTGCAGACAAAGGTGAAGAGTGACCAGAATAGCCCGAACATCTGTTCAATGCAGGCCACCACTAACATGGAACCTCTGCAGAAAGGTATGTCTCTTATAGCCAAGCAGTTACACAAAGCAACTTCTTTCCCATTTTCCTCCTCACTTAAGTTCCACAGGAGTTAGGAATTGGCTTTGCCCATCCCTGTTCCCTGTGGAAAATGAGAAGCCATTTCCATCACAGTTAAGGTATGAAGAAGTCATTCATTGACGGGTTGTCAACCAAGAAAAGCAAAACAAGGCTAAACAAAGAGTGGAGGAGTCTCTAGTGATGTTAAGAACCATGCACCTCCTCTTCCACTGCAGAGACATAGCCACATTTTCCTTGGATATGTGAGAAATACCTGCAAGTCTCTGCTTGGAGTAAGACAGCAGAGAAAGCAGCATATCTAGAACATCCTAGAACAGAACTATTTGGCTACTCTGCATCTTTCAAAAACTGGTCCTTAGGTCTCAATCCAACAAGGCATGGCAGCATGTTCCAGTGAGACTCTTTAGGTTCTTATCTCATCTAATAGCTTGCTCAAGTGGGACTGCAAGTTTTCCCTGTTCTCAACTATATAACAAATAACTCCTCTACATCATTTAAAGCCAGATGAGTGCCCAAAGCAAAAGAGAAGACACTAATCCATCAAATGACATAGTTCTGCCACATCTTCCATTTTCACAAGAGCAGTGGGGAAAAAAAGATCTTTCAACATTTTTAACACAGATGATTTTCCAAAGTCACTTCATTTTACATTAGAGATGGGGGAAACAAGGTGATTAAAAGTCTCACTGAATTGAAAACTCCAGTTAACCTGGCTGAGTGCACAACAATAGCACATGACTTCTTTGTATGCAAGGTTTTTTGGAGTAACAGGACTCAGACCTTTGATCTATTCCAGGAACTTACATTTCTAACCTTCCTGGAAGAGGCAGCAGTTTGGAAATTGTTACTCTGTGGAAAGTCTATGAAAAACTAACAGCCAAAACTCCAGCCTCTCCATTCCAGAGAGTCATGGTGACCTTGAATGTGTTTACAAGAGATTTTTTTAGTGCACCCAAAGGGCCTGCAGTCATCCAATGGCTGAAAGGCATCATCTCCATCTAAAGATGAGTTTGAGGATCTGCAAATCTGTAGCCTCTTCATAAAGCAGCATATGCAGCCCTTTAAGCACTGTGTTTATTTTCACTAGACATCTCAGTCAAGCTGGACAGTTTATTTACAATGGAAGTCTGCAGCTGAAGAAGACCTTTAGATGGTACATAGCTGAACTGACAATACTAAAGCACAGCAGTAAATCATCCAAGTGCTTAATACCTTCCAGTGCACTTCCCATTGCCAGTAACAGGATGCAAATGGAAAAATCAGATGACATCCTAAGATCTGGAGACCGGACTTACATCTGTTTCAACTGCTGGATGTGACCATTGAAAAGCATACACAGATAATGTTCTTCAAATGTGCATGTATTAACATTGGCTCGTGGTTTGGAATTGTTCAGATACAAAGCCATGCAAGAGTTGCTCACTTTAATCTTTGTGGCCTGATAGTGTGTAGAGACCAGACAGAACTAAACTTTTTATTTTTTAAAAATTAAAAACAAAACAACAAAAAAAAAATAAAGAAAAAGATCACACTGAGTTTAGAAGTGGTCTTTTTTAATCAGCTGTTTCTAACCTACAGGAGTGCCTACATCTGCTTCATGAAGATGGCACAAACCCCAACTCTCTTGCCAATGCCTTGAAAAAGCTCTTTCAATGCTTGAACAAAAACCAAAGTGATACAAACGATTTTGGCTTTGGTTTGTTTGGTTGGGTTTTTTCTTGGGATTTTTTTTGTTTGGTTGGTTTTTTGTTGTTTTTTTTTTGCAAAATCAACGTCTGACAAAACAAATGGCTCCCTCAGCATGTCTGCTGCTTTGTCTCCAAAGGATGACAGCCCTGGCACCCAACCCGAGGGCCCACAGCCACCAAGGTAGCCCCATTTCAACACCCTCAGCAACAAGTCATGGCCCTTTGGAGGCATCCTGCCTCCTTTGCCTTGGTCAAGAGGGTTTGACTCCCTTCCCTCCACCCCCTCAATCTTTCACCAAAATCCTGGAAGCTTCAACCCATGTCAAATTAGCACAGTAATAAGTCCAAAAGTTACTCGTGAGGGACTTGCCACACAGACAGGTGGAAGGACTGCTCAATCACAAACCCTATTTTCACAATAAAACAGAAAAGGAGTATCCTCTATTTTGGCCTACAGAATGTGAAGTTTTACGGTCTGTTTTATTAGCTATTGAGGCAGACAGTAACTAAGCTGTAAAAACTGCAATGAATGACACTAAACTGCTTAAAAGACTGTTTGTTATAGGAAGCACACACATATTATGTACTCATATCTGAATAACCCGGTTTTTTTTTGCATCTGCAAGGCTCCAGTGGGAATTTCATATGACTATAGGTCCCCTTATAGAAACTTGAAAAAGTGAGAAACAAACAAACAAAAAAATTAAATTCAATAAGACAAATGTAAGATAGGCAAGAATAATTTGGTGCAAAAATAAAGGATGGTGGTCAACTTTTGGGTAGCATATCTTCAGAGAGGAATCAGAGGGCTGCAGCTGATCCTGAGCTGGACACACTAATGCTCCTGGGAAAAAGGAATACTTTGTACTGGGATTGAAGAACTGAAACTTAACTTCTAAGATACCTGAAACAATCTTTCTGTATATCCATAGCTAGATCTGAGCTGCATACTGGGTGTAGATCAGCTGAAGACATGGCACACATTTGGGATTATGTAGCTTAAAAATCATAAGACTCAGAGGAGATGGGATAAAACTGTTACTCCATGGTATGTCACTGCAAAGAAGAAGGAATCATTTGTTGCTGGGTCTTTGGAGCTGGAAAACAACCTTACAGCAGCAAGAAAAATTCAGGCTGGCATTTGTAGTAGTAAGAATAGCAAAGTGCAAGAACAAATGACTCAAGAAAGCTGCAGAGCAGCTGCTTCTGCAGATCTTTCAAGAAGAGGTCAAACAGAGATGCCAGGTGTCACACAGTTTAGGGAGATCCTGCTTTGAGGTAAGGAGACACATAGATAGCTTCCTGAGGTGCTGCCCACTCCTACTTGCCAGCTTTGGTATGGAATCAGCCAAAAAATGAACACAGAAAATACTTTTGAAATAATCTTTTTACCCCCCTCACAATTTATCTCCTCAAATGGCTGATTTCAACTTTAATCTGAGTGTTGGCCAAAATATTTTATTAGAACGGAACTGACTCTCTTCCTCCTTCCACAGGACGAAGCCAAGAGAGTTTGTGGTATAAAACAAATGCTACAGCTAAATTAGGCCTAGAGCACACAGAATCCAGTTCTGCAAACGTGATGCAAGTTTACATATAAGCCATTCTGTTGGACTTGCAGAAAGGCATTGGTATCTTTGTAAGGCTGGGGACATGATTTCTGCTTCCTCTAACAGCACACAAATGGGTTCCCCAAGCTCATTTGAATTCTGTACATAATCAGGATGTAGCCCACAGCTCCACTGATTTGTGAGTTTTATGTTCCGTAGTCGAATTTACCTCTAGGGGTTTGTCACCTAATTCATTGAACAAGCAGAGATTTTAAGATAAATCTGGTAAAAATACAGAAGAAAATAAACCTGCTATCTTAATGAACAAAGAGAAAATACTAGGAGGGGAAAGTGGAACAAAGGACAGACCAAACAGATACAATATTTTCAGCTAAAAGAAAAAAAAAAAAAAGATAAAAAGGGGAGAATGGGACAGAAATTTTACACGGGCATCCTAATACAAACAGGGCTGATGTTAAGGGATTATTTAAACAAGTCCAGAGAAGTTAGCACCAGTTAATGACGAGTTTGTTGGCTAACAGGCTGTTAACACTCAAACAAACTGGTCATTAAATGTGGTTATTACTTATTTCAATGGAAATTTATTAGAAGCTTTATTTAAAGGTTTAATGGGAAGGAGAGCCCCAGCATGCACACCTGGAGTCCTACAAATCCAAACAACAGAGATGTCAAGCTGCTTTGCCTGGATTTGAAACACAATATAGAAACAAACCTTTCCCAGCATCAATGACTGCCTTTTGCCTAGCAATAGGATATTAGATGAGTTTGGATTCTCTGACAGAGCTTCATATCTAACAAGAAGCACTCAAATCTTCATTATTTTCTAGTGCCATTATGGTAAGTGGTTCTGATCTGTGTCCTTTAGAAGCCCGTTGCAAATCTCATTATTATTATTATTATTATTATTAGACAGAAGTTTGATAAAGCTCTTAACATCTCTCAAGCATCTTCATCCCCTTGGAGTTTAGCAAAAGAAAAAAGGGGGGAAAATAAAAACAGCAATAGCAATGTATTAAAAGGGAAATAGAAGCAATAAAAACATCACACTTCTTTGGTTCATTTCCATGGTAAGTTAAAATAAAGTTACTCAGGAAACACAAAAATACAATGAATACACAATGTAAGACTGGCTTCTAGTACACACTGTCAATAAGGTATATAGTTATGAGAGGGTAAAGCACAGGCCACTGGGAAAAAAGCACTAGACCTGGAGAGACAATTTCACTCCTACCCCTGTAACTGACTGACCACAAATTACTTCATCCTCTCTTGCATACTCCCCTGTCACTTTGCCTATTTAATTTAAATTGTCTTTCCCTATATAAAGGGTACTACTGATGTGTCTGTATTCTTCACACAGCTTCCTCTGTTCTCACAGTTACAAAGAAAACAGGTCAGAGTAGGAGAAATAATATACTGCAAACTGCAGACAGACCAGGAAAGAGGGCTTGGGAATATGCAAAAGAGAGTTTGGGAGCAGTAAAAATTATCAGAAAAAATCTGTTTCCCATAAAGGCCCTAACTTAAAAGTCAGCAAATCAGCCTTTAGAAGAGAGAGGTCACAGAGGGACCCACATATTTGCCTTAAATGAGAAGCCTGCAATCAAAAGGTGTTTTAACACACATTATGTGCCTTTGCAGAGAGTCAAAACACAGGACACCCAGGAGCTCAGGTCTAAGCAGAGAACATGCTAAGTGTCCACCCCCTTAACACAACTTTTTCATCTATATACCTCTAACTTTCTGCAACATCTCTCCTGATTAACAGGAAAGAAAATAGAAAAGGCAGAATCTTATAAGACCGCACAAAAGACAAATATTTTCAATGTGGCCACACATTTTTTGAGTTAGACCTGGTTACCAGCAGAGCAGAGCATCTAGAGCTCTCATTAAAGTCCCCAGTAACTCCAAGCACTCATGACTGAGGAAAGCTGAGGCTGTTGGAGAGGACAGGATCTGATTACTGGACATGGTCAGACCCTGAGAGGCTCTTCAGAAATCCCTGGCTGGAGCCAAGAAGTGAGCTGGTGTCGGAGCTGAGAACCACCCCCAGGAGCCTGCACAGCTTGGCCTGAAAAACTTCTCTTTCTTAACTTGCCATTTCTATGATTTACTCTTTGTCTTTCAAATATTTCTCACTTTCAACCTCCCGGGATCTGACAGCCTCCTGTCTGAACGCTCACATGTGCCAGACCCATTGTTAATATTATTTCATGAGATATTAGGATTTCAGATGCATCTCCCTTGCCTTGTTTGCAAGAGCTTTTCAACAAAAGACTATGGACATGTCTAAACTCCTAATATTTGCTGTGATAATACCATTTAAAGGCAAGTGGGCTGGGAATGGCAGAGAATAACTGATATTTTCATTTAGCTGCTGATGTGACTGGGATTTAGAGAACAGTCTGATTGATGTCTCGGCTTCATTTAAAATAAAATAATTAGGCTACTAAAATCTGGAAAGTATATTTTCATTTTAACTGGTCTGTGTGCTCAGCCCAGGCTCCAAGAAAGAACATGGAACGTTACAGGAATGGAAATGAGGGATCCGAGTAGGAGAAATGATATACTGTAAATTAGAGGCAGACGAGGAAAGGATATGAAAAAGGGTCTGGCAGAATTAAAATAATCAGGAACTAAGAGGAAAAACCAAGAGTTCAAAAAATGTGTAGAGCATTCCATTAATCATCATTGTGGGAGGTAACAGAGGGTGGACAACAATATGGGAAGAGGACTGAAGAAGCACAACTAGGAGACAGAAAGCTGTAGATATGAATAAAACAGGCACAAAATTCATCTTTTTTTTTTTTTTTTGTTCCTGTTTCTAATAGCACTCAGGTCCCTGCTTAGTGAGAACAATGAAAGATTGGCTGAAGGAACAGAAGGCTCCCAGCTGCACGAACGAAAGTTGTAAGATCAGACCTGAAAAAATATGCACAACTTAAACATCTTAAACCCCCAAATAAATGCACATTTAAGACATTTTGATCCTTTGCATCACTCTCTCACAGTACAAAGGCAATTAAAGCACTGGAACATAAAAAACAGTCTGAGGAATTTTGGATTTGATCTCTTAATTCTGTGAAAATTCAGGCCTATATCTCAGCTGTGTCTAAGAGCTTAGAAACACAATCACATGCACCAGCTGGACAGTCCTAATTATACAAATACACAGACTCTGACAGCGAGAAATGCAACACAACTTGCTTTGTTGAGACCAAAAAAAAAAAAAAAAGCCTTTTGTTTATGTGAAGCCAAGACATGGTACTTTACATCTGTACACACACACGGACCACAAGACCACAGCTAACAAGTTAATCACGGAGCTCAAGCCAGGCTCAGAGTGAGTGTGATAATACCCACTCCAGTGGCCAACAGCATCCAAACACACTGTAGAGTTTCCAGAAGCCAGGAATCCCACCCAGCAAACTGAAAACAACTTGAAACAAAGTCAAGAAGTATCTCCTTTGGATCTTTACAACCCTTTCTATAGTGTGAAAGCCTCCTCTGACTGTGACAGGAAAGGGACTAAACGCTCCTTCTCCCCTGTAGTGATTACTCCATATAACTCAGTTTCATGGTTGTGTGGTCTTTCACACCTACCTTCCTCTGGAAGCCAGTCACCCATAAAATACAGTATATGAGCTGCACTATATTAGCTAGAGAAAAATGAGGCTCTCGAAATCTGAGAGAAAGCTGGAAGAAATTTACTCTAAGTTAATATTGCATACCCAAGGGACAGGGGTACTTGGAAGAAAATCCTGTTAAAAACAGATTGTTTTCCCCTCTCTTCAGAGTCTTAACTTTTTTTTCTTTTTCTTTTTCCTTTTTTTTTTTAATTTAAAATAAGTCTGACATCCCCTATCCACCTCTTTCTCAGCAGAGAGGATATTTTTGTTACATACTGTCTTGCATAGCAGATACACCAAAGTGATTTGGAATAGTTTTCTTTTCTACTCACCATCAGTGGAAGAAGCTGCATTTGGGGTACTTGGGTTTGGGTGCTATTCTACAAGAAAGGTATGGACCAACCGGGGTGGGGGGAAAGAAAATCTCACCAGAATTCACCAGAACAATCCTAAAAATAAGCCCAGAAAACATGTCTAAAAAATAAAGGTAGCAATTCTTGACCTTGTGGTTCTATTTTCTGTTATAGTTACCTTTCTCCTGATACTAACCAAACCAGAGTTTCCACTGGATAAGAAGAGGAAATCTGTGCCTCTTATAGTCTGCTTTAGTTTGCTGCCACCACATCTCCCCTATCCAGACTTATAACTGCACTAAGCACAGAATAAGGTGCTAAGTTTTTTCATGGAGGTCTCCAAATTCCTCCACTGAATAACCTTTTTGTGGTCTATGCCACTAATAAAACCAGGTTCATTAGCTGAAAGGATTCATAAGTACAACAGGAATTATTACATTTCTCTCTACTTTTTACTGATGCCCACATGTTAATCAATTATTGGTGTTCATGGGTGTATCTCATGCAAGCCAAACAAAAATCCACTTCCCTCTCTGGCCTAATGTGTTTAGGTTTTTCTCACTGAAAACCAACTCAGAATAGCTTCGAAAACTGTCCAGGAGGTACATCGGGGAAATTCAGAATAAAAATAAGTACCACCCTCTTCACATTAAAAAGACAGACTTTTGTTTCCTATTTGCTAACCATTAATGGTACATAAAAAATATGTGATTAGGACCCTGAGAGTTGGCATGGCTCAAATACTGTATATTGATGAACCACGTTGGAATGGAAATCAGATGAAAAGTATTCCTGTAGTGGCACTTTAACCTAACTGTTGACAGATGGAGAATGGAAGCAACATAAATGCTCTCTTTTTGTGTCAGCACTATAAAAATGTCTGACTAGCCCATGAAAGATGGAGATGAAAGCTTAGGCAGCCATTAGAAACTGTACCTCACCTCAAGCAATAACTCATTCCCATGGTATTATGAAAATGGTTTTATTGCAGAGGATTACTTCTTCCCCTTCTGCAAAATTACTGCTTATCAGCAGTGCAGAAATAAAGCCAGAAACTCCCAATCTTTTAAACTCTCCTATGCAATCTCCTTCCCAATGGTCAGGAATTTAATAAAATGTAACATTTGATTAAACCAGTTTGCATGCCTTTCTGAAACTGACACCATTATCTGAAATACGGCACTTTCAAGTGTCCTGCCATTAGTTCACAGCAGCTCCGTTGCCTGTTGCATTTATTTATCTGAGTATTAAAGCTCTGCAAACTGCCTTGATTGGAATCCAAGTCTTTTGGACTTGGAAATCAAAAGGAGATTGTAAGGGCAAGAAGAAATTCAAGAGCAGTGTCGGATAGGGAGTCGTGTTTGAGTTTTGGGTGGCATTTTTTGGAAAGGGGGAGGTGTATTTTTATGCATTTTGGTTACTGCTTGTTTCTAAGCAGTCAAGCTTCACTAGAGGGCAAAACAGAACCAGGTGTATTTTAAATTCAAACACTCACAAAATCCAAAGTAAGCAGGACCTTCATCCTCAACACAACTGGAAGTTACATCATTACATCCTGAGAGATCACAGGCTTCCCAAGGCACTGGAATTTAGCCTGAGAAGTGAATGTTTAGAATCAGTGCAAGGCAGCAGAAGGTGTTGGTATCGGACCCCACAGTCCCCCCACGATATCAGTGCTGGTCAGAATGTGCAGCTGACACATCACAGCAGCTTTATCCAGATCCTGCCTGACACTCCAAAGCCACTCTTTTGGCAGCTGCTTTCAGGAATCCCTCTACAAACCTGTGCTGACAAACTGGCCAAACCTCAAGGGATGGCTGCAACGGGAGAGTGTGGCCTCGCTTGGTTAAAACACATTTTTAGCTTTGCTTTCGTCTATATTTCAGGAATCTCCACAGCCAAAAAAAAAAAAGCCTAGGCAAGTTTGGCTTCAAACATTGCTGACAGCATGTTGGCTAGGCCAGTAAGGCTATTCCCAACATTTCTCTCAGCAGACATGTGCACATGTGTGTGAATGTGTGCTCATAAAATAGAGAGGGTGGCAGAAATAGGGAGATGCGATTCTTGTACGTAGCTACATCTCTGCCGAGCAACCCCAAATCACAAAATGAACAGAAAACAAACTTGGAGCAGCCCTGGCAGGCAGAGAGAGCATATTTTCTCAGACTCAAAGGAAACCCTACATGACAATTTTATGACCGTGGTAATTTTTCAAGTGACATACTGCAAGAAGGTATTGTGGGCTCCCATGAAGCCTTTAAGGCTCCCTCTACACAGTACAAAGAATGGTTGGAATAGCTTCCCAGCCTCTGCTGGGACTCAGCCCTTTACTTCTCAGACACTGACATGAATATCTTCAAGAAAATGTTTACTCTGAACCTTAGGAGGGGACTTCTGAAAAGCAGAGCCACTTTTCCTTCAAAATGTCTCTAGTATCACGCTGAGATTTTCCAGGGAGAGGGCTTCTAGTTCCTCACACTGTGCATATTGGACATGCCACATGGTCCAACAACTAAATAGAGACATTTGCACAGCAATATAGTTTAATTTTTTTCTTTACCATTGATGTTTTTTCCCAGAAGAACAGCACTAGTTGCATGTCACTTTTGGGAGGCCTCATTCTCATCACATGCTCAGGAATAGTGTCCACCTGCCCTTTTTAACTTTGATTATACAGCTCTGAGCTAGATTTTCCTGAAGCTGTATTTTGGCCAGCCAGGTGGCTTTTGAGTATTTTGCACAGAGAAAAGGGATTCAAAATCCTGTAGTATCTGTACTCAGGTCTGTTTACAAAAGAACTTAGACAACACCACTCGAATGCTCTGTATCTTTGTGAGGAAGCTGAGCACCTGCCTTGGAGCACAGTCATTTTCTCCAAAACCATATGGCCAGCTGAGCTAATCACTCAGTGTGAGTATTTACTGCTGTAGAGCTACACACTCACAGAATATGTACAGAAAAAAAATGTCATTTGCCACCATTACAAACGCTGAAAGCTTCCAGCATTTCCTTGTTACACCACACCCTGTCCCTCCTTCATCTGAGCCTTACCAACCTCAACATCCAAAGTCTGTCTTAGAGACAAAGTTTTTCAGCGAGAGGAGAAAACATTTTTGGTTTCTATCCTGCAAGAGTAGTTGTCATTTTGAGTTCAGCAAGCTAACCTTAGCAAGGTCCTACATGCTAAAAGATTTGTTTAAATCAGAAGGGACTTTCCCATTCAGCATTTGCTGAGTCTGGCCCTTATTAGAGATCTTTGCAGAGACATTAGCCACACATACAGACTCTGTATTATACATTTAAAAGACAGAATGGCTGATACTGAAAACTTTGCTACCTTGCTTGTACAGTAATGTTGTTACAAAAGTTGTTCTTTTTTAAATGTGATTAATTTGCATAACACCATTATGAGTTACGCTGCCGGAGACTCCTTTAATAACAATGCTGTGCTATGGATTGACATGATAGCTTATTATGGCTTCAAATAATATGTAAATAATATTTAAATGGCTTCTCTCAGAGCCATTACTGTCAATCAAATAAATACCTATATTTTGGCTTCTCGTTTTTATGTCCTTAACTAACAGTAAGAAATAAAAAAAACAACTTATACACAAAACCAGTAGCAAACAGTTATTTTGCTAACAATCTGGTTTAAACTGCCAGGAAAACAACTGAACCCAGTTGTAATGCTAAAGCTCTAATTTTGATTGCTCTGTTGAATCTCAAAACCATAAAGATTAGTATTCACTGTATGGGTCAGAACAACCACTATTTATGGACATCAGCCCAATAGAGATAATATACAGAATTTTATCATCAAGAGAGGAATTCCACAGTATTCCCAATAATCCTTATCTGATATATTTTATGTGCCTTTTAAGCACCAGATCTCAAAACTGGATGAGGGACCACAAGCAGGGCTAGCAATTAGGTTACAGACACCACAAGGGTGCTCAGCAATTCTGCATCAGCATCTCCCGGTGCATCAAGTGCTTTGCACAATGTTGTGCCAGGGGAAACACTACCCCTTCTGTACTCCATACCCACCTGGCTCTCCCTTCCTAACCAAAACTTTACCTGCACACTGATCACCCTCATGTTGTATGGGATGAGTCATGTACACAAAGTAAGGGATTTCAAAGGGGGCACAAGAGCCAGAAACAGAGCTAGGAACAAAGCCAAGTCTCCTACAGGTAGTGCCCATCAAAGGTGGGAGCCACTGCATGTGCGTAGCTTGGATCTGTAAAAGGTACAGTAGCTCAAAGTCTTCACGGTCTATCTCAGCCCCAGTCCTGTTTCATGTAAAATCATCTTTTTGCAGCTGTATCCCTTTCCTTGCCCTGTGCCTTATGCACACAGGTGCAGAACAAGACCCAGGAGCACACACTTCAATACATTTTGCCACTTCTTTTTTTTTTTTCCTTCTGGCACAGAGGGGACTACCCTCTGCAGTGCAATTATGATGCCACAAAAATTCAGTGTTGTACCGGTACCACATACCCGAGCCTGGGCTTCCTCCAGCTCGCAGGAAAACAGCTCAGTGTATGTAGGCAGATGTGTCCAATCAGGGAGAGATTATTTTTGATGGCTGGATTTAAAATTAGCACAGCAATAAACAGTCCCATATCAGTCATGTTTACTTTGCAATATATTCATTAGCAACATTCAACAACAACAACAAAAAAAACCCCACCAAAACTTCACCATTTACTCAAAAGGAAAAAAATTAATAAAACGTACAAAGAACATTTCTCAGCCAGATTTCTGCCATAGAGAGCCTGGCTTTTGGTTTTTCTATTTTGGGGAAAGGAGCTATTCTTCTCTCTTGTGAAGTTCAATCACAGGTCCAGTCTTTCAGAGAAATTTGTCCTCTACCCTCAGAAAATATTGACAAGCCTCCTGGTATATTCTCAGCCAGGAGGAGAAAACCCTTGTGATGGGATCATAACTGGCACCTGAGAGTTGCTCAGTGTCTTCTCTGCCTTATGTTTGGGTTTTGGTTTTTTTACTGACCCCAAGCAAACCACTTGAAGCTCTGTGTTCTTCCATTCTCCACTAATACCATGGTCTCCTCTATGCAACAAAGAGGTTGTGAGGTTACAAAGCTGACCAGGAGGTGCTCAATTGCCATTTCATGAACGGCCTTATCGTTACCTAAGCCAGACAGCAACAATTAAAGCTAAAGCTGTCATTTCTACTTTGCTTTCTGTCCCTGAAACGCCTGCTGCAGCAGTGCCAACTAGGCTGACCTTTCTTTACAGAAAGAGTAAGACCTATGAATATTGTACATGGATGAGCAAGACTAGAATGAAACAATTAGGAAATGCAGCACACCTCACATATGTCCTTATGTAGGAAAGCCAGAAATATTAGCATAATCATTGTGCTCTGTTAGCATTAGAATTAAAACTGGAGAGGGGAGGCAGAGGGAGCCCGTTGTTCATGCAGACAATTCAGCCAGACAACAGTTGGCCTTGCTAATTAGCAAAACAGTGCCACTTTAAGGTCTCTCTTTGGGTACTCCCCAGGGAATTTCAGACATAGAGGCAGCTAATGTGTTTCCAGAAAAAAAGCTGGCAAGAGCTAAAACCTGCACAGCCAAATACCTGTGTGCAAGGAATCACTATCATGAGCAAGTTGCATGCTGAGAAAAGCCTGGATTTGTTCATTCATAAAAATGCTGCCAGCCTAGAAGTTCTACTGCAGGTCTCCTAACACTTTTGTTTTGTTCTGCACTCTCATTTCAAGCTCTTGAAAGCAGATGATTATCAGAAAGTAACTATTTTTTTTTTAATGTGCATCCCTTGCCCTATTAAGGAAGAAAACTCAGAAGTGTGAACTTCATAAGTCCAGGCATGAGAATAGAATCAAACAAACCTGCTTCGTTCCTCTTAAGGAGCTTCAGAGAATTTTGGAAAGGAAAGAAATCTCAGATTTTGAAAAGCCTGAAATGAGCCTTAAAAAAAAAAAATATATCAGGCTGGCTATCAAAACTGCATCATTTCAGTCAATCTAGCCCTCTCGCTTTCTTACGTATCCCAAGGATGTCTCTCAGTTCTCACACCCAGCAGGCTGAATCCAGCCCCCACCATGCCATGGGACAGCTGCGAGTGCTGCTCCTGGCAAGTTAACATGCAAGCCAGGCCTACAGCAGGTCCCTGGCTCTACTTGCTAACTTGGAGATGAATGGAACAATTCTGCTGGGAAAAGCTGTGTACTCCATACTGCATTGCTCTTACCTCAGCCCGTGTTAGTGTGTTTAAAGCACTGCTGGTTACTTAGCATAATGATTCAACTAAGGCCACTCGTTATAAGGCTGTCTTGGAAGACACAAAGATCTGCTCTCCCATACAGGGTATTTTGGCTCTATAAAGTATATGATGGCTTGCAGAGAAAGATATGCCTGAAGTATAGCACGCAAGAATAATAACCTTAAATGTTAAAAGCATATTAATATTTCATTGGGGAACCGGAGGAGGCTGGAAAGCACTGGGAGCCCTATCACATGATAATCATTTGATAGGACGCTACATCCAGCCACAGGGATAATTCACAGGGATTACAACTGCTCTATTTTCATTGGCAGGCCTGGCAGGCAGCGCTGGACACACTGACAGCAGGAATTCGTTTGTGTGAACAACTCCTGAGTAATTAATCAGGGTCAGGGCAGGATCTGGTTTCAGAGAAGTCAGGCTCGTTACTGGCACTACTCTCCAAGCTTTGTGCCAGCCCCAGTTGTCCCATTTCTTCTGTTCATGTAAGTCAAAGGATCACTGCCTGCTACGGGACACAGCGGATTGAAATAATGTATTCTGCATTAGGCTGCCACAATCACATTTCAATTTCATCCAGCCCACCTAGAGGTGAATTGTCAAATGCTAAAAATCTCCTGAGATGTAGGACTATTGTCTGTATTTAAACACCCAAATTAGCCCACCTGGTGGCCACCAGACCATTCAGCAGACTGAGTTCAAGCTTCAAGCATGAGGCTTGTACAGCAGTTTGGGCCGAAAAGACACAACTCAGTGGTTTCTCTGCAAGAAAATAGCTCCTCAAAAGCAGCTGAACTATGATCTATGATCCAGAGATCCATTCGTCTACTGGTAGCAATGCTAAACAGTGCCCAAAAGGGCTCAGAAATTGATGGTAGGTCAGATATAACAGGGAAAGTACCACAAAAGTCTAATAGGAAACAACATTTTGAAAAAGCCTGAAGTTTCTGTCCTCTTTCCGCTTTCTGACCCACAAGCAAAGAGACAGAATGTAACATCAAAAGTGAGGAAACTGAAAAATTCAAACCTGAAAAAGAGCAACTTTTCTGAGCAATTTAGAATTGTACTAAAATCTTATTATCACGGGATGCTGAAAGGGCCAAGAAGGTGGCAAGACTGAAAGCAGGGTTAGGCTTTTACATGGTTAAAGGGAACTTCCTCTGCTATAACCGTAGATACCACTTGCTAATTTACCTTTTGAACGTGAGAGACAATACAGAATGCTTCAGGGTTAACTCTGTAAGTATTTAGTACCTGGTCTTCATCTCCATTCTAGGTGCTTACACCATGCATGTTGTATGATATTTAAATATCTCAATAACAGTATTTTCCTGAGCTTCTGGAGGCCCTTGATCCAAAACTGAAGTTAAGATAGGCTGATCGCATTTTATTTCAAACCTCTCACCAAACTGATCATGGCAACAAACCTGTCCTTTCCATTCCTGAGCAGAGCAGCAAAGGGAAGCTTTGATACTGTTTCACCTCTCTGGTTTTTAAATTCTGGAGCAGAAATGACTGCTCACAAGGTTTTTTTGCTGTTAGTATTGTCATACTTATTCAACTTGAAAATTAAGTAAACTGCCAAAGAAGTAGTCTGGAGGTTTTTCTTTGTTTCTCTCTTGTATTCATTGCACATACTGGAACAAACATAAAGGCAAAGAAGCATACACACTATATTTTGTTACCACTAAAACATTACGTTTCCTTGGAATACAGCCTGAGCAGTCTTTTTTCTTTGTTTTCTTAATATATATATGTGTGTGTGTGTGTATATATATATATAAAAATAAAAATAAAACTGCCTGTGAAAAGCCTTCAGGTACCAAAATGCCTGTGGTCAAGTGCCATCAAACTTGCATCACTAAAGAAGAGCCTTTCCCCTCCTCTCTTCCCCACACCACCAAAATACATTCATTAAAATTGTCTTTGTTCCCTTCTCACCCCAGTGTGAGCTCATCCCCTCATGACACACTCTGACTTTCAGAAAAGAGGCTGCTTCTCTGCCCCCACACCATAAAGCCCAGATCTCCATAAAACTGTTTCTTAATTACTCATCAATGATCACATTTATCTCCCAGGCAAGCCAGCCTGAAGTGGTTAATAGTATAAATGGTATCTAGAGCAACAAGGACAGGGAAATCCTGTTTATGTCACAGCTGTCGAGATGGAAGTCTACAGGAGCACCAATAACCTGAAGATATTTTTCACACAAGTTTTTAAGCCTGTTAACACAATTTGTTAGAACTTTGGAGTAACAATCCATAGGAACAAAAGCAATAAAGAGGATAGCCATTGCTGGCAAAGGGAACTTTGCATACAGATAAAGCAACTGATGTGATCAAGTGGGAGAAGGTTAGCATAAGGCAAGAGTTGAAAAATAATTAAGGCTTTGAGTTAATTCAATTGTGGCAAAATGTGTTCCTTAAAAAAAAAAAATCAAAACCTCACATTTTCCAGTAATTCTGAATCAATTAAATTTTTACAGTATATAAATAATTCTAATTATGCTCTCATAAGGTTAGCCTTCCTGCATGTAGGCATTTAGAAAAACATTAAATTAAATTATCTACATGCACTGGAAACATAATACAAAGAATGATCTAAAAAGCCAGGAGCAGCAGGCCAACATGAGCAAACCTCTTATGTAATGTCTGACAAAGCCCAGTAAGAGCACAGAAATAGAGCTCACATTTTCCTGGGAACCATTCTTTTTTGCAAATTAAACATTTAATTATGGATCTGAGTCCATAAATAGACTCTTCATTTTGGAAGAGGGAAAGGAGGACTTGATGCAGATGCACCACTGGATTAAGAGAATATCTTAAAAGAAATTTATCAATGTCATAGGTAATTAATTATAACTCCCCATCCACAGATGGGGATGGCTGAGTTTATCAGCCAGGATTCCCAGAATAGCAGGTGGCTGACAAAGAGCCTCTCAACTTCTCTGTCTGCTCATCTACTTATTTGTGACCTATCTATGTTACAAACATGTGGCTTTACATTATTCTCACGAGGTCAAAGAGTCATTGTTGTCAATCCTTACACTTAGTACCATAAAACTTGTTATATCTGCTGCTATTTTGTAAATCTCCGGTTTTGGAGGTCATGTGATTATACTGAAATTGAAGGAAGGCTGATTAACTTCTAATCTTCACTGTTTCAGAGGGTAACACGGAAAAGATTAAACAAAATATAGACACAGTATTTGTAAACATCCACTTACAGCTTTTTATATTCTGGGGATATAAATAAGTGTGCAATATCTTTATATTAATCTTACCAGACACACAGCTTTTGCAGGCCAACTGTAGTTTTACATATACAAATTCAGAAAAGGTACTGATAACACATGCACAACATCAAATACTGAATTGCATGCATAGATCTGCTCCCTAAAAATCTTAGCTAAGAAAACCTACATGCTTTTAAGGTGTGTTTAAAGAAAATGGACAACAGGAGAGGACTGCATTGTTCTTGATGTGAATAGAAAACATTGGTATCTGCTTCTGGGAACAAGGAGGGTCACACTTGGCATTTTCACCTCATGTGATATGGAATTCCTTCCACTCCTCTAAATACTCAGCTTTGTGCAAAAAAAAAAAAAAACTTCAATAAGAAAGAGGTGTCCTGATCTCAACATGGGTTAAGCAAAAGGACACACTTTGGTAAGGCCAAGGTCTCAGTAACTGGATTTCCATTAGGAAAGTCTCAAGAATAACTCGAAATATAACACATCAAGTGGATGCATAATGATAACTGGAGTGAGACCCTGGTCATTCAAGGCTCAGTTTAATTAGCAGATATGGTCATTCACTGATAGTACTTTATATCTGAAGCTGATTAGAAGAAAAAAGAAAACTCTGCTCAAGAGCTTCATGTTAACAGAGTCCTATCTTTCTAAGAGGGGAGATAACAATACACTTTAATTTCAGGTGCCAATAACCTCCAAAAATATTTAGGTCCTTTAACTGCTGCGTTAAAAATGTAATCAGCATGAGACAGGTGCCTAAGAGCAAAAGAAGCTCAAAGAAGTCTAGTATGTCACAATAATAAGCATTCAAATTGAAAAACTTCAGGAACAAGATTTTATAACTCTGTTGAGAAATGAATAGTATCTTTACGCTCAAACACTTCTATTTGTTACAACTTTGGTGCATCTCAGCTGGTCAGTTCTGGAAGTGACACGACATCCAAAGAGCTCCTATAATCTGATCACTAATGTCCAATGCTTATTGATAAGCACCTCTCACCCAATTTCAAGCTCACCTGCCCACGTTGCTGATGAAACGGGGGCCCTTGGCAGACTAAAGGAAGGGGGTGATGAGGCCACCCAAAGAGCTTCAATAAATTCACAGATCTAAGCCCAGTGCACCCAGGAGTGCTCCAGAAGGGCAGGACACAGCCTAGGCTCTCATCTATCAGGTTTACCAGTGGAACAGCATCAAACTAACTCTACTTAAGGAATCAAATATGTGGTTGGGATGGTCTGAGTGACACCAAGGCCAGCATCTGTCCGTGCCTGATGGCTCACTGGACGAATAGCACCTCGACAGGTGATTCCCTTCAAGATGGTTTTGAAGTCTTGGGGGTGGCCCCAGCACCCCACAGGGCCCCCTGCCCATCCTCCCACCATCCATGAACCAGTAGGTTCCCAAACACTTCCCTATCGAAACAGAACACATAAGAGAGCCCAGACTTTCACATGAACAGCCATTGAAAGAGCAAATGTGACAGCAAAAAAGCAATCACAGCAAAAAAAAAAAAAAAAAAAAAATTTACCTGCTCACAATTTCTTATAAATAAATAAGAAAAATAGTACTTGGTAGTGGCATCAGAGTCAATTCCTGTGCCCAAGAAAAGCTGCCAGCATTACACAGTCTGCCCTGTTTGCTTCTCCATCTCCCTCCTACCTCAAGGCACCACTGGAAAAGACCAAAAGTGCTGTAACTGTACAAGTGCAGCCCTGCCTTTAACTAGTAAGGCAGTCAGTACTAAAGAACTGTATGTCCCTCAGCTTCAGACATTAAATTGTATATTATTGTATGGAGAGGTCAACTTCAGGCAAGTATTAGATTATTTATAACTTCAAATAACTTACTTTGTAAGCTCATTTGCCAGACTTCCATGTGAGGCAGCATTTGATAGAAATATGGAAAATGGCCTGAACTTTAAATGACAAACAGATGAGAAGGTCCGATGAAAATCAAACACTTTTGAAGGCCATGTGTTTTCATAGGGAATATAAATGGGATTTTTAATTGATCTTGACTTCAGCTCATGGTAACATTTTGGGTGATCTCAATTAGTGGGGTTACAAAAAACAGTAAAGAAAGGAATTTGATTATGGCTAGCCCTGGAAAAAGAGATCTGGCAGAAGTATTCCCTGCATTTCTTAATTCAGGGAATAATCTCTTCTGTAATGTAACTATCCACAGTCAACATATTCTTGCAGCCACCAGGCGCAGTAACAGCTTCTTAATGCCAAAGATGCTGAGTACCATCCTATTATCTTTTAATCAGCTTTGGGGTTTGATGTCTAGTGATCTGGACAGGTCTGATTGCAGAGGTAGCTCAGGGCTCTGAAGAAACAGGTTGAACTGGCAGTTCCCATAACTCGACTTTGTCTCACTTGGCTCTTCTGAAACTTAACCCCCTAATTGCACAATTGAGAATATATCCTCTCAGAGGGGTGAGGTGAGGATAAATATACTGAAGGACAGAAGGCACTCATGTCATGTATTAGTGGAGGCACCAAGAGTACCTCTAGAAGCTATTTATTTCCCAGCTGGCATCTGCCTATGTTGGAGCAACTAAGGTTCACTGCTTCTCATTCAGAGCTTTGCTTAGATCACCAAACTGCTTTTAAGCTGGGGTTTTAAAGCATTTCCACCAACAAAAGTTAAATACGAATTTCTGGCTCAAGATGGATGGGCAAGATTGCTTTATTGCACTGCTGCAAAATCCTTTGTGCAGAAACAGTTTCTAAATGAAAAACATGTTACTCAAGTAACAGCTTGCATACAAATGCACCTTTGGTATCAGATGTAACATATTTACCAGATCTACATTAAGAAGTACTTTTTCTTCATTCACAATGGACAAGCAAATGGTATCTTATCAGTCAGTTTTTAAATCCCATTTTTCTAAGAAAGCTGTAGTGACCATACTGAGAGAGTCTGATATTCCACAGCTTTGTAGAAAAAAGTCAACTCTGAGGTTCTTCTGTGTGCTGTTCATGAAGCTGTGAATACTTAACTCCAGTTGGGCCTTGATATAAAGGCACTGAACTCAACAGAATCTACAACAGACTAAAACAAGTTCAGCTCATTAAAAACAAACTAACAACAAAAAAACCCCGACCCAAAAATAGCAAAAAGAAACACTGGTCTCCTTTCAGGAAAGGAAAGCTCTTACAGTCAGTTTCAACATGAGTAATTTTTCTCAGCAGAGTTCAACTGCCCCCATCCCAAAAGAGGCACCAGTTAGTGCTTCATTTTAGGGACAAGGATTAAAAACTAACAAGGAACAGTGAAATGGGGCACCTCTACTCTGACCAAGAACAAGGCTTTCAGCTTCTCTCCCCTTGGCCAAAGCACCTTTCAGCTGATGCCACAGCCTCCTAGACCTACATTTTCTATTCCCAGGCAACAGCGACAGCCCTAACAGAACACATTTAACCTTGATGCTGTATTTTTGGTGGTGGTGTTCTTCTCCTGATGCTGTTATGGCTGTGCCCTTACACTTGAGACCCTTTCCCAGGTTCTTCTGTTCTTTGCTTGCTTAAGAAGGCTTTTGCTCCTTGGCAGCCATCAGATGGCAGACACTTATCCTTTGAGGACTCAGGTGGCACAACTGCAAGTGTAAAAGGCACAGAGATACACTGCCATCTTCATTTCCAGACAGGCCCTGACAGCCCCAGGTTATTTTGTTCTGGGGCAAACTCATGTCTGTCATCAGTTTGCACAGCTGTGGAGCCCCAAGACCTTTCTTTGAGACTGGAGACTTAGGGATGGGAGCAAGTGGCTCAACTTTGCAAGTCACACTCAGCTTGCTCCCCTCTTCTGTCCTTAAGTCATTTCCACATCATCGTAGGTGCATCAGGGTTCAAAAGAATCTCAGGTACATTCACTATGGAGTAAATCCAGCACTTATTTATGACTCAAAACCAATTGTTCCTTGCCCCTACTTCATCCACGGAGATAGCAGTCAAAAGCTTTTGAGAACCTTTAAAAAAACCAAAAAAGTCCCAACAAAACAAAGAAAATTACACAAAAAACCCCAACCCACACCAAAAAAAGCCCCCCTCTTACAGAGTGGAATATTTACTACCTCCAGAAAGTGTCCAAAGAACTGATGAGAAATCCAGGAGCAATGAAAATGCCCTTGTAAAACACAGCCTCTCTTGGGAATATAAAATTTAGGCTGGCTATTCATGCAGTTAGTGCTTCATCACAGCGGATCCTTTTCTCTTTTTGTTTGATTTTGAAAGCTGGGAGATAGAATATCAGAACACCAAAGCATGGTGTTCTGAACTTATTTTTCTCATTAGGTTGTATGCTTCAGGATATAGTTAGATCCCCTAGAGATTTATCGTCTTTTGTACGACAATCAGAGGCCTTGAAAGGTGTCTAAGTATTAGTTTTGAAAACACATATGGCTTAGAACAAAGGGAAACAGGCTGATCAAACAGCGGGGGCAATGTACAGGAGTTAATAATACAAAATAATTCTGAGCGGCGGCCAGTTTTCACAAAGCAAACATCTCAATGTGGATGCCATATTATCAATTAGACCCAGTCATTTTCAGATGTAATGGGAAGTGGAATACAATATCTACATCTGATGTATGAACACAACTGTAAGGAATCAATACCATCTGGCTGCAAAGCATTTGGTCCTTTAGTCAGCAAAACCAGGCCATTCACACAATAAAGAACAGTCCAGACAATATGGGAACCCCAGACTTTTCAGCATATCATTTGCAGGGCAATTTTTAAAAGAGGAGACAAAGTTTCAGCAGTGCTTTACCAATAAATCTGAGCGCAGGGAATAACCTCAGTGAGGGGCAGGGGTTGAGGTGGAATCTGTTCCTTCAGGAAAGGTTTGTGCCTTCACATGTGTTGCATTACAGTCCAAATTCAGAGCTGTGTCCATGAGTCCAGCGCCAGGTCTGGGTTTGGCCCTGCGTTTTCTCATTACTCTTGTCACAAGACATCAGGAGCAATCACACCACACAGCACCATGAACGCTAATAAAGTCAACCAATGATTGATGAAGAGCTTTATCCTGAAACATCAGCTATCTTTACTTGTGTTTCACAGATATGGTGGCATTGTTTCCATTTTGACTTTGTTTTGTCAGAAATTAGCACTGTCGCTATTTACTGAAATTGTATTTCTGTGACAACGTTTTTCTTTTCCCCTTCTTTTTTTCTTTTCTTCTGAAGTCCTAGCTCCATTATTTACCTTCAGTTTGAAAAGCTGGATAAAAGAAACTCTGCATGTCACACTGCCTTCCCCAAGCCTTCCCACTTGCAAATTAGGCCAGGCTCTTGATGCTTTAAGAGCTAACAAGCTCTTGAAAACCTGGGAGCAGGTTCGGGTTTCTAATGATGTGTAAATCTCGGGGATGAAGGAATTGTGTCATCAAGCAGGAGAATTTTCTGTAGTGGGGAAGGAGCAGCCAGAACTCCATTTGTCCAGCTAGGAGTCTAATGCTGCCCTAAGCTCTGACATGCAGCTGACTCCCAAGAATACACCTAGACCTTGGCTCTCAGACAAAGCAGTGACAAAGGGCAAAAATAACTGCAATGGGTAAAATGCCAACTGGCTGAATTTAGGAAGGAATGTCTAAGTAATGCAGGACATGCTAATATAAAGCCAAATACTGACTTACAGCTCCTGGCTTAGCTCTAGGAAAGCTTGTTCAGAAAGGCCAATTACATAAGCTGTGGATCTGACCAGTATATTTTTCCAGGCAGGTTTTTTTTGTTGTTGTTGTATGGAGAAAATAATGTAAAAATTCATTCATTATGTCATTATGTATATTCCTCTCACACAAGATCTTAAAGTAAGCCTGTGTTCCCAGGAAAACACCAAACAGTGTTTATTTACATAATAAATATATTTGTGATCCAACAGCATCAAGAAAGGTTGCACAGCCAGCTCTGCAGGATGAGCATTTAATGCGTGGAGTTCTGCACAGTGCTGCCCTGTCCCATAGTCAGTACCATCTGCAAGGATGCTCACAATGTAGTAAAAGAGAAAACCTCAGAGATAAAGGAACTCAAGTCTCCTGAGATTATCGTGGCTTGATTTTTTACTTTGTTTTCTTACAGTCACAAGAAAAGAGCTAAATGGCCTTTCCTACTCTTGTGGCTGCTGCTATTTTGCCTTTACTTGCTACTATGTCAACATCACAAAGTATTGAAGATCAGTCCTTGCAACACCCTTGTAAGCAAAGCTTACACATCTTCATGCCTCCTGATGTAAACCAGTACACACTCCAAGAAGTTTTCAGCATCTCAGAACTTTATAACTTCACATATTACATGGTCATATAGACAGACAGACCTGCCTTCAGGAAAATCCAGGGGGAAAAAAAACAATGGAGTCTACCTGGCTGCCTACCCTCACTTCAAACAGGCTGAGCACAAGTTAAACACATCCCTTCTCCTGGATTTTCATCATACACATGCTGAGCACTGCCAGGTTTCACAGTGCAGGGGAGCCAATGGACAGACAAACCCCATTGACTTCAATAGGCCTCCCCAATCTGTCCCCTGAAACACGTCTGGCTGCAATTCCTATTTTTAGTTACGCCTGACAAATCTTGAACTGCTGATATCAGAATTTAAAGAAATACATGAAAAACACTATTTTCCTTTTAAAAAAACTGTTCTCCTGGGTCTCCTAGAGATAATAATTACTGCTCTGCTCAGCTAGTGCTGTCATTATATCGCTCAATAAAATGGATCATTTTTAACTCTCAGGAGCATGGGAAGTGCCGCTGCTTCCCCGTGTGAAAGTAAGAATGTGTCAGTTTTGTTTAGCAAATATAATATTTAATGTCTTTGCTCTTGGCATTCAGGATCAGCACTGCACCAACAGCAAGGAGGCAAAGTACACCCTGAACAGTCAGACTTTTAAAAGAAATTAAGCGTGTAAAAAAATTCCCCCGAGTGAAAAGCAAACCTAAAAGGATAGATTTCCCCAGGAACATGAAAAATACAAAAGCTATAGCCAAAACCACTTTATACATTCTGATTCTATGTTATGCTGTCAGTAATTGTGCCTCACCACTGAATCAGGGGCTCACATAACTCCCACTGCAGTTGCCAGAAGGTATTGCTGGATCTGTTTCTCCCTCAGTTGCCAGAGCAATAGTCCACACCCCAGGGGCAAGTGAGGGCAGGAAACCAGTCTCAGCACCCCCTATTTCTAGCGGCATTCATCCCTTCCTCCCAAAATTTAGTGACTTTACTGCATTATACACAAAAAAATAAATCCTCCTTAATGGCTCGGACTTGAAAAGCATCAATGATCTCCCAAAACTAGCCATAACTCTGCAGGGGTGATTCTGTGCAGGGTCTTTACCTAGTGCACAGTAACACTGGAAATACTATCCTGATTATCATATTTTTTTTTTAGTCTAAACCCTTAAGGTCTCTGGTCCTCCCAGGGAATATACCATCCCTTAGTCAAAGAACCCAGCAGACAACTCACCTCTCCAGGCATCAAAAGAAGTCACAGGAGTTTCTTTGTTCAGAGCAGGAGGCCCACTTACCATCATATTATATTACTCCCTGCCTTTCACCCAGGAGTATGGAGCATGTCTAAGAGTACAAATGAATCTCAGCCTCCTTGATATTGGAGGCTGAACTAGCTCTCTATGTTCTAAAAAGCTCTTTGTGTCCAGAATCTTATCTCCTGAATTGATATATTGGTTTGGTTGCTGTTTTAAACTACATAATTTGTAGTGCATGTCCTGGCAGAAGGAATCTGAGTGGGGGGAAAAAAATAATAAATTCTTTTGGAGCATAGAAAAAACCTAGAAAGAATGAAATGCAGGATCAAACCTCTAGCAGCCCTCCTGTGAATTTATGCAAGTTTCTGTATAAAGGAGGAACATTTCCTTCCCTCTGAAAAAAGGCCCATAACTCTTCAGATTCCCTGGATCTTCATTAATCTTCAGTAAGCCTATGCAGAAATCTTGTGTCCCTACACCATTCTTTCTCATCTCTTTTCAGTCCCCACCAACACAGCCCAGGATAGCTCCATCCTCAGGACTCAGCAGAGACCTAGGCCAAGCACTTGGTTTGCCCAAAAGAGTTTCAACAGTGATTCATAAGGATCTTTGTGCTTTATCACCACACTCCTACTCTTTTGGGGCTACAGAGAGATCCTCCTTGGAAAAAAAGCAGGGAATAAAAGTACTGGAAAAAGAGAAACCCCTCACCTCCTCACAGACTCCTCTTCCTCTGCTCAGACTCAGTACACACAATTTAGCCTCTTAAGAAAACAAAAACAAACATATATTAAAAAAAAAAAAAAAACAAAACCACAGGAGAGTGGTGAACAACAGATGCTTTACAGATCTTTCCCAATATACCCCCCCTATTTATTCAAAACTGGTGTGCAACACCTGAATGCAATTCTTCAGCCTGAGGATGATATAAGCAGCGCATTTTCATGCCATCAGTAACCTGATCCTGCCCAGCTGGGCTGGCTCCCTGACAGCAGAGGCATTTCATCTTGCTGCATAACCCTACTACATCTGCAAAGACAAAGGAGCTGCCATAAAGGGGTTCCCAACCACAGCAGAAAGGGAGCTGGGGGATGGAGAAGAGGGGTGGAGGAAGAGAGAGCATATCTGCTGCACTCACACTTATGAATACACATGCACACACCAAAAAATCCATCAAGAAGATGAAGAGCTTCTCAGATAGGGAAACTTGCTGCTAACATCGCTCAGCCTGATCTGCTACCTGACTATAATGGGAGCCTGGCAACACAGCTCAGAGGGACTGAACTCAGGCTGCCAGCAGAAGCACAGATCTGGTGAGCCAGCTCTGTGACATGAAGCCACATTTTCAAGATTAGCAGGGCCAAAAATAGGCTTGGAACACTCTGCACTTCATGGAAGGGTTTTACCCAATTGCAAGGCAGAAAGGGTCATACATGCAGGCAATAGCTTTTGAGTCCCAGGAATGAGAAAGAGTGGGAAAAAAGGGTTCTGATGTTTTTGTTGGTCCTTTTTAATTGTCAGGAATAGAAGACTTTTTTACTCTGATGTCTTTTTTTTGCATCATTGAAAGCAAGGGGTATCTCATTTGTGATGCCTGGGCATTTACCACAAAACTTGAGGCTTCATTTTGGCACTTTGGAAATTTCTGTCTTATTTTCCAAGTTGATTTAACAAGTGGCAAATAATAATTAGTGACCACTCTTGAGAATTTTATCATTGCTCATGGATATTTTTTCTTTGTTTAAACAAAGTAAAAATAAAAAAGTTACTGTTGTCCCATCATATTTTAGACTGAGAACCCCAGTCCCAGAGGTCATCTAACAGGCTCCTGGGAGCCTGCAGGGGTACAAATGACTGACCTGAGAGATTAGAAAATGTAACCACCCAAATGATCAGAAATGAACAGGCATTCTTGAGCATCCACGTCTCCCACTGACTTTGTGGGGGGAAAAAGACAGTAGATGAAAGGTTGCATTAGTGCTGACTTCCTGAATCTTCGTGGACCGGGGTCTCTGGAGTTCACTGAAGTTAATGAGAGGGCTGGGTGTGCAAAAAAGGCAAGGCACAGCCCCCTGCAGCAGGGGGGAGGCTGTGGCCCACTCACTGCAGAGTTTCCTGTGTTCATTTGTTTATAGAGTAGAGTTGAGGTTAGTTCAGAGGAGAGTTCCCCATTTCCTCCTCCTCCTGCCCCTCTCCCTAACCAGATGTGACAATGTTACAATATTATTATCCTGTCAGCACCACAGGGGGAAATACAAATAAAACTCGGGGTGAAAGGAGAGCCAAAAGAAAAACAGATCCAAGGCAGCACCTTTCAGATTCACTAGCCCATCTCAGGGAAAGGGAAACCTTAGCAGCTGGACTGTGGTTTCATTTGAAATGTTTGTGGGCAAATGATTAACAGCAACTTTTTGAGGTCCTGTTGTATGCTATGGGTAATTCCTACTGAAAGCCATAGGAGCTAACTGCAGCCAAAAGATGGGATGTGAACCTTTGGGGCTGACAGGGTAAATCACATCCTAGACTGGAAGAACCAGCCTGGGTAGGTTTCACTGTGCCAGTTCCCTTCAGTTTTTTAGTGCCACTGGGGAAAAAAATACCCAGACTGGAGTTGCACTGTATAAACCACTGGATTACAGGTTTTCTCTGGCAAGTATCCCAACAAAGACAAGCAGGCTGATCTTTCATCCAGAGATGGAAACCAAGAAAGGATGCACAAAAGGGATTTCATCAAGCCAAAGAAACAAAGCAGGGAGACTGTTTAAGTGAAATACCATTAAACATTCAAAACATGTAAGATTCCTTTTCATTGAAAGGCTTTTGCTTCAGCTTACCATACTGGAGAAGTCAGAAATACAGCAGTTTTAGAGCAAAATTCAGAAGCAGGACATTCTTCCCTTCCCTGGAGCCTATGGAAGAGTTATAGCTGCAAAATAGACCACCACTATCTCTGCTCCCTACATGCTGTGGCCAAAAGCATGACATAGACATTATTAATCTTCTCCAAAGCTATAAAGGCACTCCACAGTTTTTCCTCCAATGGGTAAAGTGAAAGACACGTGGTCATTGCAGGAAAGACTTATCTATCTGTAGATCATTTTTCTTTGGGATTTTTTTTCTCCTCCATCCAAGGACAGATAACTAGGAAATTGTGCCTAAGTAAAGATTTGACCCCCAAGAGGCCGCTTTCTGAAAAATAAAGAACTCAAAAATATCCATCCTGCTTTATCCTTTGTCCCTTCACCTTGAAAATTCCCCAGGGATTGCTTCTACCTACTGAAGTTTATTCCATCAGTCCATGGAGGAACAGGATCTGCCCCAAAGTCTCTAGAAATTATGAGAGGAGCTTTCAACATTCTGGTGAGAACTACAGGTTCTTTATGTGGTAAACAACAATCTCTGAAGTTTTTCAGCCTAACATGCAGGCCTTGTAGGACAGATGTGTGTCCTTCCCCACGAGGGCAGCATTATGTTCTTGCTCAGCAATGGTCTCTCCTGGCATGCAAATGGATCTCTAACGGGGCTGATGAGGAAGTAATTGAATTCTGAGTTCATGTTCACTCAGCTCTCTGGGACTGAACTACAGAAACACTTCCAAGCCCGAAGGTGGTTCACATGGCACCGCGGTCCTTTCATGTGTCAGCCCTGCTAAGCCGCCGATTACGGATCTTGACAGACCCATTAATCCTCAGAGTGTCTCACGCAGGAAATCATCCTGTTTCCTCTCTGTAAAATAAACCAGTCCCATTCCGAGGGAAAGAGAGGCGTCATGCACCTCGGCAGCTAAATGTGATGTAATCGGCAGAATGTATGGACTGACTTTGACAGAGTGTGGTTGGAAAGTAGAAAGAGACCCAGGACAGCCAGTGGAGCTACTGGTTAACAGGAGTGAGAGGATAAGGTCAGCTCACCTCTTGAAAACAAGAAGTTTAGTTTGATATTGTGAAAGAGCCAAAGCCAAGAGATATTTCAAGAGGTTCCTACTCAGGCTAAGGACCACATTGTGGTTCTACCCATGACAACTGGAGTCGAGTTTAAGAAGACTGAAATTTCCAAGACCTAAACCAAAAATGCAGTATCCACACACCAGTAACAAAATGGTTGGAAAACACGGGTCAGGTACGCGCAGAATGCTCAACTGTTTCTCATTGTGCACAACTGCATTATAACTGCTTTGAACATAAGTCCCCCAAAATCAGCAGGAAACTCTCAATTGCTCTCAACAAGCATAAGGACTGATTCCAGGATAAGAGAGATGAAGATTCTCTGCCCAAAAGCAAATTTCTGCCAGATGCAGCATTTCTCCTCTTTCTTTTGCCTCAAGACAAAGGCAACGGAGATGTATCTCACCCTTTGTCAGGCAAATTGTTGCACTTTACAGTAACGCCAAGCTGCAATTTGATCACCTGTCTTCTGTAATCCTCTTTAGCTGATCTGCTTTCCAGTATTGTCCTACAATCCATGAAGGAAGCCTGTTGGTGAGGAGGCTGACACAGGCACAGCTACGAACAATGCTTACTGTAGTTTTGTGAGCAGGTGTCACAAGCCAATGATCTCATGCTGAGTGAGGTTTATGTTAACAAGAGAGTAGGAAGAAAAGTAATTTTATCCTGTCGAAATCAGCAAAAAATTAATAGAAATGAGTATATTCCCAGAGAAGAAAGTGTATCAACTTTGCAAGGTGCCTAACATCCTTGTTGGAAAAGAGTTGGCCTCTGGAGCATGCCCTGCACAGACTTCCCAGTTGCAATCAACACGATTACTTGTCTGGTGTTAATACAGTAACATGCTGCTTTGCTGAAAAGTCCCTGGCTGCCTTTCAAGCTCTTGAAAAGACACCAAAGACTTTTGTTTTGCTTTCAAACTATTTTTCAGCACCTCAGTGTTGGAGTGCCCTTATGAAAGTGCCCACAGAGTCATTTGACAGGGCTGTGTGACTCAGGCACTTAGAGGAAGGAACTAATGTTAGATGCTGACACTCACGTAGGGACTTCTGGACTTCAAAAAATTACTTCTCTTTACCTCACTGCATTTTCCTGACACTTCCAACTTACTAAGCTATTGTTTATTTTATAAAAAGTCTGTCTTAAGCTCAATTTTGAATTAATAGGTCACCGAGGAATCTAATACTATGGTAATGCAATGCAAACATCACTCCACAATATGGAACTAAAAGAAGCCAATAAATTCTTTATAATACATGTTCATAGAATGGTCAAGCTTGCAACATTCCATTAAAATGGTACAATGCTACTTTTTATAAATTAAAAAAAAAAAAAAGGCAAGTTGTTCTCCAAGGCCCATCCTTTCAAGATGAAACAGATCTTTTCCTCCCACTGCCTTTTTATTTTAGAAGTTCTATTGAAATCAGGTATTGAAATTTTGCAGTCACACACCCAAGATATGGAACTGATTTCCCATACTGCTGGTTGCTGACAGTAGGTGTAACCATGAGCTGTCTGGCTCGCAGAAAATTTACTCCTTTTGTTTTACTAACAAATCTCAGGCACCTTTATGAGGATGATCCTGTTCCTGTCAAATTCCACAAGGTTTCCACAAAATGTTATCAGTGAGCATCCAGCAAACTGTTCCTATTAAATAACTCAAAGTTGAGCTGATAACACAGAAAATATGGCAGGTGATTGAAGTAAGCCGGATCTTTTGATGTGGCAGTAAATCAAAAACACTGCGAAACAGAGTTGGTAAAGGTGAAAACCTTACACAGCAAAGGACACAGTAGAGCTTTCAGTGCTAAATGTGCTAGGAAAGGCAGGAGTTGAAAAGTTGAAAGCTGCAAAACTTGTAAAAAAGAACCACATGGTGGTGGTTCAAAAGTCTGACCATCTTCCTGTAGTTAAACAAGGAAATAACTGCGGGGAACTGTTGCCTTTGCTAATGGCACTCACGGAGGGTATTCTGAGCTTTCCCTTGCAGATGAGGAAACTGAGTCAGAGGGATTAAGTGAAGGGCCCAAAGCTAGGACCAAGTTTACTAAAAGTCCGCTGCAGACACCTGAATTTCAGTCATATCATGAGGCCTCTGTGGTCTCTTACAACTACAATTATTTCCTCTGCTGTTGTAAAACAAGGAGGATTAGATCTGTCAGCACTTAGAGCTGGGATATTCCTGAGAATTCCTAACAAGAAATACTGATGATGCAAACCATTTTTTCAAAGTGTATTTTTGTTTTGAAGCAGTCTCATGCTCTCAGCAAGAAAGGCTATGGAACCATCACAGGGAAATGTTTTTCATGCATTCTAATATAATTTCTCCACTTTGAAATCAGATATCTTAAATTATGCATGTGTGTCATCTTTCAGCACCCAGACCCCTGCAAAATGGGACAGAGGCAGTGTTTTGGCAGAAGAATCATATTTCAGCTCCCAGCTTAATAGTTTAGATGTTCTGGTACTCTGCAAGGGAGCTCAAAGCCTTGTACCAGCACAGCATCACAGACATCAGGGTCAAGAGAGGTCACCTTATCTATCTTCTGCCTTCTCTCCAGGACCTAGGCCTGAAATGCTGGCCAGACTCCTGCCACAAGTAGCAAATTAAATACCAGCTTCCCTTCCAAAGCTGCTGTAATGCAGCCTTTGAAGACCTGTACTGCATATATCACCTGGGGCAGAGAGAAACAGAGTTAACAGGGCTCCAAACACGTCAGTAAAGTGCAGGGCAAATTCATAGATTTTTGTGTACGTTGACTCTAAAATATATTAATTTTCTGTGGTTAGCTGAATAGCTTCCTTTTATGAAAAGGGAATAAAACCTTTTTGTCGAAATACTGAGGACCAATGCAGTTCAATATACTTCAATGGTAGATTTGTATTCTATGAAGAATGGGTCTGCCTGGGTTTATAATTTAGAATTTTAGCACTTCCTGCTAATGGCATCTGATTTTCTTGAGTTCTCAGGATGAGAAAAAAGCCTTCCAAATGCAACATGCCATCTAATTTCAAATGAAATACAAAGGTGCTAACAGCATCAGTCACGGGATATTAGTTTTTAGGGGGTTTGGTGATACAATAAAGTGACACAAATTCCGACAGAGGATTCAGGTTGACACCCTACAAAAACAGGGTTGCAGCTTTCAACATGCTATGGCTGGAATGGTAGTGATTAATGAAGCCAGCTGGGCAATCTTCTCCCCTGCATTGCAAGAGAATATGACAGGTGAACCCGAGGAGACCCTCTGATGCCACACAGTGTGGCTGACAGCAGCACAGCAACATCGGTCATGCACCATGCCCAGCTCTCTCCCAGCTTCTCTTGCTATTTTTCCCTCCCAGACACACCAAGGAACGTCACTTGGACAGACTGAGACTGGGGAAACTTGCATTTAAACCCCTCTTCTGTAGCTGGTTTCCTGTGCAAACATCAGTGAGGCAATTTGGGATCCTGCTTTTGTGTCAATGTGAAGAGAGAGGCTCCTACACAGGTTGAGTCAGAGCAGTTTGGCTCCCACTGGAGTCTCTCTAGAACAGTGTGTTCCTCTCCACTGAACTACAGCTGAAGTCCCCTTTGAGTCCTCAGCCTGCAGTAGGGGATAAGGCACTGTGCTGACTCTCCAGAGCTGCTGAGGAGGAAAGATATTAAATCCTTCAAGAAAACAAGCATGGTGGTAAAAGGGTCTGTAATGAGGTAGCATTTGTAGCCCTTGCAGAAGACAGCATCCTATGTAGAAGGCAAATTGAGGGAGTGGGTGGCATCCTTGTCTTGTGGGAAAAAGCTGGTAGTTTTCCATACTCTCTCCTGTGAGTAAACAGCCCACCCCTATCCTCTTGGGCCAAGAAACTTGCAGTTGAACTAGGACATTTACCTGACCACAGGTGGGCTGACTCGTGCTGACCCCGGACAACACAAAGCCCTGATTTTGTCACGTTTCCACCTCCGTGTTTGCTCTTTCCCAGCTGTGCACAAAGCCCCAGGATAAGCCATTTGCCATGCTGGGGTGGGAGTAAGGAGGGAGGGGGCTGAGGGAACAGCGGAGAAGGTGCTTGCTGTAAGCTCATTTCTCCTCGTCCCTAGCCCTGATGGAATTGTATTCTGCACACACACTGAAACATTAGCATCGGCTGATTTGGAAGGAATATTGGAAATGAAGTGATAGCAGAGTAAATGTCAATGCATTCAGTGTGACACAGTGAGCACCAGATCTTAAACAGCTTCATCATTGTGGCATTTACTGTATCCTGAAATAATATTAATCCCACTGTTGTCCTTCTTGATGGAATCATCCATGAATATGGTTTATGGGACTGGCCAAAGTGCTAATAGGTTAAAAGAACAACCTATCCAGTGTTCCACTAAATTAAGGTCGCTTCATGGGTTTTAATGAAACAAGTACTGTGTGGGGTTTCAAAGGACGTTCCTGTAATTCATGTCTATTTAGGGCTCCTGCTAACCAGAAACCTAATTTCTTTGAGTAAAATAGGTTTTTGTGAAGCCTGGCCATGTGAAAAAAAGCTTTAAAGGGCAATAATCAGAAGACCTCATCTGTAACACTTTGTTATTTTAGATCAGTGTTTTGAAAGTTGGGGGGATGGAGTTATTAAAAAAAAAAAAAAAAGAAAAAAGAAAAAAAGAAAAAAAAGAAAAAAAAGAAAAAAGAAAAAAAAGAAAAAAGAAACCCATCTGCAAATTAATGAGAAGAAATATGTTACTGCTATTTGTCTCTCAAAAATGCCTGAATGGTTAAAGTGAGACCAGGACAACCATTAAATTACAAATGGTGTAGACACTTAATAAGCCAGATACCCTGCCTCACAAGCTAAATGTGTAAACTGGCTCCCACTTGCCCAATGAGGAGCTGATGTTCCAAAATTGTGGGCAAATTGCATCACCTAAGGCCTCAGAAACAGACCTGTATTTCCTTCTCCAGTTGTGTATGTAAATGGTGAATGAAATGATGGATCATCAATGAAATGAAGAATAAGTGTGCCACTGGAGACAGCAAAAGGAATAAGACAGGTGAGATGTGTTTGCTGGAACTAGAATTTGGTCAAAACACTAGAGGGGTCACCTGGCCCTGTAAAATTGGAACTGTGATGACCACCACAGGCTAAAATTTTGATAAAAACAAAAAAATTCACAGTTGTATCAGGAAAAAATTAGGCTTTTCCATACTTAGGAATGCTACAGTCAGCTTAGTATTCCAAAACAAGCTGAATATCAATAGCCACCCTAAATCTCTGACTCTTTGATTCAGCTCCTGTATCTTTTTCTCTCAATTCTGGAAATAGACTGCCAATATCAGTACTCAAGTCAAGGACTAATCCTGACAGCTTCTTGACATTAACATGAGTTGTCAGAAAAAGAAGAGGCACACTGCTTAAATTTCCTACCTTGGTGAATCCTCTCAAAGCCTTGAAAACATCTACTGCTAGTGCAGGCTCTTTGCTAAAGCAAAATCAGCAACTTCTGCAAGCTGCAAAACAGCCACAGCTCTGCAGCCCCTGCCAGAACTCAGGGGACTGTGCTGGACTCCACTGATGTGAAAGATGCTGCAAGGATAGCAGCTATTTATCAGAGAATCAGCAAATGGTTTGGGTTGGAAGGGACCTTAAAGGTCACGTAATTCCAACCCCTCTGCCATGGGCAGGGACATCTTTTTCTAGACCAGCTTGCTCAGGGCTCCATCCAACCTCGGCTTGAAAACCTCCAGGGATGGGAAATGCTACTCCTCTGCTTTCCAGCCTCCCACCTGCAGCAGGGGGAGATTTTATTTCCAGTTTCACACTATCCCAACACTGGTCCTTCAGTGTTGATAAAACAAAATTCTCACACTGCCAAGAAATTCTGTGCCTGACTTGCCCACAGAACGTAAGAGAACACCGTCAGCACCTTCCTGAAATCTCACATGCATAACAACTTTTCAACCCAGCACTTCAGCGTTACCAAAATCAAAAGGCACCTTTAATACCTCTGTAACAGAAATCAGTGACCATATAGGAAAAAAGTATCTAGAGTAGCTACAGACACAGCATGCTCTGCCTGCCAGCCCCCACTGTCTGTCCACACACCTGCCTGGGAGGTAAGCTCTGTCCTGACCTCTAAGGTGGAGATTTGAGGCAGCTTATTGCCAAAAGGGAACATTTCTGTGTGTGCCAAAAGGACAGCCTGCGTGCATATGTATTATTTGGATTTCTCACCTTTGGAAGGAATGTCACCTTCACATGGACTCAGCTGTAACAGCAGGGAGGCTTAAGGGGCTAAGGAAATTAAGTTCAGAGGCAGGACAGATTTCAGTGAAGGTTGTAACACGAAAGAAGGTTACAAAAAAAATGTAATTCCAAATTATACTTTACCATAGGTTATCTTCTTAGTCCATCTACTATTCACTAGGCAGAATCCTCAAGACATGCCTTAACCTTTACAGACATGACCTAGACCTTGGAGTCATATCCTATGAGGCAGAGACTGACTGGAAATGAGACCACTATATATCATGTCTGCATGACAGAATGAAACACACACCCACCACAAGAAGAATAAAACCCTCTCTTGAATGTGTCTGCATTGTAAAAGAGAGAGGGGAAAGATTGATTTATTTAAACAGTACTTAACTAACAATAAACACTATCAAACCAAAGCAAACTAATGCTCAGCCATTAAAGCATCCATTCAATGGCCCATCTGTCATATTGTTAAGACCTTTAGAAGTTGTTTAACAAAATGTTAAATAAGATGACATTCAGCAGCACAAAATGCTTGACTGGGTAATGCAACAAAAAGGGGTTGGCCTGCTGGTGTTTGATATACTGCTCTGTGCTACAGGCTGAAAGCTCTGGAGCACACGAGGGGGCTCCCGGGCTGTCGCTTTTTATCTCAGTGAGCAGCGCCAGAAAAGCCCAGAATCACCACCAGGCCAGTGTCAGCACTTATCACACTGGAAAAAAAAGGAAGAGGAAGAAAATTCCCAGTGCAGACAGGAAAAAATGTACTATGCAAGGGGGGGGAAAGAGGAAGCAGAAGTAACAAATTGGCTAATTACAGGGAGAAAGAAGAAGAAAGACCCATTCTCGGTGACCCATGCTTTTTTCTAATCTAGTTGTCTGTAGGTTTTTTCCTCATAATTTCTATTCTACATTTGGCAGTCACATTTTACAGATGTGGCATGAAAACACATTTATTTAATAAATATCTAACAACTTCAAAGGTGGGTGCAGTCAATTCAAAGACACTTCGAAGTTTGTTTGTTTGTTTCTTACATGAGAACAGATTGCTCTCATTCCCTTTTGATAATAGCGACCCTCATACAATATGACTTTTTAGGAGCTGACTGCAGTGATGCCAGAGGCTTGTACAGCTTCAAATCTATCATCAGGGTTAAGGTAGTATAACTAGGCAAGAGAGGCAATAGTAGATTTCCTACAGAAGTTGAAGAATAAATACAATTTTGCCCCGAAAAAGGTCAGTTTCCTAAGGGGAAAAAAAAAATAAAAAAGCTTTCTTTCAGATCTGCAGAAGGAAGAAAAGGAAAAAAGTATTCGAGTTTAGACAGGTAACAGTTTTCACAAGACACGAGTGGACAGCTCTGTTGTCATAAATGATGCTCCCCAGCCCCAAATGTCACTAACGAAAACAGGAATCTCTGAAAAGCAAATAGCAACATGCAAATGACTGTTAAAAATAAGAGTACAATTTTCTTTCACAATTTAAATCCTTCCCTTGGCATTACAAGATGGTTTTTAAGAATCAAGCCTTCACAGGACTAAGAAAATTAACCCTTTCTCCACCGTTATCCTTCAGTATATAAGGTTTTGTTTCCTGTATTCCCTTCCAGTATGTTTTCCTTGGCAATACTGAGAAGAGAGATCCCAGAAAGCCCAGCTGGCAGGTTCAGATTTCCCAGCAGCTCAGCCCTGGCAGTAAGCATGGAGGTCCTTGGAAAAACCTGGCCTCAAGTGCCACAGGCAGAGGTACCTGGGACCACAAAGATCTGGGTTGTGTTTCAGCATGGTGACAGTTGGCAAACATATAGAATTAGCAGGTAGAACAAAGCTTATATGCTTGTGCTAAACAAAGACACCCCTGATAGTCACATCAGTAGAGAGCACTGTGCTAAACTCTAGCCTAGAGAGCTTACAGATGTTTTCACTGACCTTCAGTAGTAGCCCAATACATGTAAGGATGAATTATGATTAAAAGTAACCAATGTTCTCAGGTAGCTTATTGATTCACAAAGTATTCCCTCTGAAAATATGCTTTTAATCAAGTGTTATTTAATACACCAGTACTGAGACGCAATAGAAAACAGGAATTCAATACATGTTAGCAGCTCTAGATAAACACTGGCTGACAAATGCAGAGAGCATACCTTGCCTGCTAACAGATATTAAAATTGCAAGCCTTGTTCCTGCTGTGATTGACAGCCAGATTTCCTACCTGCTATGGATATACAACTAAAAATAAAATTAAGGAAAAAACAACAAAACACTGTTTTCCCAGCCTGAAGTATGTTCTTAGAAAGAGTGGGGGGGAAAGGAATTAAAAACCCAATGTGCTATGCCAAGCTGGCTCTAGAACCTAAATCATCTGCCATAAAGGTGCTGCTCTCACACGGTGGTAGTGACACATTAAGTATGAGCCAGATGCAAACAGCAAGAGTGACGAGGAAACCACACAACTCCTTTTCCTCTCAAACGTCCTCCCACGGCCTGTTTCTGCCTCAGCAAGATCTATTCCAGATGAATAAGGGACCTGGGAAAAGCAAGCAAGACCACAACAGTGTTTTGTTGATGACGTGAGTAAAATAACTGTGTGTGTGTGTATATATATATTCACTCCTTTCTCACTGAAATAATCCTGGCTGTCAGTAAAGAATCCTTACAGGAACATCCCAGAATGATCATTTTCCAAACTAAGAGCTCTAAAGGTCAGCCTTCAGTTATACCAAATTCAACATTACCATGACTGTGTCACCTCTTGGGAAAGGGGGAGGGATTCTTCAGCAAAACATATGGCAACAGCAGTTTATTTTATCACAGTGCTGTATTGTTTTGAAGTGAAAGAAGGCTTGTAGAGAGAGACAGTATCTTTTATTAGACCATCTATTATTGTTTCTTCCCCGCCCTTTTAAAAGTAGTTTATTTTATGGGTTAAGGGTGACTAGAGCAGAGAAAAGAGCTCTGCTGTAGTACTTACAGACAAGAGCAAAGAAATAGAGATAAAAAGGAAAAAAAAAAAAGAAAAAGAAAGACAGGCTGATCTATTCAAAAGCTGGTGCATGAGGGTTTTCTTAGAGACATATACTGGCAGAGTGAGGAGAAGAGAAACAAGGAAAAAAAAAAAAGACTCATCCCATACAATGAGTATCTGACTGTAGAGGCTGAGTCCAAAAGCCAATCCAAAACTCCAGCCAGGTCAGCAGAAAGATTCTCAGAGATGCCAGTCCAGCCCCTCCTGGATGCAGTTTTCAGCTACATGAACGTGCCTCTGAATACTCAAGTGAGAAAGAGGATCCTATGCCCAATTTTGGACTTTCTAAGCCTCTCAGTGCAAATTCCATAGAGGAACACCAGCTACTTGTGGGGCAAATATACCAGCTTTTGACACAAAGGAGCAAAGGGGATTGGACTGGCCTTTTTGGGTTTTCTTCCATTTTGAGGAGCATCTTTGCACTGGCCTGATCCCCAAGATACCGACAGCAATTTAAGCTTTCTGCCTCCAAGCTCCAATCTGAATAACACCACACAAGGTAACAGGAGAGCACCAGCACGTGGAAGCTGTGCTGCTCCAGCACCAGGGAGATCCTGGCTCCCACTGCAGATTCCCTGCTTGCATGATCATTAGTTAACTTCAAAGAAGCAGCTGACAACCTTCCACGGTGCATGAAGAAAGCTGAAAAGATCAATTACAAAAATGATTAGTATGCAAACTATACGCAGGTTCTGTAGGCAGCTATTCCTCAACAAGTGTATCAGAGACCAAACAAAACGATAAATAAGTAATCCTAGCCTCTGTTTTCAGCATAGACAGCAGGCAAAAAGAAACCTTTAAGGATATTAATTCTATTGGAAACACACTCCTCTTTTTCTATCATATATTGCACTGAAACTTAAATGAAGCTTTTAAAACTCGAAACTAGGAAAACCCATCCAATAAAAGGACAGATTTGCTTCCTTGGTGAATTAGTCATCCAGGTAATTGTTCCTCTTTACAGCAATCTTGCTCTTATCTGAAGTTGTATCTGTCTTTTTGTTCCAGAGACAAGCTAATACGTTTCTAAAATGTGTGGACTTGCACAGCACTAATAGGATGGTTTTGCAGTTGTGGAACTAGGTGTGCATCAGCCCCTTTAGTGTAAATATTATTTGTAGGGACCTCCAACATGGATGTTAAAAAACAAACAGAACTTCTCTATAACGGCCTGTTTCCTGAGCCTTGCTCAGCCTGCTCAGTGGCTCATTGAGAGGATTGTGCCCCTTATAGCAACGAGTTGGTTTTCACCTTTAGAGACAGAGTAAATGTTTCTCAGCCTTAGCTGTTCTCCAAGTACAGGAAGAAACCTGGTTTATAAATGCATCAGGCAACAATATTCCTTACTGAATAATGCACTGACATCCATAGAGCTGCACCTATTAACTAATAACAGCAGAGGATCTAGGCTGTAACACCATGCTTTGAAGGGCCAGGAGGTCTCATCAGTCCTCCCCTAAGGAAAAAAAAAATAAAAGGAGAGATATTGAAATATAAAAACTGAAAGCCAGCTACTATGACTGATCATCAGGTTCATCTTTCAGGCAACTTCTGTGTGATTGTTTACCCTGAAGTGGCCTTGGATTAGCAGGAAAGACTTACAAAACCTGCAAAGCACACAACGGGTCATTCATGCGTGAGCCTGTTTGATTCACACCGTTTCAGAACTAGCAGAACACACGCTGACTTGATACACTGCCTCACCATAAAGACTTGAAACCAGATGTGCAGCAACTGACCAAGAATGCCTTTCCACAAGCATGGCCTTTCTTCCTGTTGAGCTTCTTGGTGTATAGATAGGTCTGCTGAAAGGTTACTGAACCACACAGCCAAGGAAAACGCAGAGACAGAGAGGGGAGCTGCATCTTCGGCTGCAGCAGAATCCCTCGGATCCATGTCGAGCCACAGAGAAGCTGTGCTGCTGTTAAACGGCTGATTAGTTTATTCTGCCAAACATCTGAGAGCATCATTAGTTACACAAATGGCTTGAATTATGATCAAATGAGCTGAGTAACCTGCTGCCATGAAACTCCATGTGAGTCCTGTTTTCTCAGATCTCAACATGTGTTACCCAGTGCGAAACCATGTCTCCTGGCTCTGTCTGATGGCTCATGCAGGCCTGGGTTTAAGAGTGCCCTTCTCATCCTGAGGACCACCCTTCCTACTGAACTGTTTTACCTGAAGTTTGCCTCAGTATATATTTCCATCAGACAAGAAGAATTAATGCAACATTTTCAGACTTCCTTTGTCACTGCACTTTCACACACTCTTTTTGCTAGCAGGTGTAGATGTGTTGTTCTCTGGTTTTTTGAAAACAAAATTAAAAAGCCAAAACAAAACCGACATTTCCCTGTTGTATTGAAGCTCAGTGGTGTTGAAAAGGAATTAATGAAACCAGTTTGTCATTTTGCTAAGACAGGACCAGGCTATCTGTCTTAGACCACAGAAAGAATACCAGCACAAAACCAGCCATGAGATTTACCTCCCTCCTTTACATTTTGCTGCAACCCAGCAACCCAACCATTTATAGCAAAGAGGCTCTGACATAGATCAAAATACATCAGCTCAACCTAATTCCAACAGAAAAAAAATTAAATGCCAGTATTTCAAAGCATCAGTCCTCCAGTCCTGTTTCACTTCTGAAGGCTGACACCTGCTGTGCTAATTCCCAAGGGTGAGTAAATCCCTGTATAGCAGCAAATGGGAGATTCTTGTATAAGCAAAACCATCAGTTTCAAATTATATTTCCTCTAGCAGGTCTCTGAACATTTTGCTTAGAAAGTAAAGTATCCAACTAGATTCACTCAGAAATGTAGGACTCTCCCATGCATTTCCTTTTGTTCTGTGAGATATTTTACTAAACAGGAGTTCGTACAGAATCAACACTGTGGAAAAAATCCCTGCTGTTCTCAATCCAGTGACACTGAAACATTTTATCCTGCAATATAGATGAGTTTTCCTGTGCACAGTCTTCCCCAAAATTATTACATGGGAAGGTGTCAAGGCATATTGATGAAATATTTGTAAGGATAACCACAAATAAGTGTGTTTTTCTTAGTTTTAAAAACTCTAAAATTAAGAGTTTCATTCTCATCTCTGGGAATAAATGGGTTTCTAAAACCTGAAGGAGAGAAATGCATCACACAAATCCACCACTGCCACCAGGAACAGTTACACTCATTTAGCCATGACTGATCAATCAAGAAGCTCCACAGACATTGCCATGCCAGCACTGACAGACAAGAAATCAGGAGCCAGGTTAATGCCAATTAGTGACCTGCCTCATACTTTGTTTTTGCCTTCCTGTTCTCAAGCTCTTCCTGCAGAGAGCACCTGAACTGGAGGACAACTGAGCCTGAACTACACCAAGCAGCTGGTGAGATGCTACAGATGTTATTTGGGGTCATCTGATAAAATAAAATCAAATCACAACACGTCGAGCTTTATTAACAGCAAGTCCAAGATTTAATCATATTGCACTCATGAGGGTTGGAATTTTCTAAGTGAAAAAGTGCTTCAGGTGAAACAAGTAATTTCTGGGGAAAAAAAAAAATTAAATTTGCATTCAAGAAATTCTCATTTCTTTCTTTTAGAACAATCAAAAGAAAACCATCCTGTTTCAAAGCAGATACACTTATTTGAGTTCACCTGAAGTACTGCAGCGCCGCATGACATTTCAGTTTTCAACTACACCACCACTGACAGATTACACATGTCACATGTATTGGCCTGGAAAATATATAAATTAGTATCCTGATAATAATTAACATGATACAAAAATACCGCTTTTCTTCTGCCAGGAATTCTTTTGTTCAAGAATATGTTCACAGATCATGTTTGATTGCAACAGCCTGACATAATGTATGGGGGGAGGGTGGGGAAGTGCACCACAAATAAATGGTGTGCTTGGGAATTCTAACAATTCTTAATGTATGAAGATAAAATCTCAGTGGGACTTTTACACCCAACACCTTAACGCTCCCAGCCCACACCAGCAAATTTACACCAGTCACTAAACTCAGTTGATTCATTCTCTGCTGTAATACCTTTTCCCATTGTTGATGAGGAGACAACTCACAAAAATAAAGCCATGGATCTTCATATTCCAAATTACCACTGAAAAATAATGTTTTTCCCCACTGAGGGACAGGTAGAGTTTGCCAATAACTCTCTTTTGTACAAACTACCAAGCTCATACAGTTCACTGCAACAGCAATATGATTGTTTTCATTAATTAGAAGAGATTAGCAATGATAAATTCCTGATCTCCTCTCCTGACAGAAGGAAAGGCATGATCAACAAAATCATGCTCACTTAAAAGTGGAGTAAAAGAGCAACAAATACATTTCTGCTGTTGCTTCATGTTACATTTATGGATTTACTGTGGCTTCCAAGATGATATCTGCAAACTCTTGTTTTTATGAAAGGACATCTGGATCAGGCACATATCCAGAATTAGTATTCTTCTTGCAGCAGAACTCCAGCATCTGTTCCATATGCTATTGTGTCTTGTCTACTGACTAACTTCCAGCAGAACTGGATTTTGCAGAGTTTACTACAGTGTTGTTAGAGGGCTCATCAATATGTTTCTCCACTTAGAATTCAAAAATCTACTCAGCATTATGGAATATACACTTTTCCTCCCAAGAAGCCCCTGGCTGTGCAGTTCTGCACAGTCACAGCCTTTGCACTGCTGCAGTTACAGAGGGCAGACATCAGTCCTTTGTCTGCAATGGCCTTAAAAAAAGGCTTTGTTCCAAAGGTTCTTAATGGAGTCTTCACATATTGGGGGCATTTTACCATCAATAATCTGTAACTGCTTAAGGGCATATTTTTCCTGCATAGCATTCTGGCATGTTTTCTGTTTGATGCCTCTGAATGACCTGAAGTAGATAGCCAGTTCCAAGCAGACTCTGCTAAATTACCACTGTCTAGATAGAGAACACAGTGCTGGGGAGAGGTCTGCCAACAGAACCTCAAAGCACATCAGTTTTATAATTTCCTTTACATTTTTTTCTGATCTTATTGTAAAGTCTCATTAGATTTCCCAAACTTCAGATGCTCTTTTCCAAGTATCTCCTTTTAATTTGGCAAATAACCAGAGTATTGCTTGCTTTTTATCTTCCCCTTTCTGGTTTGCCAGCACCATTTCTTTCACACAAAAATTTTCAAGGACTACACTTTACAGTTTTATATCAAGAACACCTTTCAATACACAATAGTTCTACAATGTAAGATTCTCTGCTGACAGATATATGTACTCATGCTCTTCTTTATACCATCTTCTCCTTCAGATACTCCCTGCCTAGTAAAGTTACGTCTTAGTTTGTTTTCTGCCCTGTATGTAAAAAAAAATTGATTTTGACTTTTGAGCACTTCAGGATGTTATCATCCTCTAAGACTTAATGTTGTTTTCCACACAACATTCATTATTCCACCACATATCTAACACTCATCTGACACTCACCAGACTGTCCTACATGTGGTCTGAAACACTTTGCTCTATGAAGTGTTTGTCAACTGAACTTCTCCCCCTTGATCTCACACCCTGTTACACAAAACTTACAAGTAACTACTCGTGGGTGTATTGAGGAATTCAAACTGATCACTATCACACCTACATCTTGTCTCTCCTGCTTGAAGACAAATGTAAGACAAATGTTTCAATTACTCTCTTTTTCTTTCCTTTTTTTTTTCCTCCTAGAAAGGCATGATACCGAAGGCATTTTTCAAAGGTATTTTCAGCTCCACCAGGGATTTTGCTGAGCAGTGAATCATAAGTGACATTTACCTTCTCCCCCACATAGTGGGCTTGTCTTTTTTTGGTCACCAGTTTCAAACTGCTCCCAGCTTGTCCATGGCTGCATCACTGTCAACCAGAGCATCCCCCAACCCCTCCAAGCACGCTGTCCATACACAAGGAAAACACAGTATTCCATTTGGGTTTTCAATCAGTTTCTCCCACATGCCACTTATATGTCCTTTTCTTCTTACCAGATCTTTGTCAAATTTATTTCCATTTGCCTCCCCCAAGTGTTTTATGCAGCCTGCCTACTGCATGCTTTATGACTTCCTCCCCTTTTCACTGCAGACTTCTTCACCCTCTTGACAGACAGCCTGCCAGTGGGGCTTGTATGGAAACACAACCACTGATTTTTTTGCTAGTTCCTTTTGTCCTCGGTAAAAGACATGTACTATACACCCCATACATGGATTCCTCTCACATCCAAACCTCCTAGAAAGTGTGGGAGTATCAGTACAACTCCACCTTGGGCTCTACACATAGAGAGCCTAGCTAAAGCCAAAAATAAAAATGTGGGTGCATACGCACGTGCTGTCACAACATCTGTGGAGACCAGTCAAAACTGACAAACTAGCAATTAACTTCAGATGCCTCCAGAAAGACTCTCAACAACCTGTTGTCTTCCAGGAGCTGAAAGAAGCATGCCACCTATCCTCAACCTTTCACAGTCACGTCACCTCACCCAGTGAAGGGCAAAGGGTGGCAATAATTTCTGTCAACAGCACCCATCACCAGGGGAAGCTGAGGTCTGTGGCTGCATTTTCTTTAGTCTCTTTTTCCACCACTTTAGTCTTTGACTTACTATTCCATTTCTGGGTTATTATGATTATCACTGTAGGAGAAGTAACTGGGTTCATTGAAGCCTATGGGTCTTCCAATGTACATTCAAAAAAAAATGATGTTTAAATATTGTTTGTTTGTCAAGGCACAGGATGGTTTTGTGGAGTTCAGCAGGGCTGCTATTCTTATTATTTTCATTATTATTGTTGCTGCTGTTGTTATTTTTGACTCTGCACTTGCTGAGGTAAAAAAGCCTGCAATGGAAGTGTTTTCACCTCAATAGGGTGGGTGGAAGGATTACATAAACAACTTGTCTGTCTGGAAAGAGGGGCCTTGACAGGTCCCATGTTGTCAAATGACAATTGTGACTTCTTGCATTTCAAAAGTCATGCTCAGATGGTTTCATCTGAAACCCTCTGGGTAATAGTAGCCTTTTGAGGTTATGATATCTCTGGATGGAATTCAATAAAAGAAATTCACTTTCAATTGAAGCCCTGGAACACTGCCAGACAGCCCCAACAATGCAATACGTCTCCAAAGAAAATTGGACTGATCTCCCCCCCACCCTTTTTTCTCCTCCCCTTTCCATTTCTCTCTCCATCTTTATTTGTGCTTTCAACCTTTTTTGTGGATTCCTCTTTTTTTTTGATATATTTCCTCTCCCAATAAGCTTGGGATCCTGAAGGTTTAAAAAAAACCAAGCACTTGGGACTGAAACAGTAGTAACCAGTAATAGAGAGACACACACACAGTCACAGTAGCAATGACAAGTCGCTCTCAATAGCTGACCTTTGCCATATATGTGAAAGGAAACAGAACAGAACCTCTGATCTAGGTGCAGAGGGGATATGATTTCAACCACCAGCTTCCTAGTCCTCGTTAAAAAAGCTGGTTAACATACCTATTTATTTGTTTAGTTTAAGGCCAAGGGCAGGGAAAAAGCTCACATAACCTGCCTCACTGCCAGAGGCAAAAGTGTTGACTTTTCACTTTGGTTGTCATTCATGATAACTTGGGATTTTATTTTTTTTATTTATTTTTTGCCTCACACCCCCTTTTCCCTTAGGTTTGGCAAGAGTTGCAATTATGTGTCTTCTCTTATTTTTGATCATCTAAGTAGATTAACAAGTGTGCTTAGTTGGGAGGCAGAAGATGAAGAAGATGCATCAGTCTTATGAAAACATTCATTTTCTGCAGTGTTTTCTTCATCAGTGCCCTACCTCTTGAGTTGTTACTGCTACACGTGATTTTATTTTGATCAAGTCAAATGGCTATAGGAACTGCATGACAAAAAAAATAACCCCTCCATGCCTTGGAAACAGACTACAGATCTCTCTGGCAGATTTTGTGCTGAAGTTCCTTGTGATTTTTATTTAATTCACCTTGGGCTTTAAATCCCTTCTTTTGCCTCAGCTCTACAATGATTTACTCTTCTTACATAAGGTTAATATTTCAAAACCAGTAAAGCAACAGCAATGTTAGAGTTAAAAAAAAAAATATCTGACCTGCTTCCTCTCCCTACAGCGTTATTTGTCCTTTTATCCTCCAAAGCTCACAAACTACACAGGTTCAGGTCTGGTCAAGTGTCAGCTGAGAAAACAGGCATGGGGTTGCGTGGGGAAGAGGGTCATTTGTTCTGTACATGGTGCTCCCTTCTGATCAGCCACATCAAAAGAATAGTAGGGGATGCTCAGACACCATCCTTTACAAGAGAGGTCAAACCAAATTCCTGAATCACAGGGATCCTTGGGATCCCCTTGCACTTTCAAGAGAGTTGCTTGATTGTTGGCATCAAAGCCAAATCTAGAACACAAGCTTCTGAGCAACAAGTTTAAATCCCACTCTCATTTCAGATTACTACATTTTTAACTGTCTTCCCTAAATTGTTCTGTACATACTATTAAATAGCTGTGATGGGACTCACTTAGTCCATAAGCACAGTTGCAGCTATTGTTCCTTGCAAAGACTTTGCTTACACAAATTATCAGCAATATCATTAAACATACTCAATCCCAGTTTCCTGCAGAAAACTCTTTAGGCACTGCAGAAAACTCTTTAGGTACTGCAGAAAACTCTTCAGGTACTGCAGAAAACTCTTCAGGTACTGCAGAAAACTCTTTAGGCACTGCAGAAAACTCTTTAGGCACTGCAGAAGCAACCAGATGGCAGCTCTGGATAAATTTGCATGCACAAATAATAAATGGGGATTACGCGTCTCTAACATACAAGATTTTCCCCGAAATTTCTCACAAGCAGAAGGAAATTAAACAACTGCTCCAAGCTCAACAAACAGCTCAGTGACAGAGTAAGGAACAGAAAAGCAAGTCTTCTCACTTCCTCTCTCACACCCAGCCCTGAAAACACATCACCTCCTTAGAGTGCAGGCTGGGTGTAAGAGAACATCCTAGGGGCTAAGTATTAACTAGGTACTGAGATATTTAGATGCCTTTACTGCATCTTATGATGTTATATTAAAAAAATTTCTCCCAGCTAGCAGTCTGGGAGATCTTATTGTCTCCATACGTAAAAAAACCACACGTATGTGCATCTGAGTGCAGTGAAAATTCATGAAAGTACAGCTTGCTACCCATACATTTGTCCTCTGGCTTTATTTTCCTGAGTGTCAGGCTGGGTTGTAGAGTCTATTTGGACTTGATTTTCTTCTTGTTATTGTATTTATGTTAGAGAAGAACGTCAATTCTCCTCTCGAAACATTTACAAAACCCTCTCATTTGTTTATCTTTTATGGACAAACTGTTGGTCTCCAGAAAAATTTTCCCCTTCTTCCTCTTTGCAAGAAATACCATTTATTCACACATGAAAATATATTCTTACTGCCTGTAGAATGCCCAGCAGTTTTCAAAGAACAATATTAGAGGATGGTAAAAAATGAAAAGAAAATAGCAAGTTTGAAATCACTGCAGAACTGCTTCCCTAGCCTTTTCAGTATTTAAAAGGTTTTAACTTTCTCATGAAGTAGTAATTCAAAGCTCTCCAGGCAGAGTAGTTCATTAATACCTCATCAGCATTCTTGCTGTTATTTATGCCCTTCACTTGAAATTTTTTCAAAGAAAAAGAACAAGAAACAAACAGTTGTAACACACTTCAACATGCAAGGCAACAGACTTGTGCCTTTGAAGCAATTCAGACATCTGTAATCTAATAATCTACTTTTTCCTGTAGCAATAGTAGAAAAATATTCCTTGCAGAGTACAACAGAAGGTCTAATCTGCAAAAATTACAGACATCCTTCACTTTACTCTTGAAAAAGAACCTTTTTCTACAGAAACAACCAGAATGATCCATTGTTTCCTGGTTTTGAAACTGTGGAGCAAAAACCAGAATCCTGGCCTGGCTCACAGCGACAAACAAAGCAGTTTCACAGCTGGTTAAATTTAGTTGGTGCTGGTGCATGTACGTACACTGGTAATTCTTGGGTGTAGGCATGGGATAAATACTGAAGTTTGGCATCAAACAATGGAGAGGTGCAGTCCCACTTACCAAGATGAACATATTCTCTTCTCTTGCCAACATGGATTTTATTTGATTTGTTAATCACAGTATTTCCTAACAGCTCTAACATGGATAGGATTTTATTTGATTTGTTAATCACAGTATTTCCTAACAGTTCTAACATGGATATTTCTATGTGATAACCAAGGTCCTTTCCTACATTTTCAATTTTAGCACAGCTTTTTCTAATTGACAATCCAGGGTGCACTATAAAACAAAATAAACACATCCTTATTTACATGGAATAGCATCCATATTGCTAACAATTAAAATCAAAATACCCCCTGAAGTTATAAACAAAGACCTTGAAGCAAGACCAAGAATCCCATTTTCACCTTCTTCTTCCTTCCATAATTCAGGTTGTCAACAAAAAAATTATTTTCATAGCTGGGAAGAATAGAAAGCCTTGCTTAGAATGTATAATTGTACTTTACTACCATGGACAAAGACTAATTCCTTAGACAAACAGAGCTATGAGTTCTAAGCTGTTCAAAAGCAGAGGGGTCCAGAAGAAAATAACTTTCCTCTAGCAAAGAGTCCATGCTGCCCTGAATAGCAGTGAAATGTAGTTATAACATACAATACTAATTCTAAAAATGTAAGGATCTGGGAATTTTGCAATTAACAAACCTTAATGGGATACTAAGCTGGGTGTTCTAGCTGCGGTCCTAAGTCATTTCATGAGAAGAATTCTGATCCATCCCCCCAAAAGTCATGATTTTCTTTTTGGTGATTTTGTTCTAATCGACTGGATGATCACTTTGTGTTCCACTAAGTTCTCTCATTCTTTTAAGATGGTCACTGCAGCACAGCACTAAGAAAGTAATTTATTATTTTAAGTTAGTGCACAGAGTGCCTCAGGTGACCAATATTGGCACCAAAATAACAGGTCTGACTCCCATCAGCCTGAGGCGTGGGTGTTCCTGGGAATATTTCCAACCCAGACCTCCTTCTCACAGTGTGAACATTAGGGCTGACACTGTTCCAAAGTCTAACCTGAAAAGGAGTTTTTAAAACCCTATAATTATGCTTGTTCAGCCTTGCAAAGTCATTGTGAAAATTAACGAGGATAAGCAGAAAGTCTGCTCATATGACATTCAGGGCAAAGAATAGTGTTAATAAAAGGCTAGATGAGGAAAGGAAGATGCATAACCCTCAAAAGAAACCCCTCAAAACAATATCCAGAATCCCAAACAAAACTGCCCATGTATCATAGGTATGTAAGGCTTCTGTGAGAATGTTCATTTTCCCTTCACATTTTGACATGAGCATGAAATGCCTTTAATTTTCACTTCTTGAGCAGTGTTTAAATCAGCCTCCTTTCCTGCACTTGAAAACACTGCTGCCCCAGCAACACTGAATTCAAGGATAAAGTGCATTTCAGTTGCCATTCCCACACTACAAAACTTTCCATCTACTGGGAAGATATTGTAAGATAGCAAATGCCTGCAAAGAAACATTCAAGAAGCAAAATAAAGGATGGTCAAAAAATGAGGTCTTCCAGACAAAAAAAAAAAGTACTCTAAATCCAGGAAATTTTTGTTTCCTTCTGAAAAGACAATCTGAAAATAAATACTGCAAAATAAACTCTATCCTATTTGATGTACTAATACTAGAATGAAGAGTTTTTCTTCCTCTTCTATGAGGGCACATTATCATCTCCAAGGCAAAAGCAACCCAGCTAACAGCTCACATGAATCACTCAGACACTAGTGAAAGTACTCATCACTTCCACCATCATCTTCTGCTTCTGAGAACAGATTTCTTCACAGCCTGGAGTCCTCTGGGGCCAGAAGAATCATATTACAAGTTAGAAATTCTAATAATAAGAAGAAAATAGTTCAGCAGCTTTCATTGGAAATGATGCTCCAAAATCCCTTGGCACTTTTTAGCCTCTCTCCCATATGATGATTCACCTCCCCACCCATATAAAACTCCATCTTCGTTTTTAAATTTGTGAATCAATCCCCACACTAAAAGACAGGAGAAAGTTTCCCACACCAAAAGTGTCTTCTGCAATAATATTCTCTGCACAAAAGAGTTTTTATTTTGTCAAAAAAGGCAAGCATACAGGCAAAAGCAAGCAAGTACAACCCACCAGGATTAAATCCCAGTGAGTCAGAAGACAAAACCAACAGTCACATTGGCTTCACACACTGTAGCCACTCCAACATTGACCTCTGAGCCCTGATTCTCTAGGATGCTCAGTCTACAAGTGACCTTCAAAATATCAACCTGAAAACTAAAACTAAAACTTCTCAACACTTGCTGAAGAATTCAAAGATGTTCTTATGTCACTAAATTTCCCACTGTGCCTCCTATGGCCAACCCACAAGCAACCTAGCAGTCTTTCCCTGACAAGTCTGATGACCTCAACCATTTCTCTTACTTCACATTTCTGTCTCTACATCAACCATCTTCCACTGATTCACTAAATCATTAGAATAAGGTAAACAGAAATTCACTCAGAACCTATGCAAGCAGCTACAAGGACTTGATGCTGTTCTTGGGGTGGTCACCTGCTCTACTCTCAGGATCCATCCACCAGGTAAAGCGTTCAAAACTAGGGCAGATGAGGCTTGCTGCTACTCCCAGTGACAAGCATATACCTTAAACCACAGCTCTTCATGCTCTCAGTTTTGGTGTCTCTGGCTTAAATACTGCCAGAGGTGGGTCTGCTGGTCACCTTGCTGACAGTGCAGCTTTCACATCCTCTTTTCCACACACTGGGGCAGGTAGCTCAGTAGGTCAGGCTGAATTCATTTCTGTGTCCGAGAACAGTTATTATTCCATTATTTGCCTTCAGCACTCAGTATGGAGCTCCCAACCTACCTTACACACAAAGAACAGCCTTTCCTTGTCTTGTTAATTGAGGGCTTGTTACGCAATTGCAAAGGAACTATGCAGGAAAACTGCTTTCCAACACTGCTGGGGTTTGGTTTGGTTTGTTTCCCTCTTTCTTCCCCCACCTCCTGCCCACCCCAAAATCTGAACCACAGGCACTGCTGCATGTGGAAGGGCAACTGTGGTCTGTAGTTCACGTGGATCACTTCAAACCAGGGCTCACGGAGGTGTGTGAGGGGAAAGGAGGAGGAAAGTTGGAGGAAATTTTTTTTTTAAATAAATAAATAAAAATCACATGGATTAGAATTGTAAGCTGCAGATGAAAGGTTATCCTTCCCTATTTGTTATCGTGTTCCTTCAAGGGACTCTGGCTTTCAGCTCTAGTTTTTGGCCGGAAAACTCCCCAAGCTTAATTCTAATGAACTCATAAAACAGGACCCTAGGGATGATACAATACTCTGTGCAACCTCTAAACAGCATGAATGACTAACATAAAATGACAAATGAAAGGAAATTCCACCTACACTGTCTACTTGTGAACACGTATTCCAACTTAGAGGTTAAGAAATATCCCAAGTGGACCTCAGTTCTGACCAACCATTGTTACAAAGACATCCTTTTCTTCCTGATTTTTCTTTACTGGGTTTTTTAATCAGATTCCTTTATAACAGAAGTTGGGTCAAGAAAGGGATCTGTATTTACTTTCACTGAGGTAGTTCATTGGTTTCAATTCAGATGCAAACTGAAAAGTATCAGTTGGATTCAAACCTTGTCTGGTTTTCCCTCCACCTGTAACAAAAGGAAAAAACCTGAAGTGGCAGCCCATGTGGCTTAGGGATCATCAAAAGTTACGTGATACTGGGGATGGACAACCACAGACACTCTCCTAAATGCTGGGGCAAGGAATGGCAAAGAAGGCTGGGTGCAGTCTGACAAAAATCCCTATCAAAATGGCACAAAGCCACCCAGAGTGGACCCACTGCTGCAGTGATATCAGCATTGCCCAAGAGATCTGGGCAACCTGGAATTGTACTCTGGGAAAAAACCAACAGAAGCAGCAGCTGTGACCTGGATGGATTTGCTGTATCCACTGGCACGTGCTCCTCTGCTCCCTGCCAGACCCACAGGGAATGTGGCTGTATCAGGACTCTCCATCCAAGGGCCTGCGGAGCATTCTGCAGAGTTTCCTGCTTTTCTTTCTGGGTGTTTCCAGCATGAGAGCCAGCACAGAGACCCACTGTGTCACAGCATCGTGCTGTGCCTCTGTGGTAGGCATTACCACCACGATTCTGGGGATGCTCATGCAGCAAGAATCACTTTGCAATTGTTCCAAACCACTGGGAAGGATTTCATCTTTTCTGACCCGCCTCCTGTACAGAGCACCCAGATACACCTTCAGCAGAAGGAAGGGCAATATTTTCTGGAGAATGGCTCCTATTTAGGTACCTAAGCACAAGGGCAAAACCTCCACAACTTTCAGCATCCAGGCTTTTTAGCTGTGAATGGTTTTTTGAGCAAGGAAGTCCTTGGCCTTTGCCTGCTTGAAGAGCACTGCTGCAAATGACACACAGCACACATCCAGAGCCAACAATTCCATGGAAACTGCCACCTGTTGAACAGTGATGCAAATCCAGCTGTCTGTATCCTGTATGGCAGCACCAGCTTTGCCTTTCATCCTGACCAAGAAGCCCTCATTTAGCCAGAGAATGCAAAAGGTGTGAAGGATGCCCTTCCTTCCAAGCCTTTCTGTTCTGGCTGAACCATAAGCTGACTTATTTAAAAAGAGCAAATGGAAGTTGTGCATCATCTGCAGCTCACACAGGCTAACAGCCAAATGACTCTGTTTATTGCAACCTCTACACCCAGAGAAGCTTCTTTTGTTCTTAAAATAACATCGGTCACTGCAGAATGGAGACACAAGGAAATTGAAGACTATATATATATATACACACATATATTGTGTCACAGATCCTGGGGCTTGTACATACTATTCGCTTTAATGAGAGTTTTAAATGATTTGCATATTACAGTACTGCAGCTTCTGTAGATCAATGAATATATCAATATTAGGTGTTAAATAAGAATATTAAAAGCCTCCTCTAATGCATAATTTACTTCATGGCAAACAATGGCTTCCTTTCACATCATTACTATTGCAAATTTGGAACCTTATCTGAAAGGGTTTCCCTAATGCATTTCCTAGAAATTAAATTATTCATAAAAATATGATTTACATTATGATTTTTTAATTCAAGTTGAGTAGCACTGTGGGAATGTGCTATTTTCTTAACTGAATGAGCATAAAAAGTTGAGGATAATATGGCAAGCTCTGAGTTAGAATGCATTTATTCTTAATGTGTTGCTTGTATCTCAGTAACTGCTTCAAATTCCCAGCCCAGGTCAAGATCTCATGGACCAGGAACTCTGCAAAGTGACCATAAGGAAAATGGGCCTGCCATGAAACAGCTTGCAAAACAAACACATGATGGAAAACAGCGAGGCAAGAGCCTGAGTATCATTATCCCAAGCTTGAAAAGGAGGGGATGCAGACTTCTGGAAGTCAGGGTAAGATAAGCCAAGGGGCCCGAACTGTGGCAAGAAAATTGAACTGGACTCTATTAAACGCATCATAAGGTGTGACCATTGCTTACAAAGGGAATATTTCTTGTACTAAAGGTCTCATTAATCTGGTGGAAAAGGCATGACAAGATCTAGTGGCCAGGAGCCAAAGCCAGGCAAGTTCAGAGATGTGAAGGGTGACCATTTCTAAAAAGGGAAAGTAGGCCATTAGAGTTCCAACACTGGTACATAGGGACACAGTGACTTCTCCAACTCCTGGAGGCACGGAAATAGAGCTGAGTGTCTGCCTAAAAAGGCAGAGATGCTGTATCCCAGAAAGTCACAGGCCTCAGGCAGGAATCACTACTCATATTGCACAGTCTGTGGTCCTATTCAATGTCAATCTCTTCTGGCTTTAATTGAGTAAAGAGAAAGCTCTCAAATACCAACCTTTTATCTCAGCTACTTCCTGACAGAGATGACATAACCATGGAAAACACACCAGAAGCTAGACAACAGAACAGTGCCATCAACAGCTGCTGGTGTGAAACCACACAGTGGAAGAGGAAGCAGGGAATGGCAAAGAATGCAGTAGTCTGTCTGTCAAAAATGTCATGCCAATAGAGCCTGACATTTCTAATATTGACAGCAGCTGACCAAAGAAAACATATGTACCCCACACTCCTTTCCTATCAGCTGGGAAGGAGAGATTTGCCTGTGTCATTCCCTGAATTTACACTGTGAAGAAGGAGAGGGTCAGCAATGTTATCCCCTTCGAGAAACAGCACAGCACAGCCTTGGGAATCCATCACTGAGGTACAAACCAGGAATTAGCAGATGCAATCCACACACGCCTTCCTTATGAAGGGAATGGGAAAGCACTCAACAGGTCCCAAGACAAAGCTGTCTTGCTGAGGAAGTTTAATAAGCAAAACAATCTCTACATCTAAAGAAAAAATCCTGGCTTCCAGAAATTCAGCAGGGGAGCTGCCATAGCAGCACAATTTCCCCTCCAAATTCTACTCTCAGCTGAGCCACCTGCCTGCTGTGTGACCTTGAACAGCCCTTCACTTCCCCAGGGCTCTCCATCAGCCTCTGCATGCCTTGGGGAGCCTCGTGTGACTCCTGCTTTACATATGTGCCGTGCCTGGAATAGCAGGGCAAGAGGCCCTTGGCATTTCCACGGTACAAAATGCTATTACTGGTACCATTCACAGGCCAATCCTTCTCCAGCAGTCACCGTGTGGCCGGCTGTCACCTCACTGGGCTGCACGAGCCCTGCTTTTGGGAACAAAAGTCACAGCAGTGTCGTACTGGGAAGGATTGCTCATGTGCTGGTAACAGGTGTTGATCTCCTCTTTGCACCGAGCATGGAACAACATTGCACCCCCTATGCTGTTCCATAATGACACTGAAATCACAGGCATTACCTTCACAGAGTTTGGCCTCAGAAGTCATCAGTTTTTTTGTTTGATACACGCAGCCTTTTTTTGAAGTGGCTATATTGACACTAAGGGAAGGAGAAAAAACAATATTCTGATAAGCAAGAAGTCAATGCTGGAGACTGATTTGAGGTCCAGCTGCACATTCTATTGTGGAACAAGACAAAGCTGAAATATTACCATTGCAATAATCTGACCATCTCTAACAAAAAGAAGTTTGGGGGTTTAGTGGTGGTTTTTTGGTTGGTTGGTTGGTTTGGCAGTTTTTTGTTGAGTTGTTTTGGGTTTTTTTCAAATGTCTGTCTTATAGCTGACCTTATGGGCAGAGAGAAATTACCTGCAAATGGCTTCATGATCTGCCATTCATGCAGCCCAGAAAAAAAATAAAAAAGAGTATGTGCTTTCTTTCAATTCAAGGTTTTGGACAGAGCTAGTCTTAAAATATTGAGAGCTAACTTTCCGCTCCAGTGCCTTGCAGCTCAGGTCTAAATAATGGCCATGAACAGGAACAGGCAGAGAAGAAATAAGTTTTAATTAGCTGTACAGTGAGGGTCTTTGTCCCACAGATAGATTTGATTATATCACTGATAACCTTCACAGGGCTTGTTATCACATTACACTATGCCATTCTTCTGAGCTGAAGAAATTTTCCACACACCCCAAACAGACTTAGCAGCAGTGAAAGAATAATGTCAAAAGTCCCTTCCAGATATTTTGGTGGGATTCTTCTGTTTGACTGAGTTCACTGAACTGGGATGGAGCCAGGAGAGCTCAGTGGTGGCACTGCAAAGTAGTGAGTGATATCAACACAGATCTCTGCCAACTGTGTTTACAAGGCTTGTCTGTAAACCTGTTTATGTAGTTGTATTTGGTACACGAAGTACCTTATGTTAGATCCTGAGAACAGGATCTGGTAGCTACAAACCAATGTACTCTGCGTAAACTCAGAGAAGAAATTCCAGCACTGATATTACCTGACATGCTGTGACCTTTTAGCATCACCCACTGATATTTCACACCCCCCAAGCTGTCACAGAATTGGGCAAGTCATGGGAAAAAAGCCTCAAAATAAGAGTAAGATGTTTTGTCTGTGACTTCAGTGCTCCCACCGCATTGCTGTGCACTTGGGAGAAGTGCACCTATTACTGAGCTTCACTCCCCCTTTGCTACTGGCCTACACATGGCACCAGGCATGGAGAAAATCAGAATCCCTGTTCTACAACAATATTTGAAACAGAAAGGGTTTGAATCCAGCAGAAGGCTTTTTGTAGGAAGGTAAGTGATCCTTCAAATAAGCATAGGCAACTTAGATCATTCAGTCTTAGTTATCGCACCAGCCAAGAACTAAGCCTTCCTGCTGTACTTGGATAAGTAGCTATAATTTAGGAGGGCTCAGACAGCAGTCATTAACAGCAGGATTTCTTCTCCCCTTCCAAAGCAGGGAAACCAAAAACCCCTTCACAAACTGTCTTCCTATAGGATACAGGAGATCTGATCCTCATACCCCGTCCACAGCTTACACTGCAGGTATAACTTCACCAGGGGATTAGCTCTAGCTCACAGTAGAACAGTTGAGAGCAGGATCATGCATTGCCATCTCATCCTTTCACTGCTGTTGGGCTAGATGGAGCCTTCAATGTGCTTGCAAGGAGGCTGGCTCCAGCAGTCACGTCTTATCTGCTATAAAACTGATAGGTGGCAGGCTGCAAAACTGGTGTGTTTGGTGATGAGCAGAGAATGAGCTCTTATGTGGTAATTAACAAACAAAAAAAATGTTGGTAATAATATAAACATATCCTGAGTCACATTTTTTTATGTATCACTCCACTGGCCTTGTGACAACCCTGAGGGAAGAAGAAACCAACAGCCAGTAACATCCCTGAATGAAGCATGAATTGCCTGCACTCTCAGGTTCATATTTCTGAGTGGAACTCAAAAAAAAAAAAAAAAAAAAAAAAAAAGGCTTTCTTTTCCATTCCCTGTATGTCCAAATTTTGACTTACAAAGCAAGGAAGAAAAAAATTACACCTTTGACTTTTTACTTCAAAGTCTGTCCTGAGTTCTGGCTGCTGTTTATGCTCATGGCAACACATCATTGCCCTTTCTCACACACCCTTCACAAGGTCAGATTATTGCTAATTCACATACCTTGGCAGGAAGGCTGGGCAGAATTTTCCTCTCCCTGTCTCACCTCCTTGCTGGGGCCACCCATTTCTGCATGTTTCCTACCCACAATTCTCCAAATGCCTTTTTGCTGGAATTCAATGGGGCACAAGCTGACACAAGGAGGGCCAGGGGCTTCTGAACCAATGTGGGTAGCACATGTTCCTCTCATGTAAGAGGCAGCCAGGACACTTACTCTGAGAACAAGAACATGGTGCTCCTGTCAGCCAGACTTCTCAGAGAACACATCTCTAATGGATGCCTGTTGGGCACACAGTCACTCCTGCCTGAACCCTGCCATTGTAGATAGTACAGGGTGGCCCAACTCAGCAGCTGTGGGGGATGGATTTGGGCTTATAATTCCCCCTCCTGCCTTCCTCACCATGGGTTGCATCCTGCCTCTCCCCCCCCAGAAGTGGCCAGCCCACAGCCCACAACTGCGAGACCTTCCACACAACGCTGGCAACGAGACACTGCCAGTGACTGTGACATGACAGAGCCCACAATGCTGGGTAAAATCTTCCCCTCAGTAGCAACTGAGCCCCCACCTGCCCCCAAAACACACACACACACACCTTCTGTCAACAGCAGCAGCATTTTGGCTTTGTGTTGGGGGGACAAGCTCAGCTGCCAGAGCGCGCGGTTGTAGCTCGAAACAGCTGTTCCCCATCTCGTCCAGGGAAGAAGCTGGAGGGCTGGATGGAGCAGAGCAGAAGCCTGGAGCTGGCCTGCAGGCCACCACTTGGACCACACGGAACACTTGCGGCAGGCAGCTCCCCCTCCAGCGGCGCCAAGGCAATGGAAGGCTCACCCCTTCGACTGGGGCTTGTAACCATGTCCTCACATCTGTAACACACATACAACATCTAGTCAGCTTTTATAAATTAAGCTTTTATTACAAAGTTCTGTTTAGGAAGCTATTCTGAATCACGATCCCTTTTTTTTTTCTAGGAAGAGGTTTTAAGGTTTTGCTTCTTCACGCAGTGAAGAAAGGAAATTTTTTCCCCTCTCCCCCTTCTTCCTGCCACTGCCTTTCCATTAGCTCTTCTGCACAGGTCTGCCTGTCTGTTTGCATTAATTACTCCCTCAATCTCTCTCACTTCCTGAAGAATTAAAAAAACCTTCTGGAGAAAACCATGGATTTGAGCAGAAGTCAACAGTAAAGCACCAGACTGGGACCATTCAGCTCCTGAAGCATCAGTTTGAAGCTGTCTGCCTAAGACTTATTTTAACTCCTTAGAGCAGCCCTACAGAAGGCAAGACCAAACATTCATTTTCATCCCAGTGTTGTGCATATTTATTACTTTTTCTTTTTTTAACCAGAAACCACCGCGATGAAAAAGCAAAGCATAGAGCTAAGATCACAATTACAGCAAATAATTAACCACTCGGGATTTAACATACCTCTCTGCAAATGTTTCTCTTATATCAAAGCCTTTGGCACATTGAGATGTATGGTAAATCAAGTAGCAAAATTAGTCTGGAAACTGCAAGGTGGGGCAAAAGGATTCAGTGGAGATATAAATTCCAACTTCAAACTGAGAAACACTCTCTCTCAGCCTTGTAACATCACATAGCACATTTTAATATCTAAAACACCCTAAAAGGCATAATTTTGCAGCATCATCTGTTGAGTGGATCTTTGGGTACTAAAAAAAACATTGTAAGTTATCTTCAGGGAGTGTAACTTTGCCAGTAAAAGTCATTGCATGCTTTAGCCATTTTCATATATGGCATTTATTCAAATCCTGAAAAAGCTTTTCACTCCAATACCAGAATTATTACTATTACAAGAAATGTTTTGCTGAAAAAAATAGGCAGAACCACCAACTGCTATATTACACCTAGAGCTGATGTGTGAGCCCTCACTTAGAAGAAAATTTATCAGGAATTTTCAGACTTTTAGCAAGGTGATACTCTGAAACTCTTTCCAGCTTTAACCCACTTCCATTCTTGCAGAATAGTTCATCTTCTGATATATTTTTTTGTTAAAGTAAGAGACTGAATGTTTTAAATATACTCCTTAACTATATAAAGAAGGTTTTAGTATCTCTTCCTCTCCTTTTTGTCCCAATTGCAGTGGTTTTGCCATTGCTTGCATTGTTGATTGAGCCTTTCTAAGCACCACTTTGACCACACGTTTGGCTCTTCATCTCTCCCACATCAGAACACACTGCTTTGGCCTTCAAAAACAATTTGCTACAAACTAAAATGACTTAAAAATATATATGGCTGTGAAGCACTAGATTAATACTGGAGTACAGGAAATCAGAATGCTGTATTTTAATGAGTTGGCAGGTGGTTCATGATCATGATAGATTTCCTACTCTAGTTGACACATTTTCAAATGTTAATGTCCTCTAGAGGAATGAACTGTGTTGTAATGACTGGAATAATGGTTTCTAAGGTGAGCATTTGGCTTATTATGGTTTCAAGCCCTGGCACTCAATGTACATAGGTGTTAGGCTACACACTCTACAAAAAGGAAATAATTATGATCATATAATGAAAAAAGAAGAGGTTTACAGAAAAGGGGATGTGAAGAGGATCCGAATCATGGAGAGAAGAACCTCCTTCATCAGCGTGAGACAATAGTTAATCAAGTACTGTACATAACATAGCAGACAAGCAGCCGCAGGCATCCCGAGAGCCACAATGTTCTGGGTAATCACAGAAAGTTTCTTGGTGTTTTGATGGTTTCAGTAGAAGTAAAACTACAGTATCCTGCTTCCTTCTCTCCCACCCTTTCCCTCCCACACTCACTGTGAGCTGGCTTACTCAGGGAAAGGAACAGAGGCAGATTGCAGTAAAGAAGCAACAAGTAAGGGGAAAGTTGTGCTGTGCATTCAGTCCCATAGCAGCCAGTAACCAATGCAAGAAAGGCATCCACTGAGAAGCAGCACGGACAATTTTAAGGATTGTCATTTTTGAACTGAAGGATCCGGATTTTTTTATCCTGTGAACTATGGGCTCCTTACAGGCAAGTGCTGTAACTCCGCACTTTCCTCCTCCCCTCGTGCTCCCACATTCTCTGCCCACAAACATGTACACACACAAATACTAAGGCATAAGACAGCCTAAATATTTGCACAATGCAAACAACACCACAGCTCCTGCAGAACCAGCATCATTCCCTAGACTTCTTTCCTGGGGGTATCCAGCTCCTCTCCAAGTACTTTCTCAATACCCAAAAGTTCCCATACACAACCATGCAGCAGCATCCTTCTCTCACAGGCTACTTGTCATCCCAAGTGGAATTAACCCAGTTTGCATCTAGTGATGATCCCACAGTCATGGATATATTCTGCTGTCCTCTTGCCAATGACTTGTGTTTCAGTGCCACGGGTACCATAACAATTTATGCCTTCCCAAGACAAGCAGAATCATCTGTTGAACACCAGTCATGGCATTGTTTGCTCAACTCTTGCACAATCCTACCTTTGCCCCCATAACATTGCTTTAAAAGTGTCCTCTGTCAAGAGCCACTCTGCAATCAACATTGCTGCCCATGTGTTATTAATTAAGTAATTTTACAAAATTAGAAATACAAATCACATTGTTTTCAACCAAAATAACGATCTACCAATTATTCTGCCAACAGAAATGACTTGTAGCTTTTGGCAGGTCTTTTCCCTTTGGCCATTGTTTTCTTAGTTATTAACAAGGTTACAGTTGGTCCTTTTGATTAAAAAGCTTTTTGGCCAGAATCACTGCTATGGGAAAACAAAACCTGAAATTCAATATGCTTCTAGAATTCTTTTGAAATTTGATCTCAGCACCAATGATGGAGGAAGGTGAGGGGCCATGGGGGACATATTTTGTAACTTTTTCATTTTTATTCCAGCCTAAGATTCTAAAAGACAAGGCAAATAGGACTAAGAAAAAAAAGGGGAAGGGAGGGGGGAAGAGTATTTTTGTTCACTTCCCTCCCTGGAAGGTAAGGGAAGACCTGTGCTTAGCTTGTTCCTTCAAAAGAGGCTATTAAAGCAAGATTTGTGAGAGTCAACATCATACAAAGGGACACTTCTGCAGTAGCAGAAATAAGCAAAAGCATAAAGAGCATTTCCAGGTTTCTCTATGAAGTGGCTTGTTCCAGGTACCTCAGATTAGATGTTCAAGCAAGTGTGTTAGGCACTTCAGGCTTGGAAGATTTTAAGGCTTGGGTATAATTGACTAAACAATTCAGAACATGGTGCACAGGGATATCAGCCCTACCCTTCTCCATTGTTCTGCTTCCTTGATCCATCAGAGAGAGCAAGTACAGATAACAAATCCAAACAGTAACCATGTGAAAACATAATTTTCAAGAAATAACAGCCTAAATCTTTAACAAGACAAACCAAAGGGGGTTGGATATTTTTTCCCCTTTTGCATCTCTCCAAAATTTACAGTCCGTGATTTACCCCAACTAACTAAACATCTGGCACTGAAAAGGAACATACCACTATTTGTTGTAATTAGTGCTCTGGCAGACAGCACATTGCTGTATGCAAGTTACTTCAGCAGCTTTTGTATCTCAGCCTTTGCAGTATCCCAGTAATAGTCCTGGTACAGCTACTCTTGGCCATCTGGGAATTTTTCCCATCCCCAGCTAGAATAAATGCCATCTCTTTTGCTCTGACATGGTGCAAAGGCCTGGGAGTGAACGAAAAAATTTGTTACTCAAAAAACACTCTTTCACAGCCAGTTCATTCCGTTCTTGGGAGGGGAAGAGAACAAGAATAAAAAATAAATAAAATTTAGAAAATAAGCCATTCAAAATTAACCCTTCAAAGGAGGACGCTGGAAAGCCAATGCTGAATGTTACCATTTTGACTGCAGAGACAGCAAGGCTAAAATTAAGTTGTGGAGTAGTCTTGCTTGACCTTAGAAGAGAAAGATCATGCATTTCAAGGCTTAGTAAGATTTATGCAATGCTGCACCAGTGACACTCACAGAATGTGCATTACGCTTGGCAACGGGCCTGCAATCCAGCCACTTACTCCATCATGCACTCTAACACAGAAACAGTCACACCTGCAAAGCCTATGACAAATGACATTTCATTAACTTTGAAGACTGCTGGATCATTTTCCCAGGTTACATGTGAGCCAGGCCATAATAGTCCTTTCAACAGTCTATCATGAAAAGAAAGTCACTATAATGTCCCAAATATTTCAGGGAGTAAATACTTCTCAATTTGTTAATGATAAAGTTCTATGTCAATTAGATGTAATGGGATAAAAGCCTATCATTAGGGATCCTAGGCCACACAAATTTAGAATGGTATTTCCCATTGCTCGTTGTGTCATTTCCCCACCACTCTTTCTCTCTTGTATTTATTTAATTTTTTACTGTTTCAAGTGACTAGCAGAGTGGTCCAGTACATTTCACACAGTCTGCTTTCATGTCAAACAATCTTTCCAGGTATTTTATTTCAGTCCCTTGACGATTTCATGGGATCAACAAATCAAACTGTGAGGTTTTACAAACACCAAAATGTCAACAGAAGAAGGCAGGATATAACACCTCTGGTGCTTTCTTTACAAATAGGATTCCTTTCTCCCCAGTCTGCCTTAGCTCAGTTACAACAACCAAAGCCCATTTTAATCACACATATTAGATGCATGAGGATACTTATCTGTGCTGCTGATAGAGAAGGGCTTACAAAACAGATCTTTGTAGAACACACATCAGTGTTTTGCCCTGAGTAACAGCACTTCTCACTGCCCTCGTGGAAGCAGAGGTGGGGATTACTCACCTGTATGAAGCAAAGCACATTCTCAGCAGCTCTGCTGCACCAGGGCTCAAAACTTTGAACAAGGCTTGGGAAACTTGATACAGCTTAGGCTCAAGCCTGCAGTTGGAATCCACAAGCGTGCAAGGTCCTGCAGGCAGCAGATCCACGGGAAAATTCAGCTCCTGGGGGCATTAACTGCACACCAGTGACCTCACAAAAAATCTAGGGAGCAAGACAGCATTCACCCCAGTTCTACCCTTACTTCTTCAGGTTGTTTTGGAGGGCCTGAGGATTACAGGGTGAAAGTCCTAAGGTATTCCTGCAGTGGGGAGAGAAACACTTGCAATAAACAGGCAGGTCCCTCTTTTGCCTGACCAGAGGAAGAGCCTGCCTAGAACAAAACCCAGGGTTCTGGCTCTTAATTTGGACATGCTAGTCCATCAATCTCTACTCAAGCTTATCCTGAAGAAGTTATCAGGAACACCACAGCCTTTCACAATTAAACTGTGCCCTCTGAACAGTATTAGGATGCACACGAGATCACAGCTCATACAGGACACTGTCAGAAAACACCTGTAGATCCTCCCTCACAATGAGGGCTGGCCCTCTATGCCATCTCATTCCACATTTATATATCAGAGCCTTTCCCTTGCTCTGGCCTTGCTCAGCCACAGAGGAATTCAGTCTCTTAAGCTGCATGAACTGCAAATTCCTCGAGCTGCCAGGTCTCTGTCAGTGTTTGCTGGCTGCTCAAGGAATCATCCTGGCAACACTTCTAAGTGTGATGAAAAGCTATTTGCATCTTGAAAACAAGAAGCAAACAAAATTTTAATATTCCCTAACTACAACCTCTGGGGCCAACCAAGGACATATTTCTCTTACAAGCACTTTAATTGTGAAGACGCAAATGAATTTGACAAAATGTAAACCACCCATGTAGAGAAACAAAGAAATGCAGGTGCTAATGTGGCAACATCATGTTGTTATTCCCTAAGGAAAGCAAACTCCATGGGTAAAAGCACAGCTTTGCTATTGTAAACACGCCTACACCTAAGACTCATACTGCCTACACTGCTCTGTGAGCTGGAATTACCTCTCATTGCGTTTGGAAAAAATATCTGAAAGCAGCCTGTCATGTACAGATGGCCCATAAAAATTAGTCCTAAGTATTGTGCTGATTTACTTAAAACAGGCTGCACTATTTTGGATTGGCTCAGAAGGTTCTGAATCAAACACCACCACAATGATCTAAACTAGGTATTGATTGATTTATGTCAACATCCTTTTACCTTAAAACATACTATGGCAGCCTTCATCCATTAATTTTGTTCTGTTTAGGAGTTTAAGATTGTGTGTCTGTATTACTATTGTATTTCAGCTACATACCCTATAGTAAATAATCTTAATGATCAAATGACAGGCTTCATATCTCTCTGAGCAGAGTTCATCTGATTTATTAAAGTGACACCAGACATTTACTCAAGGAGTAAACAGAGCTGACATTATAGGATGATCTCCAGGGGGAACGCTCCAGGGTAAATACTAAGGAAAAGGAAGGGTTATGCATTCCATTCCCTTGCATTTCTTCCCTTTTTTACTTTATTTTTTTTTATTATTCTTATTAATATTACATCTTTTGTGATCTTTAAGCAATAATCTGTGAAAGGGAGCCCTTGTAAAATGGTCAGTCTTTACAGAAAAAGAGAAATTGGTTGAATCTGGAGAAGAATCTGGAGAATCATCTGGACAAGCCCCATGACTCTTTGTCTGAAATCATAGTCTCAGTGAAACTGTGACTACGTGCTCTGCACTGGGGTCCTGCCTTTACAAGGGAGTCATCGAGGAGCTCTGGATAAACCTCCTCACCTCATCTCCAGTGACTGCTTAAGAATAGGAATGTTCCCTTTCATCCCTCAAAAGCATCAACCAGATTTTCTTGTTGGGATCATGGGTTTGTGTTTGTTAATAAGAACAAAAGGAAACAAAAGGGAAAAGGGGGACTGTAAAAATTAAAAATTATAAAACTTCCAGTCTAACCACATGTGTCAAGTTTTCTCTTATGACATACAGACAAAATGACAAGTGGGTTGGAATGACTTGACCTAGCAATCCTACTCCTTCTGTGAATGACAGTGAAAAGCTGTCACTTTTGGTAGCCAATTAAATTAAAACTTAAGATAACTATTCTGCTATTTGCATAGAAAACAAGCCTTACCCTCTTTCAAATCTAAGACAACAAAACATTCTCTTTCAAGACCCTGCTCTGGTGACCATCTATCCCCACCCTCAGGAGTCTGAAAACGCCACTCAAAGGAGCAAAATGGTTTTCCACACTCAGCAACCAAAGCCAACAGAGAAGAAAATGGATTACTGTTGATTTTTAAATCACAACCAAGAGCCCAGGACAGTAAGATGCATCTGAAGAGTGGAAACAAAATGTCAGGGCCAGGAGAGCCACAGAGGACTTCTTTACAGCTCGCAGTTTTACAGATGAGTACACTGGTGGTCTGGTGACTGCAGGGAGAGGATGTACCCTCAGACAATGAAACAATACCCACAGGCGGTACAAGAGGCCAGGTTGGATGTGAAGCACAGCGTGGGAGAGGCAAGAGCACCCAGAAATCAGCTCTAGCAGCACGCAAGCATTACCTTCTCTCACCTTTTTTCTGACACTTTTTGACAGCCCTTGAACAAAGCTGAAGCAAGGCCAAACAGCTCTTGTTCTCACCAAAAGAAAGTGCCTCACACTTTTACAAGGGAAGAGAAGTCTCTAACACACACTGACTACATAGACATTAAGAAACACAATGCAAATGAGATGTGTCACAAGTAAAAGCCTTGCCTTGGCTACACTTACAAGGACAACGCTAAAACCTGGATTACCTTGCTTGACATCTATCACTAAAGCCAAAGTTTAAAATATTTCCCCTAAAATCATAGTGTCAGTAAAGCAAAAACACTGCCTCTGACACGAAGCATCATTTTCTCTCCCCTCACAAGGGGGATCACCTAAACCATTTCCTCTCACCCCTCAAAAAATTGTGTGAGTCCCATTACACAGAGAGAACAGATCTAGGTAGGGAGATGTTCCAGCCTCTAGGCCAGAAGGTTCAGGCTTCTTAAGGCACTGTTTTAAAGTTGATAGTGTTTTGTCTTTTCAGCTAAAACTTGGCTAAAATGCTTCTGAAAAAAATAACTTTGCCATTCAAGATTGTTCCACCTGCAACATGGCCCCACACATAAAGGTCCACATCTGTAGCTGGCATAATTCAATATAATGTTCCTTCAGCCAGCAGTGATATGAGCAGCACTTATGGCTTCAAACTGAAAGGCCTCACTGCCATAAACACTGAAGACAGCTGGAAAATTATATTTCACTACAACCAACAAGTTAACCTGATGCTGTCATGAAAAATGTCTGTTTCCTTGACTCATCCATCATCAAGGCATAATAAACTTATAATCAAAATTATATCAATTCAACTGTTGCTGCCAATCTTTCCTTAATGGATTTAATTTAATAAAATTTAAAAAATTTTCCACGTCTGTCTGTAGTAGACAACAATAGCAACAATGGCCTCATAGGGACTGTGGGGACAAAAAACAACCTGTGCTCTGTCTACTGGTCACTACTGGGACACCATGGGGCTGGAGGGACTTACTCTTTCAGGGCAGAACCGAAAAGAGTTAATATTTTCTTCTCCCAATTCTATTTTCTCTGCCACTGGCTGGAATCCAAGCCCAGGAGGGTTGTTTGCTGTTGTTTCGGGAGGGTTAGGTCTCTGCACCTGTAGATAAAACATTGCAAAGTGTCACTGTAACATTCATGAGATGGCAAAGTTCTATTTCCCTTCGGCAAGTTGCCTCATTCAAAAAAAATTTTGCTCTTTAATTTCCCTCCTTCTTCCAATCACTCATGACAATGGGCCCAATCCAGTGTTTATTGAAGTTTCCTCCTTCTTACCCAGCCTTTCTGCTGAGCTTGAAAAGTCCAGTGACTCCTTCCATTAGATTAAAATAGCACTCACTACAAGTAGAAAGGTAAAGTAAGTTCTGAATTCATGGTAGAGATTCAGCTTCAGATCTAGGAGACAGAAGGATTTTGAAATTTATGGTGGCAAAACCTAAGCCAAAGTCACTGGGAATTTTGCTTGGGACTTGAGATATATTAGTATGATATTTTCAGCATCTACAGACCAGTTTCTACCAATTGTAGCCCTAGTCCCTCCACCACAAAGCAAACACAGGAATAACAGAGATTGTAATGGATCAAAACAAGGGAAAATTTGATTCAGTTGGAGCAAAACTGGGGTTTCCATTTAAAATAAAGCAGTTCTTCAACACATGAACAAATGGCTTTTAAATTGCTCATGGGCACATTTTGACCAGAAATAAGGAAGATACTATTAAGCTAACAGCTTAAATACAGGAATACAATTCTGGAACAACATTTTTGGGACCAAGAAACCTTACTAGTTAAGGATGTTGACAGAATTTGTTAATAGGAGTACACAGGTCCCATAAACTCTGGACAGCATGGTTGCCCAGTGGAGAACGTCATGTCTCTGTCTTAAAATCCATCTTAATTGTTACACTGATGCCCTTTACCATGTTACTCAGGATTGTTATAGGAAGCAGGGCAGGCCTAGACACATTGTTTATGAAGAAAAGGGAACAGGATAAAGGGTAAAAATCCTTTTTTTCCTCCATGGATATGCATAAGAATCTGTTTTCCCTCTAAAAAAAAAAATAAGGGGGAGAGGGGGAGGAAGAGCTAAAGGGTTTGGCAACAAGATTCATTCTTTACAGGGTTTCTTCTGGGAGCTGAGTATTTTGCATTCACACTCCAAGATAGAAACAGGGAATTCATCTGGGGACTTGGCCAGTGTAATGTTATACCAATGGGTTTGTTCAGGAGCAAAATCTTCAAAGAGACTCATTCTGAGGAAATTCTGGAGAGAAAAAAAGAATGACCAATATGCAAGTAACTACATGGGTCAATGGGCTGGGACTGAAGTGAAAGGACTTTGCATTCCTCCTAAATTCAGTGGGGAAACTGGGGCAGGAAGGGTGAATCACCAGAAGTTTTGCTCAAGGAATGTGAAACAGAACACAAGGTCTATTGCCCCCATCAGGATTTCACAACCACATAATCCTGGTGATTTCATTAGAGTGAGCCCTGATTTATGAAAAAACATAATCAAACTTCAGGTCTAAGGAAGCCCTTAAAATAAGTCCTTACGAATGCCTTATTATTTTTTATGGTGTAAATCCACAGGAATCAGTCAGGCTATCCAAGATTTACAGTGTAGAGGTGAAAGCAAGACTGAAGACTTAACATACAAATACCTTGGACCTGTGATGAACTTATTTACTAGTTTAAGCACAGACATGAAAGTCACCAGTGAGCAGATGCTAAGCAGAGAATAAACACCATGAAAATTAGACTTCTCCTCAAAAAACTTCTCAGATAAAGCCATAAAAAAAGGTTTTTGAAGCTACCATCCTTTGCTGGTGAAAACTAACATCATTCCACCTACTTTTGCTGGGCAAAGCTGCAGCCCTTGATCATACTTTCCCACCCACTGGAAAGGACACAACTCCAATCTGGGTTGTGCTCACCTCAAAAAGCACACCCAGCCTGACACATCAGGCCAGCTAGGACTGAGAGGCAGTAACCAGGGAAGACAAATCAACACCTGCTTAGCCCTCCTGTGCTAAATGTGCCTCAGATTTTTCCCCAAAAGTGCAAAATCTTTAGAGCCCACAAAGCACAGCTCCTTGCACCAGCTGAGGTCCTGTCCTCCAGCCTGCACTTGAGAAATGCTGCCCTTTTCCACTCAGTATTTCCCATCTTTCAGGATCCTGAGGGGAAGAATAAAGCACCTAATCCACTTCTTGCTTACACCACTGTAAATCACTAGCAAACCTATCCACATTAGCAGCCTTCTGTGAGAATAAAACAGGTGTGAGAGTAGAAACAGGTCTATAAACTCAGCTGAATTTGGAAGTCAATGTATTACTTTCCACTATTGCAGAGATTACATTACATTACGTGTATATGTACACACGCATACATAAACACACACCATTTTTAAAACCTCTCCAGGAAATCAGACAGAAAGTAAGCGGAGCATATGGAAATTTAACTGGTTGCTCATAAAAAGCTGCTAAAATCTGTCAAAGTCAAAAGACACTGTGCATTCTGCTACACAGGCTTGTTAAAAAGAAGGAAGGTCAGAAAAGCAGCATTTTTAGCCTGATGGGTGGAGCAGCAGTTTCTCTTGTCTTAGCAATGCAATATTTCTGCATTTTTAAAGATTTGAGAGCTTGGGTTCTTCTTCCGTGCGGGGTCTTTTTTTTTTCCCCCACAAAATCTCTAGAGCAGATTTCTAAGACTTTAAAATAAAAGCTCCTCTCGCCGCTGCCTCTTTGATGCTCCTTTGCTGCCACCACGTGGAAAACAAACAGGACTTCTAAAATGTGCCGAAAGCGCCTGGAGACGATGCCGTGAGCCAAAGGCATCGTCCCAACCTGCCTTCCCCTTTTCCTCTCCCAGTTCTCCCCTTAGCAGGGACTGGGAGGTGAGAGCCGCCAGCGCAGCAAAGCCACCCTGCGGCACCTGCCCAGCGCTCCCAGGCGTGGCATAAACTGGGGAAACATAAAGAGAGAAGCAGAGGAAGCAACAAATACACAGCCCATCTAATAGAGGCTGGGAGGAAGGGAATCCTCAAGCATTAAGTGCATTTCCTCAATAACATGCCCCCACTTTTGCCTCCACACGGAGCTGCTGCTCCTCCGCTCAGTGACACAGGTGTGCTTATCACAGATGGAAGAAGGGCAAGGAAAAATAAATATTATTCATTGCACTTTTTCCTGTAGAGGAACTTCAAGACAGGTCAGTACATGCTGGGAGGCAAACACAGCACCTGACAGACCTGCTCAGGTGAGATCAGGTGCCCCCCTCGGACAGCACCACCAACCACTTCTTGCTGAGATTTATCAAGTGGTTCAAGAAACAAACAGCCTATTTTTTGTGTTATGGACAAGTGATTTGGGGGCAGGAATGCTGGAGGAGTGCAGAGGACGACTCTCCAGGGAAGATAATTCAAAGGAGCCCAGCAGTTCATATTGGTTTCAAGGGATATACATGCTGCTCACCTTCGCTTTTAATTAAAACTAATTTAGCCTACTATAAGATGTTCTCCCTGTTTTAATACATCTTGTTTTTGTAGCAATTACTGTCATTTAGGTAATATCACACAGATGTGCCCAAGGAGCACAAAGCTCTGCGAAGCCCTGAAGAATTTCTGGCAGCATTTCTTTGGTTCAATCTAATTTGAGAGGCAGAAGTAGAGCCACCCCGTTGAATTATGTTGAAGGAGAATATAGGAAAAGCAGCTCCAAGACCAAAAAAAAAAAGATGAAATGGCCTTCAAGCACAAAGGTAATTAAACATGTCAATTTACACACCTTCTCTGTTGTGCTGTAATCAAACTGAAAACAAAGCTTAAGACTTATACAAATAAGCTAACCTACTAAAATAAAGGAGCATCAGATACACTAAATAGGGAAAAAAAATGTTAAACTTCAAAGTTCATGGTTGGCTGGTTCATTTTCCAGATGCTTTTCAAAACCTAAGTTCTAAGAGCGTTCTGCAGTTACGTCAAAGAAATATGCAGATATTTTAGCAACATGGGGACCACAGATGTGTTAACACACACACTGCCAGCTGAGAATCAGCTTTTGGAATTTTTTTGTTGTTTTTTTTTTCTCTGCTGTTGGTGGGACTTAAGCTCAGATGCCTGAATAAATTGTTACTAATCTTTGCCAGCTGAGCTAATGACCACTGAGGTTCCCGAGGCCAGCAGGCTACCCAAGGCAGGCTTTGTCTTAAAGGACTTAGAACCTTAAATTCTTCTTGGACCAGATGAGCTTACCGCTGCGCATTAACTGAATGTTTGGCTCAGTTATATCCTGGCTTTTTGCTATGGGAATCTAAGTGCCATGGCATCAGGAAAACTCCCTGCACTCACTTGTAGCTAATATCAGAATCTGTAGCTAATTATCAGAATCCAGCTAATATCAAAATCTGGCCCTTAATTGTTCTGGTAGTACAGCCTCACCTAGGTGGCAAAAGATGGGGAAAATTAAAAGTTTTTCCAAACTTATTTTGTTCCTTAAATTTTGTAAGTGGGCCAAGCCTCAATCTGGGCAGTTTGCCCCGGTTTCGGGAAAACGTACAGGTACATCTAGAAATATTAACCTATGCCCAGAAATGACTCACTTATCTACCAAGATTCTTCTGTGTAATTTTTTTATATAAGGAATGAGGTCAAATTCTTAGTCTTTAATGATCTGAGTGTCTTCCAGAAAATAGGATACTTCATTCTACACATCTCAAGAACACCTATTAAAAAGAACATGTTAAATAGACCAGACTTAATTTTACCAGTTCAAACATGGAGCAACTCCACAGCTTAAAAAGAATCCCCACATCTCCCTTTACAAAAAAACACACAAACAAACTCAGTATGACAATTGTAACCATTCTATTCTGTATGGCTTGAGACAAAAATCAAAGTTTCAGATTTCTAATACATTTACCATATTTAAACAGTGAAAAGAGGGACACTCACACTGGAGGTACCTCTTAGGAAGGTGCCACATATGAATTAATTCCCTTTCAGTTAAATTTGATAGGAAAACTAAATTCCACTGTGATCATAATGTAAATGAATCAGACACATATAAGATCATCCTTTGTCTACATTAACTATTTAAAAATCTGAAATCCATATAAAGCTACATTAAAACAATGCTGTAAAAAATTGTGAAGTTGTACTAGATCTGCAATTCTGCAAATACAGAACATTACAGAGCCCTGTCATCATCTGAGATAAATTGTACTTTAATTGCAGAGCCCGTATTCCTCCCTAAGCAATTTGTGGCTTCAAAACTGTGCTGGGAGCTCAGTAAAGCTGATGATCATGCATGGGAAAACTGGAACACAAGCACAGTAAGGGCCAGAACCCACCATGCAGTTTCTGAGGTTTCTCCAGAGCCCTAATCTGGGTAGATTTTCACTGGGATAACTTCTCTTTTTAATATCCTGACAATGCATTTCATGTTTTTACCTCAATGAATTAGAGTTATAATCTTTGGAAAAGCATGGTCAGAGGTTTTAGCTGACATTCCAATGAGGTCTGTACTTTACAAACCACGTTCTCCAACAACTCTAAGAACTGCTCAGCCTTTCTGAGGGGTGGGGGATTCAGTCAGGAGACTAACCATGAAAAAGTCCAATACAAGCAGTTAAAAGCTGGCAAAATTAAAAACATCTGGCAAGAGAACATTAGCATAAGAAGTTGAGACACTGTGTGAAGTTTCAGTGGCAAGCCCTGTATATAATACAAGGTAAACAAAGCTTAACAAACACTGTCAAAGCAGGGAGGAAGTGGACTTTAACAAACAGACAAGTAGATTTCACTGGAAGTAAATATTTTCGTGCTGGTTTTGTTACATAAAGACATTCATGCCTACATAAAGCCAGATTCTCTGTTCTCTTGTTCTGGATTTTTGCTACTGTGGCCTTAATGAAATCAAGAATTAAACTGACTTAGAGCAAAGAGAATTAAGCCTGTGATGTTACACAGAGCGTCCAACAACAGCACTTCACTAACATGCAGTTTGTATTCTGTTACACACTGAAAGAAGCACTTCCTGACAATCAAATCTCTAACACGCAGGTGGATGTGTAATGTGCACATCCACAGGCAGCACCTCATGCAATTAACTGCCTTGAGGAAACACTCTCTCCATGGAAACTTCGCAGGAGAAAACATGTTTTGTCTCGTGTGTGACTTGGGGAGTAGGTTTGCCAGCCCAAGGCAACAAATTAAAAAGATTGTTTATGATATCCAACTTGCCAGTGTTTGTTACTAGGCTTTTCTCCTTCTCACCTTTTAATAATGGGGACAGGAACTTTGTGACTTTAAACAATGACTAATTCGTTCCCATGAGAGCAAAGAAACACTCGAGTGACAATGAAAATATAAACATTCCAGAAAACAAACGCTACAAGGTACTCATGAAAATGAACATTCATATTGAATGAGAGAATATCCAAGACTACTGCTTTTTTCAAAGAACTTTTTCACTTGCAGAACTCAGCAGCTGCTCATTTACTTGAACAGACTCTCTAGCAGCAGCCAGGAATTTGCCCTGAGAATTAACACTTTAAAAGACTACATTTGCAAGCACAGCTGAGTTTTACTTCTTTTCTGCCTCTTCTGCATCGTTATGCAATACATATCACCACAAATTGGAGGTAATGCTTAGCTTGGGAATTATTTTGTTGTTCATATACTTTGGATACGTTGCCTAGGTACCTTTGATACCAGGGCTGTCTGGATGTAAAGCTGGAACAATATAAAGCTGAATTAGATCTATTTTCTATCACTTAACACAGACTTTAAATTTGCCCATGGAACGTGTCCACACTAGACTGAGAAGAAGCCTCTTGGCAATACTGAATTATCATACTGAATTGCTTCCATCCATTTGCTGGGGCTGCCAAATTGAAATGATGCATGTCAAGGCAACCCTACGCTGAAAAGTAAAAGATAGCCTCTTAAATGTTCCATTTATAAAGCTTTTTATTCACAGGCAAATTTAGTATCCCCTCTGAAAAATATCACTTTACGAATTGATACCTTGCCATCACGAGATTTCCACACCATATTCACTCAGCTTAGTAGTAAAAACAAGCTTTTGCTCTTTTCCCTTTGGTACAGCTGATGAAAACTGAGCAGTTCAAGGTCTGCTTCTTAGATCACCAGCCTTAAGTATTCCATAGATCCATAATCTTCTCCTACAGGGAAGGTTAAAAGTCAGCAAAAAAGGTAAACTGTTAGTTCTATGCATAAAATATTACAAGCGCATCAGCCTGGAAACCAGAAACTGAAGAGAGAAAAAAAAAACAAAAGCCACTCATGCTAAGGATGCTAAGAGTGCTCTAAAGCAAAAGCATCCTTGTGGGCTTTCTGAAACTTTTTGTAGGAAATACGATGGATAGCCCTTCGAGGATGAATAAAGGCAGAATGGCATTTATTGAGAACACGGGTCCACGTTATGGCGGGGTTGGTAAAGAACATTCTAGATGAGGGTGGAGCTTGGAGAGGAGCAGGCAAATCCCCTTCCATAAAAGGAAAGGAAGGGGAAGGTCTGAGCCATATATAGAAATCGGGGGGGGAATAACCATATAAGGGTTTGCTGTGGCAAACCCGAGCCAAGCAGCGTGCAGGAATGTTATGAGGGCCAAGAAAGACGCCATTTTAACAGAGGGATTCTCAATACGTTAAACAGGGAACATAGAACTTACATGTTAAAACATCAACCAGGGAACCCGTAGCATCCCAACGCTGTCTTAAAATATCAGAACATTAACAAACAATCTTAGTCCACCTCTTTTCTTCGTCACTCAGCTCCGTTAATCCATTTAATTGTTCCTTTTCCACATGGTGTACCTGTGTGCCCCAACAATATCACTCCAAGCAAATAAGGAAAAATTACATTGTCACGTTGCAGAGCTTAAATGCATTTTTTTTCCTAATATGTGCCACGTGTGAGTCTGAAACAATAAATTGTATTAACTTTCTGTACTAGAACCCCATCTAACAAAGAAACACAAATAATGACATCAAGTAATAATGCCCTGTTTGGGCATCCTTACCTCTCAGTTTACGACAAAGGAGTAACCCACCAACATTGGGGATGCAACCCAGCTCTTTGTCCCTTTCAAGTCGAAAGGTTTCTTTGGCTTAAAGTTTGTCAGACTTCTGGAGAAGTAGAACATTTCTGTGAAGCCTCCAAATAATCTCTCCAGTTGCATCGTGACTTGGATGTCACTGTGTAGCTGAAGTTCTTTTCTTTTCAGCTTCTGAATTGCATCAAAAAGTTTGCTATCATTTCCTTAACACTTTAACTCCCTAAAGCAGTTCTACATTAATAACCAGCCACGTCTGATGGAAGAAGAAATTCCATTCTGACCAAGCTTTTTTATTTTTTATGGGTAACTTGGCACATATGCCACCTTGGAGCAATGTTAAACAGAGGATTTTTTTTTTCCTAGGTATAAGGGGTGGTTTTTTTGCTGTTGTTTGCAGTAGAGGACAATCTGCACTTGAGTCAGAAGTTCAGTGAGATCTTGCCTGGAGGAACCCTATGCCACAGATGCCACTGACACCAATATAACTCCACCCTTCTTTCCAGTTACAGATTAGTTTGCTGTTCACGACTCCCAAAAGCCTTCCTGCAGCCAGCAGCCAACAGAAGCCTTGATTTAGGTCTCTTCTAGGGCTGCAGAACCAGGTCTTCATCAGTTCCTGGGTAAAGTAGGTAATTTACTGAGAAAACCAGGATTTACCTTTATTTGTAATGGCCCCAGCCATGCACTTAAAAACTGAGTATCGGCCTACCCTCTTAAACCCAAGACAACTCTTCATTCTGAGACAATTTTGTTTCTTTAGCTTTTATCATTCCAGATAAATATGTTTGAGATGTTCAATAAAACTGCAGCAGTGACAGATTTTGACAAAGCTTCATGCTGGCATTGATTTTCAAGACCAGGAAAAACCAGGATGACTTAATAAAACATCCACTCTTATGGCTGCAGTTCTCCAGTAATAAAAATACTGAGGGAGCAGAAATGAGCACCATTGATGTGACTTCCCAAGTCATGGCTAGCATTTCTAAGGATGTGAATTTAAGTCCTGGTAAAATTCCTCCTTTGTTTACAGCCACAGTAAACTGTCAGAGAGACGTTTTCTGGTAGATCTGATGAAGCTTTACACAGCTGAGAGAACACCTAGTTTCTCACATCAAAGATACCCATTTTGTTACAGTAAAAGTCTCTTTATATGGCTAGGACAGTTAATGCCAAATTGCTATTTTTATGTAGTTATTTGCCACTAACACTAGTGGGATTTAGTCTTGACTTGTGTTTTTATTTCTCTTCTGAAGTGTTTTGGTTGGGTTTTTTTTGTAAGCTTGGAAAATTCCCCATCCAACCTCATATCAAAGTCTAGTCACAGCTGGTAACTTCACATGCTCTCACCAACTTCCTCGGCTCCTCGGAGCAAAGACTAGAAAGCAAGAAAGGTTCCAAGAACAGGCTACACATTAAATGCCAGTATCAAAACAAAATCTTTAACGAAATAGTCACCTCAGGGATATAAAAAACACTTAGCAGTCATAATCATGATTTCAAGCTTCTTTCTAAGAGGGATGTTGGTGAAAAAGAAGCACATGGTGACACTTCTTAAGTTTGAGGGTGTTTGTCTGGTTGGGTTTTTTGTTAGAAAAGCAAAGCCACAAACCCAGATTATGAAAAGCCACATTGAATGATGCAAGTCTTAAAAAAAAAAAAAAAAAACTTTACAAAATTGCATTTATCTATTTAAACTGGCTATTCCAAATGTCAGACACCTGTATATAATTAATGACAGCAGATGGACTTCTACCTCACTAAGTCTTAGCTAATAGCCCTGCATTATTCTTGTTTAAACATTTACCAATGAAATCTGTGTACTTTACTGGACAATGAATTATGATCTTTTTCAGAAATTATCCTTTTAAAACAAAAGCTATAATTGAAGCTTAAGAGGAAAATCTTGTAATGGAAATGTCCTTCAATCCCCTTTTAATTAACAGCACTGTGCGTAAATACAAACTGAGCTACTCATTTCCTCAAGACAATGCCTCTCCAAGCAGAGGATTTTATCTCCCAGAAAATGTCTCTATTATAAAGTGCTCTGGCTTGTGCAACTTCAGACCACTTTTATCCTGTTGTCTTCCCCATTAGTCCAAAAAACACCTGGCCTTTCCTCTTTTTTTAAATCAGTGGGTTTGAGATTAACATCTCAAACCTCATGCTTTGCACATGCAGACCTCTACTTTCACAGCAAGTCCAGAAGTCTATTTGTAATAATCTAAGGACGCCAGGACAAACAGACTTCCAAAAAAAACCCACTGTCCAAACCTACTGGGCACACCAAGAGAAGAACTGCTTTATTCAAGTGTGCTATCTTTGGTCAAGAACACACTTTGGGCCTTTTGCATTTTTAACCTTAACTGCACACACAAAAAAAAAAAAAAAAGGCTCTCAAGTCCAGCAGCTCTTTGGTTTGGCACATCCCTGACACTCACCTGCAGAAATAAAGCATTCTTGTTTTAACTTTCAATTGGCAAATGTTTATGGGCTTCTGACATGTACACTCACTTAAGCAGTCCTGTGGATTTGAGGCAGCAAGGTTATGTTCCTGCATCAAACTATATACAAGCCAGTTCTCTTGTTAGTGGGATTGACGGAATTGCTGTTTATTCACAGACTTTACCATAAACAAGAAAATGTAAATTCTAGAGACATGCAACGTGTTTAATAAACTTGTCAATGAACTTGTACCTTGATTTTAGTACCTAATTCAATTTAGTCCACATTCTGCATTGCACAGCTGCAGTACAACACTGTGAGAACAGTAACCATCATTCAACTTGCAGCTATTCTGGAGTCCTTTGTTCTTATCATTTAGTCTTTAACAACATTTCCAAACCACTTTTGTGGGCTGCTACCCAAACTGCATTTTTATTAACTAAACTGTTTATTTTTCCTCCATAAATAATTAGGTTACTGCTAATTGTTAAATAGGTTTTGGGCAGGTAGCTGAGCTTTGTATTGCAGTATATTGAGAACTGAACCCACCTAACACACCTCCTTTCTTCACATTTTGAGGAAAAATACAGTATTTGCAACACAGAGCAGTGGTTTTTATTGCATCAGAGGGCACTCCCTGATGAAGATTTGAGAAACACCACACTCCTACCACCTCAGAGCACATTTCTCAGAGCAATAGAAGGGATGAGGACTGCAGCCAAAATTCCAACCCAGTTCCTGCACGTGCTGTTCCCTAATAGCTGTCCCCAGCCCACTCCTTTTTTTGGACCCTACAAACTGCCCTCAGGGGATATCTAGTATTTCCATTGACTAGACATGGGGGCTTAGAGTGGAATCCAGGCTGTTTGCTTGTGGCCCTTGAAGCTCTGTTTTCTCAGAGGGAACAGAAGTAAGGGAATATGGCACAAGTTCAAATTCAGAAGCTGAAAAGGAAACAGTTTAACACAGTGAATAAACCTCACAAAACTCTACTAACACAGCATTTCACACAATGCTTTTTCACAAACACCACAGACTGGATAGCATTGTTTGAAACATTTTAATGTTCAGGAGATTAAGGACATATAAAAAAGTGTCAGTAAATGATTCAGCAGTAAAAAAAGAAATGGAATTCATAGGCATTACAAGCAAAACATCACTAGTATTTATAACCAGCAAATGTCATCACCATTTGAATAATGCAATGTCATTCAAACATGCATCCAATGGCACTTTCTAGATACACATTCAATGCAATCACCTCAGTGACAAGTGTTCTGGACAAAATACAGTCCTGTAAAATTCTGAAAGTATAACTTAATCTGCTACACAGCACCTCTGTGAGATGCATTTCAAAATAAGTTCTAGGTGACTCTATATAAAACCAAGATTTAGTCCTTCTCTCTCTTTTTTCCTTTAGGAGTTTTGGAACTATGTTCATTTTCTGCGTTTGGTTCCCAGAGTGCATTTTTTACAAATCTAGAAGCAGCTCCTTTATCGAGTCTGGATGCCTTTTTCTTGTCTGTTATTTCTTTGACCTTGTTCATGTATGTTCTTATCCTCTCCTAGGGAGACAAAAGGAAAAAAAAAAGGAAAAGTGTCTTTAAAACCATTCTTCCAAGACTGCAGCTAAAATGAATTAATGAGTAAAAAATCTCCACACTGTATACTTCTATAATACCTACAAGAACAGCATCATTTAAATAAATATACCAGGCTCTTTGCAAACTTGAGACACCTCCTTTAGCAAATTTTCCATCACACCATCTGCATGACATCCACTGTAACAGGAACACAAAGTCCTACAGAGATGAAGACTCTGCAACTAATCTACAGTGAGATGGGAACTGTTCTCGCAAGCAAAGTTAGAAAACAAAATACTGAACTCAGTTTGGAGTTTGGCCTACATAAAGATGGCAAAATAATGTTTAGATAGGTGACACATTTATAGATGGAATTTTACTGCCTGTCTATTGTCTACAAAAAAAACCTTAAATGCAGCATGTCCAAGCAAAGCTAGAAAGCATCTTCCACGAAATTAAAGATGTTAAAAGCATTACACACGCAACTACACAGAAGTCTAGGGGTTAAGATCCTGAAACGGTCAAAGGGGCTTACCAGTGAACCTATTTAAGGCAGCCTGATGAATTTCCAGCTGTCCTAGAAGTTTCTTTTATGACCATAAATAACAGAAACAGCCTGTTTCCACTGCCATTCCATAAAGCAAGGGGATAGTTTCTTGCCATCTTTGCCCACCACAGTCATTTGGTGTCTTATGTGGGGTTTTTTTTAACACCACCACCCAAGTATACACTCCCACCTTAACCATCTCATTTATGTGCCTACTCACCCTCATCTACTCCTGCAATAAATACAGAAAATTACTCTGAGAGGGTAACTAAGCCTCTCTAAGATGGGAATCCCCCTCTGTTAAGTGCCTGTTTCTCCTCATTGACTAGGGAGGACACTTAGAGTAACTCAGTAAAACACGTAACAGTTTGGTGGACAGATTTCATGTCCACATATTTCGCCTAATATGGCCTTCAGGTGTTACTGTAATACAAAAAACAGCAACATATATCTACACATATATGTAGCCCTCTACCTGCTACCTGAATTATCAATTCGGACTAACACAACATTTATGGATGTTGCTGAGATAAATGTTGATATGTAACCCACACATTTCTCACACAGCCATCACCATCTCTTTGAATCTGGAACAAAAGTTACAAGACCTACATTGCAGAATCTGATTTTCAATCCTTCAGTGATCATTATCAGCAACTGTCAAAAACTTGGCCTCTCTGTCTGTATCAAAACCACAGCTTTAATGAGGGGGGCTTTACAGGGTCTGAAATCATGATCGACTGTAATATTTCTTTGGTGCCTGAGACGGCTAATGAGAACAGATGGCAAACCTACAAGTATCAACATGGGAAAAAGGAGCTGAAAAAACGTCAGAGTGACACAAGAAATGAATTCTGATAGCTTGAATGTGAGTTTTATTAATACAGTTTGAATCCCTGTATGTACACAAGGAGAGCAATTCTAAAAACAAAACAATCGTGACAGAACAGTCTTTTTTAATTCCCTTTCCACATGAATAAGAACATCACAATGCTCTTGGAAGGAAGGAATGTGCATTCATTCACCTTGATGCTTGCAAAAGGAAAAGAGAGCTGGATAAGAATCTAGGCTATGATAATTCACTCATTCTTTGGAGTTAAAACGCCCGGCAGTTGTGAAGTAAAATACCAGCATAAAATATCCACAGCACAAGAGATAAAATTTTTTAGTGTCACTAAATTAACACAATATTCAGACACTATATAATATAGGAGGAACAAGAAACTGACTGAAAGCTCATGAAATATTAACTGATGCATTTTTTTAATATGATCCAGTCTAGACTACTGAAAACCTCACAAAATTAAAAATAGAAGTATTCCTGTTACTCAGGCTAGCTTTCCACATGTTTCAGTCCTATCTCCCATTCCTCTGGTTACGTAAGGATTACATTTAAGCTAAGCATTTTATGATTGCCCAGCTTTAATATTTTCATTTACACAGGAATTAAACTGGGGAGCAAGAAGTTTTGATTTCTATTTTTTCTTTGGGCTAAATGATTTGATATTTTAAGTCAGCAGAATTTTCAAGATAGCCAGCCTTCTATACTGTAGCCATGCATCTAAATGGAATATAAAGATAAACCTAAAAGATTTATTATAGGTTGTAAATATGTCACTAATGCAGAATTACTGGACAATACACATACAACTGGTGCCAAAAAAGCTTTTAGCTTTGTTGCTGAACTGGATTCTTTACTGCTGAGAAAATGAATTAATGGAGGACTTGGAAGGGGGAGGGGGGCTCTTTCCCGTCTGTGCCAGTAAATCAACCACACTATACTTTTAGAGTCATACAAAAGTAAGAAAAGGCAGCCTCAGAGATTAACATGATTCCAAGTATTTATAAGAAAAAAAATGCCATACTGGAAGTTATAAATTATTATCAGACATGTAACATTTTTCCATTTAACAGATACAAGGGAAAAGCTGCTCTGTTCAGAACCCAATTCTCAAACAAAGGTGGGAAAAAAAAATGATATGATATCATTCATCATTTTGTTCTTTTCTAATTTCAGCAGACTCCACAACTTTACTTTAAACAGTACTGTTTGGAACTAAAAATATGACTTTCTTAATTTAGAGAGCCCAGCAGGGCATATAAATAGTTATATAACACCAAGTAGCATATGCATGATATTATAGCAACAGATCAATTTTAAATGTAGATATAAACATTTCTTAGCTTCTATATGGGCTAACTGTCCTGAGCAAGATGCATGGAATGTAAAAAAACTTACCAGTTCTTGTTTCACTGGATGTTCTTTTGGATTGATTCCCTGAGTAGCCAAGTATACTACAAGAAAAAAAAAAAACAGGATTTTTTTGAAACTGAAGGCTGTCATCACTGAGGGCCCAATCAAGCAGTCTTATAGGAAAACTGTAGTTTCTACATAAAATCATTACTAAGAATTGAATTTAATTATGTTAAGTATCTAACAAACTATTATCATCAAATGTTGCGGCTAAAAAACCCCTGAACAACATGATTAAAGTTTCTGTCCTTAAAAGGACAGGAAAGGTTGTCACTAAAATCCAGAAACATCCTCTTGCATGTACAAAGTCAGCTTTTCTAAATATAGATTTTTGATGTGGTGTTTCAACATTATTTGCCCTATGGATGGCAATAATGTGGGTCCTCAGGGTAACAACAAATGTTTAATTATTAGGCTATAAAATATGATTATTTGATGTTTGCAGCTGTCTGGGCGTTCAGATGGCAATCACAAATACTACTTTTTCCTCTTACCACATACTCACCCCAGAACATTGAATTCAACGTGTACACTGAAACCAAATCCAGCTTTGCTTGCTCAAGAGGATCTAACTAGAATGAAAAAAAAAAAAACCATCACATTTGTATATTTTCAAGCAAGACGTGCACAGATTTTAGTAACATGCACATTTTATAACTGTGAATGTATTAATGACAAAATGCACACTTAAAGGAGCACATTTTTGCACCACAAGGTCACTGATACTGTTCATGCCCATTTCCATGCCATCACAGATCCATTCTCTCATCTCCAAGTATTCATGTCATTTTCCCAATCTGATGTTAAATGTCACAGTCCCATACAGCCAAAAGCACAAAAATCTCTTGGCACTTAGCTCTTGGACTACTATTCCCATAGTCAGAAATAAGTCCCTGTTTTTCCACAGAAACTTAATTCTAAATAGTCATTGCTACCAATGGAAGGAAAAGAAAAAAAGGTCTTGGGATTGCTGAAACTCAAAATGTGAATATACATGGAATGAATGTTAACACTACTGTGTGTTCAATACATGCTGGAATATTTAGGGATGTAAAGCAAAGGAAGAATAAAGGTAATGAGGTGGGGTTTTTTTCCCTTGACTGTCAAAGTCAATTTATTATTTTAGTCCTACAGGATTTCCAGAAACTCTGATAACATCGTTGTACAGCTCACTCGTTCTAACATGGATACTGTCAAAAGATCTTGTGTTGTCAAGACTCTTTTCTTCCTAATTTATTTGTGTAAGAAATCCTCACAGGATAAAGAAGCTCTCTCATGTGCTGGCTTTTTCTTGCCCTACAGAATGAAATTACATGTTAGACTTCAAATGTTAAAAGATAGAGAGGCTTGTGTGAAGTTCTCAGGCAGTACTTTGCTCTGCCTTTACACCCTGATAAAAAGTCACATTTTAGAGACTTATAACACAGCTAGAGGAGACAGCTCAGGTTCTGCAAGTCTAGACTTCCAGAATCAGATCAATCCTCACTGCTGTCAGTTCACCTTTACATCCCCCCGGGTACACCAAGTTCCATTAAGTTTGCTGTGAAGAAGCCTCAGACAAAAACGTGAATGACCCTTCCATTATCAAAGAGCACTCAGCATGCACTTTAAGGAAGGTCAGGAATAAGCCAGAATGTCCTCTGCCTAAACGACTCACTGGTAAGATCATCACTTATCAGCTTGCGAGAGCATTTCACTGTTTAGTTTGTAAGATTATCTGGGTATCTTAGAAATGTAAGAATTACTAAGGTATTAAGGGTAGGAAGAGTCATACTTGTTATTGCAGTGGCTGGCCTTTTAGTTTAATTTAAGTTCCCAAATATTCTTGTATTAACAAGGAAAAAGTTTTCAAAAGGGAGATTATTTACCTTTTGCAGAAGCTCACTCCTGGAAACAGACATCATTGTCTTCAGCATCTCATCTACAGAACCAAGAGATTTCTCAAACGCTGTGAGATAATCATGAATTTCAGTGGGATATTCTTCCGAGGTATTATCATCTTCTGACATTTCCATCTGCAAAGAGTAAACAAAACTAGTAATCCTTTACATTGAGTACCTACAGAATCAAAAGACTGTATTTCACAATAAAAGCATTCACATTTATTCATTAAACACTGTAAGAAATGCTTCTTGGGAAGAGTTCTAGCAGGTTAAGTCAACAGCAACACAGTTAAAGGTCCTATAATTCCAGGGATATCTCCTGACTGCTGTGCAAAATGGCATGAAGGAGCATTACAAATGACATGACTGTAGTACCTATTCTTGCAACAGTCCCAAAACAGTGTTTAGCTTTTATGATCTGTGATAGAAAGGAATTATTTGCTTGTTTAAAAGAAGTGCTCTATAAATCACAGTATATAAAGAGCAACACCAAGCAACAGGCAGGACATCAGGAAAAAAAAAACCAGGGATATGGCTTCAGCCTGTCTTAGAACAGACATTACTTCAGCTTTACAGTGGTTATTCAGCACCACTTATGTCAGGGTCAGTTACATCTTCCAAAGCTAATTCAGAAGTTGGTCCAAAAAATTCTTCTTGTGAACCCTGTATCCAGGTTTCTGAATTCTCCATGGGGTATTGTAATCTCTGATATAACTCTCCCCATAACAAAGCTGAGTTGATTCTGGGATTTCAGGATACTCTGGGAATCTTGTGGATGCATCACTGCACAGCAACTGGGAAATAGGATGTGAAAAATCCCAAAGCACCCCTTTTCTGATCCCAGCATTTAGAGTACCATGGCACTGGCTACTGCCAAGCCACCTGCTGGCTTATAATCGATATCTTTAATTCCCTTCAAATAAATCACATAATCTTGGGCAGTTTATCTTAATCAGGGCTATGTTATTTTCTACAACTTCTACTGATTGAGCAACAACTTCTGGAATGTTCTAAGGAAAGAAGAGAAGAAATACACAATTTTCCTGCGTATTTGGGGAGTTGTATCAAGAACAGTGGGAGCACCTGGATCACTGCAGTCTTTCCTTCTTAGAATGAGTGTGATAATCCCACTCCCCAGCTGCTGAGTACAGAGGGCAGGAACAGAAACTGCAGAAACTGCACTTTACCTATGAACACCAAGCCACACAGTCAGTGCAAACAGCAAACAGCTGTCACATCACTGGAGTTTGTCTTAGATAATGACTTGATCTTTTCCTGGCAAGAGCGTGGTAGATGTGAGAGACGTTTCTTTTTATTTATATTGCCTCTTGGAGGTCAAAAAGGAGGAAGATTGGGAGGAAAAACAGCGTGGAGCTGCACAAGCCTGTCTGCATCTCCAGTTTGAACTACACCAGTGTGATTCCAGCAATCTGATCAGCCAGTTAACAAGCCCAGGTTCACTGCTGTTGTTTGCACAGTTAAGATTTATAATCCCACTCAGCTGCATGGCTGTTCACCCTGGTCAGAGCTGCTTTTCAGATTGAGTACAGAATCACAATGCCAACCACAGCATTCTGAAGGTCCCCTCCCTACCCCAGCACGTAACCCACAGATGTAAATAGTATTTTCAGTCAGCTGCAGCAGAGCTAAGAAAGAAAGCTGAGCTGGACCTACAAGATGCTGCCCACAGAAAGGCAAAATACCACTACAATTATTTCTCACATTTACGATAACACTGTTTGTTTCATTCTCTCCTGGCCACCTGCCTTATAATCACTCTTGTTAGGCTGATTAAAAGGGTTCAGAAACAATATTTGTGGTTAACTTTTAGTCATATAATACAGCATTAAACAAAAATCCCTAAAAGCTATAAAAGAAACTAGATTTTCCCAGTTGTTAGTACAGTTAAGTTTGGTCAGAAGGTGTCTGTCCATACACATTTCCTACACTTACAGAGGGAGAGAGGTGTAATCCAATCCAACAACCATCTACAGGGTTTACCATCACTGCAATACTTAACCTGCTATGGTCTTAATTTGATGGACAGGCATGAACATAGTGATAAATTCCAACTTTACCCTCTCCTTTTATCAGTGTATCCAGCACCAGCAAGAATAAAAAAACAACCAACAAAAGCCTGTACCAGGAATGTGTTATCAAAACTAACTTGAGCTGTTTTACAGCAGTTGCAAGGATAAGCAGCCACTAGAGGATATTTGATATTCTTTTTAGACCAAGCTAGACCTAAAGACTAAGACAGAAGGCTAGGAAGATAGAAGGAAAGATAACAGATACAGTTCAAAACACATTTTGCTGTGATTGCTGTCTCATGAACCAGAAATGTTTAAGTTTGTCCTATGCCAAAGTATCCACTTGACACTGCCAATTAGCAAGAAAAGGGAAAACATGCATTGGACTTCAATGGACTTCATTGATAAGTCCACTCCTGCCCAGGGAGGAGGAAGAACTTGCTGGATTTGTGTTTTCTGTTCATTTCAACAGGAACTACCAAGTTCCTACTCCTGCTGTGCAGGGACCTCTCTCTTTTCATAACACTGTTGTTTCAGCATTACTAATCACCAGGCAGGATATGTTACAGTGTTGGCACATGCCAACAGCAAGGCAGCAGTCAACAGCCTACAATGAGTTTGATAACATTAAATCAACCAGAGTGAAATTACACAACATTAGAAAACGTGTACACCGGAAACTCCACAAAATTGTTGCTGCCAAAATCAATATGGAGGTTGCACAGTCACACCTGCAGAATGACAAAGCCAAGCATGGGAGGAACTGAGACCACCTTAGTGATTCTCTAGACATGCCTAAAGGCTATACTGCCCTCAGTAGTTATGTCTCAGTTATTAAACCACAAACAAAACTCCCTTGAAAATTTTTCAAGTGTTTTCTCTGTGTATTTTGAATAAGCAAATATTTAAGTCAGTTCATGAAGTCAATGTTTACTAGACAGGTTTTCTGTTTTGAATTTCCTGACTTTCAAACAGATTTTATTTGGCACAGAGATCTCACTTTAAAAATCAGGGATAGTAGAAATATTCAGACAAAAGAAGTAACAACAATCTTGCTGAGTAAGCATGTGAATAATGGGGAATTCTAAAGGAAATAAGACAGCATTTTCATTATCAAGCAGTAACACTTATGATGCAGAACACATAACCTGTGGTTGTGTGCACAAAGGTAATACTTTATAAGATCTTTCATTTTGAGAATGCAAAGGAAAGTTCACAAACTATAAACATAAAAGAGAAAAGGCCTACTTTGATTAAGGACACTGAGGCAAAACAACAGTGATGAAAAATGTGGCATGACTTCATAACATTAATCTACCAGAAACAACTTTCCCTTTTAACCCTGAGCTCAAAAGCTGCCATATAGTTATTGGGGGGAAAAAAACCAGTAAAAATATATATTTCAGGAAAAAAAAAGACTTTAAATTGCAATGGTAAACCATTTTAGTGAGGAAAATTTATGCATTGCATTTAGGTCTGTTAAAAATGTTTTACAAAATGAGTTTCCACACAGGTGGAAAACTTCTGGACATTTCAAAATTTCTCAAAAATACTAAATAAATTCTCATTTATTCCGAACCATGACTACATTTGTGTACACTTATGCTTAGAAAACAAGGAACACTTTGTTTTCTTTGCAGTCAACATATCAATATACATATAAACCAGGGCAAATAATACACTGGAACTGCAAAAAGGGAAGGGGTGGAAATATCAGACATTAATGAACCACAGAAAAAGACACGAATGTGAAAAAGAGAAAATGTCACCTTCTGCAGACTGCATAGAAAAGACCAAACAGGTGACAACCAAAAGCAGTTTGCTGTAGTGTTAACGTGGTTATTGATCTAAGATACAACCAAGCTCAATGCTGTATTAAGGAATTTTAAATAAAACCAAACAAAATACAGATGGCTGTGCACAACACAACCAGCAAAATTATCCATCTTTACATTTATCTTCCAAAGAATGAAGAGAAGAACTGCAGATCCCTTTTAAGAAAAGCACACCCATGACTGCAGTCAATTTGCATGTGGCTTTTATGAATAATTTTTTAATATATCTGGTGCTTTAACATAAGCCTCAAAAAGTAATTGCCAACTGGCTTAAAAAGCAAACCCAAACTTCCCTTCCTGCCCACCCCCACAGCAAAACTCTGTCATACTGAAAGACATGAAATGCTAATTAGGCCCTGGGTACCTCTGAGAGATTTAGATTTGGCTGAAGGTATATGGTGAAAGTAGTGGAAGCTACATGCATCTGTCAGCATGGCAATAGGAAACCCCTACAGACAGAATTAAAAAATGCTCACTGTTAGTGTCATGCACATGGCTTTCAGCTGGAATTAAGACTGCAAGTTCAGGATAAAAATGGTGTGTTTGGAATATTTCGTAACGTGCAAACATAAGACAAAAGTAATTTAACATTCTGCTAAATACTGCAACTCACTTCACACTTGGTGTTTATTTTTATATATTCCCTAAGCACTAGAAGGCCTGGCCTCCAAACCGGGCTCAGATCTTTCATTTTTTCAGATTATTGACCTAACAAAAATCAGACTAGACTTTCCTTCTTTTCATGCATATTTACAAATTACACAGAGAAAACCAAAACCAACTAGAGAAAGCCAAAACAAACTCAAAACTTTTTGGTCAGGGCATATAAAACCCACTCTCACATTCAAAACAAACACATTAGTAACATCAATATGATAAACCATCTCTGTCAGCTCCTGAGAGCTGGCACTGTTCTCCCTCTGGAGTTTGGACTCACAGCGGGCAGCGAATGCAGTGGATGTGCAAGCCCAGCAAAGGTGTCCCTTCTGCTGTAACACTGTAGTTCCCTGCTGTGGATGTAGGACAACAGAACAACCAACACACTAAATTTAAAGCTACCAGAGATCATGACTAAGTCCTCAGGCCACAAACCTCTTTTGGGCACAAAAATATCCATGTTTACAAAACTCTTAAGTCTCTGATCTGTGACAGACACTCCCTAGCATTATTGCTGATAATAAATAATTACTTGCCCACTAATCATTACTGCGTCCACAGGTCTCTTTTGCTATTAATGCCTTTCAAGCCAGCTTGGGGCAGCTGGAGAGCAGATCTAGCACAGTTAGAGATCTCTTGCAAAGCCAACTCACAAACTTGTTTGCAGGAAAGATTTTCATTGCAGAAAAAAGACCTACATGAAATACCAAGTGTACACCAACAGGCTTATCTTGATCCCCTTAAACATATTCCAATTCAAGCCATGGTAGCCAGCCAGTGCACAATTTGCACTATATTACAAATGGGCAATCATTTTTAACCCTGGCTTCGAAGCCAGGATCCAGTCTGCCTCTGAGATAAAGTCTCTTGAGCTTCAAAGGACCTGCAAAGTTTATTCTGATTTGTCTGAAAAGGAGATTAAAATTTAAAGGGAGGGAGTAATATTTTCGAGGCTCACTTATACTTCAGCCCATGTTGGATATCACATGAGAAAACAGCTTGGTTCAAACAACCCATATTCCTACAGCTCCATCTATATCCACACAAACCATTTCTGGTGTAAACCTTCAACTTGATCTTCACGATTCATAAAACATTTTGACTCTCTGTAATCAGCTGTCCTAGATTCCACATCTTTGATGACAAAGTCATTTCCTCTTCTGAATAAATCCAATATAAGCCAGCTCTTGGTCAGCTCCATCCTGCCAGTACCCCCATCAGTAAGTGCAATGATTAAAACCATCTTTAGGTATGCCCAGAACACTCCTTCCTGAGAGGTTTTCATAAAAGCTCTCACACTCAGGCTGTGCTGCCACAGCTCAGTTCAAGGCTGGGGCTCTGAAGTGATGCTAAACTTGTATGTCTAAACTGATCTTTAAAACATACACACAGAAACTACCAAGAACTTCTTGTACAGCAAAAGGAGGTCTCCTTGGACAAACCAGTTTATACACAATGGGGACAGCAATCAACACTGAATCCTTCTGCCCTCCCGAATTTGCAGTGAACAGGAAACAGTCTGCCTCAAGTCTGCAGCTCCTGTATGCTCTAGACCATGGAGTTTACAGCCTCTTCTAAAATTTACTGCCTCTCTCCACTGGTATCAGCACCATGAATACCCAGAATTAAAGCCAAGGAGTTTTTTATTCCTTCTAAACTGCTGCCCTGCTTTGTTTCCTTTACCCACTAGTTCCACAATGCATGAAAAAGCACTTCCTTTCATCAGAACTCAATTTCCTGTACTTGCATTTTGTGCAGCACCACTCTGTACAGTTTTGAACAGCAACACCAATGTATTTTTGTCTGTTCACTATCTGACTGTGCTAACAAGCCTCTAACACTATTAGAAGCACATTTACCCATTTTTTGGCTGAACATAACACAGTAACTGTGGGATGCTGTGTTCTAAGCATTGCGTTCTTAGGAGCAATCTCACTAATGCAGGGGGAAAAAAGGCAGAATCTTTTCTAACTGTCCTCTGAATAGAATTTAAGAGCTGATAACCTGATAAAAAGGAGACCACCTACTATCAGCAAAGAAAAGGGATGTGCTGAACCACTGAAAACTCATCTGGGGACGTGGAGTTTTCATGGGGATTGAAACAGATGAAACATTGTAGGATGGGGAACAGGGATGCAATCCGGCCTGGCACAGGAAGAGAGGGCACAGCAGTAACCACAGCCTGACACAGAAGGGAGTGACACAGTCACTTGTGTTTCTTCTTTCTCTGCTGCCTTTTCCAGGCCTAGTTCTGGACCTGTGGTGGCCAGCACCATTGCAGTGCACTGTTTCATTATTTAGAGGAAAAGCAGACCAGAGATGAAGTGATTCTAAAAATCTTAAACCCCTTGAAAGAGAAAGGCACTTATCAGAAAGGTTTGTGTGACTGCTGCAGTGGATTTCTGATAGGAATCCTAAAAAATTCCATCAATTACTTTTTCATGTTCTGGAGTAGAGCCTTGTGTCCACGGGAGTAACAATACCCACGTATTTTAGATTGGAAGTGCTCTTTTATATTCTTAAAGCCAAGAATTGTGCAAGACACCTTTCAACTTTTATTTTACAAACCCAGACACTCCGTTTTTGTTTGTCCTAAAAATGAGGCCTTTAAGGTGGCATAATTTAAAGTTTAATCTGCAACTCAAAGTCCCTTCTAAGCCTTCAGTCAGGAAGCTGTGACAAAGTGTAAGGAAGGGGACATTTTCACCTTTGTAACAACATGAGAGAACTGGAACAAGACCTATTTTATTACAAAGCATTTGAGCTTCGTAAAGTACCCCTGCCTTTCTGTTAAAGAGTGAACTATTTCAACCACAGCCTGTACGAGCAAACTTCATCTTCTCTTTGAAAAACACTCTTCTTACAGCAGCTACCAACCTCTCAAGGCTCAAGTAGCAAACACTGTTTTACTGACTTTTAATAGGAACACAGCAATTTCCTGCCCATAGTACAGCCATCCTCGGGGGAGAGAAAAAGGAAAAAAACCCATAGTCCATATTTTCTTTTCCATGTGAGCAAGTCAATGCCATGTGCATGAAACACCCCGGGCCGGGCTGGAGGCACCCTGGCCTAGCGGGGTGTCCCTGCTGGGAGGGGCTGCTCTTTGGGGTCCCTTCCAACCCAAACCAACCCGCAAGTCCCCCCAAACCACCCCAACCAGCAGGTCTGCCCCACTGGCAGCAAGGGGACAGGGCTGGGGAAAGGCGGTGGGAGAGCAGGAGGCTCCGGGGTGTGTGGAAGGAACACACACACACACACACACAGACACACAAATACATAGACACACACAGACACACACACAGACACAAACACACACACAGAGACACACACACAGAGACACACACACACACAGACACACACACACACAGACACAAAGACAGACACAAAGACAGACACACACACAGACACACACTCACACACACTCACACACACTCACACACACTCACACACACACAAACACACACACACACTCACACACACACTCACACACACTCACACACACACTCACACACACACACTCACACACACACACTCACACACACTCACACACTCACACTCACACACACTCACACACACTCACACACAC
>JAWWTY010000106.1:17354512-17372121 GCA_035222235.1 Margarornis squamiger
AATGGTGGGGGGGGGTTACTGGGGAGGGACAGAGAGGAGGGAAAGAGGGGGGAGAAAAGGAACGAAAGGAAAGGAGGAATGGAGGGAAAAGGGAAGGGCAGGAAAAAGAAGGGAAGGGGAAAAAGGGAAAAGGGAAGGGCAGGAAAAAGAAGGGAAGGGGAAAAAGGGAAAAGGGAAGGGCAGGAAAAAGAAGGGAAGGGAAGGGGAAGGGAAGGGAAGGGAAGGGAAGGGAAGGGAAGGGAAGGGAAGGGAAGGGAAGAGGAAATGGGAAAGGAAAGGGGAAAGGAAAAAGGAAAGGGAAAGGGGGAATTAGAGGGGGAGAGGGGGAAAAAAAAAAGGAAAGAAAAAGGAAGAAAAAAGGAGAAGGGGAAAAGAAGAAAGAAAATGAAAAGAATAAAAGAAGAAAAGGAAAATAAAGAGAAGAAGAAAAAAAAGAGAGAGATAAAAGAAAAAGGAAAAAGAGAAAAGAAAAAATGAAAAGAGAAAAAAAAAATGCTAAGAATCCCAGCTGTGGTTCCAGCATCAGTTCAGCTGATGGGATGTCCTGGGGGCACCTCCTGGCCGTGCTGGGGGGACCTTTTTAAGGATGGGTTTCTCCACCCTGAAGAGAGGTTTCTTGCTTTCTAGGCAAATTATTTACCAGGCAAATTATTTTCCGTTCTTTCAGACCTTTCTGGAAATGGGTCAGAGAGCTTTGGGTGTCTTGAGTGGTCTTGATCCCCCTTACAGTCCGTGCTCACTTCTTGGCCTCATTCCTGCAGTGGAGCTGTACTGTGTTGTGCTTATCTGCAGGCACTAAACCTGATGATTCAGTCCTTGGTTGGCTCCAAAGCCACCCAGTTATCAGTGTTCGAGACATACACGTTAGCCCCGTTACCTTCTGGGATTCTGCAGTGGGGAGGGAGATGCCCTTTAGAGGCAGAAAACACGCTTTCCAGCAGCTGGCTCCTCTGGGTGGAGGAGGCAAACAGCTGGCACAACACATCTCCAGCCCTTCCCAAGCATTCCCAGTTGCCTCCTGGGAAAAAAGAGGCACAAACTGGGTTTAGAGGTGGTCCCCTAATGCCAGACATCACACGGAGGCATCCCAGGGGGTCAGTATCTGTTCCTGCCTGAGGCTGCACATCTTCACCTCACCCTTGACTGAGGGTCAGTTTCTGATGGTGTTACTGGCTGTGTTTTCCACTGCATTTCTCCTCAAGTCCAGAGGAGGCCACCAATATGATTAGAGGAATGGAACACCTCTAATGAGGTGAATTGGGATTGTCCAGCCTGGAAAAGAGACAGCTTGGAGGTAACCTCATTGCAACCTTCCAGTACCTGAATGGACCCTATGGGGGAGACAGAGAGGGACTATTTACAAGAATATGTAGTGACAGGACAATGGAGAATGGATTCAAACTGACAGAGTAGGTTTAGATTGGATATTAGGAAGAAATTCTTGACTGTGAGGGTGGTGAGACACTGACAGATGCTGCCCAGAGAAGCTGTGGGTTCAGAGAAGCTGGAAATTTTCAAAGCCAGGCTGGATGGGGCTCTGAGCAAGCTGGCCTAGTGGAAGGTGTCCCTGACCATGGCAGGGGGTTGGAACAAGATGGTCCTTAAGGTTCTTTCCAACCCAAACTATTCCATGATTGTATAATTCTAGATAATATATAGATATATAATATATCTATAATAAGATTTCAGCAAATAAATCCAGGTTCAAAGTGCAGTGGATTAATAGTTTTCCACTGCAAGAGCTGGCTTGACTGCAAGATGGTCCCAACACATCTCTGGTTCCCAAAGATAAGATCTGCATTTTACAGATTTACATTCTGATAAATAGTAAAACAGAAGTCAGTGTCTGCATCAAAAATATTGCCATTGCTTGCCAAAGACCTTTTTCACATCCTTTCTGTTCACAGTCTCATTTGAAGCTTATTGTAGCTCAAGCCTGAAGCCTATCCCCCCCAAGGCAGATCAAGATAAGATCACTGGAATCCTCCAGCGTGGTTGAAGAGGGTCTGCTCTCAACTATAGGTTATGCAGGAGTCTGTATGTGGCTGATTAAGTCATGGCTGGTTGCCTGAAGGGAATGTGCTGAGCTGGCTTCCTCAGCATCAGGGTTTCTAGAGGAAGAGTAAAATAGGTCCAGTCTGGAGGAGGACATGGCTGGGGAAAGTGGAAGTGTATTTTGGAGGGAACAGGAGTAGAAGTTTGGAGTCTTGTCTGGCTTCAGTGCACCTCCCTGCACCTTCAGTGCAATTTAAAATACTGCAAAAGTTAGCTTCCTTTTACTAAGTTGATTTACATCTATGTGCCATACTGTATTATTCTAATTAAATCAGTATGAACTGCAAATAAGAGTCTTTCTCCCCACTCCCAGCTGGAAGCATATCTAAAGATCTTCAGATGGAATAGTTACTTGTTTACATCTTGTCTCCTTTTCCTCCAGGAGGTTTGGAGGTTTAGGTTTTCAGTTTCAACCAAAAAGGGCTGCAAAAGCAATACATATATGTATATGTATATGTATATTTATAACAGAGTATTTACAAAAGCAGTGAACACAGGGATTACTTAAGGGTCTTTCAGCTGTATGTGGGACACACACAGAGACAGTAGCATCACTGGGGTAGGGAATACTAATATTTTAGCATAATAAATTTCACTGAATTGTCATAACCATTTCTTGTTTTCAAAAGCCACAGTCTTAGTTATTTTTTCATGTTCATTTTTCTAGTACAACTACAGAATTATGCAGTGTAGGTAAAAGGGAATTTAAGAGAGATTTCTCTTTTTTTTCAAAAAAATTCAGAAATGCAAGTCTGAAGGGTAGCAGAGAATTAGCAAGACCTGCACTCTTAAATAGAATAATACTTTGCAGTTCCAGTGTGCCAAGTGTCTACAAGGATGTCAGAATGCTTAACATATATTTAGTTCATTCTTACCTCAGTATTTACGTGTCACAGGTTGGGAAATACAGAGAGGGAAGTTGATTGATTGATTGAGTAATTGATTTACCAAATGTTAGGTAGAAGTTGTTGCCAGAGTCTTATTTCCTAAACCCAATATTTTGCTTCAATTACAAGATCAAAGGAAAATGCAACACATGCTGATCAATGTTCAGATTCAGCCAACTCTGTTTGTAGAAGATTGTAACCATGTAAAGCATTAATGCAGTACAGGTTGTACTCTGTATTTCCTGATCATACAGTGTGGCTCTGTCTCCTTCTACTGGTTAATATTTGTTATAATTGTGCTTCTACTGGCTCCAGACTACTACAGATTCATATTTTTGTTCACTTAACTGGAGTTCCTACACTGAGTGCCACAAGCCTTGGAATTTCTTGAGGCAGTTCACTCAGGGGATTATTAGCTATATAAGCATTTATTTTCTGCTTAAAATGGCTGTGCTGATTGTTTGGTTTTCAAGAGCAGAGAGTGAGGAGTTAAGAATTTACATTTACCCCAGCTAAAATCTGATGGAGATACAGCTCATATAATTCAATTGGTTTATGCTGGTGCCACTCTGAAAATACATGGTTATCTTATATATGGATATCTATACAAAAATCTATCCAAGAAAAGCTATACTGCCACTTGGTACTTAATGGAAGCCATTTCATTTGAGAGGCCTATGAATGATTATTGATTTTTATGTATCGTTCCCAAACCAACAGAAAAACAATCCTGAATATTTTTCTCCAAAGTAGTCAAAGTGACAGGCATTTTTTAATGTAATTACTGCTTTATTATGATGTATCTCATTCACTGTACATACTATATAATGACTCCTGCAGATCCAGTGTTCTTTGTGGAGCAGATGTGGTGGCCAAATCCTGCTGGTTTGACCTCAGTGGAATCATTACACAGCCTGGGTCATACAAAGCACCACAGTGTGATGTACAGACCCCTTGTGGCTGCTCCAGCTCCCAGAAATAATGCCACTGAAAAAGCTCTAGGAGATGCTCATGTAGAAGACAATGGAAATAAAAAAAAATTGCCTAGTTTCATCTGGTGTGAATATAAAGAAGGTTGCTAGAAGCTACGTTTAACAAAAGGGTTAATAAATCATTAGCAGGATAAAAATAGAGACTCCAAACCAGACCAAAAGCAAAAGGTCGTTGTAATAGGCATCTCTAGTCATCCTAGGGGAGGAAATAAAGCACTGGAATGGCTTTGTCTGCAAGTCCAGCTTCCTCTGACACTAATTTCTCCTTTTGGCCTTCTAATGTGAGTCTAAATGAGAGCAGCAGAGACACTTCATTGAATAATTCAGCCTTTCTAAGTAGACACTTTTATCAGGTGTCCACCATAAGCCCTTTCTAGCAATTACTGAGAAGCCAGTACATCCAAACACAGAGAACACTCCCTTTTATTCTGTCAGTCTCTGTCTTAAACCTCTAGAGATTCAGCAAACATGCTGAAAATGCTAAACCAGTGCAGACTTAAATGGGATTAAGTCAATGAGAGTACAGCTACACTGTGTTGAGACTAAACAGAGAAATTTTGTGTTACCTCTGGTCAGTCTGTAGCTTATGTTTAAATTGTCTAAACCTGTGCAGCATCACATTTTACACTGTTTCAAGAGTTATTCTGCACCTGTGGCACCTGAGCTGTAGACCATTTCGTGACAGTTCCCAGCCTAGCATGTTTAAAGTCAAATTATGGCCAAAGTCATAAAAAAGCAGAGTATAAAAGAGTACCTTTTAAAATCCCAGGTCAGGGCGAGCTGACGAGTTTGGGAGATGTCAGTGTGTGTGGCACACTTGTGTCTGAAGGGTCTCAGCCACCTTGGCCATTCTGGGACAGGCATTTTTTGTGTTGTGAGGCCCATTTCTTTGCAGAGTCATCTAATGAATTTGCAGTCTGATGTGTGGGCAGACCAGCAGGTTACCAGAAGAGGGTGTAGCAGGAGTGAGCTGAAGCGCGAGCATCCATCTGCTCGCCAGTACCTGCCTGCTGATGTGCACTCGTCCCCCTCGGTGGAAGATGTTTCCTGTGGTAAATCAGAAGGCAAACATTCCTAAAAGGACAGTGACAGGCAGCTGCCTGGCTCAGTGCCATGTTTATGGTGATTTATGTCTGCCTGAATTCTGCTGAGACCAGACATATGCAGGGAGAGATTTTACAGTGATTTATTATGATGCAGATGGTGAGTCCAGAAAGAGAGACCAATATATCTGGCTGAGAGGTTTGTTTCTCTTACCTACTAGAGTAAAAAGGGGAAGAGTCTTGAGACTAATCCAAAGGGATGTATCACATCTTCCAGAACTAAAAATCCTGTAGCAGTGACCTTAGGACAGTGGAAAAGAAGGGTAACATCCAAAATTTTCCATGCTGCTATACAGTTGGCTGAATTTAGGGACAACATATGTGGATGCCTAAGTCCAGGTGAACTTAGACTCACCTTTCAGTTAAAATGCTCTGGAAATGCCTTTTTTTCTGCCCTCAAATTAAATTAGAGTGGCTTTAAACTTACTAAACACAGACTCTTTTCCCTTTTGAAAACATAACATTTCTAATCAAAATAAAGACGCAAAAGTACATGGAAAGAGGGAAACTGAGCTTGATGTAACTTTGTTTTAGGGAGGAAGAATAATATAATTCAATAAGACTGGCTTAAACCCTCTGATTAAAGCTTTTTTAACATAACAGATAGGGAGGGTGAGATCTACACTGAGATAGAGATAGTTAGTACAGATCAAAAGAGCTTGTGTTCATGCCAACTAGATTAAATGACAGGATGTGGTGAAGTGCTGGGTACCATATCTGGTTACTATAAATACAAGGCTTTATTCACTGAATGTGTATATCTCTATTAGGTTATATGCATTTATATATGGAAACTGTAGAAATAAATTGAAAGCAATCTACCATGTGTAAGTATTTGTTCTGATACTTTTCCAAGATTGCATTTCTTCCAATTAGTATGTAGAGCTGTAATTTTTTTACAGCTGTCTCTCTTACTAAGATTGTAGAGGTAAATTGTATTAGAAATTGAGGTTTATTTTTAAATGCCTTAGCATTCCACTGGTCTCACTTGTGAGCTTCTGTGCATAAATTCAATAGAACTATATATTTTATACTCCATTTTAGCAAGAAGCCTAGGACAACTTTAGGAGTAAATTAAACTTAAGACCCAAATTGTAGTTGTCATTTTAAGGGGTTTTTTTTTGATATTTATTTATCTGCACGTGGCCCCTGAAGACTGGAAGAGTCTTTGGCCTCACTCAGTGTGGCTGCTCTTACGTTTCTTAGACACTCTGCAACAGCAGGATGTGGGAGGAAGGGAATGTGGATGTCAGGAAGGGAAAACACTACCAGATATGAAGATGCCACCACACACTTCTGCAAGGCAGGGGAATCTGTCTCTAGCATCTGCTGAACAGGGCACAAAGCCCTACCTGGTTGAGCTATGCCAGAAAGAAACATGAAGGGGAGTTTCTGTCATCTCTGCAGGAAGATTGATGATTGAAAATGAAATAGTTTAGCGTGGTGTGCAACTGAACTGAACAGATTTCGTTGGCTGCACCTGCCTTTTATTGTTATTTTTGGTTGTTGCTGCAGCGCTGCCTATAAACCTGAACCTCACGGTGCTCCAGGCTGGAAGGATTCCTAAGGAGATTGTGTCTCTCTCAGAAACCTGAAACAATAAGCAAAAGATGAAAGATGAAGAGAGCAGGGGGAAAAAGCCTCTGTGAGGACATGGTTAGTGTTGGGTAATTTCTGGCAAACAGATGCAGGACAGGCTGGAGCAACATGGCAGGATAATGAGAGCCAGAAACAGCTACAGCTGCAGTGGAAGAGGTGCAAGGTGGGAAGGGGGCAGCTCCCTTAGCCTTTCCAGTAATGCCACAAACAAGAACAACTCAAGGTTTTGTGTCACATATAGTCATGTACATGTGTGCAAAGTGAGGATAAAGGAGCAGTTCTGTGCACAAAAAAATCAGCTCCTTGATATTTTATGTAACATGGGTTTGGCCAATGGTGGGTTTTAAGGTAAGCAGCCTCCTCCTCTAAGAGAAAAAACTGGAAGCAGCAGGGAATAGGAGACTTAAGTAGGAATTGACTTGAAAGAGAGGAATTTCAGCTGCAAGGCTGTAAGAATCAAACTGATACAATGCAGTCTGGTGAAAACAGGCTGAACTACTATTTCTGACTCACTGCCACACAAAAAGGGTCCATCAGATCTTGATTGCTGTGCAGTTCCGTGGGCCTTACTGCCATTCTACAAGCCACACACCCTCTGGCTTCAGAGAATGTCTTAAATTTTCATAACCTTAAAATCCCAAGCAGCCTAGGAGAGCTTGCCTGTGTTTGTTTTATTTATGTTGCTGATGGGCTTTTCATAGTGATGAAAAATACTCAACTTCACTGCCATGCTTAAGAATCATATAATCATACAATTGTTTAGGATGGAAAAGAAAAGACCTTAAAGATCCTTGAGCCCAACCATTAACCCAACACTGCCAAGTCCACCACTAAACCATGTCCCCAAGTGCCACATCTACATGGCCTTTAAATACTTCCAGGGAATGGTGCCTCCACCTCTTCCCTGGGCAGTCTGTTCCAATGCCTGACCATCCTTTCCATGAAGAAATTTTTCCTAATATCCAATCTAAACCTCCCAGGCACACCTTGAGGCCATTTCCTCTTGTCCTATCACTTGTTACCTGGGAGAAGAGGCCAACACTCACCTCACTACAGCCTCCTTTCAGGTAGTTGCAGAGAGCAGTAAGGATTCCCCTGGGCCTTCTTTTCTCTATCCTAAACCACCCCAGTACCCTCAGCCATTCCTTCTAAGACTTGTGGTCTTCTACTAAAAACTGAGGCAAAAAAAAGACATTAAAGTACCTCAACTTTTATCCTTACGCTTTGTCACTGTGACTCCTCTTGTATCCAATAAAGGATGGAGATTCTCCTTAGCCCTCCATTTGTTGCTAAAGTATTTATAGAGGGATTATTTCTATTGTCTGGCAGTTGACAGGTTAAGTTCTAGTTGGATTTTGGCCCTTCTGATTTTCTTCCTGCAGAACCTCATAAAACCCTTGTAGTCCTCTTGATTTGCCTGCCTCTTCTTCCACAGATAAACTCTCTTTTTTAGCTGAGTTCCAGCCAAAGCTCTCTGTTCAGCCACAGACTCCAGGAACCTTCTCAGCTGTTTTCTCTCTGCTGTGCTGTATTTCCAAGAGATGTCTGGTGAGTTGCAATCTCCCATAAGAACAAGGAGTAGCAATTGTGAGACTTCTCCCAGCTGATTTTAGAATATTTCACCTGCTTCTTCATCCTGGATGGGTGGTCTCTAACAGACTCCCACCAGGATATCTGCTTTGTTGGCCTTCCCCTTGATTCTTACCCATAAAGACTCAAACCAATCATCACCATCATTCAGCTCCAGCCAATTAAAACACTCCCCAACATACAGGGCTCCCCAGAAGGTGGTCAGGGTGTAATGCGGAGTCTTATCAGCTTTGGGTGGCCTCTTGCACATTGATGAGAGAAAGAAGGCATTAATCTGGGAAGGAAACCCAAATCCATGCATTCTGCACAGGCTATTTTTACTGCCAGGTGTAACAGAAGAGCAAATTTACCGGTACCTCCACATGGTTCTACAGCTCAGCTCCTTCTGTGCATCCCCAGATACGGTGACTAAAGATTTAACTAACATTGTGGAGGCAGGGGACTACAGGCAGGAGGGGAGAAGGTCTCTTGGCATTAGAGATACATCTGTCCCAGAGGCTGTGGCTGTACGAAGCTGAACAGCAATGGGCTTGTTCTTTGGCTCAGAGATTGACTGATATCACATGTGACCAGCTGGTCACCCACAGGCTGCCTGGTAGGAGCAGCTCCTGCTCATGCCACAGTCCTGAATCACACCAGCAAAGTATTGGACCAGTTGGCCCAGATCAATTATTTAACAGTGTAACCCTGCTGTGATCCCCTTTTCCACAGGATCCTGCAAAACTTCCCTGCCAGTTGTTTTATTGGTGGCTGATGAGGAGGCGGGGCAGATCCTTATTGCCCTTGAGACCCTGGATACTCTTCCATGAAGCAACACTGACCCTCTTCCAGTGTCCTCTGTGGATAATGCTGTACAATCAGAAGGGCAGGATGTGCTATGGGAAGCAGGTCCTCCCAAAGAGGCCAGCAAGGAATGGAAAGGTTTTATGGCCAAGGCTAGAATCAGTCAGATCTCCAAGCTGCCAAATAGCTCTGGCCCAGTTCCACAGAAATCCCACCTGGCCTTTCCTCTGGGCTGAACCTGCACTGCCACGGGGAGTCCCACAGCCATGATTTACAGTGTACTCCAAGGGATTCAGCTCTTGGCTCCTGCCTGAGCCAACAGCTGCCCTTGCCCAAAGCACTGGGACTTGGGTTTGCTGCTACAAAATACCTTGCATGCACAAAGGCTTTAAATACACACTAAACATACAGACTGTGGTCTGGACATTCTTTGAGGAGTGGGCAGTTGCCCCGCTCAAAGTGCAGACTACTGAAAAGTCAACAGTAACAGCATCAGGAGCAAGAAAATGCAGGGTTAATAATAGGAGGAAAAAAAAGTAGTAAATCACTGTATTTTCCTGGCAGTTTGTCGATCCCAGCTTTAGACAACTTCATTACAGTGATGAATATGCAGGCCGCAAGTGAATAGCTTCTTACTTATAAATCAGTCAGCTTGGCCAAACAATCCCTGTTTGCTATCAAGTCTACTTGATGGCAATAATTTAGGGAAGATGAGCTGAACTGTATTGACAAGCTGTATCTGCTGGCTGTGAAGTTACCACTGGAGAACAGATGTCCTTCTTTTTCCATCCAATTCCCCATCTTCCTTCTGTGCACTAGTTCTGTGATGTCCCTAACAGAATCAGTGGTTGTGAAGTGGTGAGTGCACTGTATTGTAGCTTCCCATACACAGTTATAACTTGCCCTGCTTTGCTTAAAATTCAATCCAAGTCAGGGCTAAGCTTTTTTGTTTGTTTGTTTGTTTGTTTTTGTTTTTGTTTTTGTTTTTGTTTGTTTTGGGTTTTTTTTGTTTGTTTGTTTTCCTTTTTGTGGTGAAAACTAAATTTTGTAGGCCAGATACTGACTACCTGCACAGAAACATTGGAGGGCTGTAATCTCCAAGGACAGGTACAAATGGTGAAATTAAAACTATAAAACTATATTCATGTGGGGAAAAAAAACCCAGACAGAAAGACCTGATTTGTAGTAGTTGGGGATTTGGGCAGCAACAAGAAAAAACTTCAACCAAACCAAATCAAAACCCCAAAACAAAAAGCACAAACACGTACCTATATTCTGGCTGCAGCCTTGCCCATAAACAGGTTTTTCCCTTCGGTGAGCACACAGGGATGTTTTGCACAGGAAACAAGTGAGAGCTGCCAAGCAGATGTACTTGTGAAATGTGGTCACTCCAAACTCAGTAGCACATTCCATTCCCTGGGCAAGGCAGGGGTTTTCCAGAGCGCTCCTGGGTGCTGCGTCAGAGAGGATTTGGCCCTGGGCGTTCCATCTCTGATGCATTCTGATTTTATTTAGAACACACTTCAGCTCTTCAGCCTCCAGGCTGCAGAGGCAAGGTGCCAGTCTTCAGCAAGAGGGGGAAGGACTATAAATAGAGCAGGCAAGGCTGCCACAGGCAGCTTTTGGTCTGCTTAAGTTTCTTGTTTAGCCTGGAAGAAGCAGAAATCCAATCTGCTGAGGGGTACAGCACAGTTACAGGCACTAGCAACAGCTCTTCTCTTCAGCCAGTGACTGTCTTAAATTTTCTAGGTACACAGATACAGCTACTTACTTTTAATGGACAAGGACAGCACTACCTTCCATCTGTACTTCCCTCCAGCTCTCTTAGCTTTTTGCAAGCTCTTGCCATGCAAACTGCCAGGTATTTTCATGAAATCAGCTACTCAGGAGCAAAATGATCCTTCATTTCCAAAACAAGAAATAAAAGGAATCACAAAATTAGGTACACAGATGTAACACATATGTCATCTTTCTGAGGCCCACAGAGCTTAAGAACTTTTGTTTATTAGTTCTTGCTCTAATTTGTATCCCCATCATGTAGGCTCACTAGGAGATCTCCCTGGAGTTGTCTGTGTAAGGAAGAGATTTTTACTGCAGGGTAAGTACATAAAAATAGCACCAAGAGCCCAGTCCTGCACTCTAGAGGTCTTTCCTCTTACAGGTACCTGCACTGACTCAGAGTTACTATTAAAAACTGTATTTCCACTGATTTCCACTGCTTAGCACACCTTTCAGCAAGTATAATTTATTTACAGCACAGAGCTAATGGAGGCCATCTTTGAATGGTGCATTTTAGATTCAAGGCACTTAAATTCTTTGAACTCCACACCAGATTGCATTGCAGAGCAATGGTTCCCCCTGTTCCCTCCTTCTGGGATGCACCCTAGGAGGGATAATATTGAAAATAATTTCAGAATATGCTCTCAGCATTACGCTATGCACAAAAGCAGATGGGATTACTTGGGTAAAAAAAAAAATCACATACTAAATATTGCACTTGAAAGCACACCATCAAGTCTTAGGGAAGACAGCTGGATCTCATAAATCTTTGTCTTCCACTAAATATTTAGCCTACATTCCCTGTGTTTTCATCCTTGCTGGCCCTTGCTAAACCTGAGATACAAGAATCTAAATTCAAAGACAAGCTGGAGCAGAGTATCTGTGACCTACTACAACCATGGAGTTCCACAGACACATTGGGTTTATGGTCTGTTGCAATTTTCCTCCTGCCTACCCTCTGCTACACAGGCATGAAAGAGTTCTCTGTTCCACAAGGTGAGCCTTTTCTGCCCACAGGTTCCTCTTTTGCCTCAGTTGGTTTAATCAGTTAAGACAGCCAGGAGTTAGTAAGGATAATTTTATCACATTTGTATTTAGCTGGAATCTTAGATGAGAGAAAACATCTGAAGTCTCTCTCTCCAAAGCTTGTCACCGCATGGTCTCCACAACAGAGCTACTGACAACACACAGGGAAATTTGCATCCCATTTCCCTTTTAAATTGTGATTTAGCGAGTGTCATTTTTCTGACACAAGCTGTTATTTGGAAGGGAAACATTTCTAGATTTTGGGAAGCTGTAATTTCTTATTGCAAGAAAGATTGCAGCAGTAGAACAGAAGTGTAGCAAGGACAATTTTGGGTCCACTGGCACATTCAGACCTGCCTCACCCTCTAGCACAGGACATGCTGCAGTAGAGAACTCACCAGTCCCCAGCAAACTGGAGACAAGAAGTGACAAATAAAATGTGCTGAAATTAAGAAAACTCCCACCCTACATCCACAAATAGAGGGCAGTGACTGGATGTGACTGATAAAAAGAACTGGCAGCAGCACACACTGGTAAAATCACAAAAGAAACACATTGGAGAGAAGTAACAGGGAGTTACAATTACAGTAACAATAAACTACAGTAACAAAGCTTCTTGGTCACATTAGGTTTTGAAGAAATACTGAATCTATAAAAATTTTGAAAGTGACAGTACTTTAGCTACCTTTTAAAGTTTTCATGATGGAGGTTAAGTTTTAGCAACTTCTGTTGTACAAAGAGTTAAGTTTTATCTAAGTACCTTTACAAGTACTTTCCTTCTCTAAATCCCTGTATGTTGGAAAAATATACTTTGTTCATATTAAGACAACACTCCATACAAATTTATTTGTAAAATACAAAGTTGCAAACAGAGATAAAAACAACAGAACATAAAAAACTTGTTATGAAACCAAACTAAAATAATAAAACAGTGCATTTTACTCAATAGTTTAATTTCTGTATGAACTTCAATAAAAAGCTTACTCCATTAAAGCTGAGTATTTCAGCATTTGTTCTAATTTCTCTAGTGCATTAAAGTCACTTTAACAGGCATTCTAATGAATAAATCCAGTAACACAAGGAGTTTCTGTGAGGGACTATACAGTAGTTCCCATTGCATGAATGCACATGAACAATACTATATATAAAAAAGCCAAACCATTTAACAAGTGTGAAGAGATTTGCACTATGGATAAACTGAACACAAACTAAAGTGAACCCTGAAATTGCAGAGTTGCATTAACACAAAGGCACATTTTATTTTTAATGTAAATTCACATTTCTAGAAGGTAAAAGCTTTGTGCCCAGGCAACTTCAAGTCATCACAGCACAATCAGTCAAACTGCACTTATCTGAACTTTCAATAGAAAGATCTGGTTTCTATTTCTTTAATCCAGTTGTATTAAGGGAGAAATTAAATTAGAAACAGAAGGGCTCCCCCTCCTGTATTTACAGACTGCAGACTCTGCTGCATTCTCCTCAGAAATTCTAGTTTTCCTGTCAAATTTTGTTAAGCTTTGTAACTATCAGCACCCTCACAGTCTGGTCAAAGGCCCCACAGACACACAGTCCCTTTTTGTCAGGGCTCCAGTCCAGGCTAGAGATGGGCTGTGTTGACAGAGTCACGTTCTGCAAGAGACTGACAGTCCCTGCCACCCCCATCTCAGCTCCTTCCGAATCCTTCTTGGAGCGCTGGGCTGGGTACTCGCTGGCAATGGGAAAAGCAAAACAAAAACATGTGCTTAGAATTTACTGACACAAACACATCATGATCCTCTTTATTTCCTGTTCCACAGATAAGGCAAATAAATGGCTGTCATTAACGAACGATCGTATCCAGCTATATCCACACTGAGTACTTAGTAGGTGTTTCATGAAAGAAAAAAGAAGGCAGGAAAATTTGAATCCTGACACCTCTCTCCTATAGCCCTTCATTTTTTAACTCTCTGGCTCTTGCCACAGGCAGGAAAATTTCATCTCAGCTATTGCTCTGAAACTTAATGCTCCTTCTTCGCTGTCTTTAGGATGATTGCATTTTTTTCCCATCTAATGTAAGAAGAGGTAAACATAAGAATCATTAAAAGTCCAGGCTTTCAATATTCTTCTCAGACATAACTGCTTCTGTATGAGCATTTTAAGAAACACATTTTCTTCCATTTATCACCCTGTTAACAAAGGATATAATTAGATATAATTGACAAGGGCAAAATTTACCTGTGCTGTCACATTCTCCTAAGGAATAACTCAAGATTCCAGATCAAGTACTGACACTGAAATCACCCTTTCTACTGCATTTGTAAGCAACAATTTTAACTAGATATTCTGAGGCTGGAAGCAGGACCCCACTCATCATTTTCACAAACTTCACAAAGATTCTTTCTTAAAAGATTAAATGGATGGTTTCTTATTCCTGGCCGGAGAAGTAATCACTTACTATTTCCAGAGATGAAGGCTCCCAGATCCTCCACTTGTCATAAATATATCTCTGTTCTGTGGCAGGTGCCTGACCTGCCAAATGGTAGATTTTTGTGCCTAATAAAAAAAAAATAAAAATCAGCATCATGCATAAGTCATTTAATGATGAGCTGTACAGGAAAGGGTGCAGTAAAAAAATTCTTCGATTCAGAATCAAAGTACTTCCAACACCTTATCTGTCTTGAGCGATAGTATGGAAGATATTAAAGATATTACGTTGAAATTCAGTTTTTTCTTAAAAAAAAAAAAAAGGCAGTCTTGAAGAACACCACAAAACTGCCTTTTCTCTAATTATCATCAGATTTTGTTCACTAACTAAAAAAAAATAAAAATACTGTTTTATAAAGTGACCTGGGCATCTACTACCTATTTGTACTACACCTGAAGTACTTTGACAGGATATATGCAGAAAATTTGTCTCTTATTAAGAAATTCTCTGTCTCCTCATACCTTCTCTGAAACAGAAGCAAAACCTTTGGTTGGATGCTGAGTTCTCATATCAAAAACATGGAATTTTCCCTCAAGCGACGTGGCCACCAGCTTGTTCATATTTATATCTTTTCTGTCAAACTCCACACTGCAAACCTGGATATATAAAAAGATACATTCAGTCTTGAAATTTAGCCACTGCTGAAAAACAGCAGGTGTTTTGTGATTTGTAAATATATATTAAGCATTCGTTATTCCTACAATGACGAAATCACCATCAACTTGGAAATAACAAGTTCATCTGAAAACATGAATCCACTGAAAAATACCCCATCATGTCCTGATCAAGAATTTGAGGACTACAATTTTTTGAGCTTAAAGAAAATTACTCCTTGGTACAATGTCAGCAGAAACATCTTCTGGATAAGTTTTACACAAACGGAGTCCTTTTAATTTTTCCATCCTCCATAACAGCTGGAATGAAAAATACTTCTATGGTTTCCTTACCCCATTCTTAATGTTGGTCTCCCATCGCAGTGACATGGTTTTTAAGTCAAACAGTTTAATGTCCCCATTGTCGTATCCAGCACATACGACACGTTCCTCTTGGTTGTAAGCATTGCCTGGGCACAGAGAAAGAATTAATCAGAAAACACAAACCCTCTTTAGCCTGTGAATTTCAGAAGTCCTAAGCCTGTAATTTCAACTTACGTTTATGCAACAACAACAAAAAAACCCAACCTTACAACTGGGATATTAAGATTTAATGAACTGGATGGTTTTCAAACCTGAAGGGTATAGAAAAATCTTCTGCAGGACACAAGGGAGCTTGTTCTGCCCACAAGAAACTCGGAGCTCACATCAAGCACTGCTGTTTTCTTTAATTAGCTCTTAAGCTTCCAGGATCTTCTCTTAAACTAATGCCTTAATGCTTGGTAGTTGGAACTACACTACAACAGTGATGGCAACAATCCATTTACACTCCTCAGGACCACACAGCCGGATATACTGTTTTTACATTCCTAGGCATAAAAATACAGCTTGCACAGCTTATCTGTGAAACCACAGAATCAGTGAATCATTTAGATTGGAAAAGACCTTCAAGATGATCGAATCCAACTACAGATGGTGAACAAAGAAGATTACAGAATGAGTCCAAAACCAAACTATCACAAAACTGCTTATTTTGGAAAAACCCCCCCAAAAAAAAAAACATAAACCCCACAGATATTTGGCAATGTTGAAAAGCAAAACCTGCTACTTTTGCATCTATCCAAAATAAACTATTCCGTAACGTCCTGAAATACACTGATAACCACCAAAGCCCAGTTATATTAGAGAGAGGAACAGTCATAATCTGATCCATTACCAAATGCCACTGTCCAGCAGTCTCTTTTGCTCTCCCCCTGTACAGGTTCCATATTAGCCACAGGAGTGTCCTTCTGCCTCGGGTCCCACACCTTCACAGTTCCTGGGAAAGAAAGACAATGGATTTTGTGTTAGGGATAGGTGGTGTTCATTTTCCCAGGAAAGCCCTTTGCTTTTCAGACTGATCATTCAAAAATCTTTCAATTCCAGAAAGCCTGACTGTGTTCAGTGGATACAAGAAAGAACCACAAAACCAAGCAGAAATAAAGTGAAAGCATTTCTTAAGGATGTGTTTTCTCTAGCTGATATTTTGCATTTATTCTGCTTTGTATTCTTCTGTCCCAATCTCAGTGACAACAGTGTATTTTGCTTATCTACAGCTTCTAAAAGAATTAAGAGAAAATTTGTCCCAAGCAAGGTTCGAAAGACAGTGTATGAAAAACTAGTTGCAACAGCCTTGTAACTAGTTCAGATGGCAGACTGTGCCCTGCCATCAGAGCTCACAGGCTCAGAGAAACTGAGAAGACTTGCAGAGTTCACTAACTCACCATCTCGACTGCCAGTCACAATTTCTGGTGCACCTTCCCCAATTCCTAAGCCACCTACACCATCTATACTGTTTATGATTTCCTTATGACCTTTCACAGAATACACTGGTATTTCAGGAGCTTCTAAATTCCTAGGCAAGAAAGAAAAAGAACAGATAATACAGCATTTTCCTTGACACTCAGGATTTGTATAAAAATGAGAGGAAACTTGAGCATAAATCATATAAGCTCAAACTAACAGTGAGAATAAAATACAGATATCACCATTAAGAACCACAAGTCTTTCTTTGATTCCTTCTTTGGCTACTGCTTTGGACTGGTCTGAAAGGTTTTACTCAGATCTGGACTTCACTGGCAGTTGTGGGATTCACCACAGCAGACCTTCAGACCCAGTCTTTATGTTGGGCTAAAAAGGAATCACATTACAGATCAAAGTACTCAAATTAGCTCTACTTTCAGTAAGTCTATAAAATGATCTGATTCACTGATCCCCACTAGCTCTGACTACTGGTCTTCAACTTCAGGTCAGTATTGTATCCATCATTGGGTTTCACGGTTCCTTTGCCACTGATTCCCATTCTTTGAGAATCCTTCAGAATTTTATTTTACAGTTCAACTAGTGACTATTCCATGTCATTCTTGCTATTCCAAGAACAACTGATAATTCTTGACAAAGGAGACATAATAATAATGATAATTTAAAAATCCTCTTTTGACACTATTGCTTTATTTGATAGTCAATTTGCCTGAAAATTAATGACACAAATCATTCATGGACCTGAAAAATCATTTACCACTTCAAGATTAAAAATATAATCTAGACATAAAATTTAGGTTGAACACAACCTGTTGTTTGTATTTGTGTATCCATTCATTTTCAGAGGAGGACCTCACAGAACTTTACCAGGGTTCTGCAGCTGCACACAGAAGATGGGAGTGAAACAGCACTGAATTAAACACTGTGCAGAATTCACA
>JAWWTY010000106.1:17372221-17464708 GCA_035222235.1 Margarornis squamiger
CCATTCTTTGAGAATCCTTCAGAATTTTATTTTACAGTTCAACTAGTGACTATTCCATGTCATTCTTGCTATTCCAACAACAACTGATAATTCTTGACAAAGGAGACATAATAATAATGATAATTTAAAAATCCCCTTTTGACACTATTGCTTTATTTGATAGTCAGTTTGCCTGAAAATTAATGACACAAATCATTCAGGGACCTGAAAAATCATTTAAGACTTCAAGATTAAAAATATGTATTTAATCTGTAAATGAAATTTAGGTTGAACACAACCTGTTGTTTGTATTTGTGTATCCATTCATTTTCAGAGGAGGACCTTGCAGAACTTTACCAGGGTTCTGTAGCTGCACACAGAAGATGGGAGTGAAACAGCACTGAATTAAACACTGTGCAGAATTCACATTTTTTTCAGAAAACAGGCACGGTCCAAATGCAGTAGCCAGTGAAGCTGACACTGGGTCCCAACCACAGGCAGCATGGAGAGCATCTCATGCAAAAGCCACATACAGAAACCTCTGTTCACACAGACACAACATCAAGGGAAAAAGCTTCCAGAGAATATCCACGCTTACCATATGTTAAGGTTCCCGTCGAAATCTCCCGTGGCTAAGTATCTTTGCTGCAGAGATGTAGCACCAAAAGTCCCACATTTTATAGGTTTGGGCTTTTCAATCTTTTGAAGAAAGGAAACCTCTGTGTCAGCACATGGAGAAGGCAGCACATCCAGAGACCGCGCAGCTCCCGCGGGGCCGCAGTCAGTGGATCACACGGGGGGGATTTGGTGCAAAATACTATCAAAATGCTATCAATGGCAACCTGCACTTTGAGTTTATTTCCTCGGACACAGAGAAACAGAGGATCTGGTTTAATGGTCTTAAAGAAAAACAAGTTATTTGCTTGTGGCCTGGTGGGGCCTGAGGCGCTGCTACCCCTGAGGATGAGCCGGTGCCCAAAGATCAGTCTGAGGTAAAAAATAAACACACCCACCACCCCAAACAGAAGCCCAAATGCAGCCAGAGCCCTGTAACCCATAGTGCAGCCCACGACAGCCACCCAGGGAGCACACCCAGGCGATGTTGGGCGGCAGTAACCTGGTGATGGAAAAGACCTCCAGGATCCCCCAGCCCAGCCTGTGTCCGAACACCGCCCTGCCAGCCAGACCCTGGCACGGAGTGCCACGTCCAGTCCTTCCTAAACACCCCAGCGAGGGGACTCCACCATGCTGGGCAGCCCATTCTGGTGTGAAGAAATTCCCCGATGTCCAACCTGGACCACCCCTTGTGGGAACACCTGGAAACTGTTTGTCAGCAAGAAGGATGTCAGCAGGGCTCGGCCTTGGAGCTGTGCAGGGAGGAAAGAAGCTCTCCTCCCCAAGCCTTGAGAATTCACACAAGATGAGATAATTCAAGGCTTGTCTAGTAAATCACTAGCTTAGTTTAAAAGCCCTAATTGTTTCAGGTTTATAATTAGGTTGCAGTTACCTGTAAGAATTCCTTTGCTTTTCCTCCTGCCTGAACGCTGTGATATGAAACCACCCAGAGCCCCCCGCCTTGCCCAGCACAAAGGTTATCCTGGTGCACAGGACACACAGCCTTACCCAGCACAAATGTTACCCTGTTGCACAGCATGACGTTTGAGGCCCGCTTTCAATAAAGGTTTTCAGTGATTGCCCCCTAACCGGGAACGTCTCTAGATTATCAGTCACAACCCCTGGCGCAGCTCCCATGCCCTGTCCCCTCATCCCTGGTCGCCGGGCCGAAGGGGCCGATGCCCCGCTGGCCCCCCGCTCCTGCCGGGGACTCGCAGGGAGCCGCAGAGCCACCCCTTCAGGCAGGAGGGGGAGCCCGGCGTGTCTCACCTCCCGCAGCAGCTCCAGGCGGCCGCCCCGCAGCTCGTACAGCTGGGCGATGCCGCACCCGCGGGCGGCGCTGCCCAGGCACAGCACCCGGGCGCTGCGGGGCACCCACTTGCAGTCGAACACGGTGTAGCTCAGCTGCTGCTGGGCGTGCGACACCACCTGCGGCCGCTCCAGCCCCGGCGCCGCCGACATGCCCGCGGCCGCCGCCGAGCCGGCCCGGCGGATGCGGGGGCAGCGCCCGCCCGCCCCTTCCGGAGGCGGCGGCACCGCGTGGGGGGCCCGGCGGCCGGCATGGACAGCGGGGCACCGGCACCCGGCATGGACACCGCGGCACCGGCACCGGCAGCGGGCGGAGGCGGCTTCACCAGCGTGGTGTCCCGGCGGAGGAGGAGGAAGCGGCGGGCGGGCGGCGAGGAGCCGGCGGGGGCCGCCATGGACACGGACACGGCCACGGCGGGGCCGCGGCCCAGCAAGCGGCCCGCCTTCCCCCCCGTGGACGCAGAGGCGCTCGGGGTACGCGGGGCACCGGGGAGCGCCGGCCCCGGGGCTGCCCTCACGGTCCTGGGGGCTCCCCCTCACGGTCCTGGGGGCTCCCCCTCACGGTCCTGGGGCTGCCTTCTCTTCCCTCACGGTCCTGGGACTGTCCCTTCCTCCCTCACGGTCCTGGGACTGTCCCTTCCTCCCTCACGGTCCTGGGACTATCCCTTCCTCCCTCACGGTCCCGGGGCTGCCTCTTCCCTCACGGTCATGGGGGCTGCCCGCTCCTCCCTCACGGCCCCAGGGCTGCCTCCTCTTCCCTCACGGCCCCAGGGCCGCCCCTTCCTCCCTCACAGTTCTGGGGACTATCCCTTCCTCCCTCACGGCCCCAGGGCTGCCCCTTCCTCCCTCACGGCCATGGGGTCTGCTCCCTCCTCCCTCACAGTTCTGGGGTTCCCCCTCCCTCCCTCACAGTTCTGGGGTTCCCCTCCCTCCCTCACAGTTCTGGGGTTCCCCTCCCTCCCTCACGGCCCTGCGGTCTCGCTTTCCGCCGGCAGGTCGGGAAGGGCGAGCTGAGGAAGATCGCCGTGCCGGCCAACAGGTACACGCCGCTCAAGGAGAACTGGATGAAGATATTCACGCCCATCGTGGAGCACCTGCAGCTTCAGATCAGGTTCAACCTGAAGACGAGGAACGTTGAGATCAAGGTAAATGGAGAGCCCTTTCTGCCTTCCCTGCTACCTGGAAGAGACCTCACAGCGATCTCCCGGCATCTGGAGGGGAGCTGGAGAGGGACTCCATCAGGAACTGTGGGGACAGGACAAAGGGGAATGGGTACAGATTGAGAGAGGGGAAATTTAGGTCAGATATCCAGAAAAAATTCTTTACTGTGAGGGTGGTGAGGCACTGGAACAGGCTGCCCAGGGTTGCTATGGATGCCCCATCCCTGGCAGTGTTCAAATCCAGGTTGGACAGGGCTCTGAGTAACCTAGTTTAGCGGGAGGTGTCCCCACCCATGGCAAGGTGATCTTTAAGGTCCATTCCCATCCCTTAACATTCTGTGATTCTAACTCCTGAAAGGCAGGGCCTTTCCTTCATGGGTGTTCTTGTTCTACAGATTAAAAACTAGAGATATGTCCTAAATCTCAGATAATGCTTGGAAAAATGAACACTGCATAGTTTCACCTATGCAGAAGACCCTCACAGGGGATGAAATCTGGCAATTATTGTTCAGAACAAGTATTTCATGCAAGTGAAATCCAAAAGTGTAAATCTGCTTCTAAAGGGGCCAGCAGGAGCTGGTGGAGTGTTCAATTCTTGTAGGAGAAAATTATGTACTGCAGCATTAAGGAAGAACTTTAGTCTATGTGTTAGATACGATTTTGGAATTCAATGTTTACCAGCTTTTTAAGGCTACTAGGTACTTACCTGACAAGTAGTGTCTTTTGAGGGGGGCAGCAAATCTTCTAATGTTTTTGTTTGTGGCAGAAAGTAAGGGCCTGTAGTATTTGATTGCTTGTGATTTTTCTTTAATGGATTGCATTGGAATACTTTAGGGCATAGATACCAGCACAGACCTTTAAGTGTTGGAGATGCTCATTCTTTATCCCTATTCCTTCTTAGGAATATTCAGACTAGCAGTTTCTAAGTGTAGATCCAAAGCTTTGACATAAAACTTACTGTATTAACAATAGATACGAAATCTTCCAATGTAATAGTGAAAATACAGACACCAACAGGAATTTTGCTTCCTAACCTTGAAATCTTACCCTGAATTTTATGGCAGGGACTAGAGGAAAGGTGACAGAACTGTCCCTTATTTACACTTCCTAGAAGTATCTTCAAGGCAAAGGTAGAGAAAAGCAGGAACTGCTGCAGTTTCATTAACTGTGCAGTAGCAAAACCTGGGATTTTAACACCACTTTTTTATCTGAAATGATGTCTGGTGAGAAGCAAGGTAGTTTTGTTCTTTATCAAGCAGATTTCATTTTGTCCTTATCCATCATAATGATTGAGAACTTCAAAATGAGTTCCCTTCACCTGCTAAGGCATCTTTAGATTGTCATTAGAATAACTGTTCTGCCATTATCGTCCTTCTCTTTTTTCTGCTGTCCTCTGTTGCAGTTTAATTTGTGTTGGTTTTGGGTTTTCTCAGTAAAAAGGGTTCTCAGTCAGTGGAGGTGGAAATTTTCAGCATCTTCTCTCCCCTCCAAGCACACACTGGGGTGGTTGATTAATTCATCTTATTGAGGGTCAACATGATAAAAAAGCACAAAGCATATGAATTGTGTCTTTCAGCAAAACATAATACAGGAGCATTAACTGAACTTGGATTTTTTATGCTTAGTCTGTATCCCTCAGATTTTTCAAGTCCTGATCCTAACTTGCCTGGTCTTAATTTGCAAACATAACTTCCTGTCTTGCAGACTTGTCAAGAGACAAAGGATCTCAGTGCCCTAACAAAAGCAGCTGATTTTGTGAAAGCATTTATCCTTGGGTTTCAAGTAGAGGTGAGTCTCCCAACAGCCAGGTTGTTAGACTGGCATGATGTCTTTGTCCTCTCTGCAAATTACAGTAAAAAAGAAATAAAGAAATAAAAAAAACCCCTTAGGTGGTTTTCTATAAATAAATGTTTGATATTGTGAATGGAGTAGATACTCGGTTTCTTAGGCTAATGAAGAATAAAAAAGTAGCCTTAAAACAGGATGTAATTAAAATTATGAAACAGAGGACATGTTTAGCTTTTGTAAGACAACCATGAAGCAATAATTTGGCTCTGAGGTGCTCTGCACAGGTCAAGACTGTTCATTTTGCTTTAATCCAAGCCAATAATCTGTAGTCTGTGCAAACAAACTTCTACTTGGAGAAAACAAATCTTGGTGTTGTAGGGGCTGCTCCTTGCTCCAGATGTGTGCTGGCTTCACTAGCACAGGGCGGGGGGAATGCAGGGGCATCCAAGCATGGGCAGGGTTCTCTAGACAGAAATACTTGCATTGCTGTGGAAAAAGCAGTGGATTTAGCTTTAGCTGTTATTTAACAGCTTAAATGGTGAAATACAACTGATGTCGTCTGTTTATAAAGAGAGTATCTGCTTTAAACTCTGTGGTACTGGAGCACTTGTGCTGATAACAAATCTCTTGTTCTTTTAGGATGCTCTTGCTCTCATCAGATTAGATGATCTTTTTCTCGAGTCATTTGAAGTTACAGACGGTGAGTAGCTTCTGCTGCAGCATTCGAGGAGTTGTGTGTGTCTCCTGCAAGTATCTGGTCTTCCTTTTCCCCTGCTCCACTTGTGTCACTTGCCCTCAGGGATCAGGAAAACCAGGAACATCTATTATTTCCTGTATTACTGGAGCTCCTTGGAGTCCCCTGTAGAGCAGCATCTAAACCTGATCTACTTCATTTCTATCGTTGTTAACTGGGTGTGCTCTGGCTCTGTTTCTTCAACCTGAAGTACAATGGAATGCCTTCCACTAGTTCTGCAGAATTTCTCTTACCTGCCAGAGACCTCACAGTCAGGTAGCACTGGATGCAATTTGCACAAAAGATGAAATCTGGATGGATATGCATTCACCAGTGATGTTGTTTTCGTATTACTTGCCCTGGGTTGTTTCCAGTAACTTGACCAAGGGAAGCATTACAGGGATACACAGCACTGCTGTTAACCCTGGGCATGTTATTCTCGTTTCAGTCAAACCTTTGAAAGGAGACCATCTGTCAAGAGCAATAGGGAGAATAGCAGGGAAAGGTGGAAAAACCAAATTCACCATAGAAAACGTAACCAGGACACGCATCGTTCTCGCTGACACGTAAGTACGGACTGACTTCTTCCTGGGCGAAGCACAAGCCCTCAGGTCATCCACGTCCTCTGCCAGGAACAAAGATAACTCGGATTTTTGAAACTGTTGTAGAACAGTAGTAAGAAACTTAAGTGCTGTTTTTAATGAACACAAGTATTTATTTGACCTTTTGCTATGAGAACGACAGCAACACACCTAGAATTCAGCCATTCCCCAGTGTAAGAATTCCTTCTTATGAGTAATCAAAAGTTGAACTCATCAACCCAATAAGGTTTTCCTCCTGGAGATGCTTACAGTGTTAAATTTCCAAATTGTAAAATCTATTTTAAAATGATTTAGAAGAGCATAGGTCTTTTGTTGTAGATTTTCTAGGTTTCAGTTGGGGTTTTTTATTATTTACAGGTGTAGAAAAGGAACTAGTCCACTGATACAGAACTTGACATTTACCTCTAACTTTCAACTCTCTATTAACTCTGTAACCACAGAGGGTTTTTTCCCTTAACTAAGGCTACTTTGCTTTTTACAGAAAAATTCATATTTTGGGATCTTTTCAGAACATTAAAATGGCACGAACAGCAATTTGCAATCTAATTTTAGGTAAGTCCTGTTATTTAATCTTCTCCACTCCATATAAATAGATCTTGCAGTTTGAAAAAGTGCTTTGTGGCTCTTACCTTCTTCCCTGGCCTGTCCACATGTGCATTTGGAGCAGGTAGTTTGCTGCCAGTTTGCTTGGTACCCTTAAGAGAAAGGTTTAGGGGAGAAGTGAGGAGTCCAGGGCTTGATTCTAGCTCCAAAACCCTCTCCCATGGTACAGAAAGATGTTCTGCCTTCTGATGTAGCTGCAGCATTCCCTGAGGGGTCTTGAAAGCCAAAGGGAACAACTGACCCTGACAGCAGCAGTTTTTAACTCTGCACCTGCACTAAGACAGGGTGACTGGCCTCGACCATCCTTCTCCCCTTGGGCTTAGTTCTCCACTTTTAACACAGGTGGGAGAGCAAAACATCCATTTTTGTGACATAGATTATTTGTCTGCTGACTGGATTTGCACTTTCTTCTGCAGGAAGTCCTCCTTCCAAAGTTTATGGCAATATTAGGGCAGTGGCCAGCAGAGCAGCCGAGAGGTTCTGAGGTGCACCACCAAGGACTGGGAGTCCAGGTTCCCCGACACATGAGAGGCCTTGAGCTACAGAAGCCACTGGTCTTCTGCTGGATTTGGAAGCCAGAAGAAAACTGGGACTGTTTGTGCAGTCTGACTGCCTTCAGACATGTGGTGTGATTTGAACATACATGTTGTTTCTGTATAGTAATTAAAAGGTATTTTCAATTGGTTGTGTCTGTATCAGAAGTATGAGTACCTGCTTTTACTGGACAGCCTCTGAGAAAAACATTCCTTATGGATTTTCAGAACATCAGAGTTTTAGGAGGCTGCTATAAGAACTTCAGAAAGCCTTTGAGCTCAGTGTTTTGAGCCTAAAGGAATCAGCACAGTTAAATGTTATAACCACACATCATGGTTTAGTATCAAAGAATCAACTGGAATGCAGAGTTGAATGGCAGGCTGCCCACCGAGTCTCTGCTGCTGCTGGAAAGAGTAAGACAAAGGTAAGGAACATATTTGCTCTTAATCCTGAATCTGCACATATATAGACTTTATTTTTTAAATCTCCTAAAAATTATCTGTAAGGACAGCCTAGTGAAGCCAAGAGCCACCAGGGCACCAGAGTGCAAACAACTGCGAAGTCCTTTATCTCCTCCTTAAAATGCTAAATGCACACAACAAGAGTAGGGGGAGATACTGAGACCAGTCATAGTCACAGTGTGACTTAAAAATGAGCCCCTTTCCCCTAACCTTGCCAGCCAAACTTGTTGCCAAAGTCTCTTGCAAAGTAATTCAGTTCAGGCTCGGGAATGAAAACAAAAACTGAAATGAGTTTATCAAACACACAAGCAAGTTGAGTAAGCATTTCACTCAATGTCCAAGTCCAGAGCAGCATTTTGCAGTATGGGATTATCATTACAGCCAAATTGATTCAAGCCTTCAGCTGCCAGCAGATTTAAGACTTGCTGAGTTTACCTAAATGTATAGTGCTCAGCAGTCCAAGCTATACAGGCGAGAGCATCCAGGTGCACATCCCTGTTCAGCACATCATCTGTTCATCATCTGCATTGACCTCAATTAGCTTGAAAGACGAGGGAGAGTGAGGCAAGAACAGAGTTGTTTATCCTAAACCAGGTGCATGTTCATAGCAACCCAAATCAGCAGAAAGGAGAGGGCTCACTCAGAAGGGCCAGACACCTGCAGCCCAGAGCACAGCAGAGCTGCTGTGAAGGACATAACTGCAAGGAGGGCTGGTGTCACCAGCACAAGGCTTGGACCTTTCCCTGAGACAGGAGCTGCTTCTCATTCTCCATCTACATTAATGTTAGGGTGGCTTGGTTTGGTCTGTTTCTTAAACCACCTTCCACTTTCCACAGGGATTTCAAACTATTTTATCCACTTTGGACACTTAGCAAAGAGAACCACGTGCCTTTTAAAAAACCCAACATGTAAGTGGTCTTGAAACACGGAAATGAGTCCTGGAAGTGTTCAGTGGACTGTGCACCCTGTACAGTTTTTCAGCAAATCTTCATAATGGAAGAGCAGACAAAAGCTACAAACAAGTTTTCTTCAGGTCAGGGTGCAGAGCTGCTTTAAGGTGAACAGGAAAGGTGGTGTAAGTACTGAAGCACCCCAGCCAAGGTTCAAATATTTTATTTTGTATTCATATAGTATGAAGGTTCTTATAGTTCCCACAACATATGATGTAGCATGCAGAGGAAAAACTAAACATTCAACATAAATCATTTTTCCCCACACAAACTAAAAAAAACCTCATCCCTCCCCTTCCAGTCCCCCTAAGGAAATAACATTAGCACTAATTTCTATAATGCCAGCCAAGATATGCACAAGCAAGAGAAATTGAAAGCATTTGCTAAAATGTTTGTAACAAATACTTATGTACAAAAAATTCACAAAAGACTAGTTCCCCCTTGAAGCAGAGCACATGGCAGTTGACACTGGAACAGATACAACCACTGGCTGGGATTATAAACCACGTACTGATCCAGAGGAAGAAAAAAGTTACATGTAGTGGAGATTTTTGTTTTGAACATTAACATTTACCAAAGTTTGGCAACATTATCTTTTAAATTATGCAAATTATGTAAACAAGAGGAACATTTCAAATCGATCTACATGCAAAACTTCATGTCATGCAAGGACACCAAGCACCTGGATTTCTCTCTCACAGACAGAGCCCATGATGTGCAGCACTCAGTTGAAGGAACAGCTATGGCAGACAGGTGCTCGACTGAAGAGGTTCAGACAACCTGCACTTTCCACTGCTCATTATAAAACAATTTTTTTTTTAATAGAAAAACTACTATACAGGAAAGATGTACTGTCCTAAAAAATCTAGCAAATGTTTTTCTTCCAGCCAATAGTACCACTGCAGAAAAGGGAAGGGATGATATAAAGTTGTAAAACATGGCTCACTACTTTTATATCACACAAATATATCAAGTTACCTTCCGTTACAAATTATGATATGGACAAATCTAGAAAAGAAAAAAATTCTCCAGGCAAAGGACTGGAGAACTGCAAGAGGTATAAATTTAGATAGTGTGAAGTTTTCCTCCTCTATGGCATAGGTTAACAAGATTTCCCCCCTGTATGAATCCTATATACATATATATATATAAAATATTACCAGTTATTTATGCTACCTGTAGTATTTTTTTAAATGCAGGGGGGAAACTATCATCATTGAAACAACAGATTTTAAATGGCAAGAACATTTTATAACCTAAGTATTGTATAAAATAAGTAGATGGGAATCCTGCACAGTTATATTGATCCTAGTTTCATTTAAGCTAAGCACAAGAGAAAATCATGAATGCATCTAACACCTTGAGCAGCTGTATCTAAACTGAACCCAGAACAGCAGATGTGTCTTGGCTTCAGGACAGCTGTAACTGCTCCCAATTCCTGGGTGACGGAACATAAGGGCCATCAAAGCATCCCGCAGTCACTATATGCACATGAGGACTAGTTCTTGGCAGTAGCATTAAACTATATTCTCATATTAAGTAGAACTGTACTAAGTTATTTAGCAAAGAGACACAGTCCCTGGTAATATATTAACAGGTATAAATAAACTTAGTCTCCTGTGTTACAAAAAAAAAAAAAAGTACTTAAGGTGATTTCATAAGAAGCAATGCTTTGTCAGCCAGTCAATATATAGAAACATCTGAACAGTCACAGGAAAGGAAAAGAGTTGACCTAACACCCAGTTAAAATTTTACATTCTTCTACTATATATATAAAACTGTGTGAAATAAAAGTAAGGATGTATATCCATATATTGAACTGTTAATATTCTGCTTGGCACTTTGTACTCTAGTTTTGTTTCTGAATCAAGTATATTAAATTAAAGCCCACCTAGCTACTACATATAGAAAGCTACATATATATCTATATATAAATACACACACACATATATATATATAGATAGATATTTCCTTGTTATAAAAGATGAAGAAAAATAAATTAAAAAGCCAACCCCTTCCCTTTCTCCGCCACACTGATATGCTCTTTCCATCTTTGCTGTCCTTCAGACTTTAAAGTGCTACACTGAGTTATTGAGAGAATAAAAGTTCAATAACACTTAGTTGGCTTCATGAGGCTCATGTTGGAAAATGTGGCTTCACAGAGAAAAATACTTCCATTTAAATACACAGAGAGCATTGCTGGACGTCTGGAGCAGATCTTCAGAGATGGAGAAGAAAGCAAAAGTGTTGGGTGGTGCCCTACAGAGTCACACATCTACGACCATCTTTTTGTGGATATCTAGGCCTCCTACAACCTGGGGGAAAAATAAGGTTCAGAAAGATGAGAGTTGAAAGTCAGCAAGGTACAAGGAACACACTCAATAAATGCATTCAGGTCAATCATAACAACAGTTCTTCCCTGGCCTCTCCACACTGATTTACATTTCACAGGTACTGTGAGGGACAGAAATGAATTATGTATTAACCAAGGCAGTTCAATATTAGTACAATTTACACACTCCAGGGCCTGAAAACCTGTGTAAATGACACGATTTTGGCATTGCTCCCCTTCTCATATTCTGACCTTGCACTATTTTGCTGCGTGTTAAATAAAATGCTCAACTGACTTCTAAAACACCCTGTAAAGCTGTGCACCTTTCCAAGAGAAGCAAAGGGCCTTAGGAAGAGCAGGATTTCTGACAGAACTGCACACACCCAAGAAAGAATTATCAGTGTTCAAAGGTGTGAGATTAATCACGCAGAAGAAAGGTGCCATGTCAGAGGAACTTCTTATAATGCGTGAGCAAAATTCAAAAGCCAAATGGTATTTGCCAAATGCAACAAATGAAAAAGTATTTTTGCAGACAGACAACATTCAGAGAAGGTAAAATACAAGATCAAGAGGATAAGAGGTTGTAGAAGTGAAAAGTGTCTTGTCAGAAGGTCAAATAAAACTGATTAAATTTTAAGAAAGGAAGAGGAAAATCCAACAGCAGCACAAGACAGGAAGCCTGGGCAGAAGCCCAAGGACAAAAGACAAGCCAACATCACTTGATTGGATGCATGGCTGGAAGACAACAGCCCAGTGCAAGAAATGAACAGGTAATGCAGGTGTTTGCAGGCTGTGACTCAGTCTTTGCAGATGGCCACGTGCTTTACATGATGTCAAAAAATAACTAAATTTAAGAAAACCTCAAACATGCAAACAAAAGAACCATTACGTTTAATAGTTATGGGGATGGCAGATTCTCCCCCTCCTTTTTGTTTTTTAGAACTTCCATTGAGTATAAAGAAGTTACTTTTGGACTGAAGTTGTAAATTCAAAGAGTAGGAAAAAAAAGCAATTCCCAAACTGTGTTACCAGGTGTATGTTCATTAATATGCCTTTTAAAATTAATGTGTAAACTCTCATTATTGCCATTTTCAAATGTTCATATTTCAATGTGTCATTTATTTTTTTAAAGAAAGAATTTAAAACTTGTTGTTAACTAATTAAATAAATATAACATATGGGTGAAAACCAACCATTTCAAGACTCAAGTGGTACATTCAGGCATTCTGCTCAGTAAACCCCAAAGTTCTTAAAATACACCTTTCAACTGTTTGCCCCTTTCCCAGAGCAGCACTTGAGGGGTTTCTGTCCCTGTAAATGACACAAGTTTTCTTTTGAAGTTACTTACAGCACAGAATTCTTCAAAGGATATTCTTCCATCACCATCCTTATCTGCATTAATTATGGTTTTATCTACAATTTGCTGTAACTGAGTGTCTTTGAGATTGTTCCCAACCATCATCTTCAGCACCTGGAAGAGCTCTCCGTTTGAGATATAGCCATCTTTGTCCATATCATAAATGCGAAAAGCAACTGCAGAAATAAAAACAAATAAACATCAAACATTCAGTACCAAGTGTGTTCAGAAAAGAGCAATACACTCACTTTAGAAATATCAATTGAAATTGTTTTAAGCACTAGCAGTAAAAGAATTCAACAAACAGCAAACCGGAAAATCTCTCCCACCACAAGTAAAGCACCCAGGCAGCAGTTCCTTTGCAAGTAGAAAAATTACAACCTTCCAGGAAACAGAAGAATCAAAATCCCACCTGGTTACTTTGCTGCAAACAATTTGGCATCAAGATTGAATTTATTTTTAAACACTTTTGTCTTAAGTTATTGGAAACTACATCTATGACTGAACCTATCCCTTTTCCACTCCAGAAGTTTGGATCCTGAGATGCAGTTCTCAAACATCAATTTGATGCTTTTCTACTGTACTAGCAACAAATTGAATATTATTCTTAGGCCCCATAAAGCAAAGCATGTGGTTCACAAAACTGTGTAGCAAGCTGTTCTTTTATAAAGTTTATTTTTTTAAAAACAGGAAGCAACTTTAGTTCTTCAGAAGGCAACCTCCTCCAACCTTCCCAGCAGAAAAGAGTGCTGATAAATCTTCCAATACATGACAAAGTGTGCAAAAAGCTTACAATCTACCTTCATGATTTCCTATTCTTTATGAGAATCTGGATTTGCTGATTTCTCAGTCTTAGCTAACAAAAGTGTATTTTTTGACGATCAAAAAAATTTTTTTAAGGAAAAATCAGAATACTTACACCTCAACTTCTGTTCTTTATCTCCTTTGACACTGAACTGGGAGACTCCTTCTATAAATTCTAAATAATGCAAGAAAAACATATACAAAAAAGTGTATTATTTAATAAAGCAAGGAAATAAACATTCAGAAATTTTTAGAAACTGTAAAAATAATCTAAATTACCACAATACCTTTAAAATATTGTCTACCTTGTGACATCTAAGTACACTTTGATACTTCAATATTCTTTAGTGAGAAGTACCCCAAATCCAATACTGTGCTCACTGAACAAACTTGGTCACCCCCAGGATTTAAGTAATTTTGTTGCTGGGCTTTCACACAAGACCCTGACAGAAAGCTCCAAGATCCCTAGTAAAGCTATTCCACTGGGGATTTCTAATTGCACAGCTCCTCTCAAGACTCATTTCTCAACTAAAAGAATTACATTAAAATTGAAAAGTGTTCTAAAAGAAATAGCTAAAAAAAATATTTTTCTCTAAGAAATAGGGCAAAAAGAAAATTGATTTTGACAACTTCCTGCTTCCCTCCCAAGAAGAGCAGCTCTTGATGATTGTATTAATTACAGCTCAATGTCACAGACAATAAAGCATCATCTTTCATCACTGCCTATTTTTTCACAAGGGGATTTTGAATCATTCCATACAGAAATTAACTGCTTTCGATCAAAACTCAGCATTCCAGTTACCCTGTAGTTAGTTAACCCCTATATTTGAGGGATGTTGTAAAGGTTAGCAGCTCTTGTATGTTAATGTTTCATTTAAAATGTCAGCCTGTCACTATAAATGAGATAAAAGAACTTTCTCCAATTAAAAAAACCCTCAAGAAATTTACCTTTTCCAGTTATATGCAACAAGAGACACCAAGTATTACCTTGAAAGAAGTTACAAATATTATCACTTCTAAGGGTCAGAGACTGTTTTAACACAAACTAGTAATGACAATTATAACCTGCTGGCCATTTTAATCATAAACAGTTAAAGTAAGTCTAAAATTTTTAGGAGCCCTGAAACAAAACTTTTGAAGTGTTTTAAGATCTACCTAAAAGAATCCTGTAAAAGAAGTATCAACAGAAAAGTCTGGGCCCCTTTCTATTTTCTAAGTACTCCAACTAAGGAGGGATTTCATTTGGATAAGTACAACTAATGCACAGACACACCACTTACACAGCTTGCCCCACTTTTTTCAGTCTCTCCTCAGACAGCATCACAATTAAGAGTCTGAACTGATGCACTTTAAGAGATATTTAATGAGTAGTCCTAAAATCACCATGACACTGAAAGCTATTACTAAACAATCTGCTCTTTTAAACATTTCATTCAGGAGTGCCCTAATGCACCAGAGAAACTAGTTTTACTGGTACTTAGTTTCACTAGGAATTAGCACTTTATTTTGATTAATAAGTTTTCTTCACCCCTCCTTTTTCAGCTGGAGAAAAATTTGAATATTCTGAAGCTCCATGAGTTCTGCTGAAGTGCCACGACCTGTCACAGAGCACTGTGCCTTACCTTTGAAGTCCACTTCTCCATTGCCATCTGTGTCAAATATATCTATTACTCGCTGTACTAACGGGTTCTGTTGCAATTCAGGTAAAGACATGAACTCTTCCACGCTCAGAGAACCAGAGTTGTCCAAATCAAGCTTCTTAAATCTCTTTCCTAGTCGTTTTATCTCATCAGCATCAACTGAAATGAAAAACAACCCCACACTTACTCTCAGAAAGGCTTCAGTACACCCTCTGCAGTTAAATACAATGCACATTTCATTGCTTTCCTACAGGGTTGTCTCCTACTTTATTACAACCATTAAACACTCTCATGGAAAGCTGTAAAGATAACATGAAATTCTGAAGACAAACACAAGTCTTTTCATTTTATTTTAAATAAGCCTTACCTTTTTTCCTCCCTGCACCAGCCATAATACAGTTAGCCCTGTGACTCACTGAACACCACATGCTGACACAACATTTTGAAGGATTGAGGATGCTTAGCAAGTTCTTAGTCAGACAGTTCTTAAAAATACCAGGTATGAAGAAATTAAAGAAGAGAATGAGTGTTCTTTAAAGGAGATAGCATTACCTTTACACTAGACTAACAAAAGATGTTAGAAAGACAATTATATTCAACTTATTATCAAAATTAGTGCTTCTTCAGCACAGCAAATGTGAGATCTCCTGGGATATGTGCCAAACTGAGCAGGTTAACACAGTCACACTGTTGACCAGTTGACTCACCTACTCAAATCATCCCTCTGACAGACCTAAGATTATTTTTTCTCTCCAACAGGAAACAGGCACACCTGTAGCCTGCATACAGCCATTTTTTTTGTCCCAGAAATTAAAGTAGATCCAGGTTCTGCAGCAGTACCTCTTCATCTATCCTCTTCAAATTTATAAAAAATCTCAATTCAAGCAATATACCCAAGTACCCTACTTTACATGCCTGATTTTGCCAGGGATGGACTAAATTTGTGAATCCATAAAACCAACTAAAAGCAATCTTGTACTTTGCTGCTGCTGAAAAGCTTGAAAAATTTCCCCATAACAACCTGAAAATATTTTATCAGTTGCTTGATTTACTTAGGCCCAAGTTAGCTCACAGGCTGCTCACCACATTTGGCTATGAAGGAGGAACTGAGGTTCTTAGGAAGCCCCAGGAATGGACCAGCACACAGCAAACCAGAGCAAACACCCCTTACCGAACCCAAGGCTGGCAAACTCCCTCTACCACTTTTCTCCTTAACATGAGCAGCCTCCTCAATGTTTCTTAGCTCCATTTAGTGTTTTTGCTCCAATAGTAACAGAAATTGTATCTTAACCAGGCACATACAAACCACTATACATTAATACCTTCTTAGGCTTTTGCATAAAACCAAGCAGCTCTGAGTCCTTCCAATACAGTCAGACAACACACAAAGCTGGATGTTTGGGAATTGCAGCCAGTTCAAAGACCTGATCCTCTACCAAAGCAGTAACAAACTTCATATAAATTCCTTGATATGTCTAAAAACCAAGGAGAAATCCAGAGATCCTCACAATTGCACTACTGCAGAATGAAAGGCTGAGAGCATGCCAAGTCCAGAAGCACAAGATGATTTTCTGTCAAGACTTACTTCCCCTGAATAGTAAATTCTGACATTCTGCAGTCAGTCAGTCTTGGTCACTGCTTGCAACTGCAGAGGCAGAGGGCAAAAGAGGGTCAATAATCCAAGAACAATCTTCCCTTTGCTGTGCCAGCAAGTGACAGATCTGATTCTGCCTCTGAGGCTATAAAAGTAAGACTAAACATCATCTGCTCTCCTCAGTTTCCAGTATGCAGGGTGGTATTTCAATTAATTAGCCTCTCAACTGCAGTGAAACATCCCATTTACCCCCAGTTTGCACAGAAGCCTCCAACATGAGCGAAGGCATACTCTGAACAGCACGACACCACAGGGCCAAGAGCACATTGCTCAGCTACACAGGAACTCCTCTGGATCACGCGGAAGGAGCTGGAGCACCATATGGTAACCTGCGTGTAGAATATAACCAGGACACCAAGAGAAGACAGTATTAAAAGGGAATGGCAAAGCAGACCTCCACCAGCAATTCTAGGAGTTCCACCAAGAGTATTTGCCAACTTTTGCTTCTCTCCACAGAAACTCCTTTGTTTCCATTCTTCCTGAAACTCTTAAAATTGAGTCAGTCAGTCTTGGCAATGGTAGGCACTATCCACCCTTACTCCCAGTCCTGCCACTGGACAGTTACTGGACCCACCCCAGTTTAATGCACAGCCAGCACCCTGTCAGACTGTGAATGTGGGAACCATTATTACTGCAAGCCCTACTCCAGGCTTGCAACTCACATAGAAGGGTTGATATCCTAAAAAATCCTCACAACACAAGCATTTGAAAAAGCATAACAACATTAAGGGTGCCTTGTTACACTATACATGTAAACAAATTTTCCAATGTATGAGTAAACATACTTTATACCTATACTGCTTCACTTTAAAACAACTAAACAGCAAATTGAAAGTAGTCTCTATGGTGTATGTAATGCACTGTCATCCTCCTTCCAGATCAGTGCAATCTCACTTCTAATATTAAGACTGATCTTTCAATTTCAGTCAGCGCTAAAGCCTCCTAAGCAACCCGAAATACTTCACAGTTCTTCAGTTTCACCAAGTCACAATGGAGAAAAATGACAGAAGCATTAACACAGCCATATCTCTTCTCCCTTGCCCCAAAAACTAATGAGTCAATGAACTGCAAGTTCTGAAACATTTTTACCTTACACTGACAAAAACCCTAAACATGAAAACACAGCAAAGACATTTTTACAAATCAGGATGTAAAGAAGCAGCTGCCGAGCCAGGGCTGCAGACCAGCAGTCATTAGATAGCACCATTTTCTCACAACCCAGAAGCAGCATTAAAGCAAGTCTTACTTCACAACTCCAGTTCTATTTCCTGGTTTGGGAGCTCAATTCCATGCTGTTTTTCCCCACAAATACATGAGCAAAGACTGAAAGTGAGACCCAGAGTTCTGTCAATGTTCTGCTATGAAGTGGAGTTAATTACCACATACACAAGTCGCTCAAACACTGCTGCAGTTTAAATTGGCACGAGCTGGCACACAAGTCAGACAAGATCAGCTCTGCCATCACAGAGAGACAAGATCTGCCCCACAAGACGAGCTAAGAAAACAAACTGTTGTCAGAAAGGTATTTTATCTCGAGCTAATGGATCTCTAGCAGGGCCTACCAACATGCATTAAAAAAAAGAACATTTTATTGGGACATTCAGAAACTGATCCACCACACACAATGATAACAATTCTGCTCTTGACAATCTCTGCCAGCATCTGCTGGGCACAAGAACCACTCGTGGGTTAGCCAGCCTTGCATTTACAATTGGGCAGATACTTAAATTTACAAACCAGCAACGCTTAAGTGCAGATAAAACACCGATTTATTTTGTTGTTTTAAAGACTGTAGTCAAGGCAGTCAAGATCATGGATGATAAAGATAAGAATCAGATGAGGGGGAAGGGGAAGAGGTTGGAGAGGCATGTAAGAATATTTCTCAAGAATGTTTAATGTTTTGCTGAATTCACAGAACAACAGCTGCCTAAATGAGGCAAGTCAAGAGTCCTGATACTTAGAAAATGTTAATTACTCTTTCTCCACATATACACACATCCAATTTCACAGCTCATACCAGTTCAACTGCAAAACACAGTCCAGGTACAGACATTTAGCAGCAGTTTCTACTAGAAATGGGATTACAAATTTCTCATTCCATACCTTGAAATGTTCAAGCAAAGGGTTTGCCTGCACTGGAGATTTGAGAGGTTCTATTCTTGCAGGTTGGGGATGGGGACAGAAAACAAGTCAATGAACAGTACTGAAAAAATGAGTATCTCTGCCAAAAGCTGACCAAATAGCAAATTCTTCCAATGTTTTGTTTCTGGCAAACGACACACCACAGATGACAGTACTTGGAGGAGGAAATAATGAAAAAGCAAATTACAGGAATAGGAAAATTTTCTTTAATAGTTCATGAGCATAAAAACTTCTGTTCATAATGAACATATATGGATAAACATCTGCAGATCAGTGTTTCATAACTGACTGCATAAGAATTTCATATCAGAATTTAATTATTTTTCCTTAAATATATTGCAAACACCTCACCTACAGTTAAATCCTTCCCACAAGCTGAATTTTAAAAAGCTTATACACTTGGAAAAAAATTTGTATTTCAGTAGCATCTTTGTCTTCATAAAACAGCTTAAAGAAATAATAGAATACGAATATAAAATAAGAAATGAATGCATTACAGTACAATATGCCTTAAATTTGCATACTTTCTGTCTATTCTTCCTTCAATTCACAGTCTTCATTTCTGCTGACTCTCTCTACTTAGGCTGAAGTTACCTAAAAACTACATAGGTTTTCTGGGGGTTAGGGTTTGTTTCTTTGTTCTCCTTTGGATTTTTAAAAGGAAACCAGCATGCAATTAATTATGTGTAACATCAGATTTCAGTAATATCCTCTTCTTTTGTATCTCCCAGAATGTGCATATACAACAGTCCCCATCTATGAGGGATGTGCCTCTTTTTCCAAGACCTCTTTTTCCTTGCTATTTATTAACAGAGTTGCTTAAAATTCCACATAGCTCTCACTGAAGAGCAGAGCACCGAATTAAATCTTCCGTGTCTGAACAAAACACAACTTCCCTTCTTCTCAGAAGGCTCCTTACAGAGAAGCCAGTGCCCACACAAACACCCTCAAGCTCTGCTGGAAATGCCCAAGACAGTTCAGATCCAGGGAAGATTTCTCAGCTGGAAGGACTGATGGTGGCAGTAGCAGACAGAATTTTACAAGACACGTTCAGGAGAAGAGGACAGAGATGAAAACACTAGGAAATCCAAGGGAGTCCACGTCCTCTGTTGTGTAAAAAGGGTGAGCAAAATCAAGAGGGATCAAGCCTTGTTTACATTGTTTGAAGCAGAGTTTGCCTGTGAGTCATCAGCGAGGGCTGAGCTGCCCCAAGCTCTGGCTGCAATGAGTGTTCCTCTCCCTCAGACTCCAGTGAGCCTTTTTTGTACTGTGCTGTCCAGCTGACATTTGGCTCTGGGCTTCCTATGCTTTTCCATGGAATCAGACAGTATCCCATCAGCTTGCCACTAATGGCTGAGCCCACAAACTTAACACCTGGTTGGAAATAATACCTGCTACACGTTTTTATTTAAAAGGCCTTGCTGGTAGCCCTGTTGCAACATCAAATTATTCACTGTTTTATAACACACAAAATTATGTATGTTTATTTTCTAGTCAATTTTGAGTTTTCTTCCCCTTGTAAATTAACAAAAGGGGGGTAGGTTTAAATAGTTCTGGTATTAAGACATTTTTGTTAAGGAACTATCAGTACTTTAAAAAGATTCCTCTTTCATCCAAGTATTAAAATTCTAGAGCCAACACCTGCTTCGTATCTTGAATTCATTTGCATACATCTAAAAATGTGATGAATCAGGTTAAAATGCAAGGACTCCAATGCTTCCAAGAAACTACATGCAAATGCTCTGCCTAACTCCCATTTTAGTGCAGGAGCTTTAATCCTTAGTTGTTCACTTTCTGATATGTTGATCCACACTACTGAGTACCCCACTCCTTCCACTAACACAACAGCAGAGGATGATCTGTTATGTTTTAAAATAATTGTTTCAAATTGTTATGTACATAACTGATGCTCAGAAAAGATTCTAAGAATCATTCAAGTGGCAACTCAAAAAGCTTCATTAAAAGCCAGTTTTAGCATGCTCTGTGTTGAAAAATGTAATCTCAAAAAAATTTAATTATATTTTTTCTAGTTAACCAAAAGGTACATAGCTAGCTTCCTATTAATGTGACAGTCAAAAATAAAGAATGAATTAAAATCATAGAATCACAGAATGGTTTGGAAGGGACCTTAAAGACCCTCTAGTTCCAAACCCCCTGCTGTGGGGCAGGGACACCTTTCACTATCCCAGGTTGCTCAGAGCCCCATCCAGCCTGGCCTTGGACATTTCCAGCAATGGGGCATCCATAAAAATACTGATCTCTGAAACCTATTACATTCAGTGATGCTTTAACAGGATAATTGCTTATGTATGAAGAAGCACGGTGCATCCATTGCTGCAGAGCACACAACACACGCAAAGGCATCTGCAAAGGGTACAGAGCGTAGAAAAGCTGTACATCTCTCAGCAAAGAGGTGCTGAGCACTTCTGAAATCTGTCTACCTAAAAGTTTAAAACTTTAAAAGGTTGACTTTTCAGATAGTCTCAAAATACTGGCTCAAAGTTTTAACCAAACAAAACCCAGACCAGAGTGTGGTCACAGCCCAATTTCCACGTATTTTTCAAACATGAGATCATTATAAACAAGAATATTGCTAAGGTATTAGGGAAAATATTTCTGTAAATAAAACATGTTCTGAAATTAATTTTAAATGTTTCCAGGTTAATTTTTCCTCAGAATGGATTACAGAGATCTGAAAATAAAACAGACCTTCAGCAAAACTCTCACCTCTATCTACAGTCTCATCTGATTCACGAATATAACATTTCAGAGTAGCAACCAAGTCAGCCATTTCAGTCTTGGAGATCAGATTTCAAAAAGATGACGCCCTTGAGAACACATTCAACCACTTGTCTTGTATATGCTTACACACAGCTGGCCTAATCCTTTTCATGACTTCAGATGGGTCAATTACAATTTCCTAAGTTAGAAAAGAGATACTAGTCCTCTTATCCTAAAAATCAAAACACACTACAAAATGGTGTTTATACCAAAAACACTGTACCATAAAGTAATTTTTGCTCTACTACAAAATAGTTTTCTCCATACTGCTATGATAAAACTTTCTGATGGATAATTTGACATCAAATTTTCACCACATAAAACAGCACTAGGTTTACAGTAATTTCTGGGACACGGCACAGCTGAGAAACAAAACCAAACCATTTTAAGGAATTCAACACCACTAACTCACCCACTGGAAAGAACTAATGTTTTACCATGAAAGGTTAAAAGAATAAACTTGACTATTGAATGGTGTGCATCCTCTGCATGGTATCCTGAATTTGCTTTATGTAACTGCCAACTTGAACACAAAAATATTTTTATAAATTGAGACCCCAAAGTAGCAAGTGCAGCATCAGGCAGAGCTTACAAACCAATGCCACCGTGCAAACAGCAGAAATACGTTTAGAAGAATACAATGTGAAAATCCTCACTTTCTCTTCAATAAAAAGGGGCAAACAGGCTCAATAACAAACTTTTAGGCTGCCATTTGCTACCAATGAAGAAGTTCAGGGTGGCAACACACTACTTACAACTCTGGCAGAGACATGACTAGCTAAAAAAAATAAAATAACTTTTCAGAAACCAGTTTGTCCCTAAAGAAACTGAACAATGGAACAGTAAACTAAGATGGATGTGTATGATTCAGGAAAACACTACTGAAGTCTTCATCAAATATGAAACTCCCACCATATAACCATATGTAACAAAATATACTGAGAGCCTATCACAGCCATGCACTGCTGTGGATAAAGATTCTCAAGTGTTTACAAACTGATGACTCAAATTATAATCCACATGTGTATGAAGCATAGAGGACTTGCAAATTACTAGCTAAAACCTCATTTCTCTGAAAAAATGCATTTAGAGAAAGATTCCTACATAATTATTTTATCTTATGGTTTCAGGTCAGTTATGACTAGCACTGTGAAAGCAATCTAGGAAACAGTCCCTATAAAGAAAAATTCCTGTATAATTATTTTATGTTATGGTTTCAGGTCAGTTATGACTAGCACTGTGAAAGCAATCTAGGAAACAGTCCCTATCTTGAAAAATTACCCCATTTAAAAAAAAGATCTGATTTACCCAAGATGAGGAATTTTATCCAATGGTCCAATAAGATACATACAGGGGTCTACACATTTTAGGGCTGAAGAAAATCATTCAAGAAAAAAAGCAGCTAAGTACTTTCTTTGGTCAGCCATAGGCAAGAAATACTTTGTTATTTTTACAGGGTAGACTAACCCTGTGAGATGAAGCAATGCACTTTATTCTCACCTAGCCAAAAGCAAGTAACACTAAGTGGCTTCTCACCCAACTGCCTGGCTGCAGCATACACAGGGAAAAAAGTGCTCTTTTGGTCTCAACCTCTCTATCCTGTGAGGGCACAAAGCCAGTTCAGACAATATACAATACACCTCACTCATAACACAGCATCAAGTGCACCACAAGCTGCTCCAGATCTCTGAGGAACTGGCACTGATAGGAAAGCACCACCAGTTAAAGCACTTCACCCTACAGACATCAAAACTATCATACGTTTGTTCCATATTCTAATGGAAAAAAAATAATCTTTAGGATCTTTAAGAGATTTTTATTTTAAAGATGGATTGATTTTTGAGTTTACAATCGAACAGCAAAAGCTAGATTATGTCCAAAGGGAATCTTTAACCCTTAATTTTACTCTTTTGGTTAGCATACAAACTACATAACATATATGAAAGTTGTACATATCCATCTAATACCACAATGTAGCAATTAAAAAAAACTTACAGTGCGAGCACATTTCCAAAGGGTAGCTTGCCTCATTTCCCTGAAACACAACAAGAAAAAAAGAACAAAGTTGCAATTATTCCCAAATTAGCTTTGAGGAGCTATTTAAAGTTTCAGCACTGTAAAGATCTCAGGCAATACAAGTTACATTATTCTTTAAAATTATGTATTTTAGACCCCACAACCAAGGACGGTGTTTTATTTGGATAGATCTATGTTACCAAAACATACAAAGAAATATGAAACCATTGAGAGTCTCCCCCAGAGAGAATTCCCATGAAAACGGCACTTCACATGATTACAGTAAGAACTTCAATCTCATATTCTAAACACAAAAAACCAAACTCACTACTTATATACTGAGCAAATGCTACTTTTCAAGTTAAACATAGTTACTTTCAAGACTTCACAAAACCTGCTTTACCATTTTATTTCATACACAGAAACAGATATGTCCTTACAAATTCCGATGAAAAATCTTATTCAGTTACCATAAGAAAATTGTAGCATATTTTCTCCCCTAAGCCACATGCCCATTCCCCCCAAAGAGGATTCACACAGGAAGAATAAAGCAAAAGAAGTATCTTACATGACGAGAAGTCCAGACATAACAGCTTTACAATACTTTAATATATTAAATACCTTTGCAATGCACTACATTACTATGTTCCTGTTGAATGGAAAGTCAAACTAAGATTTTCAATTCCTGCTACACTACAACACAGTGATAACACAAAACATTAAAACTTTGAGGGTATCAACACTTTAGATTTGCACACACTGAAATCAACAGGACCTACTGCCACATGAACGCCAAAAGACTCTCAAAGGTGGTATATTTTCCCCCAAATGCCTCACTTTGAGAGGAGATCACAATACACAGAAGCTTAATGACTTGTTTCAATCCATTAGCAAAGGAGCAACCAGATAACTGAAGAAATTCATAACCATTTCCTCCAAAAAAATCTTCTTAAGGGAGTGTTTTACACAAGAAAACAAAACATGTTTCAGATGAGTCTAAGACACATTCTTTTCAGCAGTCATTCTCTCACAGTGTGGAGTGTAAGGGATTCCACAACTGAGCATTTGCTCATCAAAATAATATGCAATTAAACAGAAATACAGAGATTGCTTGACAGAAGAGGAAGGAAAAAAAGGAAGAACTCCATTTAGCTTGGAAGCCTGAGACTGCATTTCCTAATTAGGACAGAAAGGGGCAGAACAAACATCTCATGAATCTAAACATGTCTGAGAGGAGATGTGTTGCTGGGGGGGTGATCTTTGCATTTTTTTACCTCCAGAACACTTTCACTTTGCTTATCCCCCACAATCATCCACAAGCTCTGTTGCTTCTTCTAAAAAAAAGTCCATACATCTGCTTTGTAACAAGAGCATCGAAAGATACAACCATAACTTCTTCCCCAAGACCTACTAAGAGCAAGACAAAGTAGCAGAACAGAAACACAGATGAGGACCAACAGGTCCCTAAAAATTCAGAAGCATGACTTGGATATTCTGCAGAGAAACTTATTATCATCATGGCAGGGAATCCAGGACAACAGTGCCACATGGAAAATCTTGGATGGAATCCCAACCAAAGTCTTAGAAAAAAACAGCAAAGACCAAAACAGGCAGCAAAAGGAAAGTGTATGTATATAAATATAAAAGGGTAGGGGATTTAAAATGGGGGAAAGCAGAATTTTGAAACAAAAAGAAACAGGAACCAGGGGATCCAGCTAGGCTGCTCAAGACACGAGGTCATGAAGAGGCAAGAAAAACACCAGACTGGAAGGCTGCAAATTAAAGGAGAAAGTTGAATTAAAACCAGCGCATTTATGCACATGCACACAAATAAACAATCATAATTACATAAGTAGCCTGTTCTGGGCATTTATATCCTTGTTCAGGTGCTGGGAGAAAGTTAATCTCTAGTAAACAATCAATCTGCCTAAGGAAACATAAAATGCTTCCAAAAACCAAGCAGGAAAAAATGAAAAAAACGGGAATAACTTCCATCAGTTCATGAACTGAGTAAGCGTAATGTTTATAAGGAGCATTACTATGCATCTGGATGCACATGCTAAGCCATAATCAAGTTATCTAAGTGGAATAGTCTAAAAAAATACTTGGAGAACAGAGAAAAAAGCAAAATAAATTTCAGCTTAGCTTTTCTGTAAAACAGTTACTGCTAAAAAAAAAAAGTGTTAAGAATACTTACCTATCCAGGACTGGATCTTGGCTATCTAAAAAAAGTAGAAAAATCCAGTAAGTGACAATGTAAAAATTACATGACTCTTCAATATTTGCTATATAGGATTTAAATAAAGTATCTTAAAAAATAGTTACCTGCTACTGATGTGCTGAATTTTCATTTTCACAGGAAGATCCAAAAGTCTACTGAAGTTTAAAAAGGTGCTGGTTGCAGATCTTTTTATAATGATATTTGAGCTACTTATGCCAAGATTCCTGTTTGCACAGCTGTGACCTGGACAAACACAAAGGTGTTGCTCTATAACAAAGCCTTGATCTTCAGAGATGAAGATGAATGGTTTGGTCTTGGAAGCGGGAATTTTTCATCACATTCTGAGCAGTAGAACAAGAAGGTGACTCGTGCCCAAATGCAATCAGTCTGTGTACATACTCTATGAGACAGAAGATAAGCCCTGAAACACAAGCACTAAGTAGGCTGAGCACTATGTTGCTTAAGAAAAAAGAATCGTAAAATGAAAGGTGAAAGCTCTGTACACATTAACACATTATGGAAAAAGCAGGGAGGGAAGCACAGCTACAAGACTTCATAAAGCATCAAAAGAGCCCTTTAAGAAAAGGGAAAGAAACCAGGTACACACTTTCATATGTACAGTTTCAATGTAAAGAATTAGCCAAGTTTAACACCAGGATGAGGTAGCATTCTAAAGAACACTGAAAAATGTTCATTGTGATTAGACCCACTTTTGACAGGTACTGCAAGACATAACCATAATTATACACCTTATTCAGTAAAACAATACTGCACCAAAACTTTATTTAACAGTTTTAGGATAACGATAGTCTTTTATAAAGACAAAAGCCACTGTAAAATCTCCAAAGATGTAATTTCATTTCTGATAAAGCAGTTGATTTACACAGACATGTAGAGTAACAAGGTTCTGACACAACTCTTACGACTGTCAGTGTTAAAACATCATTATAATATTAGTGTTTCCTACCAGATATATTCAGTATACCTCACACAAAGTGAGATTATTCTCTCATATGCACCATATCAGCACATTTAGAAATGAGTGACACATGGTTTGTTGAAGAAATGCAGCTTTCAGAGAGTCAACACTCCACAAGAGATTTACTTGGCACCTATGCCTAAGTGTAAAACACGCCTTCCTCAGCTGCATCTGGGCATCACCACCAGGCTGCTGCACTTCAACTCTCTCCTCTCGAGCTGCACCATTAGAACAAGTGGCTGGAACACTACAGATACTTGGAATAGCCTTTTAGAATAGTCTTAAAATTTTCTTGCATGCTGATAGAACCCTACGAAGTTATTTTTGCTTAAACAGCCACAAAATCACGACCTGTAACTAGAAATAAACACAGATCAAGGAACAGGCCAGAATCTACTAACAGAAGGCTGACCCAATTCTGAATACTGCAGAGATACCAGTTTCCTAGAGAGAAGTCAGAACATGTCACTTTAAGTAGTTCAGAAGTCTGCATGACATGTAATGAATGTATCCCTTTAAGTGTTCTTTGCAATTTTCTTCCCTAAGTGCTCTTTATTTCTTTCAGCAGCTGTGACTTTTTACTGATTAAAGATAGCCTCTTAACAGACTTTAGCCTTTATTTCTTCTGCAGTTTATCCTCAAAAATGTGTTTCTTGATTTTTCTTTCTCTGGCAGATATTTCAAATACAAATCACTCTCTCTCCTTAAGATCAGTTTTGTACATGCTCCTCCAAAGTACCATAGTTAAGGGCAATTATCTTGACAAGTTTCCTCTTAGTGAGAGACATGATCTGTGGATAGAAAATAAAAAAGGAAATTAGTAATCGACAAAATTAGCAACAGAATCTCAATTCTTAGCTGAAGCTGCTTATACAGCTTGTACACAGTAAGACATGACACTGCAAAGCAGTTCTTCAGCACAAATTAGAACACTGTTTCTAGGTCTGTTTGATTGCATGTTACTTTTCTGTATGATGCACATCTTTTTGTAAATAGTTCAGAGACTTAAATTACAGTGTCAGCCTTCAATTAGTTTTCTGCTTTTATAAAAGCAGAAAATGTGTCTGAATGCCAGCAAGCCACAATGTCACCTTGGGACTAATCTCAAATTCAGTTCTCCAAAGGGGGTGTGTGAGTGACTACACCTGGACCGTTTAAAAAGTGAGATTGTTTCAAAGCTTCTGATTTGTTTCCATAGCCAGACAATGAATTAATTCAACAAGGGGCAAGACTAGTCTCTAATCTGTTCACTACACGTACAGGAGTAGTTGTCCAAGATTTACTACTTTTTGCAGCAACCCACAAAGCAGAGTAATAAGCTCATCCTTGTAAATGGCCTTATTAAACATGCAAACTGCCTTGTGCATCTGGCTGTTACACCCCTCCACCAGATGTTTCTGCATTTGAGGCAGAGGCACCTCACGGGGTGTTGGCAACACACTATGTTGTGCCTTGGGCATCTGCTCCTACACCCCCTACGGTACTAATTATCTTTGTTATCACAAGAAAGAAACTACAGGGGCAAGTGAAGCAGTTAACCAAGCCATGTCAGCTGGGGGCATTATCAGAATAATCAACTCAACTCTCAAGTTACACAAAAAGGTGTTTTCCGTCATCCTCTACTACAACTAGAAAAGAACGGAAGTGTTAAGAAAGATGGAAGAAGCTGGTAATCAGTATGTAAGAAGAGCTTCCACATAAGACCCTTTTCCCTGTTCCATAAACACACAAAATGCTTCTCTATCTTTTCTCATTCTTTTCCATACCACCAAAATTAATGATTGATGAAAATTACCTGTTGCAGAGAATTCTTCCTCCTCATCCTCCTTCGAGCTCATTTTCCACGTATTGCCATTTTCACAAAGATTTAACAATGAGGAACTGCCAGCTTGCAGAGGAGAAGTTTGGTTTGGTTTTGTTGGCTTGGTTTTGCTTTGGTTTTTGTTTTTAAATGATCATTGTTTAACAGGTTACTAGAGCTTTGGCTCTCAGAAGTTGGCACTGTATTCTTCATCAACAAACAGCAGGCAAATTGGCAAACTAGAAAGGATGGTGTATGTTATCAAGGCTCTAAAACACTTTTGCATGAATAGAACACCACATAGACACAGCCAGGGACAATCCACAGTGGTTTAAAATGAATTACACACAAAGCCCAGAAGGCTTTAAGCCACTTTAATACTAGAATTTCTAAATTAAATGTTGGTCACAAAAATAGGCAAGATCTCATCTACTGTAACTTATACATTTCATATGTGACTTACCAGAGCAATTAAAGCCTAAAAGGAGTTTACCAGAGCACAGATGAAAGACATACACAACGTTTCTTTAGATACCACAATATGGGTTAAAACAAGAAAAGCAGGAATAAGATTTGAGTGGAAAAAACCAACAAGAAAAACACTTCCATCTACCCTGTTCAAAAACAGTATGAATATACTCATACTTGGCCTTTTCTTGTTAAATCTAATCAGAAGAAGAAAGAAAATCCCACCCACAAACAAACTATTCAATATAGAAAAGTTGTGTCAGCCCATGAGGAGTCTGTGAATCAAGAAAAACATGTCACCGATTATCTTTCAGTGTATTTAACAGGAATATCCAATTTATACATTACAAAAGGAAACTTGTAAAGGAGATGTCCTAGATAAGATCGCTAGGGAATTTGACATTTGTGTTTGACTTGGAGTAACTGAGTCACCTTTTAGGCTTTTCATTGCAGACACCAAAGAAAGTTCTGCTTAGAACTGAGATATCCCACCAAAGTTACCCAAAAACAAGACTGGGCTTACTTTAAGAGCTGATAATAGTGCAGACTAACTGCCGGAATTTAGAAAGTAACATTTAAAACAACTTGGTGACTTCTGTATTGTTTTATGCAAAGCAACTACTAAGTACTCACTTTGCATAGAAGTATCACAGGCACAGAGAGAGCAAATCCCCTAGATATTTCCTCCTTGGAATTAGCAGCTCTCCAGCACAAGACTTCTACTCAAAGAAAATAAACCCACCTCTGAAGTTCTTATGATCGTACTAACATTGAGTTGTGATGCAAAAGAATCAAGTGAAGCCAAGAAATGAGAGGGCATTAAACTAGAAGTCCTGTGGAAGTTCAAGCAACCTTAGAGAGTTTCACTGCTGACCCCAAATTCTCAGCCTAGTTTCTAAGATCATGACCTAAAAAAGGAATTAAAGAAATACATAAAAATGCCTGACACCCACCTCACATTCAGTATAGTTCCAAAATTAAGTATCTCCTAGCAGTATGCTGTAACTACACCTGCCATTTTTACACTTTATTTCCAGGTCACCAACAAATCCATTTATCCTGGAGCTAGGGTTGTATGACAGCAGTTTAAGATGCAAGACTTACAAGTTGAATCCAACTGAGATGACAACTTTCTGAGCCTTCACAACTGCACGGTTTTCACCATCTCAGCTCTGTTTACACCCCACTCTTTGCTGCAACCGAAGCTGTGGAAGAGTCCCACGACATTTCATAGCCATTACCTTGGCTGTCCAACAGTCCAATATAGTTTCTGGAATTGGGCTGTCAAATCTGGGCACTTTGTTAGCCTTTGGTGTGAACATTCAGTTGCAGACATGTGCAACAGAAGGATTTCAACAGGATACAAATGAGCAAGGAATTTTTACAGGTTACTCAGAAAAGTATGGGATTAAAGAAAAGGAAGTAAATAAGTAAAGAAAAGACATGGAAGAAAACAGAGAGGCAGCAGTAATGGCACCAGGTAAGTAGCACAGATCACAAGTATGACAAAAGACTCAGGCATTTCTTTAGTACTTAAGAGTTGTGCTCCTCTGCACTTCTCTGAGAAAAGGCTACCATTAAAATCACTAATCTGCATTATTAACACAACTCAGCTAGAACTACCACCATATATCAAATTCACAGAAGGGCACGGGTCATGAAAGAAATAGAGAGTATTGGTCATTACCAAATAAATCTTGCAATGGTCTGTCTGCAAAGGAATGAACAGTATTTTTATGGAAGAGTATCCACCATCTGTGACTTTAATCCACCAGCAACAAGGTGTATATGGTAGCAATAGGTTATAATTGTTTACTCCTGGACCTCTGAAGACAAGATACAGCTACAAAAGCAGACTATGAAGTTTTTGTACTGACCTTAAATCTTGCCATTTAGATTATCTTGGGTACAATGACATAGTACATGCAGGACAGCCAGGGAACCAGGCCCAGCCAGTAAAGATTCATGACAGGCAGGTCTTGCTTGACCAGCCTCACCTCTGTCTATAGCAAGGTGACTCACCTAGTGGATGAGGGAAAGGCTGTGGGTGTTGTTAACCTGGACTTCAGTCAAAGCTTTTGACACTGTTTCCCATATCGTTCCCTTGGAAGAACTCTCTGCTCATTGCTCAGACAGGCCCACTGTTTGCTGGGTTAAAAACTGCCTGGATAGCCAAGCCCAGAGAGTGGGGGGGAATGGAGTTACATCCAGCTGGAGGCTGGTCACCAGTGGTGTTTCTCAAGGACCAGTTGTGGGGCAGGTCTTGTTTAACATCTTTATCGATGATCCAGATGAAGAGATCGAGTGCACCCTCAGCTTGCAGACTGTACTGAGTTGGGTGGGATTGTTGATCTGCTGGAGGCTCTACAGAGGAATCTGGACAGGCTGGATCAATGGGCTGAGACCTATGGCATGAGGTTCAACAAGGCAAAGTGCCTGGTGGGTCCTGCACTTTGGTCACAACCACCCCACACAGCACTACAGGCTGGGGGCAGAGTGGCTGGAAAATGGCCCAGCAGGAAAGGACCTGGGGGTGGGCTGGTCAACAGTGGCTGAACATGAGCCAGTGTGTGCCCAGGTGGCCCAGAAAGTCAATGGCATCCCAGCCTGTACCAGAAACAGTGTGGCCAGCAGGACCAGGGCAGTGGTTCTCACCCTGTACTTGGCACTGGTGAGGCTGTACTGAACAATCCTGTGCTCAGTTTTGGGCCCCTCACCTCAAGAAGGAAACTGAGGTGCTGGAGCATGTCCAGAGAAGAGTGACATAGCTGGTGAAGGGTCTGGAGCACAAGTCCTATGAGGAGCTGCTGAGGGAGCTGGGGCTGTTTAGCCTGAAGCAAAAGAGGCTCAGGAGTGCCCTTATCACCCTCTTCAACTCCCTGAAAGGAGGTTGTAGCCAGTCTCTTCTCCCAGGCAACCAGTGACAGGTCAAGGGGAAAAAGCCTCAAGTTGCACCAGGGGAGGTTCAGTTCGGGTAACAGCAAAAATTTCTTCACTGAAAGAGTGGTTAAGCACTGGAACAGGCTCCCCAGGGATGTGGTGAAGTCACCATCCTGGGAAGTGTTCAGAAAAGCGAGTGGATGTGGCACTTTGCCCTATGGTTTAGTGGGCATGGTGGTATTCACCCAAAGACTGGACTTGATGATCTTGGAGGTCTTTTCCAACCTTACTGATTCTATGATTATTTTATACCTTCCTTTGAGCTGTTAAAAGTTTCCAGGGATAAAGAATGGATTCAATGCCCATCAAGCTTTAGGATGCACCCTAAATATTAAAAAAAAACCCAAAACCTTTAACTTGCTTTTAAGTTATTCCAAGTGATTTTGGGACATATTGGCTATCATATATCAACTATGGCTGGTCATTGGAAAAAACTAAAGCATGAAGAAAAAAGGTTCTATTTATTTCACTTAGAAATTTCAGTAATAATTTAACTTATCTGACTCAGCTGTAGCCCCATCCTTGAAGCTTCTTATGTCGAAGACACTAAACCAAGTGTGTCAAATAGAAACTGAAAACTGCCATCATCTAATTCCTGCACCTTAATGCAAAAATGTAATTTTTCAAGTCTAAATTTGCCAGGGGATTGCTAACCTGTTCTCCTCTACTTTTTATTCACATACACAAATATTATCCAAATGTTGATCCCACAGGAGCTGAAAAACCGAGAAGCACGTTTTTAATGGCCCAGAAAATGTAATAACTGAAGTGTCTAATGCTTTAGAATTTAGTCTAATAATCTTTTCTCTTTGAAAAAAAAATCATCTAAAAGAGCTGGAAAAAACACACAAGTTTCATTAGGCATTAAAAAAAATCTTATCATTATATTTACTTAACACATTGTTGTCCAGTCAATTTAAGGTTTCCTTTGAAGAGGCAGAGGCATTTTCCATTTTCTGGCAGGCACAATTTTAAAGAGGATACAACTATCCAGCATGATAGATCCACAACTCCTCAGCTTCCACTTAGCTGTTTAATGACAGTGACATAAGACTCCAAGTGCACTCTTCCATTCCACCTTCATGTTTGGATACAATCCCCATTTTGGAGACTACAGCATAAACTGTGTTCTCCCCTGAGTGTGATTATCGTCCCTTGAAACTTTACCCTATGGTAACTTTTTGCCTGACACTTTCAGTTACATTTCATGTAAAGTTTACCAGAATGCTGAAAATCCACTGAATTTTTATCAGTGCTCAGTTTTTATGTAAGATCTTAAGTCCAAAGTGAAAACTATAAAGGTACCAAAGAAAGGTCTTACACCTTTTGTTAATATTCTAACTCAATGCCTCACCTGAATAGGTGCCTCACCTGCTAGTCAACAGCAAACATCAAGAAAGGTTACAAGCATTTTGTAGTCAAAAAAGGGCACTGCTGAAAAAAAACCAAACCCAAACAGAACTTCTTTTAACTTACCTTTAAAAGGACAAGATTTCAAGTTTTAGATGTGTTACCAGCCTAAACTTGTTAATCCTGCCTCTAAAGAAAACACTCTGTGACCTTCAGTACTGAAGGAACTCAGAAAAAGATTAATACCTAATTCTTCAACATGGCATTTAAATTGCAGACATCAGAGATAATGAACCGAGGCAAAGGGGATTGCCGGATTTGGGATTACAGTAGAGATCAAGTCAGGTTAAAGCTGTTACAGCATTCTGACATTGTTGTTCACTGCAAGTATGCAGAGTAGGTGCTATAATTCCCTTTGCCACATTTAAAACAGAAGGTCTTATTAAAAGAAAAAAAAAAGGTATTTTGGATACACTTCTTTCATTTTTTCATAACCAAACAAGTGATGATTCTTTAGAAGATTCTTTCCTCTCACACATACGTCAGGTTGTACCACATCCCCCCTCAGGATGCAGGAGGCAAGAAAGACTGTACAAGTCTTAGGAAAAGCCTGCAATTTACTCCTTAGTCACCATCTAATCCAGTCATGCCTCTGCTCAGGCTCTGTCAGTCATTTTAAGGGAAGCCACTTGTCCCCTGGCTGGCATTTGGCCAGTCACTTCTGCTATGCTTTATTTAAATCCTTCACTGTCCACGGGTCTCCTCCAATGTGAGATATTAATGGCTTAAGGCCACCACAGTCAAGTAACTATTCTAGGATACCACAGGGAAGCCCTAAACCAACCAAGCAAGAAGCAAACCTGAAACTAGAGACGGCTACTGTTGCCAAAAGCCTCTACCAGACAGGAAAACTGAAGGTATCAACATTGTAACTATAAGGAGATTCAGCCTTTACCTTCAACACACCGTTTGCCTTTATTAATATTAAAGGACACATAGAAATAAAAAGAATATCAAATATTTCATTCACATAGAATAACCACACTCATTTAAAATTTTAATGTTTTGAATTTCAAGTGTTCAGGACTGAAAAGCAATCCATAAAGTTAGTCCAGTTACAGCAGGGATTTTATGGTTTACATTCATATACAGAATTGTATGGCTTTTCCTATCTAAACTCACAGTTGCTGACCTTTCAGCAAAGATCTAACTTGCATGATCTTGAAGGTATGAAAAAGTGCTTGGTTTGATGTATAGACACACAGCAGTATTTTACTCATCTGCAGACAAACAAAAAGGTGTCTCCCAGAAAAAAAATTGTCATCCAAGACAGAATGAAACATACAGACCCAGTAGAAACATCAAAGAAAGCAGTCTGCCAAGCTGCTTAAGAAGAAAGTATCACCAAAGATAAAAAACTGTTTTACTGCAATGTTCTTTCCCTAAATTCAGAGGACAAAAAAAGCCAAGTCGAAGCATACACTAATAATACCATTCACAGGTATGTATCTGTGCCCACAAACCAGCTCACACAAGTTTGATGCAGACATAATAAAAACCTAAAGGACAACCAGATGACTTCAAACTTAACTCAGTAACGTCTGTAACATGTGTGACTATTTACCTTTTCTGTTCTCTTTTACGATCTCCCTAACAGAGCTTGCAGTATGTCAGGTAGACAGATAATAAACAGTGCTAGAGGCAAACAGTGAGTTTCCAAAACAAGGTGAGGCAGAGAATTGATTGTGCCACATTCAGAAAACTAACAGATTAATCTTTTTTGAAGGAGAAAAGCAAAACCTTCTATGTACTAGAAACCCTGAGCTCTCACACAAAACAGTGAAAGCTCTCACTGCAAAAACTTGCATAAACACTGTAAATAAAACTTGAGGGAAAAGCAGTGACAGGAACAAAAGTGTTAACTTTATGAGCTAAGGTACAATTCACAACTTCACTTTTGGCAGTTCTCAGCTGCTGCTCCTTAGAGGCAACAACCCAGTCTGCTTATGCAATCACTTCAGAGCTCGCATTTCTAAAGCTTGCATCACTCTCGAAAATTCTCAGAACCCTGTAATTTTAAGTGCATAAATGAATAATGAACTCTCCAAAAGCCAAGGAAAGGAGTTTCCCAGAATGATTCTGAAGTAACCCAACCTTTAGTAGGAGAACAATAAAGTTCTGCCACCACTAAATCAAAGTTCTGATGCAATTAAGAGCTCACATTGGGAAGTCTTTGGAGTAAGACAGGTTGCTACTTCATCGTCTCTGGAGGAGTCACAAAAGATTTACAAGGTACTAATTTATCTGTTCCACTTATGTTAACATATTTCACAAGCCTCTTCACTGGAGTTTATTCAATTCCCTTAGCTAAAGGGGAGACCACAGCAGCTGCCTTCTCAACTTTAAAGAAAACTGCAATAGCTTCTAAATCAATCCACCCCATGACTGTGCTCTTACATGGACATGCTAGTGAAAACGAAACCAAGACCAGGCTGTCCAGAAAATTTGCAATCCAAGTACAAAACAAGGTAGAAAATACAAAGACTGCAAGGGAACAAACACATCAATGACAAATTGCAAAGAAAACTCACACAAACCTGAAACAAACAAACAAAAAAAATCCTCCAAATCTTTATGCATTACAAAAGCGGCATTGAGTTTTAGAGAGCATTTCAAAGAAGGCAACTTCATAAGTATATAGTGCAAAAGTTTATCTAAAGAGTATGAAAGAAAACATAAAGGGTGACTGAAGATTATAACAACTGACTAAGGTGTCATGGGATTATCACAGTTGAGGGTCAACATCTTAATAACAAAGAAATTACATCAACTTACAGTAAATGGAATATTAAAGAGAAACAAAAAACAAAGCACATAGACTGATCTTGTTTTGGGACACTGATGGGATGAAACTGGATATAAGACACTTAGGATCTTCTCCAATTTAATCATTAATGAGAAGGATTTTTTCCCCCTTTGTTGGTGAATATGAACATAGAAAATCCAAGCAACTGCAAGCAGTAAATTGTGTCACACTCATTTGAAAGAACAACAATTTCAGAGTTGGAAAAATACAGTAACACATAGAACAAAGGAAACAAAACTTCATTCAAAACTTCATTCAAAGCATCACTGAGAACCTGGAGGGACTGCAAAGTCCCACAGTTTTCACCAGGAATTAAACCAGATTATACTCAAGCTATTATTTAGCATCTCATACTCTTGTCAAATGAAGAAAGATAAAACTACCCAAAAGACTTAAAACTCATTTTGCGGGTAAAATATTTAGTAGGTAATTAAAGCTCTTTCAGCTTCTCCCTTTCTCTGCAACAATTTAGAAATAAAACCAATTTTTCCCAGAAAACAGACAATGCTCCAAACTTTCAGTTGAACACAAAGCAATAGAAGAGTGGTCCAACAAAACTGAGAATTAATAATCACTGGCTGACCTACATATAAATGGGAACAGAACAGTTACTTTACAAGAAGACATTAAATGACCTAAAGCTATATTGAAATATAATTTGCTATCTATAGATATATTCTCATGAGGCTGCTTTCAATTAGGCCAATTTAATTCTCAGCACTTCCAGGTACTATAAAACCAAAAAGAACTAGGGAGCTTCAGCAAACAGCTCTAGAACAGTCACAATAAAAACTCTGCCAGCTTAATTGGTAGTTTAATATTCCCCCAAAATTAACAGAAATTGTTAAAGGATTATATTCTCTGTAATACTTTCAGTCAAGGACTCTTTCCACTGGATTGATGAGGAGTGTGAAACATGGGCTTGCTTTTCTCTGCATTGTGTTTTAAACATGTTTAGTCGTTTCTGGAAAGAAGTCTCTTAAAGGTATAGTACTTGTTGCCATGCTTACAAGCTTAAACTTCCTTTGAGTAATCTTCAAAAAGCTAAAGGCAAGTGCTATCAAAATCTATAGAATCAAAACCAACCTCTTAAAAATACAAGGAATGAGTAAAGCTAAGGACAGCCCAAAGTTCTGAACTTTCTGAACTTCCTGAACTTGGTTGTACCAAGAAGATCACATGTAACACTGAAAGCCCGAACTCTACAGGCAGGAAGAAAGATAATCATTAGATCAGTTTCCTACTACTCTTCTGCAATGCTGCGAACATTAGAAAGAAGTAAGAGTACTTCTCTTTGCAGAGGGTTTTCCAAAATGCAGAAAAGGAGCTATAGCAGTCAGAGAATTCCCAATGAAGAAAATAAATCTCCTCCCTAATTTCTGCAAGAAACAGCCACAGATCCTTGTGCCTAATGAGATGTCACTCACATCTGTATGAGACTGAGACCAATATGGAAGATGAGAACATAGCTAGAAATTAAATGGACCCTGTTATCCTCTGACAGCAACTGACAAACATTAATAAATGTATTTGCTCCTCATCTACCTCACAAAGGCGCCTTGCCACAAACTGTTAACCAACTTGAGCAAGCAAAGATCACTATCAGAAAGTAAGTTTAGATGGCTTCATTTTTTAGGGGGTTTAGACACAGCAGATTCACTGCAAGCAGTATCTGTAGAGGGGAAAGAAAACAGCAAAGATACATTAACAGATTATACTGCATCATACAGCAGTATTAAGCTACTTAGTGTGAAAGACTACATTGCAGTTGGATATAATTCCCTATTCAGAGAAGCAGGTGGGAAGCAGTCAAGAACAATGGGACCTGTACATCCTTCTCTACCAATCAATTACCCTAAATTTGTAGGTTTTACCAGTGTATTCAGTAAGGTGTGAAGGGTAAAGGCTAAGGCTTTGGGAACAGTTGCAGGAGTATTTTAAATGAATATAAGAAGGCCTAGAGGAAAAAGATGATGCAGCTATATTGCACACGCCAGTTTACTAACAGTTACAATAAAATGCCCTTGAGCCGGGAAGTTCAAGTGCCAATTCAGAAAGTATCAGCAATTCACACCAGCTCTACCACAAGGGCTCAGAAGAGTCAGAAAAGTCACACCAGTCACCACACAAGTGCACAGAAACAGGCTGCATAAATAGATGCTGACAGCAGCCCTTTTTCCCATTAAGAAGCTTATAAACAGTTCAGTATTAGTGTGAAAAAGGAAAATCTTGAATTTGGAAAGAGATAAGCGTTTTAAGGCCACTCAACAAGAAGGGAAAAAGGGAAAACAGTACACTAAAAAATATCACAAAGTAGGCAAAGTGTCATTCAGGATCCATCACAAAAGAGGCTGAAGAACATTGTGAAGAGCTGTGAAAATGACACCTATCTCAAAACAGAAAAGACAGTTCAAAAATGGTATTTGGTTTCACAAACTGACAAGAACAGAAAACAGTCAAGGAGGCAAAGATGCAGACCTGGGCAAGATGTGCAAATCAAGGGAAGAAGCATACTGTACTGAAGGGGAATTGCTGGTAGATACAGAATCTGAAAAATAGAGATTATTTGTATTCTGGTATTCCTAATCATAGTTAACACTAATCTTAGTTATTTTCCTTTTTTTTTTTTCCCCTTCACTAAAGGAAAATAACTTAATCAGAACTTATTGCTGTCAGCTATTAAATTGAGACATTTTAACAAGCTCTGGTTTCATTTCTGCCATTCAAGGATTCATGAAGAATTCAGAAAAGAATAAAGATGAGTCACATGGTTTGAAAACAGGCCCTACCAAAACCGTGATCCAATACAGAGCGATCAAAACCACTGCAATTAAAATATCAAGAATTTTACACATTAAACAGGTCTTCTGGGCAGTACTAGCTTCCATTCTAAGTGAACACTTAATTGCCAGCACTCTAGAATTTTGGAAAAACTAGCAATTTGTTTTCCAAACAAAGACATGCTGCAAATTTCCAAAGTCTTCCAATTATCACAGACTTCCCAGTGAAAGGAAAGCAAAATGAAACATCATAAAGCACATTAAAAATACCACAACGCTTCAATTAAGGTTTTCACTGCTACAGAATACTCCAAAATCTCAAAACAGTTTTCTTTATGACTTGTGTCACAGAGAAAGTACTGACTTATCATAACCCTGAGGTGATGTCTTCAGGAGTTGGTTATATGAAGTAATATTCAAATGCTACTTAAAAGATAGAATATTTTAGGTAAAGTTCTTCAGGGCAGGAAGTGACTTGTTTCTTGTATTTATATACAGGAATGCAAATATTGAGTATCAAATAGAGACATCTGTCACTTCTGTTACAAGCTAATAAAAGGGTACTCAAAAGATTAAATTAGAATTCCAACCCAGTTTCAGTAGCTTATAAACAATCATGTCAAATGTCTGAAGAATTATCTAAAATCTCATTACCAAAATACTGCTAACATCTGTAAGCAAAAGGTTCATACCTCTCGCTGAAGAAAAGACTCCTTCATCCTGACAGAAATCAAAGCTTATTAATTGCTGTAACTGGCAATATAACCAGAAACAGCTGTCCTGAAGAGCTGCTAATGTTCTTAAGTCATAAATGTACATAAAAGCAGGCATAAAAGTACACACAATGCAGCATTAGAAAAATTACTGCTATTTATAAGTCGAGCAGATGCACCCGTGCAGAGCCCCAGTGACGTCCAGTAATAATTCCCAGTTGCTCACAAACAAGAATCCAGTGCAAGGCACAGGACAAGTAAGTACATCCACCCTCAAAGACTGACCCATCTGTGCATGTAAACACAACCTGCCCACTGAACCACAGGCCACCAAAAATTTACTGTTTCCAACCTTAATAGATAATACCTATACATTTAGACACCAGTAACATGAACTGCAAGTCAAAGAACACTTCTTATTTTAAAACAAGTGTTTTAACAGCTCTTTGTGAAATGCTGGGTAACATGCATGGAGTCCACACACATTGCAGACAGGGTAAACAACACCTCTGAGGAAGTAGCCAAGATAAAACTATTGCTAAATCCTGTGCACTCTTTCCCTCAAACTAATTTTTCTGAAATCTGTAGCTGCTCTGCTCCCTGCTATAGAGCAGTACAGCATTACTACATCATTACATACAATGCCTGAATCTTAAACCACCATTTTCCCCTCCTGCTCAATGTTAGTCTCTTATTCATGTGACTTTTTGTTTTCTCACCAGGAAAGGGAATTTGGCCACCTTTTAACTCACCATCCCGTTTTTTTCAAGGCCTCTCAGAAGAGAATTTTTCAGAATTGACCTTTGGCAAACTCAGATGCACCAACGCTAGAGGGGCACTCTAACATCCAAGACTACACAGACTCAAACTTACTAACCTTTCATATTTTTATAAATTACATGTATCATTGATCTGATTTTTCAATGCACTGTCTGAAATAGAAAAACCCTAAAACCAGTGGTACCTAATGCAAATGCTTTAATCTTATTACTAAAATAAACAAACAGTGCTTTTCTAAGAATCACTGAAAAACTTGAAGAAAAAGTAGGGAACAGATGTTCTACATAATGAAGTACAGTACCAAGAGAGTCTGCTTAAGTCAAATATAAAAATTGAGTCTATTTATTCATATGGCATTGTCATTATTGCTGTTTAGGAGTTATTCTATTTATCATGGGGCTTTTTTCCTAGACTTGTTAGCAAATCTACATGCAATAAAGCTTTAATCTAAAGAAATCTGTCAAGAGTCACTTCAGCATTATCAACAAAATTGACCCACGACTGCTCAGATACCAAGGTGCTAAGCCTGTTAGGAGTGGCTCAATACTAAATTAAACTTCCCCAGGGGAACATCTTACATACACAGCACTGAAAAGTTGTTCAGTCATCATGCCTGCAGAGCACATGAGTTCTTCTTCACAAGTTAAGGGCTGAAATCATATCCAGGGAGTTAATTTAAAAAAAAACAACAACTCCTCTTAAAGTCCTCTCTGCAAGCCATAGGATCATTGCCCAGACTGTGATGCTATTCAGAACCTACAGAGTGCAACAACAGCTTTTTGGTCTTTTACCACCTATTACAAAAAAAACCCAAAACACCTAATAAACATACACAGAGAGCTACTAACAGGGTGACAACAGAGAAGAGTTAGAAAAATAATCCTGTGGTTTCCAGATGCTGAAAATAAAGGGTATAAAACTTCTGTATTTGTCACAAATATACCAGAGGAAGCAGAAGTTCCACAGCACTTAAAGATGATCCTAGGATTATATTGTGAGAATCACAGACAAATCAACCTTTCCAGTAGTTCGGTTTCTTCACACAAACATACCAACCCTGGCCTTCATTTCTGGCCTTCCTATCTGTTATCCCATTCCTTCCTCTCCTGCCCCTCCCACATTCTGACAGCATTTCTTTAATAAATGTCTTACTACACTTCTTTTTAATTCCTATTTTACCTAACTTAATGTTATAAAAGCGTTGTGAACCTCCAGCTGGCTGAATAAGAACAGTATCAGCTTACTAGGGGAGTTCCTGTTCTTGATGTGGCTTAAGTTTGCTTAAAAATGTTCATCAACACAGACTTTGCAAATATTCACTAACTGGCACAGCCTGTTTACAGCTCAGAAGCCAAGATATTTATTGGCAGTTCATGAGAAATGTTGTCCTTTAATCCAAAGCATTTAAAGGGTTTCCGAGACTTCTTTAACAGTTAAGGATTATTTATACCACAAGGGATTCTTCCTTAATTGTGAAAGGGAGTATCAGCAGCCAGGCCAAGTGACTGTCAAGTTACAAGCGAGTCAGATATAGTCTCCAGCCTGTTTTGCAGTATCAACAACCCAAACTGCTTGTGGCTCTGCTAGGTACAATCTCATAGCAATATATAAAACATAGTCTTTCTGTTTGTGGAAAAAGCCTAATAAAGCATAGCTACCAAATTAAAATTTTTAAGCCCCACAAAATATCAAGATTAAAAAGAACGGACGCTCCAGAAATTACTTCACTTGAAAGATGTGGGGTTTATTCTTAGACAGACCTGAAACTTTTAAAATACAAACTCTCCACAGACTTTTCCCATTCAAATTATATAGAACAGACCTGAATAGGAAGACAAGCTTAGTTTAAGCTTAACCCTGGTTAAAGTCACCTCATTATTACTTAGGAAATACAGTATTTCACGGAGTGACCAGAATAATCTAGCTACATTGCACATCAACCAGAATATATTGCCTCTGGTCCCACACTTTCCTAGAATACTTGAACTAGTGCACCAAAAGATTTATTCTGTTCCAGATTAAAAGATGTTGGTGCATGTCCAAGTCTTTCCCACTTCATTCAGCACATTAAGGCAATCTCTGTAGCCGATCTTTCTGACACTGCTGGTGTCAAGATTACTTTAGGCCCCTGACATCGAAGAAACAGAGTACCTTTTATGGGGTTTTAAAGGCCCATTTCCAGTCTAATCTCTAAAAGAAATCACTTTAAGTGGCTAACAGTGTTACAAAGATGCTGGAAGAAGGTGGTGTGTAACCAAGCTTCCAACCACTGCACACCATCACATGCCCCAAGCCCAATGGACAATGCACAGCACATTTTCTAGTGCCTGCATTTTACCAAGTCATCGGTTTCGAGACCACAAAATCTGTAGCAATTAATTTGAATTAGACATATTTATTTTCAGAGTTACAAACACATTAGCCACTTCCAGTATCACATACTAATGTTAACTTCTAAACGATAAAAGGGACCTTGGCTAAGTTATTACCCTGCCATGACCTCAACCTTTTTCATCTGCAAAAGAAGAACAAGATTTACCAGCCTCACAAGAGCACAGCAAGATAAGTTCTTACAGTCTTCGGGAAAGAAAGAACACGCTTAAGTAATTTATATAATCAAGTCAGCCAATAAAACTCTTACAGTTTCAAGGAGTTCCAACTTTTTTATGTTTTAACTAACACTGGCCTGCAAGTCAAACAAGATGCCTATTTTCTAATGGTACCTGCCCAGAGGTTCCAAGTTAGTGACCTTTAAGCACAAGCACTTTTCACTCCTCTTTTGATATATATCCATGTCTCTCATTTCTTCCCCATTACTTCAGTCTTTACTCCCCCATCCCCACAGTGCTCTCTCCTCCAGAAGCAGAGGAGTTTGATCGTGACAAGGACATCACACAGTAGCACCTTCCCCGTTTCTACTGATTCTGGCAAAGAAATAACATGTAGGAAGCGTGGGAACAGCCAGCTCCCTTTGCCCCCATGGTCTTTCTGCAGGGAACACAAAAGAATAAACAAGCTTGAGAAAATAGAAAAACATATAGTCCAGAAAAAGAGAAGGATGGAAAATTAGGAAATGTGTCACTAAATGAATTGGTTGCCAACAAACAAAGAACAGCACAGTGTAATTTTTCTCCCAATTAAAAGTTCACAAATGGTATTACACAGAGCAGGGAGAAAAGGCTTGGTAGGGAAGAGAGGTAAGGAAATCAAGAGCAAATTGCTTTCAAGAAGTCATATATTAGCTCAAATTACGAAAAAATATTTTTCCGTTAACACACTTTTTGGTCACCATTTCATGTAATTAAACCAAAGTCGTAAGAGTTTCATGCTCAACTACTATTCAGACACAAAACATTTTAGGAGAGGGTACAATTTTCTTTAGAGAAACACAGCTAAACACAGGCAGTAAAAAAAGGGGAGGGAAAGCAAAATAATTCTTTTAACTAGAAGGGAAATCAAAGCAATGTTGAAAAACCTTATGTAAGTGTAATTTATGAATTACAGTAGAACACTATTAAGCATACCTAAAATTAAAAAAAGTTATTCCTTCTGTAACACTGCCAGGTAAGCACCAATTCAACACCCAATTTTAGGAAAGCTGCAAGGTCTTTGTTGCCGGTTTCAACTTTTTATATGTCTTTCTGACATGAATGATGGAAATCGTGGCTCCTCAGGACAAGAGAGACCAGGAGCTCCTGGAGTGGATCCAGTGGAGAGCTACAAAGATAAATAAGGGACTGGAGCATCTCTCTTACCAGAAAAGGCTGAGAGAGCTGGACCTGTTTATCCTTGAGAAGAGACTACTGAGTGGGGACCTCGTTAATGTGTATCAGCATCTAAAGGGTGTCAGAGGATGGTCCAGGCTCTGCTCGGTGCTGCACAGCAATAGGACAGGAGGGAATGGGCAGAAACTGATGCACAGGAAATTCCACCTGAACATGAGGAAGAACTTCCTTCCTGTAAGGGTGACTGAGCACTGGAACAGGGTGCCCAGAGTGTGTGTGGAGTCTCCCTGGCTGAAGATACTCCAGAACCATCTGGATGACCTTGTCTGAGCAGGTAGTTTGGGCCAAATGACCCACTGTGGTCCCTTCCAACCTGACTGATTCTGTGAGGAGGCAGAAAGAGACCAAGAAATGGTTTGGCACCAAAACGTGCATTTCTGCCTCATCTTGTTTCCTCAGAAATACCAGGATTACTGAATCCGCCTTTTCTGGCACTGATTCACAGAAGACAGTCCCATCTCCTTTAAGACACGAATAAAACCCACAATTTAGATGTTATTAATCTCACTGCCTTAAAGTTTCCCTTTCATTGCTAAGCCAGATGCATTAGATGATGAATATACTGAAGTTTCTGAGGTATGCCCACCACAAACCATTTTCCCTTCAACTACTCAATTTTTATTCCTCCCTATTGTTAAATTTATAGTTCAGCCATATAAAAACAGAATTCTACTTCTACCACAGAAATGGTGAAAAAAAATAATCACTTTTTAAAAATTCTCTCTCCTTCTGCATCAACAGGCTCTATCTTCTTTTTTAGAACACAGCCTTAAAGAAACTTCCATATTCAAATTGGCCTCTGTATCTCTGAGAATCACTTCCAAAATAAAACCTTTCATTAACCTGCCTGGCTTAAATATAACCTACACATGAACTTCACAGTTTGAACCCTAGACCAGTTATTCCACCTGTGCCAGAAGCCCATCAGTAGGCTGGGAGACAGACCCTGTGAGTGCCTCTCAGTTCCTGCCAGCTGTTACAAAACTGAACTGACTATCCAGAGATTTGTCATGATAGCAATGAAATTATGATTTGGTAACAGAATAGTTAGGTTTTTTGTGCAGCTGAGAACCTAAGTATTTAACAACCTTCCTGCTAAATAGTAAGCAACTATTTAAGACGATTTTCTGGGGTTCTTTTTTTGGTTTATTGCAAAAAATCTCTTTCAGTGGTTCTTGACTCCAGTAATTTAGAAAAAGTGTTAAATCAGTTCTGGCTGGAGAAAAAGCCAGAGGCACTACTGCTCAAGGGAAGTGAGTCAAAACAACTGCATAGTCTAGCTAAGATGGGTGCACTATGTAACATGTTTGCTGTGATTCCTGTAGAATTCTGTGGCTTCTGTAGTACAACGATAAAGTTCAAGAGCTGGATATGAACCAGAACACAGACCATCCCAAGAAAACAGACTTTATCTATCCAAAGCCAAGATTGTTTAATACCTTCCATCTGTGCTGTTTACCTTTTCCTAGAAAACACTACTCTTAGGAAAAACTTGCTAAGTCAACTCTGACAAAAATAGCTTATCAACATTACTTCTAGCATTATGTAATGGACTCATCATCGTATGCTCTGACAGATTATTTTAGAACTGGCTATACCAAAACATCCAGAACTACATTCTTTGACTCACTAGATGTTTTTGTTTTATCTTCAGCCACCTACTATGAACACAATAATACATTCACCTCCTTTTTCAACAGAACTGTCAGCTCTCTGGTCCTGTAAGAACACAAAAGAAATGTTGCTCCAGTCTGTGGAAAAGGAACTGCTCTGTTCTAATAACATAAAGGTTTAAACAACACATACTCCTCCATTACACTGAACTCTTTCAGTGAAAACATCCACTGAGTAATGACAATAAAAAGAATGGCAACTTCAGTGAAACGTTGGGGGTGTTTCTGTTAATGTTTAGTTCAAGTTTGGTTTCCAGACTACAAGGCACCTAAAATCAGGTGTTACCAGAATCAGTGTAGTGATACAACTCCAGGGAAAAATCTCCTGGTGTTGTTATGCTACTGTGAGAAAACAAGCACCTTTACCAGTAATCATCCACCATACCTTTTTTTCACAGTATCTGCATTTCCACATTGCAAAGGATCACACACAAATACTATTCATGAATACATGAAGTAATAATCAACACGATTATATCATCAAAAGATGACACGAGAGCTTTAGTTATAACAGAATAAAGGAAAAAAATCATCAAGATAATCATATGTGAAATTTAAGTTCATTACAGGTCACTAACACACACATGGGCATCGCATCATGGTTAAACAACATTTTCTTTCCTTTTATGCATGTTAGTCCATGTCATCAGGCAAGTCTTTGAGAACAAAATTTTCACAAAAGTCCCAACTACTGGGAGGATGAGCACAACTGTTGTGTGGAAGATGATCACTGCCCATGATGATTTAAACCTTCACAGCGTTTACCAGTATTGCAACCATGGCCTAAACTATAATAACTTTTTTTAAGCCTCAACTTTATTAATACCTTTTTCTCAAAATATTAGCCCTTTTTTCTCATGGTCTTAATGTACGCCCAAGTGAAACCAAACCTTTACATTTCAAAACATGCCTCTGAATGCACATCTAGCATATGTTAAAGTGCACACACAAAACCAGCCTGAGCACGGCGCATTAGTTTCTGCCACAACTTTAATTTTTAAAGAAGAGACTGCAATGCCCTGCTTAAAAACAAAAGGAAACCCATTTTCGACCCCCAGGCCGTGTGAGGTCTAATGTGAAATGTGATAAACAGCTGGCCTTGCTCTGAACGGGTTAAGAAGGAAAATATTTAAACCACTTGCATTTCTCCAGCTGTAAAACCAAAATATTGCCAGGGTCTTCCTGCAGCCAGGGTACTGGATAATTTAGGCTAAAATAAATGTTTATTAAAAAAAAAAAAAAAAAAGGGCGTTGATTTCTTGGCAGCGGCGAAAAGCAGGAGACACCCCTAGTGTCGACGTAAAATACTACAGGACTCCATACTGTATCTCCGGGTTAAATTTTACGGCAGTAAAAGGGAAATTTAAGCCGTCATGATTGAAAAAGCAGAGCGGCTCGAACACACACACACACAGACACAGACACACCTGGGCACAGCGCACGCCTCCCCTCCCCAAAGCCCAGCGCCCCCGTCCCGCTGGGAAGGCCGGGCTCCCCGCAGCAGCCCCCGCGAGGGCGGCACATGGATGCAGCCCGTGGGCTACGTGCACTCCCAGCTCTGCGGCCCTGCACACCAGAGCACAGCGCTGCTGCTGCCGCTGCCGCTGCTGCTGCTGCACCGGGGGCGGGGGGAGAGCCCCGCGGGGCGGGCCCCGGGGGAAAAGGGGGACACAGCGCGACCCCGGTGCCGGGGAAGGGAGGGCAGGGGAAGGGGAAGGGCCGGGCCCCAGCGGTGCCGGGGCGGGCAGGGCTGCGGGGCTCCGTGGGCGGCGGAGCGGAGCGGGGGACGCGCCCGCCCCCGGGGAGCGCCCTAAGGGAGGGAGGGAGGGAGGGAGGACGTGGAGGGCCCGGGGGCGGGAGGAGCCGGGTCAGGGGCAGGGCAGGGCAGCGGCGGGGGCTGGGGGGCCTCGGCCCGGTCTGGAATATTCCGGCGGGGCGGGAGCGGGGGAGGTGGGAACAGCGAGCGAGCGAGGGAGGGAGGGAATGGGGAGGGAATGGAGGGGGGGAAGAGCGAGAGGAGGGTCCCTCACCATGGCGGCGGGTGGGCGTCAGGCGTCTCCCCCGCAGATGAACCCGCCGAGCCCCGGCCTCGCTGTGCCTCGTCCGGCGCCGCCGCCGTCGCCGCTGGCGCTGCCGGTGGCGCTGTGGGTGCCGTCACTGCGGCAGAGGCTCGGCGGAGCCGCGCACGGAGGGAGCGGGAGGGAAGGAAGGAGGCAGGGACGGACGGAGGGAGGGAGGGAGGGAGGGAGGCTGGCAGGGAGGGAGGGAGGGAGGGAAGGGGCGCGAGCGGCGCTGGCGGGGGCGGCGCCTCGCACATCCGGGCACGGCGGGGCGGGGCGGGGCCGGCCGTGACGTCACCGCCCGCGAGGGGAGGGGGGGGCGGCAAAATGGCGGCGTGTGGTGGGGGAGAAAGGAGAGGGGTCATGGGCTTGTCCGTGTGGGAGGGGAAGTTAAAGGGTGTCGGGTCCGGCCGTGAGCCCAGCACCGCCGCTGTGACACTGAGTCAGGCAGTGCCAGCTGCAGGCCCTGCAGGCACGGCGGGTGACACCGCCCCGCGCAGCCTCCTCTCGGGGGTCCCTCCTGAGCCCCCGCCAGGCCGAGCAAACCCATCGCCCTCAGCTTCTCCTCACCAGAGGGCAGGTCCTCTTCACAAGGCCTCCCCCGCTGAGCGCTGCTACAAAAAACAATAATAAAAAAACAGCTTGTTTTGATTTTTTATATTTTATTTTTGCTACTAATGCAGAATTGATTCAGGATGATAACATGCACCTTTTACTTTTATTTTTTTCTCCCCTCTCCATGTGATTTGATCGTGTAATTATTTCCAGCGCTGGGTCAGCTCTTAACTGTGTGGCCACAGCGAGTGGCTTGAAAAGTCTCGGACAGCTCCGAGGATGGGGATCCCTGAGGAGGAACAGAGGACAAATCTCTGAATAGCAGGGCTGAAACACCTCAGTAACACAGGTTTATTGCTGCTGCACATGTTAAAAGCTCTCATCTTTGCTCCTTCAGGCCTTTGCCCAGGGAAGGGCTCCCTCAGGAAGCTGCAGGAGCTGTCCTTGTTCTCCCACACACCCTCTGCTTAGGCTGGTTCCCCTCAGCCGCAAGAAGCTGTGTGTATATTTATGTCACACACATATAGATGTATTTTTATAAGCTGTGCTGCTGGAGACCTTGCTGCCTGAGCTTCCTTCCTCGTGTGACTTCTGCTTTCTGCAAAAAAGGGGAAAAAAAAAAAAAATCTTGGCAAGGAAAAAGCTCAGCACAAGCACAGGGAGGCCTTTGGAAGTGTGGCTTTGGGAGGTGCCTGCTCTCCCTGTGTCCTGGCTGCTATTTTCCTTAGGTTTTTAATGTTGTATTGCAAGAGGGTATCCCGAAGCTGCTCCGTAAAGAATCACAGAATATTTAGGGTTGTAAGGAACCTCTGGAGATCATCTGGTCCAAACCTTATACTTCACAGATTTTGAGAGTATTGTGTTTCAGTGCTGGTAATAGTTAATTATCCAAAACTAAAGGAATTGTGCAGTGATGAGATAATTCTTAAAAGTGTATGCATGCATCTTTGTGGTTTCATGCCAGTGTACCCTGGATAGTCTACAAAATAAAACAACTGATAGAGCTGAATGCAAACTCAGATTAAAGATCTAGTCTAGTAACCCCTCTGAGGCAAGATTTAGGGCAATGCAACTGCTTGCATAAGTGAGGCTGACCCTCGGGGACTGATCTCTATATATTGTGAAGTTTTAAGTAGGCCAGAGGATGCCTTTAAAAACCTCTGTGAGGGATAAAATGAAATAGTGAATAAAGATGGGGTGATTTCACATTCCCTTTGCTGTTTTTCCCTTTCTGCGCTCTCTCTGCTGAATGTGTTTATTTTGGAGCACCATGACACAGCGCATAACACTGTGACAAATTAAGTGGTGATGTGAAAATAATAATTACATATAAAATATTGTAGTGTTAATACTGCCAAAGAGAAGATTTGGTACCACGTTGATGTTGTTTTGCAGGCATTTGCTATTTGGCTCACAATCACTAGACACTTTGCCAGGGCAATGCAAATTAATTCTGCCAAGTTCAAGGTGAATGACAAGCTAATTTGAGGGGGATGGGAAGACTGGATTATTGCTTTAAAACCAGGTTAGTTTTTTAGGACCATAGCTGAGAGCATGAGCTTTCCAGTCTAAAATGGTAATTTCCTCTCCCTTCAGCTCCTTCTGGAAAAGGAACTGCCTCGTCACTGTTGCCCTATTTGTGGGAGTCTGAGCTGATCTAAGATTAGCAAAGGTTACCTTAAGAGTTCATGGAGAAACCTGGAATCTTGAAATCAAATGCTGATGCACAAATGCTAAGATGAATCGGGAATCTCCCATATGGATGGCTGCTCAGGAACCTGGATAAATCAAGGGTGATCGTGGAGTTCCAGAACAGACCAGAAGTTGTTCTCATCTAAAAGATTGAAGCAAAGCACAGCAATAAACGAGCAGTTCTTAGAAATTGTTAATGACTGACGAATGTTCTGTTCCCAAACTGATACACAGCAAGGGGGGAGCTTGAGCAGGAAGAACCAAGAGTGGATCAGGGAGATTGCACAGAAAAGTCTGGCAAAAAAAAAGGAAATGAAGAAGGTGGTGATTAGTGAAACTGGGTGGGTTTGCAGAGGAAGAAAACAAAAGAAACACTGAAAAATAAGTGTAAGCTTTGAGTTAATAACAAATCAGCAAAACAGGCTGTGCTGGTAAGAACCTGGGCCTGGCCACAGTGACAGGTTATACATCAGAAAATGGTCTGATCCAGGGAAGGAATTTTCTGTCTGTTTTTATTAGAGGATACAAATGGCTAGGATGTCTCTTCTTTAGGGGGAAAAAATTCCAGTTGATAGGATGTCTAGGAATAAAATATTCCTAGATTTCACTGAAATCTTGCATTAAAACTGACTGGTCTCTAGCCAAAAAATAATACCTTAAGATCTCCAAAATAAAAAGGAATTCTGATGTAAAACAGTCTTTCTTCTTGCATCTCTGTCATTGCAGCTGTATCTAGCAGATGCAAACCTGGAGTAAAATCAGCGAAGTTAAATTGTATGCAGCTAGAATTTCTATTGCATAATGCAATGAGATTAAAATAAACAGAAATGAGGAATATAATACCTTAATTGTTACCTTTTTATGTTCCAAGTAGAGAGAGCCAAGAACATATGAAAATACAGTTTTTATCTTGTAATGCAGTTATGTCACTGCTAGTAGTTTTGTACCTCTAGATGCAGTACAAAGATGAGCTAATTCGGTTTTAATTCCCTTTTCTGTTGAGCGAATGTGCCCAAGTTGCTTTTCTTTTACATCTGACTTCTAAAAGAAGTTAAAAATTAAAGGCATTTGTTAGTGTGTAGGTAAGAGTCTGTAGAAAACCAATTACTTGCATTTAACACTTTCTATTATGTTATCTGTATTTCTGGCTAATATATTTGCAAATATTGATATGTGAATAGTTTCTTATGTAAGTTTCAGACAGCACTGTGTTTTGTCATGTTCTGGTATTAGTAAAGCTTATCTGCAGCATAATTACAACCATTCCAACCAGGAGCATAACATCATGGAATTGTTTGTGTTGGAAGGCGCCTTAAAAGCCGTGTAGTCCAATCCCCTTGCCATGAGTAGGGCCATCTTTAACCAGATCAGATTGCTCAGGGCCCTGTCCAATCTGACCTTCAGTGTTTCCAGGGATGGGGCATCCACTGCCTCTCTGGTGTTCCCACATTTTACCACCCTCTTTGTAAAAAACTTCTGTATCTCCACATAATGGGAAGCTGAAATAACTACAGATAAATAAATATGTAAACCCTGTACCTGTTTGGGATCACCAGTGTTATTAACCATAATGATGTGACTTGCACAGTGCTTGACCTAATGTCTGGAAAAGAGTTTCTGTGCTCCTGCTTATGTGTCAGGGCTCCAGTTGCAGTTCTTTTCGTGGCATTTATCTTTGAAAGTGCTGTTTGTGATGGCTTAACTGTCTCTAAGTTTTGAGGGTTTTTATTATAACGTGTGTCTTTGATCCCCTGAGCAATTCCTCCTTTGTCTTGCCTAACACTGGTCTTCATATAAACATCCCTTCCAAACCTTGCTGGATGCAATTTGTATGAAGCATTCCCCACTCTGCTAACCCAGGGTAAGGGCTGCCACCTAATTAAATAATCTTCTGTCCTGACCCTTAACAGACTGTAAGCAGCTTTTCCCAGCAGGGCAGGTAAACTCTTGGGACAGTGCAACAGAGCCCGAAAATACACGATTTTTAAGCATGTGTGTGTTCCTATGTGTTCCAACAGTGTTTTATAAAAATAAACAAGCTCTTATTCTTCTGTAATTCTGTAAAAGGAAGAAAGGAAAGCAATCCTTTATGAACTGGCTCTGAGGGAAAGTGTTTTCAGTTACAGTGGGCAAGGGAAGCCTTACTTTATCAGCAAAAGAGGAAGCCTTTTCAGATAGAAATGAAAACTGTCCTTTCTCAGGATGTTTGAATTGCCCTAGTAGTGTGGGTCATGAACTCTTAATGTCTGTAAAACCTATTGATTCCATATTGATTCATCTTGTTTCATTTGTAATAAGAGGTAGAATAATAAGCAAATCTAAAGATACAACACTGACTAGAACTGACAAATGGTTGGAAAGATAATGTGCCTCTCATTGTATCTCTCTTACTCCTACATCTGTCTTTTCGGCTGAAAGAAATCAAAGGGAGTCTGCCCTTATTTTCTTGCATATTTGTGAGAGCACATATAAATTGCCAAGACCTGAGAGGAGAGGATCCTTTTCATATCCAGTAAGGCACAGCTGAAAAAATTGGTCTAATGAAAGACCAGAAGAAGGCTATGGGCCACAGAAGCCTTGTGAAACTGGAGGTTAAGAGAGTGAGGTTTAGTTATCCATTGGCTCATTTTGCACCACTGTGGGATGCTCGATTTCAAATTGCTAGAGCAAGTGAAGATGTTTAGTTTCCTCTAGCATACGTGCATTTACTGAGGCAGTGGTTGTAAATGCTTCTGATCTGTGGATCGTCCTGCCCTGGTGTGAGTTAAAAGAACTGATCGTAGGATTGTTTCTTCTCAGCTGTCAGCCCCCAAGGACTTGAAGCCACAAATTGAAAATCATTGCAAAAAACGTTTTGGTTTTTTTCTTAACTGTGTTATGAAGAGCGGCCTTCAGATTTCCTAGACTTACTGCCAGTTCTGGCTAGGATAAGCTGGGGATAAAAAAGCCTTCGGTGTCTTTGACCCTGTGCCTATAATCATCACTTTATCAGACACAGCTCTCTCTGCAGAACAAATGCATGGAAACAATTTGCAAGAAAGATGGAGACTAAAAGGTTGCTTTATTTTTTTTCTTTTGAGCCTCTGCTGTTTGCAAAGTAATTTCACATAGTGATCTTGTTTGCCTAGCAGTTCCTAAGATTTCCTGATGGCATCCAGCTGTAGCTGGAGTTGGTATAATTGGCAGCTTTTTTTCAGAAGGCATTTGTGCTGGGGAGTTGTTGTGGGCTGACTGCTTAAAGACCTTGCAACCACTGGAGGCAAGTGCTGTAGGAGTACAGTGTTTGATTTTTATTTTTTTTTTCACTGATGTGCTTCTCTACTAGCTTTTTAAAGGCTTATTTATTTTGCTTAACTCTGCTAGAGATAAACATGTATTGGTCTGACTTGTGAAGTTCTTATCTTCCTGCAGTAACAGATTAAGGTTGTAGAGATTGGCCTGCAGAGGTTGTTAATGAGCTATTAATGTATGTAACTCCAATCTTGTGGAAACAAGCTCTTGAATTACTATTTTATCACTGGTCATGTGTTGGCTGACTGGTTCAGGTTTGGGCCAGTACAAATTCTGAAGGTGGTGACTCAGGCAGCAAACTGGACCGATAATTTAATGGTGAAACAACAGTGTGAATGGAAACACTGCCAAAAGGCCCTAATTTATTCATTCTTTTTCTTGTGGCAGAGAGAAAAGTGGGGAATTGCTTGATTGCTGAACCCCTAACTGTTTGAGCTGGGGACAGGTTTTGAATACCTGTTAGTAACCTCACTCTTTCAAAACTAATCAAAACAGATTTTGTTCTCATGTGAAGTACCTTTTATTTCAGTATGTGTTATGGAGAGTTAATTAGTGGGAGGTTCTGTGTCTATTAACCCCTTTTGTTGTCAGGAAAAATAATTGCATTAACAAATGCTGTCTGTGGTATGTTGTGTTAAATTGCATCCATCTTAGCTGTGCATTTTTCCATAGCTTTGACTGCCATGGTCTCGGTGCTCTTGTAATCTGTTTTCCTTTGCAGTGCAGGGATCAGTATGAAGAATTAAGTAGTTTGCTAGAGCTTTCAAGGAAAACATGATGCAGCACGATCACATGTGGATGTTTAGGGCCCCCTGAGCCGAGGCAATGAGACAACACTGAGGTAGTCACTGTGCATGTGGGATTCTCCACTCTGTGCCTCAGCTCCGTGCAGACTCTTGGGAGTGCAGATAGAGGACTGCATGGTTTGTCATTTGAATTTGAGAAATAGGAGGGAATATAACCCTGGATGCCTGGATGCCACTAAACCTATTCAACACAGGATGGGATTTTTTTTCCCATTGAACTTCAGAAGGCCATCTAAGAACTTCCAAGGAACAAATTAGATGCAATTACAACATACCACCATGGCAATCTTCAGGTATTGTGGATCTGTGGCACAGGACTAGAAAATCACCTCAGCTCTTCAGTGGTGGGCGAAGTTCCAGTACAAGAGTGAAGTTATGCTCACACTGCTGGATGGAGATTCCATGTTTTTTTAACATAAAGCAGGTTTGGGTCCTGAATCCCAAGTGTTTGAACTTCCTAGGTTTTATCCTTTCACTCTGATGCCAGAAGGGATAGATTTTGTCACTGAATGCTTGGTCTTTGCACTTGTACCATAGTATGGTTAGCCAAGGAATCCTAAATAGGTTTAGTCTCCTGGCATCCTCTTCTTCCTTAGAGAAAGGGCTGGTAACAGACTGCAACTTTTTATGAGTGTCTGGAGTCACTAGACCTGCTGGGAGCTCTTGCTCTGCACAGAGGTTAAAGAATCCCTTACAGCAATTATAGCCTGGCTGGATTTGTTAACCTGTATTAATCTGAAGATTTTGAGTGATTTAAGTCTTTGGGCCTTCATCTTGCAGAAGACTGTCTAATTAAAAGGGGGATTTGCCAGGGATGGGGTACAGCTTGTTACTGTGGTACACTGTAAGTCATGATGCTTCTGCCTCCTACCTAATTGGCAAAGCACCATCTACTTTATGATGTGGAATGGATTTATAACTTTAGTAAATTTAACAACAGTTTCTGATCCATCATGCTGTTCCTGAACTCTCCCACAACAAATTTCCCACAAGAAAAAAAAAAAAAAAAAAAAAGATTTTCCTCTTCCAGAAGGACCTGCAATGTTTCTGGAGGTGATTTCAAAAGTCAGAATCAAGACATTTTCTCATATTTTCATATGAGACTTCCCCCTGCTACTTCTGTTTCCTTGCAGACAAAAGGTATGCATAATGACAGTGAAATTCCTAAGTAAATACCATGAAATTTTGGGTGACTTAGTCATGCAGTACTATTTTTCTTCCCTCTGTCAGTAGGGAAGAATTCTGCTCTCTGAAAACTCTGCATTTTATTTTGCAGCCTACTTTGCACATTGAAAACAACTTCAGATTTTGTACTGTAAAGCAACACCATTGGAATTTTTCTTCAGCCCAAATAATTTTACCAGTTGATGATAATCTCCTCAAATGTACTGCCCCTAGTTTATGCAGAATGTATCATACAAGAGATTGTCCAGTTTCAAAAAAACAGTTCTGTAAGCCTTGTTTGTGGCAGAAAGAATAAGGCCAGTAGTAATTCTAATGATTTTTGGCAGGTGGGGAACCCAACAGAACATTTTGTAACTTGGGTGCATGTGTTTTTGCATAAATAACCAGAGGTTTAAGAGAACAGTATAACACAAAAAAGAATAGACTATTAATTATCAGGATAGTACTAATGAGATGGAACTATTTGCATTGAAAAACTATTAGTGTTGAAAAAAAGTCATGTTATCTTGTAAAGAACTTCAACTTCGTCTTTTCCCATTCAGCCAAAGGTGTTATGTGACTCTGCAGACTTAGGAACAGCTGGTAGAATTTCAGTGTACGGTTAATGCCCAGGGAGCTGAATTCACCTCTGGGAGAGCTCTGTAATGCCAGCAAGTCTTGGTATTAAAAATAATATAGAAACTTTTTTAGTGTTGTAATAAGCACGTTACTGATGCTACAACTGCATGGGTTAAAACTGACAAATTTTTACTGAGGTGTATGGTGTTCCACTGGACCCACTGGGACTTACCTTGGGAATAGTAACAGCAGCCTGTGGAGGAGACAACACTGCCATTCTGGCCAAGCTTCTCACTGGGGTTGCAGTCAGTGTCTTTTTCCGGTTATAGCTCACACCAATTTTGGACTAGAATAAACAACACTGTAGTGGCTTTTTGGTCAATGTAATTTGCAGTTTTCTGGCTGAGTTGTGCACACAGGAGTATTTTGCTACCTTCCCAGAGCTAAAAGTGTAGGATGTGTCTGGGAAATGTTTATGTTCTGTCCTTCTTGCAAATAGAAACCATTCTGAGAAACACCCTCATGGCACGGTGAGGCAGAAGGCTACTTCCCAATTTTGACATATGTAGCAAAGAATAAGCACAGGTCATCAATAAATACTCTTTTGTCTTGCTGGATATGACGTCTCCAGCTCTGGCAATACTTTGAGCAAGACCTCAGGGGCAAGCAACTGAAAGCTTTCATTCCCTGTGTCTGCATCCTGTAATCATACCTTGGGATCGAAGGGACTAATTAATGCCTCGATACCAGGGAATGCATACCCAGTTTTCTCTTGATCAGATGCAGTGGCAATTAGTTACTACTGGATTTGGCTTAGGGTCAGGGAAGAGAGAAGGGATTCTATTAGGGTAAAGGAGGAGCACCTTTGTAATCCTCTTGGTAGTGAAACCCAATCTCCCTCTGCTGACCAGGTCAGGCTATATCGGTAGCACAGTGAGATCTCACTTGTACTGAGAGAATTTGGTGTGTGTGGAGGCTTCCTCTTTTTCTCACACACATAAATGGAGTCCTACTTTTCACGCTGAACAACCTGCAGCCCTTCTTGTGTGGGCTGTTGGTTTTTTTTTTTTTTAAGCACTCTATTCTGAGTGCAATAAATAGAGCATATTTTAGATTAATTCTCCAGGGAAATAGTTTTCAGTATAACCTGGTTTTCAACACTCAAAAGCCTTTGGGTATAGCCTAAAGCTGTTGCAAACCCTGGGAGGTCAGAGCCTTTGAAATAGCTGTGTGGAGTAAGCAGTGTTTTGAAAACAGAACAAAAAACTTGCTCCAATCTGAGTTGTGTCGCTTTCAGAACCTCCGACATCCTGCAAAGTCTGAATGACCCTGAAAATGGACTTTTTAAAGAGGAAATGCTGCTACCTGTTCAAGGCCCCTGAAGGTGCTGCAAAAGAGCAGAGAATGTCTAAAGCCAGTAAAGCTTGTGGTACTAAGATGAAAATCATCCATCATTGAGGCAGTCGGGGCTGGAATCTTCTAAAGTGCTTTGGATCTCTGGATAAAGCAGTAGATTCTTGAGAGTTCTTTAACTGAATTAAAATACAACTTAGCCAGGGACCATACCATCTTTTAATTCATGTTAATGTGGAGTGAGATGAGTATAAGAATTAAATAAAAATACCATAAAAAAAGAACTTGCAGTACTGTAACTACAGGTTTAAGAATTTACCCTGTTTGTACAGTGTTCAATTACGTATCTGGTTCGTATAATCATTAAGGAAGAACTCACCTCACAGTGTAAATCTGATATTTTAGTAGCATTTTACTGGTCAAAGCGCTAAATCATTAGTGAAGATCATTATATATCTTGTTTTGAACATGTGGGTGTTCACTCTGAATCTATACATCTGGAGATCTGTGCTATAGAACATGATGAAAGCTTAAAATACGCCATTCTTGGCATCATAGCAGCCAGTTTAAATGTTTGCTTAAGATCTCCATTCATGATTAGCCAACGTCGAGTCTTCTCCTGTGTATCTCCTGACAGTTTTGAGATGATTATATTTTGAGAGGATTTGGGTTGAGGTAGCTATGCTGGTAACTTGCAGTTAAGACCTAAAAACAGTTTCCCAGTGAGCAGTGAGGCTGGAAGCATGCTGAGTCCCTGAGCAGACCAGTGAAGAGCTGTTGCTGTGGGCTAACATTTAGTAACATATAGGTCCTACAGCATCTTTAACATCCCCATGTGGTGTGTGTGGTCATGTTCAGGGACCACACCTTGATCAAATGTGTCCTTACCTGTAGTAATGTGCTCCTGCCTCCTGCTGGGGTGATGAAGACCAGGCAACAGGTCCAGGCACTCTTATCTGCTCAAGGCTTAGCTGATACCCTGTTATTTCTGTTTTGTTTTATAGGATCACTAAGAACTTCTGTGCTGAGTTTCCTTGTGGAGCTGAGGATGCCAAATCTTCATCAGGACCACAGTGATTCTTTGCAACAACTATGAACAAATCAATCACTTAAGCATCAGTGAGGTAAACGAATGATGACCCTAATGTCTAAGACAAGTTGTCTAGTGTACACACTTTTCTGGATGTCACTTTGGTGACACCTCCACTAACACTCTGTTTACACCACTGGGTTTAAATAGAGGATTTTTGTCACCAAGTTGGGTCATTTCTTTGCTGTGTGACCTTACACAGTAGGTATCTCAGGTGGACATGTAAACTTTAAGGCCTCCTTTGAAATGTCATCTTTGAAAGGCAGGAGCATTACTTGATGGAGGATTCAGAAATTCTTATACAAATATGTAGTGTATTTATATGTGCATTGATATTTACATACTACAAGCCATAATTACTGAAAAAATGTATGGCATTAAAATATAGTAAATTCAACATTGCTTGACATGTCCAGCCTAAATACTTATTTGTAGAGGAAAAATGGAGGGGGGGGGGCAGGGAAAGATCCTTCCTGATTTGTAAAGGTTTCAAAATGTAATATGAGCAGTGTTAGGTGAAATTTTGTATCTGCAAAGATCTGCATAAAGGAGATAAGCAGAATAGCTCACTAATAAAATTTCAGGTATTAAAAATGAGACAAATCTTAAGAGCTGAGTATTTTCTTTGTTTTGGTGCTACTGTCTAAATTCAAGGTGAATCCAGTAAACTAAACTCTTCAATGTTCATGTTTAAAGGAAAACTGGAACAAAAGACTGTGTACCATAAAAGTTGGAAGACAATTCAAAATATCAAAGGTGTTAATAAGAAAATTCACTTTGAACTTAGTTGTACAACAAGCAATTTATTGGTCTCTCAGCAGAACCAACAGTTCTGGTGTCCGTGCTTGGGGCTGTCTGGTCCCTTGCTGTGGATTATCTTGTAAATATAAATGGATGTTTTGTGAATAGTAATACATGGTTTTTTAAGAATAACAGGACATTGTTTGACCTAATTACCTAGTTAGTGCCTTTTGCAATATTACCCTGCTTCCTGCAGCCATAGCTACACACGCAATTGAAACAAAGATCACTTCTATAAATATGTAACTGTTTGCCCCTTAGAACTCCTTTGACAGAAGATGCTAAAGCTGTAAACCTGTGTGTTTGAGAAAGCAGGTTTTAAATTTGGATGGTTCCTGGCGAGATAATTCAGATTCCAAGCTGAGTTTCTTCCCTCAAATACCTGCATTGTGTTCAGTAATAAATTTTCATGCGAACTGGAGGAAGGCGTTTGGCCTATTCTTAGAGCAAGTCAAAATTACACTCTGCTTCTTCATGATCAGCTGTGCATCTTCCTTTCATCTCCTGTGCATCAACAAGTGCAGGGCAATGAAGAAAGTCTCTGCCTCGGAGGAACTTACAGCCTGAATGTAAAGGGTAACTCAATGTTATTCAGTGATTTTATTAGGGTTAAGATCTCATTATTCCTTACCATTAGGTTATAGTGTGTGGGTGGATACCAGGTGTGTATATTGGCTCCTGCCATGCTGCAGGAAAAGAAACTATACCTTTGATTTTGCCCTTCTTGCTGGAAGTTTCCCACATATGATCTACTCACATGCGGCTGCCTCCTGACTCAGTTCTGAAAATATTATCCCTCTTAGCTCAAATGCTTCGTGGAGCTGAAGTTTTTCTGAAGTTAATTACTCCAACAGTTGTGCTGGGGAGAGAATACACATGTAGTTATGTTGGCAGATTGTGGAGAAGGGGAAAATCTTCAGTGGGAAAAAAAAAAGAGCTGGAATAAGTGGCTGGGAGCAGAAGCCTCTTTATTTGCCCACTGTCACCAAAGCACCACCAGCAATGTAGTTATTGGCGCCCATTGGGTGGGTAAAGCTGGATTTTATTATCAGACTCGAGACCAGGGCTGGATCTGGGTCAGGCTGAGGGCTGGAAGGAGTGTAGTGCATGTGGATAGGAAAGAGCTGGAAACAGATGGCATCATAGCGGGAAGAATGAGGCAGCTCATCAGCTGGCAGCATTTCTCCTGCATTTTGGCAATTGTTTGGGGTTTTTTTTCAGGGAGGAACTCAGCCTTGGGTGAAGTTTTGTCATTAGTTTTTATAGGTTTGGATCCTAAGAAATGATCTTGTCTACTCTGAATTTAGTATTTCTTAAATTTACGGCAATTTTAGATCCTAAGGAATATGAGCACTTCTCACGTTTTAGGACTGGATTTTCTTAATTAAAAAAAAAAAAGCCCAAGTTATATGTAACTGTTTTGGCAAAGGGTTCCCCAAAACCCTGAGTGGAATATTCATCTTTGTGGCAGATGGTTCTACAGTAATTGCTGATTCATAATCTTTTGAAAAAGGAAGTAAGCTACTCATGAGTTTATGGACTAAGCATTTTGACTCAATTAACCTGTTTACATCAGCATATTGCTTTTACAGTAAGCTTAGAGTTAGGAAATACTGCTTATTTTTTACAACCAATACAGCTTATATTTTATGAGTGGGGTTGATTTTAATTTAGGGATTACAAAAAAGGAAAGGACTCATGGATTCATTTTTTATTCAGTAAGTAATTCTTAAACAAGGTAGTTTTATTAATCATTCCTATTTTTCTTAAGCAAAACCTTAAAATATATAAAACCAATCAGCTTCATTTCTAGAGCATCTACAGTTTAGTTTTCAGAAGAGATGGGTTTCTCACTGACTAATTTTCATGTACTTTTTAAAAATTCTTGCTATAGGTTTAAATTATCATTAACTTGGTGATGAATAATAGTGATTCTTAAGCTTTGAAATATTAATACTTTTTCTTTTTATCATCTACTTATTTAAAAAATTATGAGTAGCTGCCTGTGAGAAGGACAACTGCTTTCTTGAAGGGAGAATTTATCTAATTATATATAAACATTTATTCCATGCTCATCACCATAGTAACAGAGGCCTCGAGTCGATGTGCTTTGCTGAGCACGATTGCAAATGCTGTAGTGAGCCAAGGCCTGAACTTCTGTAAGAAAATGCAGTTTCACATTTGGTTGAGCCACAGCCAGTCCCTGCTGCACCTTTTTGACCTTGTGCCCCTGTTTATATTCCTGGGGCTGCAAGCTTGGCAAAAACCTGGGAGTGACTGAAAATGAACCTCCTGAAAATTGGTGTACACCAAATCATCCTTCTGCTCTGCCTGAGCACACGATTTCACGAGCCCTAGTGAGGCACTGGGGAGAGTCAAGAACCTGTGATTGTGATGAGTGTGGGGAGAGACAGCTACAAATTCACATTGCAAAGCTGCTGTGGAAGCCACTTGTTTAGGGCCTGACTGTGCTGTAGCTGGAATTGGTGAAAAACAGGTATTGGGTTGGGAGTTAAGCCAGTGTAAGTGAGGAAATGATCTAACCCATATTAATTTGGAAGTGTTTTTTGTGACTTTAGAAGTATATTCCCAAGCCAAGTATATCTACTTGGTGCTGTTTTGAGAAAAGAAAATGCTAACAGGATTGAAATTTGATGTCTCTTCTCATATGGTGATCTCTGAAAAGTGGCCACAGAATTTAATGAGAATGTTCACTTCAGAGGCTCTGTTACAATTAACTTCCTGCATTTCTTTATTTGCGGTTTTATCTTACTTTTATCTGTAGCTTCACAATTTCTGCCAGAAAAGCCTCTTCTTTTTCATTTGAACAGCAGCAAGGGTAGTACTAGCTATTTTTGTAGCCTATTTGAGAGTAAATCTCAGATGTATTCCTTTTTCAGATGCTCCCTCTCTCTTATAAAACCTTGCAATGTTATGTGTTTTATAGCTACAAAGCTTTAGAAACTCAGATTTTCAAACATCCGAAAATCTTGACGAAGGCTTTTACTTTTTATCTGTTACATTAACCAGGCCATCATTTGGAACCTTTAAAATTACAGTGCTATTTTCTTTTCCAGCATGCTTTAGGTCATCACTCCACCATCCAAGGTCCTGATCCCGTGGAGACTTGCACGCTTGTTTAACAATGCATGTTTTAAATGGTACCACTGATTTATTACTCTTCCCATGCTGTTCCCTGGTTTGAAGACAGGCAGGTCCTGGGACATCTGCATTATTCCTGCAGTATTTGCAAACAGAGGAATGATTTGCAGGTGTAGCACAGCACTCCAGTTAACCACACCAGCAAACTGCAGCGTGAAGTGTGATCTTGTATAGCCATTTATAGTCTGAGTCTTTAAGAGCTGTAACTCTGCTTTTGGCTTGGTTACCTTCTGTGGCTGTTGGAGATTACATTTGCAATCAAGTTGTTGCCAAACTTCCACTCGATGTGAAGGTCATGTTTACTACTGCGCAGCTGCACAGTGAAGAGCTGCAGTAAAAGCAAAATAAACTTCAGGACTCTTTGGGAAGCAGCTTAGTGTCACTCTGTGGGAGTGGAGAGCAAGTGGATGCTGGGCAGAAGCTCAAGCTCACTGTAGACCAAAGTAGAATGTTGTTGGCAGCAGTTAAATTTTACTGCTTCGTTATAGCTGATGTGTTCTTGACTGCAGCTCTAATAAAAACATCTTGTGCCTTTCTGAGCACTGTTTAAAAAAGAACATAGATGTAAGAAAACTGGAGTCTGCAGCTCTCCATATGTGGTGGTAGCACGGTGCAAGTTTTTCATCCATTAGCCCGACTGAGGGATTTGGTAGCCTCCTAAAAACCTCACACACATTAAATTTCTGCCACTGCAGATGAAAAGAATGCTGTTGGAACACTTGGATTCCTGTTACTCTTCCAGGGAATGGCCACAAAGGCTAAACATGGTCCTCCAGGTGAGGGCTAAGGTGTGCTACAAGTGAGATGCAACGGGCTTCCATTAGGGCTGTAACTGTTCTACATTAGACATTCACACCCACATACCCTTTTCTGGTTTAAAATCTTTTAGATAGATGCATCTTTGCTGGTGTGAATGGCAGTAACTCTTTGAGCTTAAAAAAAACCCCAAAGCAAAAACAAACAAAAAAAACCCAACAACAACAACAAAAAAACCCACACACAATAAAAAACATGGCCAGGGGAAGAAGTTTGACATGCACTGACATTTTGACAAGCCTTTTTTAGCTGGCTTTAGGGGATAAGGTGTATGCAGTGATGATCAGATGCATTTGACAAGCAAAATTGTCCAAAATCCTAGGTTCCCTGTGTGACAATAGGCCACAGAGCAGAGGAGAAGGATTTTTGTATTATCCTTACATAAGGAAATAGATCTAAACCTAACCTTTGTTAAACACCAAATATCCATAGAGTACCAACACCTTATTGACCCAGTTGTATAAAGGCTTCAGCTGGAGGTCTCGACATCTTAAAAATGAGACAACCAAGTGTAGGAGACCAAACTTCTTTATTTCTGCTATTATGAACAGATTTCTTTTTCCCAGTTTTCAGTTCCTGAAAACTTGGAGCAACTGGTATTTGAGGGCATGATCCATACTAACTTTGTGGTGCATTGCAAATAAATATGCAAAACTACCCAGAACAGTATTGGAATTGGAGATATAATTAAGTTTCGGCCTGACTTAGTGTGGTTTATGTGCTGTCAAATCCCAGTGAACCTGGAATGGGGTCTGAAACCTCTTTGCCACACCTGGACTCAACCCTTTTTTTCTGCTGTCAATTATTTTTGCTGATCTGTTGTTCGTTTAGTATTATTTCTCTTTATAGACTTGATTAAAAGCAATTTGGAATAGTTCCAATACTTATTGTGGTGGGTTTACCCTGGCTGGATGCCAGGTGCCCACCAAAGCTGCTCCATCACTCCCCTCCTCAGCTGGGCAGGGGAGAAGAAATATAACCAAAGGCTCTTGAGTCAAGATAAGGGTAGGGAGAGATCACTCACCAGTTACTGTCCAGGGCAAAACAGACTCTACTTAAGGAAATCAGTTTAATTTATTACCAATTAAATCAGAGAGGAATGATGAGAAATAAAAAACAAATCTTAAAACATCTTCCCCACACACACTCCCTTCTTCCACACTTGACTTTACTCCCAAATTCCTGAAATGCAGGCACTTTTGCAGTCTCCTGATCTTCTTTGTTCTATTCAAAGTATAAAAATTACTCAGAAATGGCAGTGCATCACATAGGATGTTGCAACTGCTCTCTTTTACCAGACAGGCTAAATATCTTAAATAAAGACATTCTGGACTGTAAAACTTTTTAAAATGATTGAATTACTTCTGTAAAGCTTGATGTGTGTTGTAGTGATGGCCAGGGATCATGTGGGTATTTCATGTTCCATAAAAGTGAGCTTCCAAATCAATGTATTTGCTTTGCTCCTGAGCTGGAGGAGCTGTAGTTGTCCAAATTCAGGTTTCACCCTCAAATACCAATCCAAATGAAGCTGGAGAGTCCTGATAACTGTTGTTTTTCTGTGCTCTCTTCCTGGGCTTGTTTTGCCAGGCAGGAGTTAAGTCATGCCCTCTGGAGACTGTGGTTCAACTTCTCAGTCCCATCCCCTTTTCTTGAGTTAAAATCCTGGTACGCCTCCAATGCAAGAGTAGCACAGAAAAGAACTATATTGGAATAAAAGATCTGGTACTCATTAATGTTCAGGGTTAAGTAGATATGTAACTTAGGAAAGATTGTACCCTACCATTTATTTTTGCTAATTTGGACTAAGTGAAAGAGTTGAGGCCAAGAGAACCTTAGGAAGCCAAATGGTTATTTTAACCCCTCATCTTGTTAGAAAGTAATACTGTGAATGAAAAAAAAATCATGCTTGATGTTAGGAGTCTATAAAATTACTGTATAAATGTATAAAATACAGTCTTAGCTATGAAATACTACTTACAGAGCTCTTTAGACCAAAGCAGGTTTTTGTAGAAAATCCTCTGTTAGAAGATTTCCAGCTACTAGATCAAATACGTTAAGCACACCAAAAAAACTCCCAGTTAACTCTTTGTGTGTATGTATTTAATTTCTGCTAAATATGCTAGAAAATGGAAAAGTTTTTGTAAGGTTTTATTTGCCATGTGTTTTGCCAGTCGTTGTTTGCAAAATAGTTTTTGAAGGCTCTTTAATATTAGGAAATGCTTTAAATAGCAAGGGGCAATAGTTCCTTTTTCCCAATGGTCTGAGATTTTTCTGTCTCTTACAGCTTCTAATGTTCTTTTTTTCTTTCAAGTCAAGTAAAGCAGGTAGATTCTTAGCAACTCTGAAATTCAAGCTGTGTATCTAGATATGTAGCTTTGGTTAAAACATTGTGGATCAGTTTATAAGCGTGACTTTTGGAACCAGAGAGAAACCACGTAATTCTCATTTTGAGTAAAATTGACTCCAGCATTTTGTGTTTCTCAGTTTCAGTTTCAAGTTATAAGAGTGCGATTATTTTCAGAATTTTAAAAAGTCCATGATTTCTTTTCAAATGGAGCAAGACCCCCACAGATCCCTACTTAAAGAAATAGAGAAGTTGTAGAATGAGTGTAAACATTCACATGCTGTCATTGTAAGCAACAAGTCCTACTGGGCAACTTGATGTCAAGTTCACTTTTAAGTCCTTGCACTCGACCTAAGGAGATTTAACCTTCCAAAATCTATCACTGCGGAGGGTTTTTAATCTGCTTTCTATGTTCAATCTTAATCAGTATACACACTGAACTTTGAGGAGACTCTCTGGACATTTCATTGTATGAAACATCAGCAACAGATGTAATTATGATGAAAAAAAGGGACAACTAAGGTGGCTTTACACAGCTGTCCCTTTTCCCTCTGGGACTTATTAAGTATTATACAAACAAGACTCTGGTTGCCTTTGCATGTATTGGGACTTGCAGTCTTTTTTCAAACTATGCTATCTGGCCTGTTTTGTTTAATTATTAATATTTTTTTTTCAGCAGTTGACATTTACCATAGAGCATAACAATTTTGCAGGGATAGTTATCTATGAACAGGAATGGGTTGTTCTGAAAAGTGACCCTGAGCATAAGGTGTGATCTGATGTGTTCTGCAGATTGCAGATGTGTTAGATAAGGCTTTGAATTAAAAAAATTAACACCTCTAAGTTATCACATCAGAACTGGCTTTTGTGGAGCTCACCCCCCTCTGCAGCTGAATCTGTCTTTACTAGTGTTGAGTATTTCTAAGCCAAACTCCAGCCTGCATGATTATACCATAGTTGGCTTTGAGATAATAGCAAGTATTGAAGATGGGAGAGTTGTAATAATTTTTTTTTCACTTATGACTTTAATAGGAGAAAAGAGTTTTGAGCAACACGTAAGACCTTTGGAGCAGAAGATGTATTTCACCTGATCCTTTCTGCCTCATTTTGCTCCACAGGGCTTTGATCTGTGATTAGATCAGTATCTATAGCAATTAGTTATTCATGACAGAACTGCTTCTTGCAGCTCCTACAAAGCTGAGAAGGGGATGAGTAGGGTATTTCTAGTGCTCTGAGAGTGCAAAGCCACACCACAGTCTTAAACACAAAAACAGGTACCCAGGCTTGTTATGTATCGTACATGCAAAATACGTTTACCCTAATATTTTGCAATCACTACTGCAACAGCCCTCAAGGGCTCCTTGTCCCCTTTGTGTGCATGTGTTATTCCCACTGTTGACGATGGGAATTAGCTGTACACATCAGGAGGAGGAGGATATACCCACTGGACTAAACTTAGGCAGCAGGGAATATGAAATTCTCTAGCTATTAGATGGTGAGAACAGCACAGTTTAAGCAGCACTCCCACTTGGCTTGTCACCTCTGCATTTTGTGGGGTTTTTTTGCTAAGGAAACAGTAGTGGAAGTAGCAGCTGGGAAGGATGATGATAGCACAGTGCTACCTGGCTGGAAATTGCAGCTCAGAGTTGCAGATCAAGTGTGGCACAGAATTCTGAATGATGGAAGCGAGCTGTTTTCCTGGAAAAAGCAGCCATCTGGGCTGACCTTTGTAAAAGCTGACTGTCACGTGCTGAATGAATAAATCCTTGTCCAGAGAGAGGATTGCTATTATTTGTGTTATTTAAAATATATTTTCAGACTTGTATTCGGATGTTTATTTCGGTTGTTAGGCCAGATGTTAAGTTCTTTGAATTCCTGTGATTTATTGCTCCTCTTCTAGTACTATGTAGTAGCTGATGTCTTCAGTCTCATAAGTGACATTTATGTCAGATATGTCATAAACAGTGTTGGACTTGACATACTCAGGTTTTTTTGATATACAAATAATTGCATTAGGGCTGAGGTGGGGAGGAGCAATAGCATGACATAACAGAAGGGTCTGAGAATGGTTTGGCTTATAAACGTTTGGTCTTTTGTTTTCTGGGGGGTTTTTGGTTATTTTTTTTCCCCTTCATTTTCTTTGCTAATCCTGTGTGAAAGCTGTCAGGCGTGGGGCACTCCAGAATGTTTAGAGCTCCTACACATTTCCAAATTGAGAACAGCGAGAGTGTCATCTTTGCAAGAGAAAAGCTCCCTCCTGTGGAAGAGAAGAACCGCTGCTGGGACGGAGCACAGATAAGGGCACGATACTTGATTTTAAATTAGCAGGGAAAAGGGGCACAAGCACAGTAGGGGGTTGAAAAAATCGGAATTGAAGCCTCTGCTTCCTGTTATTTTTTTTCCCCCAAGTAAATTTTTCACATTTTTTTTTGACTTCTTTCTAAAAATGTATCTTATTTGCGACTGTTGGCTGTGTGTAAGCAAAACTGGATTGTTTAAATAATATAATATGGCCAAAGTGGAAGCTTTAGTGGTAAGGGGGTCTAAAGCAGCTGATATTTATACAGATTTTGCTTTCTATGTGTCTCTGATTAAAACCCTCAGTATTTTGGTCACTTCTGTGTATTCTAGTTTATAGAACCTACATTATACTTTTTAAAATTATTTTTATTTTTCCCTTCTTTAAGTTTGAGAAGCTGTTCTGTGTATCCTGAAGATCTGTATCGAAATGATTTTGAATCTCGTTGTGATCAGTGGTCCTTGGCAGAAGGCTCTGCTAAGCTCAAAGCCCTGTCTGACTTGGAAAATGCAACTGCACAGAAAGCAAAAAGATGAAATTGTGATGGAGGAGCTGGAACTAGAACTCAATATCAAATTCCTGCTAGAAACAGTATTTTTACGTTTGAGCTGAATATGATTCATGCTTGTGATCTGAAGGTGGAAGGCTCTAGCTCATTAGCACATTAGCAAAACCATGAGGCATTTACTTCCATAAATGCTAATGTTATTCCCCTGAGAATGAAGCACTTGGGAGGAGGGAGGCAAAGAGGCAGATCTTTAGCATTACAGTGGAGTTTTAATTCTGCCAACTCCAATTCATTGCCAGAGAGAGAGGATGGAGACGGCACAGAGTGCACTGACCCACTGAAGAAAACTGCTGGGTTAAGACTGGGTATTGGGATCCTGTTCACCGGCAAAATGGTCAATTGTCATCTTGTCCATTGCTGCCTGGGTTCTAGCTCGTGGCACAAAGCAGCATGGGCATAAATTGGTTACAGAAGTGTGTGATCTGGCAGTGATAGGTGATGGCAAAGTGAGATTTGGCTCTGCCCTTAGAAATGTTATGATGGTGTACCTGCTCATGTGGACACAGCTTGGAGTTACCTTTGAAGTGGGGAATAGTATCCTCATTTATAAGAATGTGAAGGTGCTGTAGTTTTGGGAGGACAGTCCTTATGATTGTGCATGTCAAGAAATGCAAGGTCCTGAACTTGTGGGTAAGCAGAAATGCTCATGAGGCTGCATGACACGAGGGTCAGGAGGGATGCTGGCAGAAGTGCTCTGTTACTGAGGTTCAGTGCTGTGTGAGCTCCCTGGACCTCTCTGATGTCCTTCTGCACCACAGAGCACTTTCTGGCTGCCGCTTTTCAGGCGCCAGTTTGGATTAAAAGAAACTCAGCAATAGCAAAGGGGAGTTGTTTTTGCATGTCAGTGCTTGCGTAGGGTTCTGTGAAAGTGTGGTGTGCGTGTGCGTGGGAGGAACAGTGGCCTGTGCACTTACAAATGGGGTGGGGAGGCTTTTCCATGTGCCTTACAGCTTGCTAATGCCTCCTGGGATTTTAAAGTTCCTTCGTGGCACGTATGAATCACCATCCCTGCAAGGATTTAAAAGACGTGTGGATGTGGCACTTGGGGACACGGTTGAGTGGTGCACTTGGCAGTACTGAGTTAATAGTTGGACTCGATCTTAAAGGTCTTTTCCAGCCTGAATTCTGTATTTCCTCGTAGTAGCTCCATCTAGTGCTTGGCTGGAGTATTTCTGATTGCTCCTTTTTTCCCTCTGGCAATTTGTGTCTGTTTTCTCAGGAAACTGAAGTCTGCGTTGAGCACACTTTGTCGTGTTCTTCTTCTTCCTCTGCACCACTCCACCCACAGTATTCAGTGTTTTTCGTGAAAACCAAAAGAAAGGCTGAGGTCCAATACTGAGCTGCTTTGAGTTTTATGAAATGGCATATCTGAACAGAGTACAGAGATTAAATTAGTGTACGTAATGACAGAGGGGCTGCATCATGAGTGGAACTGTCATATTAAAACACCAGGAAATCCACAGGAGACAGACAGGAATTTAATCTTCGTAAGTTCCACGGTTCATTGTGATGTCCTACCAAGGACAAAAGTAAATTAAAAGTTTTACTCTGTTTTTATTATTCACGTGGCACATTTTTGCAAAGCAGTTGTGAGCTGGAAGAACGTTGCTTCAAATCCCTGAATCCTCTACAGATAATTTTTTTTTTACTGGAGCTGTGGGAATTGAAATAGTGATAAAAATACTGAGGAGAAAACTTACCAGAGCTGGGCATTTTCTCTTGACTGCAATGACTACTAATTTGTGCCTGTTCACTTTAAATGAGGTCTAGTTTGAAAATTTGTAGACCATGGATGAAACAGAATCGCGAGAGATGTTCTGGTGGTTTTGCAGTAATTTAAAGCACTGGTTTGGATTACCTGATGAGAATTTCACTAAAGCCCTGCCTTCCTCCAGGAATTCTGCATCAAAGGGGCAACACAGCAGGTAATTCAAAGCTGGTCTGAGACATGATAGTCAGCATACCTTTTTCACAGCATCCTTCTCTCATTTAATTTTTCATTTCTATGAGTTTTTAATAAAAGCTTAGAAGGTAAGAAAAAGATGAACTAAAACTGATTCTACTTTTTTTTTCACCTCAATTGAAGTTTTCTTGTATAAAAAGCTTGAATTTTGTCCTGCAATGAATCCTGCTTGGCTGAGCTGTGCCAGCTTCTACTTTGGAGTACGTTCTAGTATCCCATGAGTTGTGCTGGTCCCCAGAGTATTGATGTACTCATGCCCTCTGTGTAGGAGGCTTAAGGGCTTCCTTGCTTATTCCATACTATAGAATATAGTGCTGCTTTTCCCACTCTCTCAGATTATTACATTAAAAGTTATTGAATGACTGGCAGCCTCAGAAATTCTGTAAATAGCTTCTTACTGCACAGCCTTAGGGGCAAATGAGTAACAGACTGAGCAGCAAATGTTGAGAGAAGTGAAAACCTTTTCTGTCCTTCCACCATAGGTGAAAGAGAGGGAACATTAGGGGATGGTAGGTAAGCAATGACAGCATTCACTAGCAGTTTCTGACTGCCTGCAAAATGTTCTGGTGAAATCTGAGAAGTTTCAGATTAGCATGAAATCTGTGGAAAGTTACTGACACTGAGCTTAGTGAGCCAGAAGCTTAAAGCTACTCACCAATAAAAACCATGGGAAGTTCTCTAGGAGATTTTCGAGGTTAGGAGCAGAACCAGGAAGGTGACTGAGATGGAGACTACCAAAAGATATTTTTGGGGAGTTCTCTGGCATTGTTGTGTTTTCATATGAAGACTCCTAGCGAGTCTTTGCGCAGTGTCTTTGAATTCACTCTGAGATTCTCCTGTCTCTGTTTTCTAGGTCGACTTCAAGTTCATGCCCCTCCAATGTTTCCCCTTTAGATATCTGGACAGAAGTTTGTGTCTCAGATCAAGGCATGATCTCTCATGGATTTGTAGAATAGAGTGTGTGGAAAAAATTGTTTACTTAGCTGTGCTAGTCATGGTTCTCCAAGAATAAAGACTACAGGAGGACTGCAAGGTGGTGAAAATCTCCCTTTCTTGTGCTGTTTAGGTCATATCTCAGTCCTGGAGCTCAGTATATGGCAACATTCCTTCTTTGCTTCCTTATTTATGCCTGAGGCCTGCTGCTGCTGGCATTGCAGGGCTGAAGCAGAAAGAAGTAAAAATTCATAGATTATTTTTTTTTAATTAAAATTAAAAAAAAACCCAAAACCTGCAAGAAATTTTTCAGCTCTGTAAGCCCACTATGTGACTGATTCTGTATCTGTTTGCAAGCACAAAATGTTATTTCTTGATCCCTGGAGAAAAAGAAATATTTTTTCTGAGATAAGGTAAATGATCTGTAGAGGATCATTTCACTGTAGAGTGAGAAAAGAGTGTATGTTGTGATATTGCACGTTACTGCCACTTCTCTGCAGACCTCCTGGAGTTCACAGTAAACTCATAAAGATTCAGTTCAGGCTTCTGAGAACATTTGGTCCCTGTAGCACATACACTGTAGCTTAATGTAGATATTACTGACGGTGTTGTCACAGTCACTCCTGTAACAGCAGGAGGCTCCTGACCTGGTCTTTACCATGCTGAGAATGAGCAGAAGGTCGGGGTTAACTCCAGCACAGTCAAATGGTTCTTGTCTTCATCATCATCCACTGAGAGTTTATTATTGCTTCTCTCAGCATCGTTCAAAGGCTGCAGAAGTTACCGGATGGGATACCAGGCTGTTCCTTGCTATTTGGGATGAAGGGAGTAGGAGGGTGTGTTTTCTGGGAGAGTAAAACAAGTGTTAGAGATACCATACAAAGCACTTGTACATGGATGGCAGCATTGACACTCAGGTTTGTCTGAATGAGGGAAAACAGAAGCCTTTCACTCAGTCAGTGCAGATGTGCTGTTATGGATTATGTTGTTAAATTTAATATTTTTAGCATCAAAGTTGCTGGAAAAGCTGCTGTTGCTTTTAAGCTGTGTCTCCAATGAAGATCTGTTTGTAGCTCTGTACTCACACCTGAGCAGTGCAACTCACCACAGGTCAAAAGATTGCAAACTCCAATGACTGCAGTGGGGGAAACACAAAACCTTGAGGCAGAGACAGAGAAACAATGCAGAGAGGACTGGTTTGGCTCTTCCTGGGCTGATGCAGCCTTGTGTTCCCAAGGCTGAAAGCCAAGGCTCACAGGGATTTGAAGCCTTAAACGCTGGTGTCAGGGAGAGGGGGAAAGGATGCAGTCCAAGGAATGTTGGTGAAAGCTGCCAAGGATGCAGCAGGGAAGGCCTGTAGGCAGGAGGGCTTGTCTCTCCTAGCCAAAGATCTGGATTAGCTGCACAAAGGGGACTTTCCAATCGTCACTTGTGAGCTTGGAGGAGCCCAGGGAAAACATGAATGTTCTAAGACTCATTATACTGCTGCTTTGTGCTTCAGGGTTGACATAGATATTAAGGCAATGCTTTGAATTCTGAAAGTCACAGCTCTTGTTTCAGATCTCAGAAAGAGGTTAGCATTTACAGTGTGCCACATCCTTATTTAATCAAAGCTTTGCATGGAGGCTTTAGAGGAATGGAATGCACAGCACATGCATCAGAATTTTACAAAGCAAGTGAGGGAGATGCTCTTAACCAAATGGGAAGGAATCTCTGCTGGCACGCAAAAGCCTTGTCTTACAATACGTACATCTTCATTGTACAGAAGTTCTGCTCATTTCTTTTGTACAAATAATTTTACAAATGAGGTTTTCTGAAACTGTGCTGGTCTGGAATCAGTAAGGGTCACTGCATCTGCAAGCCAAAGGACAGGACCTCAGCTGAAGCCAGTGAAATCTCCCTACCGTGTGTTAATAGGGCACGGAGACTTGAGCAGTAATGTCTTTTTACATAGGAAATACCAAAGCCTGTAGTAGCTGCACTGAACACAAAACCTTGTGCAAACTCTAATGATCTCATACAAGCCCTATGCAGGATCACAATTGTGACAGTCATGACTAATAACTTGCTTTCGAATCCTCTTACTCAGCACTCTGAGAGCTCTAACTGCTCCCTCTAAATATAGATGGAAAAGTGACACAAAGATTTGGAATATTTGTTTCAATTTTTCTTGTGAAAAAGACAGCTGGACACTTCATGGGAGAAAATCTTGGAAGTCTCGCAAGCTTGAAAACCTCCAGCTATGAGTGTTCAGTGGTTTCAGCTGGATTGACACATTGTCAGCACTGTCTGACATATATGTTTAAGCTTAGTGTATTGTGTCCTGAATTTTGGAGTTCTGTACAAAAATGGAAGTATTAATTAGCAAAAGCTGTGTAAAGAACAAACTTGTCTGGAGATTAAATGCTGATGATTGAATAATGCATCAAACTGTCACAGCAACAGTTTTTTAGTGACTCAAGCTTTATGAATATTTAACAGAGTTGTCCTGGATGAAAGCAATTCAAAACATTACTTTCCAGGGAACTGCTCAAGTCCTGGGTCTCCCTTCCTAGGAGCAAACGTTCGCTTTGTTGGTAAAGCACTTGATGAGCAAGGCGAAATTGATAGGATTGTTTTTGCTTTACATGTGTGGAGTATCAGCACTGCTGCTGTGGATCCTCAACAAATACCATGTGAATAATCTGGTTAAGAATAATGCCAATCACATTTCTGCATGCTTAAACCTCATCTAGGGGAGAGGGATGTAACAGGTGATAAATTCTGTTTCTACCTTCCCTGGATATGCCATTAACTTATTCTCATCCTGCCACTGCCATTGTCTGTCAAAGGGGTGGTGCAATCCTGGGCAGAGATGTTCAGTCTCAGGATATGGACCCTGCAAGGCACAGTTGCTCCTGCTATTCTCTCCTTGTTTTAAAAGCAACTCACTCCAGCTGCAGGCTCTTTCTTGACCACCCTCTGAGCTGAATTGCTACAGGACTTGCTAGGATGTGAGAAAAGAGATGCTCTATTTGGCATTAATATGGGCATGAGTATTTACCTTGGGAAGGGTGTGCTTCCAGCTAGCTGAGAATAACAGCCCTACTGTGCCAGGATAGGCTGGATTTATTCATTGCAGCATTTCTTAAATGCTGGAGAGCCAGAACATTGTGGGTCAAGGATTTCATGGAAGCTGAGCAGCTCAAAGTGCAGGCCCATCTTACATGTTTTAATTTTACTAGGACATAGATAATCCTGCTAATTTATGTATGATATGTATTTCTTGCCAATGTGCTTTCAGTTCATACATACAAACAAAATAACCCGTGTGTCAATTGTTGCAGAATAAAATCACTTTTCCAGCAGCGCAGAGAGAGAACTGACTGACAGCTGGAAGTCTGGAATCATTAAAGCATGTTATCAGGAAACTTTCTGCCAAAGTGCTGCCAATAACACTCCTGTCTGAAGTGCAGATTTCTTTTCAATTTGGTCAGTTTTTTCATTTTGAAGAATGCCTTCTAGGAAGAGTCTAGGAAAGAAGTTAATGCAGAAGACTGTTTCTGGAATTTAATTTCAGTAAAATTTGCCTGTGTAATGTTGCCTGGGAGTGGAGATGCAGCTGGACAGCTCACCATTCCAGTGGTGTATTGCACCAGTGCTCCTTTGTGTGTAGAAACCTGCAAACAATCAAGCTTTTTGATTAATATTCAATGGAAAAAAATGTCTTTGCTACTTCACTTCTGTCCTAAATCTCTACTTTCCACACTATGTTAATGAAGCCAAATGCATATAAATAAGCACTATTGAGTGTCATCACATTAACTAGAAACAGTAGCTTTGAGTGGACAACAGGAGGTACTTTGGACTGGATTCTCAGAAAGCACTGATTACATACCCTCTGCTGTTTGACTCTCTAAAGGCACTGCCTGTTTTTATACACTATTTTCAGCTCATTTAGGTGGCCAAAATAGAGAAGAAATTGTTTAAGTCCTTTATTACAAAGATCAAAAGTCATGGTTACCATTTACATACACAATTTACAAATTATTCACAAAGGGAATAACAGATATGCAAGAACTGACTGACAGCTTACTTCAACCCAAGTTGGGGATGGGACAAGTGTAGTTGTTTCCTTGCTTTGCTTCCTTTACTGAAAGAACAGATACGTTTGTTTTGTGTTGTCTGTTTGTGTTAAACACTGATCTAGTGTTTATGTAGCACCTTTAGTTATAACCATGCAAATGCTTACATGCTTATCTCTATTTGCAAGAGTGCAGTGCATGTGTAAACATGCACTGGGATCTGCACCCTTCACACTGCTGAGTGTTTGTTGGTCAGAAATCCTGTCAATTTTGCATAATACAGTGGTCAGGCTTGAAAATGTTGTTTTGTAGGATTTAACTGATTTGAGCAACGTGTAATTAAAACAAAGAGAGAGTTTACCATCGGAACTCTAAGAACTAAATTAAGTATGGCTGCTGTATCTCTCAAGAACACTCTGTGATCTTAAGACAGATCTTAAACGTGTTGTTAAACATCTTTGATACCACAACTGATTTATTGCTTTTCCTTCATCATGTTTTATGCCATTTCCTAAAGCTATTTCAGGGACTGGGAAACTTAACAACAAAGAATCCTATTTTGAGAGATTTGGTAAATTAGCAAACTTCACAGAATATCTTACAGCACTTAACAAAAGGGAGAATGAGTTTCCAAATCCCTTGGTATGAAACACAATACCAACAGTGAGTTAGCTGCCATTTAGCTAAACCTACAAATATCCATATTTTGAACTTTTTTCTGTCCACTGGGATGACATGTACAACAAAATGCTTGGAGGAACACACCGATTTAGGAGCAAACACAAATGCAAATACAGAAATCACCAATGTGATGTTGATCCAAATCCTAAGCAATAAAGCAAAACACTTCACAAAAGTTGTTACATCTAGCGGGAATAATCCAAATACTTACAACAGTATTATGGTGGCATGACTTTCTACCCAGATACTCTTTACCATAAACTTTTCAGTATTCTCAGGGTGACAGATAAAGAATGTTGCAGATGCCATGGTAAACTTAAAATACAATAATAGGCAAATATTGTAGTGGCACCACCTCTATATACAATGTAGTTGTTGGAACTTATGGAACAAAGCAACATTACAGTATGCCTTTGTTAAGGCTTCTTGCTGGTTTAAAAAGGTAGATTTTTCTTTTGGGAGATTGTCCAGCAGTATTGGGTTTCCATCTCTTCAGTGGAAGGTCTCTTTGTTGATCCACATGAGACTGCGTGTTTCATTTGGTTTGCATTCATACTCGATACTGCCAAAGCTGTTTCCCCACTGGCAATGATCTCGTTTGTGGTAGTTGTAGAATTTGACTTGCCAGACCGTTTCGAAAACACCAATGTCATTAAACTGCAAGGAAGAGGGAATATCAGTGTTAGTGGTTTTTCTCTCTCAATGAGAAACAACACTTGCGAAACTGCACAACATAAAACAGCTGATATAGGGGTTGTTGTTCCTCAAATCAAAGATCTGTAAAGCCTGCTCTAGCAGTCAGAAAGTCTTTAATGCTTAGGCATACATAAAACATAGAGGATCAGATTCTGCACGTACTGTCCTCTTGCACTTATATCTGGGAAAGGCAAGGGAGTAGAAATATTCAAATTCCCATATAGATAAATGTTACTAACAGCAAGAATCAAAGCTATAACCTTTTTCAAGATGACCCAGCAGTAGCTGGCCCAATGACCTCAAAGTGGTCTGTATATACTGTAGATTGTGTACCAGTGATCTGCAGTGATCAGATCATCACTATTTCACCTTTATACCATACCGAGACGCTGCACTTAGGACTGGGAGGATACCTTCTTTTGCTCAGTCTGAAAACTTCAATGTCCCTGTATTTTGGAGCCTTGTGTTTGACTGAAATGTGCTGCCATTGCACCACTTACTCCTTCCCTGAGATTCTATTCCACATTTTACATGAGACTTAGGCAAGAGAAGTTCTTTATGTACTTCTGTGACTGCTGGTTGGACTGTGATGGTGCAGCTGAGAAACAGAAGCTAGGAAGGAGATAATCAGTGTGTTTAGTAGATAAATATCTAATACAGTGAAGATGTAATGAGATGACTGCAGGTTGATTGTTCTTGCAGCTTCGAAGTGAATGAGACTATGGTTATAGCAAGTTCTGTAAAATAAGGGGTGTTTTTTTTTTCTTTAAGCCACTGCTAGACACCTGTACAACATCAGAAAAACCTCAGAGAGGCTTTCAAGGATAGATTATGATTTCAGTTTTAATGGTGATGGAAAATTTGAGTTCCTATGCCTTGAGACGTTGCAGAGAATCTGAAGTGTGGGCGTAAAGCCTGTAGGTATTGCTGTTGGTCCCAGTGGTGGGGCTTGCTGACTGTGTTGTTAGATCATAGTAGACAGTGAATTCACTGCTACTGAACAGCACTGTTCTTCAGCATTTTTTCCCTTTAAATATTTCCATCACTCACTTTAATGACAGCTTCTTCACTTGACTGTTTTCCATTCCCATCATGTGCCTGGGAGCTGACCTTTGATCATCTGCCTGCTATAATCACACTTGCAAAGTCAATATGAAAGCCCTTTTACACTCTTCCTGAGTTCCAAGCAGAGCCTGCTTTATCCAGTTCTCTCAGAAGGATATATTTGTTGGGTTTTAGGGTTGTTTTTTAATTCAAAATGTGGTTTGTAAGCTGCTGTGTAATGGACATTGCTTTACACCTTCCCTCAGCCCACTGTGGTAAGTTAAATTTAGCCTTGACAACAGCAGGACTTGCTGTGTGCTGTAAGTGGAAGGGTTTTATTTGGCTCCAATTCCAAGTGTTACCTTAAAGGAGTAACTGAAATATTTCTGCCACTTCCTTTGACAAAGAGAGACTCAGATGTGCTCGCTATTTTACCTCACCAAACAACTAAAATCCTAAGTGAGGACTTTTTTTCATTAATCATCTTTGACAGTAGTCCTGATACACTCATAATGCAAGGTAGTAAAGGTTAAGTGCATCGGCTATTGCTGTGCACAGTCCACAAAGAGAAGTTGTCAGAGAGGAGCATCAGCTGCCTCAGTGTGGAAACTGAGGAAGGAAAGGCATTTCTAATAAAATTTGTAGATGATACGACAAAAGAGCAGCATCGAATTTTGGTAACGTACAGAGGATGTGAATTTCAACAAGACAGAGGAAGAAAACAAATTCCATCTTCCTTCAATGACCCAGTTTGCTGAGCTACCCTGAGTAGTTTGACTGCTGTGGATTTCCAAGAGAAGGAAAGAATTAATTGCAGAGCTTTCCTACTACCATGTGCCTCCCACCAGCCCAGCGCTTAGCAGATGCAGCAGCTCTGTGCTGTAATGAACATCCTGCATCCTCAGAGCTCCCCTGAATTCCTGTGGTCCTACTCCACTGGGTCTGTATATCCTTCTCCAGGGACAAGGGATGGCCCCACTCTTAACAGTCAGAACTAGAAGTGTATTTCTCTGTCTGCTCTTTTCTGTCATTCCAGTGCTATAGATCTGAATAATTATTTAATCCCTCCCTTTGCATTTGCCTGCTGGGATGATTTGATGGCTATCACTGGGAATGGAGGTCTGGCTTCTTTTTTCAATCTCAGTCTGATCAAGACTAAAAGGAGGCCTGAAGGGAGGTTTCTGATTTAGTTTGCACCATCTACCAGACAGTTTAGCAGTTTCTGGATAATATGCATAATTGAGCACTCAGGTTACAGAAACACACCGTCAGATTCTGAAATTCAGAATCAAGATTGTTATTTTACATGTATAAATTCTGGCTGTCACAGGTCAGATATCTACTAGCCAGCTAAAGTAGGAACACAAAGAATTATTTGTTTAAAGTTTTAAAGCAGATGGGAAATAAGTTCTTATGGACCTTTATGAACCTTCAGTCATTCAGGCACTAGATTGGCAGTATCAGACCATTTTTTCACTGCAGGGCTGCCCTCACAATCTATTTCTAATGTGAATTCAGTTTTTATGTTTTAAATAATGTCCTTACCTCCCTAGGATGCATCCGGATCCTGTCTGCTCTAGAAAAGGAAGTGGAGGCAGAAGTTCCTCATAGTTGAAGGAAACAGGAATATTTAAAGCTGTTTGCAATAAGCCCAGTTTTGAAGATTCAGGAAGTAAGCATTTGAAGCAGTTTTCAGGCTGGGGTATCTGAGGCTGGTTCTCTAAATCTGTTACAGCTCTACTTAGCTAAGCAGCTAAATGATGAGTTAAACGTGTAAATCCCTGTTGAGTTGCCTATATTTAATACTTAAAAGTATCAATTGTGGACAAGTAAGTCTGTACTGAGGGACCTATCTATCAAGATCAGGAACTGAAAGGGATTGAGGACCTGCTTAATGCTTGAAAATCCTATTAACTTCATGGTCAATATCCCAGGATTTGATCTGTAAAAGCAATTCTTTGGGCAAATATTGTGGCTACTCATTGTGGTGCTGCAACAAACCTCCTAAGAGCTTGCATCTGAAAATCAGACCCTACTTATGTTTCAGTTGTGATTGGACTCAGTTTTCTCCATAAGGAAAATTAAACTTCCAGACTTTCAGAGTTCACATCAGTGCTGCACTTAAGGGTAAAAGTGACTATCAAAATAGGGATGCCTTGGTCAAAGCAGGTGGTTTTTTGGGAGTGCTGCCCTTCCACCTCATGGTAGAAGGACACTGTGAAATGTAACTACAATGCTCAACAGTGGCATCCAGCAGCCCCGTTCAGCTCATTGGGAGGTAGTATCACGTGTTTGGTTTTCCAAAAAAAAGGAGGCAGCTCTATAGAAAAGTGATTAACATGAAGAGATACTTCAGGGTAGCCTTATTAATCTAAGACTATGAAGTAGTAACTGTTAAGGTGATGTGGGTCTCCAAAATTAAGTTAGGCACACTGTAATTATTAGAAGCACCAAACAGAGATGTTACAGTTGTTATTCAGAAGGGGATTTCTATTCTAAATGATGATTTCAGAAAAAAACCCCAGTGAAGACAAAGATGAAATCTTGTGTGCAGTGAGCAAATGCAAGAAAATGCTGAAATCTGGTGGGCTTGGCAAGGTCCTAAATTTGTATAAGTGGGAACAGACCCTTAAGAGAGCTTCAGCTGAAGATGGTTTACTGCCCTGATTCCCCTTTTTGGTTCAGAAGACATTGAACAAACAGCAGGAATCCCTCACAGCTGTATTCAGGAGAGGGGAAAGAACAAACCACTAAACCAAAGCCAAAACAAAACAAATCTCCCTCTGCATGCCAAGCACACCACCCAAAAAGTGCTGTGGAAACTTGCCAGCTGTTCTTCCTGTCCTCTCTCAGCTCTGGTGCCTTATGGGCTGGAGCTTTGGCATCTCATTTTGGGACCATGGAACCTTTCTTTAAGACTGGGGTGAGGAGCCACTTGAATAAGAACTTAGGTTTGTGGATGGACATCATGGAAGCATATGGGAAAAGGGAGAAGACAGCCTTGGGGAGTTGCTCTTATACGTGCTTTCAGCCTCTGGCAGGTCCTCAGGCATCCTGAGGGTGACAAGTAGAAGGGGACAGTAGTCACCCCTTGTGCTTGGGACATGCTCTGCATAAAAAAAAGAATGGTAGTGCTGGCAGGAAGAGGGGTCCCTGTATGCCAAGGGATTGGGTTTATACCCAGGGACTTTTTGTGCGAGTTGCCTGAAGAAGAGGCGAGAGGTTCAGCTCATAATTCTTTCTGCTGCAGCACCCCAAAGGGCTTTGCAGGTCTCTAGAAACCCCCTTGCTTCTTCCTGGCCCTTGCTGCTCTCTTGGGAGAGAAGATAAAACAGGACTTGTATTTTCTGGCTGCATTCTTCAGACTTTGCCCTGGAATATTTCACCTCCACACATTCTGTGGGAGTCAAGCCCCTGCTGCCCTCCCATTCCAGGCTCGGAGAACCACGTACCTCCATGTTGACCTGGATGGGCTGTCTCTCCCCGCTCTTGGTGTGGGGCACCCCTTCTGTGTCGTAGATCCCTGTGTAAGAGGCCACTTGTGCATCCCGGGATTTCTCTTCCAGGGGGACATTGACACCCCCGATGCCCATCGTTCTGCAAAGAGACAGGATCCAGCCCTTCAGCCCTGCGTGCCCCCTTCCCTGGCAGTTTGGAGCCAGCACACGTGGGCTCGCAGCCTGGCAGCCTCTTGCTGGAGGATGCTTCAGGGATTTTTGCAGACCTGCATGTGCTGCTGACTCACTGGGGCTCCTGAAAAATGCCAGGGCTCTGCAGTTACCCAGGGAAGGAAGAGCAAGGAAAGGCAGGGGGGATCTGATTCCCAGGAGCTGGGGGAGAGGTCGGTCGAATTCTCTTCTGCGGGGCTGCCCCTCCACCCAGAGCTGGTTCCCCATCTGGTCCCAGTCTCTGCTTTGCCACGCTGCAGCGAGGCTTGGGAACGGTGTAAAGGCTGGAAGGGCTTCTTCCTCCGGGGAAAACCGCGGGGAAGGAGGGGGGAAAGGAGCTGGGCTTGAAAAATCTCCGGGAAGAGGCGGGGAGGGGAGAGGGAAGGAAGCGGCTTTCCCAAACGTGGCGTCCCTCCCGATCCAGCCAGGCGAAGCGCTGGGAACAGCTGGCCGGGGACGCAGAAAACGGGGCCACCAAAGGGAAAGGGCGGCGAAGGGAGGAAATCACGGAAACCCCGCGCTGTCAGCCTGCCAGGAAAAAACATTAAACCTCTAAAAATAAAGCAGAGGGGAGGGAGGGCAGGGCAGGGCGGCCGCACTTACGTGGCCTGGACGGTGCCGGGCCGGAGGGACACCTCGATCTTGTACTTGGCCCCGGTCAGCAGCTTGATGGTGCGGTTCTGGCCGAAGCGCTGCCCGTCCACCTTGAAATACACGGCCCCGTCGTTGGGCTGGATTTTGAGGGAGACGCTGATTTTCACGAGGCCGGGGATGTCGCCCATCGCTTGCGGCCGGGGCGGGGGCTGCGGGCTCTGCGCGTCTCGCCCCCTCCGCGGAAAGGCGGCTGGCCGGGAGCGAGGGAGAGGAAGAGGAGGGGGGAGGAGGAAGAGGAGGGGCTGCCGGATCCCAGCCAGCCCAGCCCTTCCCAAAAGCAGCGGATGAGATACTTGATTTTTTTTTATTATTATTCCCCCCCCTCCCTTTTCCACTAATCGCGGCGCAGCATCTGGGCAGTGGATGCCCCCCCTCCTCCTCCCCTTCCCTGCTGCGCCCCATATCCCGGTTTGGGGGACGTTTGCAGCTGCTCGGATTGCAGCCGGTTTCCAGGGAGTTAATCCGGCCCCGATTACCGCAGCCTTAATCCCGGGCCGGTCCGGAGGGAGCACGGAGGGCGCCGCCGTTCAGCACCACGGACAGCGCGGGGCGCCCCGAGGGCTCCCGGCCGCGGGGAGCCCCCCGAAACACCCCGCAGGTCCCGGTGAACACCCCCAAATCACCCGGGGCAGCGTCCCCCGAGGGCTCACCGAGCCCTCCGGGCTGGGCTGGGGCATCTGCGTAGCGACACGGAGCAGCCAGAGCCGCCCGAGCGGGAGGGGAGGGCGGAGGGAGGAAAAGCTCTTCGCTCCCTCTCTCTGTGCGGCGAAAGGTTTTGTCGAGTCACCGTGCCTGGAGTAAAGGCCACTTTCTTGACTGTCAGAGGCACCACGCTAGGGCTGAGGGTCACTTTCTTGATCCCTGCAGTCAACATCAGCAGATCAGGGCTTCTGCTGGGATTTTTTGAATCACTTCCTTGCAGTCTTCTTATTCAAATAGAAACCAAAAATAAAAACCTCTCTAATTACAGTATCAGAGCAGCATCTCATATCTTTAATACTACTCCTCACTGATGGCTGGTACCATTTGTTCAACGACAAAGACCTCTGAAGCTGAAAGTTGTACCACAATTCAACTCTCCACCCATCCTGTTCCCATTTAACAGAGATTGTTTTTAACACAGGAGCAGGTTTGTGCATCTTTCCCATTTGTTCTTGTTTGTTGTTGAAACTGCAGCATCCTCATGGCTGTCATAATGTCCCAGCAAAAAATATATTCGTGCCCAAGATAATTATTTTGTTAGTATTTCACAGCTACATGTTGCACCTGTTCTTTGTTTTTCTAAGGCTTGGATGTACACACAGTGATGAAATGTATTGCTAAGCCAAATGGAAGATACAGCCCAGCCCAGGTCCATTCATGTGTGCATGCAAGCTACTTAGTGAATGAATTTTATTATGAACATTAAGCAAAATAATACATTTTGCTGAAAACCTCTGAAAAAAAAAAGAATCCTACTGCATTTGCTTAGGTATTCAACTAAACATAGGCTTTGTAATGTGTTCAGCCAGACAGGTTTCCACAAAAATAGGGGCAGGGCATAATCCCTGCCTCTCAGAACTGTGTATCTCCACAAAATAACAAACAGAAAATCCACACAAACAAACAAACAAACAAAAAGCCTCTCACATGTACGTTTCTCCTTATCCCATTTCCTCATTCTTAGACTATTCTCAGTTTTTGTTACATTCTGCGGAAACTGCTGCGCTTTGGGGCTTCTTGGAAGTTGTGCTTGCAGCAATTCCCACTTCTGTAAGTTTAAGTGTAATTCAGTACGAAATCACACGGGCTTCACATGTGGGGAACGTGATAATACCCCTTGAAATGGTGTGTGAAGGATAATGGCCATTGCCAGGGGTCAGTTTTGCTCGCCTCACGGGCCAGACGGATCATGTTGGAGTAAATTGTGTGTAGCTGAAGACATTGATTGCAATTAGTTTCCCAAGTACGTGAGCGGTCAGATCTATAACGAGGGTTTTTTTCCCTTATTATTTCTGCCTGAATGATCATCTTTCTATGGACACAGCTCAGGCTGTGACTTTATTCCAGACCACTAATGGGGAATAGTGGCAAACATGAGGGAGAGCTAAAAAAGCACCATATTATGGATTGTGTATGCTGAGTAGCTTTCCTAATGTGAAAGTGAAACATGGCAAAAGGAGGACATTTATGAAAAAAATTTAAATTTAGGTAAAGCCTTTCTTTTTATCAATCTAATAACTTCACATGTGTTACTGCATTTATTTATCTGATCCTTCCAGGTGCTCCTTATCAGTGTAGATCAAGGGGAGGGATTATCTTGGCTGAGCTTTTCTTCGAGGTTCATTTTATTGCTGCCCACCTCAATGGCCCTGACCAGTCTCACCTGGGGCTGCCCATGAGTCCTATTTTAGCTCAGCCCTGCATTTCCACCTCCTTCCTGAATGATGTTTGGGATTGCTGGTTTCCAGCTCTGCTACACAGGTATCCAGCCAGGGGTGCCCATGTTCCTGACCTGAAGACTGGCTAGCTGGCTTGGTCTTCTCTTCAGAGACATCTGGTGCTGTGGGATGTGCACTGGATATAGAAACGCATGTGCTTCCAGTCCTCCTGGGGCTTTTCTGTGGGTCTCAGCCCTCAGGCTGCTACATGATGTTAATAGTTTAATATTCTGTAAGGAGCAAAAAGGAAGTAGGAAGAAGGAGCTGGTGTGGTTTTGCCAATAGCATGGGGTAAATGTGCTGACTTTTACAAAATTCGAAGCTAAATAGATCATCATAGGCTTAAGATGAGGTCCTACTTCTCCTAAGTGACAGCAGTAATTTACTTTTGGGAACAAAGAGATAAATTTGTGTCTGTTCCTCCATTCTCTACACATGTATTTGAGAGGTGGGGTTGGATTATTTAATGTCTGTAAAGTGCAAAACTGGTTTTTTTGGGTTGTTATTGGGGGGGGAGTTGTTTGTTTTGACTTGGGGGGCTTTTTTTGGGGGGGGTGTTGGGTTTTTTGTGTTTTGTTTGTGTTTTTTTTGGGGGGGGAGGAAGTGGTTGGGTTTTTTTTTAAGTCCTTCAAATCTACTTTTTGTCCCCCTGGTACCTGAGGTTTCCCAGCCTCTTGTGTGGTGTCAGCAAGGTACACTAAGCTAATTCCTGTCCCTTGGGGCAGGAAGATTGCAGGACTCACCTGTGCTATGGCAAACCTCTCAGTGCTTCTGAAGGGAGTGGTGAGTGAGCTGCAGCCAGCAGTTCTCATGCCCCTTTGTCTTCCTAAAACTAGGGAAATCTTCTCACACTGCAGCTACATTTCCCAAGACTTCTTTCTTGTGCTTGGACCTTCCCTGCTGTGTCAATACCACCTACATTTATCCCTGATGGGGAACTCCTGTAGGGCAAAATGAAAGGTCAGACACGATATGAAGATAAGCCATGATCTATGCTTTGTGCTGGTCCAAATTCTCTAGAAAACATTCTGGAGACAAAATCCATTTGGTCTCTTGGCTACATCCACTCAGTATGATCTCTCTATACATGGTAATAAGTCAACTGCATAAGCTTTTCCATATTAACATTTATGCAGGCAGACCTTCTTGCTAATGCACTAATCCTGCTGCATAGCTCCACAACCATTAATACGTAGAATGTGCCTTGAAGGCAGATCAAGATAGTTTAAGACAGCCAAACCATAACATTTAACTTCTAAGGTGACATGGACTATACCTGTAATAGCCTTTTCATTCTTGCCCCTCTGATTGATTTCTTAACACAGAGCTAAATTTGGAAATGTTGCAGTTTGAGGTTTCTTTTCAAGAAGGGGATGCAAAGCCACAATATCTCATTCACTAAAAATAGCCATATGTGTGATTCCCTGTGGAGGGAATTGTGCTGAGACTTGCACCTGCCAGCTCTCAGTTCAATATCATGATTCTTTAGAGCCCTCTGCCTCTGTGCAGAAGTGAGGAAGGGTTTCACTGGGCAGTCTTTACCTCCTTTGCAAATCACTTGTGTATATTATCTTTCCTGTAGAGGCAATAATTTTAAACATACAGCATTTGTTGTAATTTGGCCTGGAAATGCAGCTTGATTTGCTGTAGTGATGCATATTTATGGAGAGCTCATGTGCTCTCTTACAGATGGGGTGGGCTTATGGCATTTACAGTACAGCAAACATGTTTGAACCAGCTCTGCAAGGGCTCGTGGAGAGAGCAGTGAAGCTGATGTAACAAACTGAGGAACCGCCTGTCTTCCTTGCAGCTGTCATGTTTATTTGCAAAAATGTGGTTCCCATGGTCTTTATAAACACTCCTTGGTCTCTCAGAGAGATCCCTGCCTCAGAGAAATGTGTTTGATCACTTCTTTTTTAATGCTTGCAGAAGCTTGGATCCTGAAGTAGTAGAAATAAAGCAGAACGTTCTGATGCAATACAGCAGCAAAATCTCCTGAACAGGAACAGATTGCTCACCAGTAAACTGAGCTAAGATACTCAGCTTTGTTGCAGATTGTGCTTTTGTGACAAATGCTGCTCATCCAACATCCCACCTTTACCTACCTCAGACAGAAATGGGGAGAGCAAGGTAAGTCAGAGCAGGTTTTCATATTGCAGGTTACTTTGTCTTTCTGCCAGACAAAGCTCTTCCTCCCCTTTGTGGAGAGACAGGAGAAATACAGCTCTTCCTTTCTCTTCTGCCTGGTGCTGTTCTTTAGGAATAGCTGGACAAAGATCTGCATCCATACTCCAGGCTGTCCCTTGTGCCTGCCACGGCCACTGTATGGTTAAGGACCATTTTGCCTCACATGAATGATTTAGCTATCAGCATGTTTCTGCCTGGGGGAGATAAGTGCTGACTCCCCTGGGGTGATGTGTGACAAATGAAACCAAACCTCAGTGACAAAGAAAAGGATTGTTCTGTAAGGTAGAAGGGCAGAAGGACAAAGCTGAGCTTTGAAAATGCCATAGAAACAATATAGAGAAAAGTGTTGTAAAAGTAGGTGTTTTCAGCTAATATTGGATGGAGGTGATTTTGTGCTTTGACACTGAGTTGCTTAGGTAGTTTTTGAAAAATTCTTGAGTTTTTGGCTTGATGCTACTGCATTTAGAATTACATTCCACACCTCTAAGGGCTTTTCATGCAGGTAAATGAGAAGCAGAGCTTCTTGTGAAGTTGTGGAGTCAGCAACCTTTCAATGTTTGCATTAAACCACTTTTTAATATAAGGTCATATAGATGTTGTATTGAAGAGGATCCCTGGTCATTTCATATCATCAATTTATCATGCAGAGCCCTGTCATCCTGACTCAGCACAAACACTGAGTCAGCAGGAGCAGGTGAGCAGGAAAACCTGGGGAGAGGAAAATGCCAGCAGATTCCTTTGTCTTTGCTCCCCATAAGCCCTTCCAGCTGGGGAAGGGGTTTCCTTTTCTCAGGCCTGAGGGTAGGAAGTGGAGACAGAAGGAAGAGTTAACTGTGATCCTGTTCTTAGTCTCTAATCCTCATTCCAGGCTCTGTAGCATTATAGCCTCAAGGCAGCTAATAAAGGGATAATTTGGCTTCCAGCCACAGAGTGGAAGGTATTTAATTTGAGTTGTTGTGACCTGTATTTTGGGTTATCTAACCAGAGAGAAAAAAACCAAACAAAAAACAAACCAAAACCAACCACCTTTTCCCAAAGATGAAACCACTGGAATAAAAGGGAAGATGAAGGAAATAATTCACCTTCTTAAGCAAAAGGAATTAGTGGCATTATACAGAAGTCTACAGCCTCCTCAGTCTATCAAACATCATTTTAAGGCTAATGGGAAATGAAAGGAGCCCTCACACATAACTCAGAAATCCAGCTAGATCATCTCCTCTCTGGGAATGCATCTTCAATTCTTTCCAAGTTCTGGTCCTGATAGGGAAATTCTCTACTGTTAATGTGGCACAGGCTTTTTTTGATCACTTTTTTAGTGATAAATTTTTTTCTTTCAGTTCCAAAGAGCATGAAGCTTTTATTAGCTCTCTGTGAGTTTCTGTCTCTAATAACTTTAAATTCTATTAATTGACTTCAAGTGTACTTGACAGCCAGAGAACTGGAAAGCATATCTGGAGTCTCTGATTTGCAGACTGCCTAATGGATGATGGGCTTGGTCAGGAACTAGGGCTGTCCTTAGAGTAGCATGATTTACATGAGCAAAGGAACAATGTCCTGAGACTCTGCAGGTTTTATAAACCTCAAACAATGTAGTGGTACAGGAAATCATCACGAAAAAGATGTGCTTTGGACAGAATGCACTACAAATGTTTCACCTGAGATAAGTGGTGCAGACAGGTGCTCTGCCTGCAGAGAGACTGGAAGTGTCATTTGAGCAGCAACTAGCTGAGAAAGGTCTGGAAAGGAAAATCTCAGTTCAGGCAGTGAGGAGAAGCATCCAGCAGCTGGGATAGTGAAGCACTAATACAGATAATCAAAGGAGGAGTGGAGTCTCATCTGTGGGGGAACCACTATATAGGCATCAGTGAGGAGTGTCTAGAAAAGGTCTCTGCTAGCCCTGTGATCCTCTACCACAGACCTTGCCAGACTTCTGTGTATTTTGGAGTAAAGGCTGAGACAAACAGAGGCAAATGGAGAGCAGGAATTTTCTGTCCAAAAAAAGCCCTGTTTGGGGATCTTTGCAAGTGGCAGAGGTGATAGATGGAGTCACCCTGGGCTCAACCCTTATCTGAATGCGTTTAGCTGCGAAAGTGATTTGTAGTCTTGTGCTTGGGAGAACACCTCTTTTGACAATGAAGCAGCCTCTTTATTGCCTCCCATATATCCCCACTTCCTTCTCTGTGGGGAGGAGGAATTGTGACTCTGATATACAGGAAAAAAAAATTATGGGTTTGCCTTGTCTTTTCCCAAACACAGCCAAAAAAGCTCTGCAGCAAGTAAAAGATGCCTGTAGAAAGTGTCACTTTGCAGTCAGAGCTTTATGTTATGCACTGGTCTAATCCATTTATGCCTATTTGACAGCTGACCTCTTTGGGAGGCCTCAGCACTGAACTCCAAAACCTGCTCAAGTATGATAAACAAATTTCCTGTGTCAGCAGAGGGTGCATCCTCATTAACCAAGCAAGGACCCTCCAGCTGGCTGTCAGCCTACACATGCTCACCTGCTGGGAATCAGGTTTTGAGGAGAGGATGAAGTGAAAGCTCTGGTGAGCTGGAAACCTGTCTCTGAGATGCTTTTGGCACGCACTGAGCAGCAGCACAATACCCTGCTTGTTGTTTTGGTAGAGTGCATGCATTTACAGAGTGGGACTGAGCACCACAGTGCTTATTTAATTTCCCAGGATTCTGCCATCAAGGCTGGCTGTGGTTGATACCACGGCGTGTTTTGTCAGGCTGCTGCCTGTGCTGTCAGAGGCAAGCTATAAATACACATGTGCTTCTGCATTTTCCTATCTCTCTGGTTCTGTAAGAGGAAATGGGCTTGTGATTAGCAGTCAGGAACTTGTGAAACGACACAGCTGTGCTGCAAAAGCACTGGCCCCCCAGGCTTTGCTGGCAGAGGAACTTAAACTGCTGGTGCTGGTCGAGTGGAGAGCAGCATTGCCCAAGACATGGAGCGAGAACCCATGCGGATAAGGGAGGGCTACTTGGTTAAGAAGGTAAGTGAGCAGTTTTGGGCTGAGCGAAGAGAAAACTAACTCTGAACAGGCTGGGGAGGTGTAGGGAAATGTACTGTGAAAACCTGACGAAACAACAGCTAGAGAATAGCCACAACCTACTCCATTGCACTTAACTGAGTTTAAACATGAAGAACAGGGAGATTAGAGAGGTCAGATCACCTTGGCTTGGAGACAGTGCCATGGGCACATCCCTTCTTTGGGAAGGCAGGTGCTGCCCCACAGCAGCCTCTGCTCTGGAGTCTCTCGTGGTACAGCCCATAGGATAAAGCTTTAACTTTTATTTAAATCCTCAGAGCGTGTCAGTCCAGCCTTCAGGAAGTACTGGACTTGTCTGTTTATAAGCAGAAATATTGCAACAAACAAAAAGGAATTTGCAACAGTTCTTGCCTTATTTTAATTGATTTCGTAGCAGACAATTGACTCAGTGGGTAAATTTGGACTTTCAAAAAATGCTAAGTTTTTATGGCTTATTAAAAAAACCAACAACCCATCAAAAGAAAACAGAACTCAACCCACATGTGGTACCCAGATGAGACTACTTTTTGTAGTTTCCCCCTTTAGCTGACTTTTGTGAGAACACCCAGAACAGTGACTTTCCTTTGAAAAGTAGCAGCCATTTATGGGGCACCTTCTCCTTCCCGTGAGGGCTGCAGGAGAAGGTCCAGGTCTTGGTCTTAAGAAGATATTGGCTGATGGTTTTCCCTCCTTACCCTGTAATTGAATGTAAGGTCTGATTCAGAGTGCCAAAGGCTTTTAGTGGAAGGCAGGGCAGCAAAAAAAAATGTGACAGACAACAGGTTCATTTGGAGAATAAATTAAAAAAAGACTTGGCATGTTTCTATCCTATTTACTTATGCAGAAATGCAAATGTGACTAACTCTGTCCAGATCTCAGGTCTGACAAATCACAAGCCACTTGTACAGCACAACAGTGGCTGCCTTGCTTCTACCTGCAGCTTTAACACTGTTGAGACACCACAGTCTCAGGAGGACAGGGATGCTGTGAATGGAGATGTGATGGGGAGGATAAATTTAGGTCTCTCTTTGCGACAGAGAGAGCAAGGGAAGCTAATATTTTTGATCAATGGCCTCTAACTTGGGGCTCAGCAATGCTGGTTGTGCTTTGGTAAGTCTTCAGGGGGATTGTTGGTATTCAGCATATCTAAATGTTCATTTGGCTGACACTTGGGTGTCTGGGACTGTGGTCAATGTTGAATCTGGTTGCAGGCAGGACCAGAGAGGTCGTGTAGCTGGAGTGCAAAAGTCATAGTAATTCTAGCAGTTAATCTCTTGTGCTCAACACAGAGAAATAGGTTATTTTTCTGAGTCTGAGAGTTTTGCTCTGTGTTTCACTATATGTAGAGTCCAGCCCTGTCTTTATCTCTGTGTTTCTTGCATCTAACAGCTGTGTTTCAGGAATAGGAAGCAAAAGCTTTAAAAGATGAAATGAAGCCCTTCCATTCCTCCCCACAGCAGCTGGAGGTCTGCAGCCTCGGGCTCTTAAAAGATTCATTACTCTCACAGTTTGTTTTTATATGGCTAGAAATCCTCTGGGATGTGTGTTTTTTATCAGCCAGCTGAGCCTCAAGCCTGACTGTACTGTAGCATGAAGTCCTAAATACAGCCCAGGATGCTTTGCATTCCTAAGGTGCCAGTTCACATTCAGAAATTTTGAGGATTATTCACAATGCTGCAACTACATCCTCTTGAAGAGAGTGGTTGGGGCTAATTGATACCCGTGAGAAACACCTGCTGTGGCAGGCAATGGAGCTTCTGAAAAACTCATATCTGGGGTGACTGCAGGGGGAAATTAGTGGTGGTCAGAAGAATAACAGCAATGATTAACTTCACAGAAAGATGGGTGTGGTTGTGGCATGTTCCCCTTGAGACACTAACTGCAGTTACTTCAGCATCAGTCAGACACTCCCTGGAAGGGCATATCTTCATTGGATATCATGTGAAGAGTGATTCACTGAACATAACACACCCAGTGATTTATTGTCGCAGGGCAGCATGTTTAACACCTGGAAGCCAATGTGGGTCGTGCTCTTGGAAGATGGAATTGAATTCTACAAGAGGAAGGCTGACAGCAGTCCTAAAGGGATGATCCCACTAAAAGGGAGCTCTATAAATAGCCCGTGCCAAGATTTTGGCAAAAGAATGGTAAGTAAATTTTTTATAACAGGGTTTGACAGTGTACCTGAACTCCTGGAGGCACTGAGAGGGTGAAAGGTTGGTGGTTACAAATTCCTTGCACTCATCCTAGTGGTGACTCTCACGTGTCTTAGAAGGTCACAAGTAGGCTTGGCCTTTGAATTCAGGATATTTCACCAGGACTAATTAATGAAGTGGGTTTGGTTTGCTTTTGGTTTTCTTATTTATTTGGGAATTTTAAATTTTAAATCTTTGAGCCTGTCAGAGAGCAGAGCTGAATTTTACTGGTGTGAGGACAGTTTGCAGCTGAATGGCAACAACTCCTTTATTAAAGACAAATCTAAGTGCCACAAAATAAAGATATATTAACTATTTTGTGATCAATGGAAGGATTTTGTCATTGTCAAAGAGCAACATCTGGCTTGCTCAGACAGGAAGGACATAAATGGTGTGACACGTATTTTGTTATAGGCTTCCTGAAAAATAGTTGTCAGGATTTCTAGTATGAGCAAAGAATCATATCTTTAATCCATAATTTGTTATTTTGTCAACGTGATTTCATCAAATAGGCATTACATCCCCAGGAATTCCTCTGACAAAGGGCTCCCC